>CM035842.1:226959052-227559052 GCA_020510985.1 Pholidichthys leucotaenia | reverse complement strand
ATGCAGGTAGATTCCCTCTGTTGCTGTGCTGAAGGCATGCCTCAGGAGCATAGCAAAGAAAATCCCAAAGAGGGTTTGCGCAAGTACACAGCCCTGTTTCACTCCACTGCGTATGTTGAATGGCTCTGAGACATTGCCGTCGTGCTGCACTATCCCCTGCATGTTGGTGTGAAACGATTCGATGAGGCTTTGCAACTTTGGTGGGCATCCTATCTTTGGCAGGATCTTGAAAAGGCCCTCTCTGCTGACCAGATCGAATGCTTTGGTGAGGTCGATGAAGACGACGTACAGGGGCATGTTCTGTTCTCTGCATTTCTCCTGGAGTTGGCGGATGGAGAATATCATGTCTACCGTCAATTGCTCAGCACGGAAGCCACACTGAGACTCGGGGTAGACACGTTCGGCAAGCTTCTGTAGACGAACGAGAACAACTCGTGCGTAGACTTTGCCAACAACGCTGAGGAGGGAGATGCCCCTGTAGCTGTTGCAGTCGCTTCTCTCACCTTTGTTTTTGTAGAGGGTGATGATCTTGGCGTCCCTCATGTCCTGTGGTACGGCACCTTCCTTCCAGCACTGGCAGAGGACATCATGCAATGGCAGCAGTAGGGCGGTCTTGCAGTGCTTGATCAGGTCGGGGGGTATGCCGTCGTTGCTGGGTGCCTTGCCAGCAGCCAAGCTATCAATGGCCTTGCTGAGTTTGTCGATGGTTGGCTCGACGTCAAGTTCGTCCATGGATGGCAGGCAATCGATGGCATCAAGGGCTGACGGTGTCATGGTGTTCTGTCTGGAGTAGAGGTCGGAGTAGTGCTCCACCCATCTCTCCATCTGCTTGTTCTTTTCTGTGATCATCTCCCCAGTGGAGGATTTGAGGGGGGCCGTCTTGCTCTGAGCCGGACCAAGTGCTTTCTTGATGCCATCGTACATACCACGGATGTTCCCTGTTATGGCAGCAGTTTGAATGTCTTGGCTGAGCTGAGTCCAGTAGTCGTTGGCACAGCGCCGAGCAGTCTGCTGAACTTTGCTTCTCGCAGCCCTGAGAATCTGGAGATTCTTCTTGTTTGGATACTTCTTGTACTTGGCAAGAGCTGAGCGCTTGGCTTCAATGACGGGGGTCATCTCGGTCAACTTGGCATCAAACCAGTCCTGTGACTTCGAGGTCTTCCTCCCAAAGGTAGCCAAGGCTGTGCGGTGGATGGTGTTTCGCAGCTCTTCCCACTTCTGCTTTGCTGATTCTCCTTCTTGTGGTACACCAAGTTCCTTCTCAAAGGTGGAGGCAAACCGCTCAACAAGTTCTGGTTGGGCCATCTTGCTGGTGTCAATCCGTGCCTTTCCAGGCTGTCTAGCACGATGGAATTTCTTCAGCTGCAGCTTGACCTTGCAACACACCAATGAATGGTCTGTGTCGCAATCTGCACTCTGGAACGAACGGGTGATTAGCACGTTCTTCAGTGAGGTGCGCCTGGTCAGGATCAAGTCCAGCTGGTGCCAGTGCTGTGAGCACGGATGTCGCCAGGAAACCTTGTGTTGGGGCTTGGTCTTGAAGTACGAGTTTGTGATGCACAGATCGTGATAAGTGCAGAACTCGAGCAGCCGCTGTCCGTTGTCATTCATTCTGCCCACGCCAAATGGTCCAAGGCAGGAGGGCCAGGAGTCGTGGTCAGCACCCACTCTGGCATTGAAGTCTCCAAGGAGAATGAGTTGTTCAGAGTTGGGGATGATCCTGACAGTTGTTGCGAGATTCTCGTAGAACTCGTCTTTTGCCTCTGGTGTGGCTGTCAATGTTGGGGCATACACACTGACGAGGGTGACTGGGCCTTGAGTGGTGTTGAGGCGGAGGGTGAGGAGTCGTGCAGAGCCATTGCTGCCCAGTTCCACTATCTTCAGCAAGGTGTTCTTCACTGCGAAGCCCACTCCGTGTTCCCTGTGTTCGTCACTGCTCTTTCCCTGCCAGTAGAACTTGTAGTCCTTCTCTCTCAGTGTGCCTGCGTCAGCCAACCATGTTTCCTGGAGAGTGGCGATATCCACTTCCAGTCTCTTCAGCTCATTATTGATGGTGGCAGTCTTCCTGGTGTCGTTGATGTCCTTGAGGTTAGCAGCGAGTTCTGTCATCATAGTGCAGACGTTCCAAGTTCCCAGTTTTAGAGTTGGTCTCTTTTGTTTTTTTGTCTTGCCTGGTGCGAAAGTTCTCAGCCTGCCGTTCAGACTTCTCCTCATCCCCATGCACCCAATGAGGAAAGCAGGCTGTGGTGGGACAACACTTTATTGGCTGGGGGCTGCCCAGCTTGAGGCGGGTGGTAGCTGTCCAGTGAGATCTGATGATCCCTCCCACCGTTGGGAACAACCCCTGCCGCCGCGCTCTATGCCAATTGAGCAGTGGCTTATAACCGGTAACTGTCATTCCCCGTGTTTTGTCTACGCCAAAGGCGAAACTGGAGTGTCCTCTCCAGTGATCCGGTGTTCTACCTTCCAGCGTTGGGCATTGGTAGGATTCAAGCCTGGGCAGGAAGATATGGAGGACAAGATGTTGCCCATACAGCATGTCCCCCCTCTCCACCTCACTGATGAATCCAAAGGAACAGCAGGGCTGCTACAGTTTGGCACCAGCGCCGTCGCAGGAGCTGCCAGAACGATGTTGAGCACAACAGAGAACTGCCTTCGGGACTCCGGATTTTTCCTCAGGGTTGACTCCCGAAGCCTTTCCCATGACCAGGTGTGCCGCAAGGCAGCAGAGGTTTGAAATCAGGGTTTACCTTCCCCTAGATGGGCTACCTTCCCAGGTTGACGAGCCACCACGTACCCGAAGCATCTGGTTTTAAGGCGCCAGAGATCCACCCTCGCCCCTTCTCCTATTAGTAAAAGCAGTTCCGCCGGGCTTAGAGACTAAACCACACGGGTAGGCTAGGAGTTGGACTTAGTTGTCACAGGCTTTTGGAGACGCACACCATAAGGAGCATTTTATAAGCACTGGGAGCTTAACCCCAGTGCCGCTCCTGGCTATGACAACCTTGGAACCGCATGCAATGCTACTAATAAAATACTCATATCAGAAAAAAAAACCTAATTTGTGGTACTATATTAAATAAACTATAACTATGGAAGCTGCTGACTTTTAATCACCTCATAAGAATCTTTCATAAGAAAAGTAAAGACACAAACACCGCTTACCTGAAGAAATATGAAAATATTTTTAAATTTCCTCTTGGCTAAGTAGCAGCCTCTCATGAAATAAATTAAAATCCACCAGAAGGGAAATTATTAAAATGCCTAAATGTGTCCAAAATAAAGTCTGCATTGTTTCAAAGCATGCAAAACTCCTTTGTCCAGTGTGAAGACTGGCCTTCCTGATGAAGACTTTTACATTCATGTCTCTTTTCCTCTCAACTCCATCGTGCTCCACTCTGTAGTTATTTTTTTTCTGTACACTTTAATTTCATCATTTTCATGCTGAGCCTTCCTCAGACTTTGTTATTTAGCCTTACACTGAAGGCTCAGCTGTGCTTCACATGCAAGTTGCGTGCCTGCTGTTGCATTGGTTCTGCGGGAAAGCATCCTACAGATATAGAATGCATGCCTCATGCACGTCTTGTTTTATGTGCACTGACAGGTCGATGTGTTAACTATACTGCCTTCACAGAAATGATGATTTATGACTTCATTAAAGTCTGCCATAAGTCACCAAGATAATGTCATTTCGACATGATAAATTGACATGTTTAGAAACATGGAAGCCTAAAATGTAGTGGTGCATCAGTGTGAACCTGGCTAGATATGAAGCAGATTTGGGACTAAGAATCAGCGGGATTAGGGAAGACGGATGGAAGCAGGGCCTGGCGCAATTACATCGTGTTTAAATAACAGTGTACCTTCACCACCTCGTGATTACAGGGAGCTGAACAGCTGCTTAAAATGAGTAATTGGGACGGGTAGGGATGTGATCAGATTATTGTTGGTGGCTGGTTGCTCAGCTGTCAACCTGTCAGCAGCAATCTGACTGTGCCTGAAAAGCATTCACATCTCTGGTAATTGATTTTGACACCGTAACAGGAAAATATCTAAAAATTGCTGCTCTCTCGGTGGGGGGCTGTTAAGATATTTTCGACCAGCTGCACATTCGACAACTTATGACGATGTCATAAAAGTTCAGTCAAGAAGGAGACTGAATGTTAGCTTTATGCTTGGACAATTTCTGTGGATCATAGTAATTTCTTCAGCTTTGATTGAAGGTGATACATGATAAATGATATGATGAGTCAGGTTCTTTTAGCTTGAACTTCTTGCAGAAACAATGGTTCTGGAGACAAATCGTGACAGACAAAAACTGAAGACATTTTTGTATTTTTTTTAGCTCCAGTTAAAGTGACACTGCACCAAAAATATATATATGTAACCGGGTCATATTTATGGATCTTTGTTGATTTGATTTGCATTTAAATATTTTGATTTGAACTTGACTCAACAGGAAGTGACTTCAGGGTGTGGGCGGGATATGCCAGGTAGAGGATTTTGAATATCTGGTTTTTTTTCGGTTGGGAAAACGGTTCAGGAGACCGGATTTGAAAAGCAAGCAAGACGAGGAATAATCTTCATAAAGAAACGTTGTAAGTTCACCAATGCAGTTAAAATATATTGTTACTCTTAACGAACACGGTGAATTATGCCGAGGAGGATGTAATAAAGTCGGCCTAGTAACAGATAAGACGTAGATTGACCTACAGATTTGCTGCCTGACTAGCATGGTATACCGTGGCTGAACATAGTGCCTATCCAAGAGGATATAGTTAAAATATCAGGCTATGTACAATGTAAGCATGAGTGTAAATGTAAAAGTGTGTTGTTTGCTACTCTGGTCACAATGTTATGATGTGTTTTTTTGTTTTACACGGTGACGAGTACTGAAACATTTTATATTGTCAATCAAACCAGGATGACTCGGGTGTCCTGTGAAGATCAGTCAGTGATCACGCGCTGGTGTGGCGTCGTGTGTATGTTGTAAGTGAAAAGCTTTTCTTGTTAAGTTTTGAGCATATTTGGAGTGTGAACTTAAGGTTTGTGGTGTACTAAAGCTATTATGTGCCTTTCTCATTTCCAGTATCACCACTACCGTTTGTACGGACTTATTTGGGGTCATTAGTTTACTGAGCATTTTATCAGATTGTATTTTTCTTTGTTAGTAACCCACCATTTTGTTTAAGATCCGCCTCCTGTGTGTTTGAGGCAGTACAGACTGTAACACAAACGTGAGAGTTATATACAAAGAGACATTTTGTACATTTCATTTTATTTTATTTACATTTAAAAATTTTTGTAAATCTTTTCATTCTGAAGCGTGCTGCTCTTTATTTTCTATATATCAGATAAAACCCATAAAATACATTTGTTGTTCAGTATGTATTATTTCCCGGCAACATATATATATATATATATATATATATATATATATATATATATATATATATATATTTTTTTTTTTTTTTTTATTATTACTTAAAAGACATCTTGAGCTGAATCACTTAAATGTGTCATCTGTTTTTGTTTTTTTTTTAATTTTGTTTTCCTGTGAAATTTCAGTTAAGCTCTGTCCCCTGAAAAAAGGCAAGTTTAGACAGAGCGTGTTGAGTCACATCACTATAACCGGTCCCTGGGGTGTATGGCATGTCAGGGAGGGCTAGCGGGCAGCACGGTGGTGCAGTGGTTAGCACTGTTGCCAAACAGTTAGAAGGTTCCAGGTTCGAATCCCCAGGCTGGCAGGGGTAGGAACCTTTCTGTGTGGAGTTTGCATGTTCTCCCTGTGCTGCATGGGTTTACTCTGGGGGCTCTGGTTTCCTCCCACAATCCAAAGACATGCATGTTAGGTTCATCGGTTGTTCTAAATCGTCCCTAGATATCTGTCTCCTATACAGATGTGGACAAAATTGTTGGTACCCCTCTGTTAATGAAAGAAAAACCCACAATGGTCACAGAAATAACTTGAATCTGACAAAAGTGGTAATAAATGAAAATCAGACAATGCTTTTGAATTGTGGTTCAACAGAATTATTTTAAAAAATAAACTCATGAAACAGGCCTGGACAAAAATGATGGTACCCCTAGAAAAGATTGAAAATAATGTGACCATAGATGTGCCCTCTAATTAACGTCACAGGTGTCTACAAACTTGTAATCAGTCAGTCGGCCTATTTAAAGGGTGACAAGTAGTCACTGTGCTGTTTGTTGACATGGTGTGTGTAGGAAAACGTTAATTTTGGATAATCTTTAGTAAACCCCCAGAAAACAGTGTGGACTGTTAGATATAAACTGTTAGAGAAAGCAGTAGCGTTTCTACGCCAGAGGTGGCGCTCAGTAATGACAAGATGCTGCTCAGTGTTAGAGCACAATAGAAGAAGAGCAGAGACTGTTCGAGAGAGTGTTGAGAGAGTGTTGAGACAAGATGGTGTCTAACTATGTGCTGTGTAAGTGATGTGCCGTGCCGTGTGAGCTGGAAGAAGTCAATAAACAGTCGCTGCAAAGTCTAAACAGCTTGGCTCTATCATCCTTCCTCCCCTTCGCCCCTCCTGGGTGTAACAAAACTTGGTAGCAGAGGATGGTTCAGCCGTGTATAAGACGGTGAGTGAGCAAAAAAAAAAAAAAAAAGAGAGGCCGTAACAATGAAGCTGGAGCAGCTACAAGCTAAGCTAACTGAGGCCTTGGTGCCGTTACGGGCCGAACAGCTAAAAGAGGTCTGTTTATTTGCAAAGATAAGCCCAGCCGAACCGTCTAAGAAGTACACGCTGATACGACTGTTAATCGGGGAGGTGGAGAAAGCCATTGAACGCGAAGAGGAGGATGTTGTCCGCGAGTTTCTGCTAAGGCTAATAGCATGTGCTAACAAAGCTAAGCTAAGTGAATCGTTGACGCAGGCAGCGACAACGGCAGGCACGAGCCGCGAGGCGGAGGCACTCGCCAGTTTACAGAGCCAGTATGCCGCTCTGCATGAAAGTATTATTGACTCAACTAAACGGGTTGAAGAAGAAATAATAAGGCTGACGGATGATGAGGTCGCGCCGCCACCGGGCCGCCATTTTGAGACACAGCCCGAGGCCGCGCCACAGAGCCGCCATTTTGTGATACAGCCCGCGGTCCCCATGGCGCCCCTACCGCCAGAAGTGATCATTAAACGGGAGTTTAAGATAAATGGGCAGATAGGGGAGAGGGGCCAAAAAGACAAGTTGTCTTATTCCAATCTCACTCACCAGATCGATATGGGCTTAAAGAAAAAGCACAGTGAGGCTGAGATAATTGAGGCTGTTGTTAAAGCAGTGAGTCCTGGATTGAGTTTGCGCGCTATGCTGGAGATTAAGTCAGATCTCACACTGCCACAGCTGCGCATAATCCTGCGAGGACATTATAAAGAAGATAGTTCCACTGACTTGTATCATCGTCTGATAAATCTCACACAAGACAGTAATGAGTCACCTCAGAACTTCCTGTTTCGTGCCATTGAGCTGAAGGAAAGACTTTTAGCAGCATCCAGAGAGCCTGGCACTGAAGAGCAGTTTAGTTCTGATCTTATTCAGAGGAAGTTTCTGAGGGCGGTGGAAACAGGACTGATCAGTGTTGATGTGAAATATCAACTGAAGCGTTATTTGGAGGATCCTGCCGTCACCGATGAGCTACTGATTTCAAAGATGAATGCAGCAGCCAGTCTTGAATGGGAACGGCAACAGAAATTTAAAAGGCACACAAAAGAACTAAAGGTTCGAGAATGCCGAGTGGAAAATCTAACGGGTCAGTATGCAACCGAGAGAGAAGTGGATGGCCAAGAGCGCCCCCCTACCATCGACAAAAGGAAAAATCCTTAAATCCCAAAGCACAGTGACCCGTACGAAATCTGAGCTCCTGAACATAGTCACGCAGCTGAAGAGTGACATGGAGGAGATCAAAAAGGCCATACATGAGTCTCCCAGAGCACCTCGCGCTCAAAGAGCTAGGAGGACACGTGGCTGCAAGAGATGTCAGTCCACCAGCAATGGCGATCAATGCAACCACTGCTTCAGGTGTGGAGTCAGCGGCCACATGTCAAGGGAATGTCGAATAGGGAGGAGACTCGGAAAAGGAACAGGGCAAGTAGACACGGCGGCCAATACTGTCGCAACTACATCAGAACAAGCTAACACACAAGAACTGTATGAGCTCGTTACTGACAGTATTCGGAGGTTGGAAGCAAGGCTGGTAGCTCAGGCCGAGGTACCTCCTGTAGAAACGGTCCGTGTTAATCTACTGTCCCCTAATCGCCAATTACAGTTACTCAATTTGGTTGGAAAAAAATGTGTCATCACGTGCTTTCTTGATGACAAGGAGAAACAAGCATTGTGGGACACAGGGTCACAGGTTTGTTTAATGAATGACACCTGGAGACAGGAGCACCTGCCACACACCACCGTCAGAGACTTAGCCGAGTTGGTGGGTCCAAATATCCTGAATGTGAGGGCAGTGAACCAGACACCGATTCCATTCTCAGGGTGGGTCGAAGTCACATTTAAGCTGCCGACAGTTAGTCGCCCACCGGTGGAACTCTTAGTTCCTGTGCTAGTGGTGAAGGAGCACGGAGTGGCAGAGCCGCCTATCATTGGGTTCAACGTGATTGACCATGTCCTGAAGATGGGCATTAAATCCGCTTGTGCTATCAGTGAAGCTGTTAGCGCAGCCTTCTCATTTGACTGTAAGAAAACAGAGGTGTTTTTGAAAGTGATGCAAAGTGAGGAGGATAGGCTGGGGGAAGGAATGGTAAAAGTTGGCAGTGAGTTGGTTACCATCCCTGCTGGCCAAACCAAAACAGTCAAAGGTTGTGTCAGAGCAGGCTCGCTTCCAGACACACAAGACGTCTTATTTGAGCCGAGTCAGTACACCCAGTTACCAGAGGGTTTGCAGATGCAAAATGGGTTGGTGCAGTTATGGAAAGGGAAGCGATCGATGTTCAAAATACCTATAACAAACAGTACGTCCCGTGATATCCAGCTGCACGCTAAGACCATTTTGGGGGAAACACAGAGAGTTAAAACTGCTTATCCGGCAGATATTAGACCCCCTGCTGTAAACCAAGCGACCGTCGACCCAACGACGAGTGAGACAGGAAGAACTAAAGAGACCGAGATGAACTGTGCTGTCAAAGAGACTATGGACATGTGGGACCCTCCAGTTCCCCTTGATCATCTCTCGCCCATACAGCAAGAGCAAGTAAAACAGCTACTACGGGAGGAACGACAAGCGTTTTCCCGTGATGAGTATGATGTAGGGACAATTCCCTCTTTACAGTTGAAGATCCGACTCAAAGATCACGATCCTGTCAAAAAGACTTATGTTTCTGTTCCCAAACCACTTCATAAGGAAGTAAAGGAGTATTTAGAAGACCTGCTTAACAGGGGCTGGATCACCAAATCCAAGTCATCGTATTCCAGTCCAGTCGTCTGTGTGCCAAAGAAAGATGGAGGTCTGCGTTTGTGTTGTGACTTTAGAGAATTGAACAAGAAGTCTATCCCAGACAGACACCCAATTCCCCGCATACAGGATATGCTAAACAGTCTAAGTGGGAGTGTGTGGTTTTCAGTCCTCGACCAAGGAAAGGCGTATCATCAGGGTTTCCTGGAAGAGTCGAGTAGGCCCCTCACTGCATTTATCACTCCCTGGGGTTTGTTTGAGTGGGTAAGGATTCCATTTGGTTTGTCCTCAGCACCAGCAGCATTCCAAAGATCTATGGAGGAGTGCTTGTGGGGGTTGAGAGATGATATTTGTCTGCCTTACCTCGATGATAACCTTGTTCATTCACAGACTTTTGAAGATCACTTGCGAGACCTGAGAAGCGTCCTGCACCGCTATCAAAGTCATGGAGTGAAGTTGACTCTCCGGAAATGTGAGTTATTCAAGCAGCAGGTACGTTTTCTTGGTAAAATGGTAACAGGACAGGGTTACACCATGGACCCTGCGGACATTGCCCCAGTGCAGACACTCAAACAGCAGCAACTTTCCACTGTTGGAGAGCTAAGGAAATTGCTAGGTTTTATTTCATATTACCGCAGCTATATTCCAAACTTCTCTCGTATAGCAAAGCCTCTTTACGACCTTCTGGCTAAAGATCACACAGACAAAGCAAAGAAAAATTTAAAGAAACCTGTCAAAAAGAACGATGGAGGCCACTTACCCTCATCTCATGTGATCAGGTGGCGCCCAGAGCATCAAGCAGTAGTTTGTCAGCTTGTTGACCTTCTTACCCAACCCCCAGTGTTAGGTTACCCGAACTTTGAAGAACCCTTCATTTTACACTGTGACGCTTCACAGGAGGGGCTTGGGGCGGTGTTATACCAGCGACAACAAAACAAACTGGTGGTGATAGCATATGGCTCCAGGACACTGTCAAATTCAGAGAAGAACTATCACCTTCATTCAGGGAAGCTGGAGTTTCTTGCCATGAAGTGGGCCATCTGTGAGAGGTTTCGGGATTATCTGTACTATTCTCCACCATTCACTGTCTATACGGACAATAATCCCCTAACGTATGTGCTTACCACCGCAAAGTTAAATGCAACCACACAGAGGTGGGTAGCAGAACTAGCTGATTTCCAGTTTGTGATTAAGTATCGCCCTGGAAAAGCAAACGGAGATGCAGATGGACTTTCACGTATCTAACTACTAACTAACCTGCACTTATATAGCGCTTTTCTAGTCACAAAGACCACTCAAAGCGCTTTCATTAATACTAACCCTCTATTCTAAGGGCCTATAGGAAACAAATATCTAGGGACAATTTAGAACAGCCAATTAACCTAACATGCATGTTTTTGGCATGTGGGAGGAAACCGGAGAAATCCCGGAGTAAACCCATGCAACACGGGGAGAACATGCAAACTCCACACAGATCACTGTTGGTCGGGGGCTGGGATCGAACCCACGATCCCACGATCCCCACAATCCCCCGGCCAAGGGCAAACTGTGCTGCCGCAGTGCTAACCACTGCGCCACCGTGCAGTATGCCTCTAGATATGGAGCAGTACATGAACAAATGTACACAGAATGTTGATCCTGATGTGATGAATTGTGTGACACAGGCAGTCAAGGTAAAGTCACAAGAAAATGAACCATGGCTCTGCCCAGTCACCATTTCTACTCTCATCAGTGAAGCAGACCAAGAAGCCAGCTCTATAGCTGAAATATCAAAGACTGATATAAAAAGAGCTCAAGAAGAAGACTCCGTGATTGGAGAGGTGTTGCGCTATGTGTTATCAAAACAATGGCCAAGAAGTGTAAAGCAGCACAACAGTAAAATTGCAGCTCTAGTCAGGCAAAAACACAAGCTGTACTTGGAAGATGATGGACTGCTTTACAGGAGAACAGCAACACATGACCAGCTACTCCTACCCCAGAAGTTTCACAAACTCGTGTTCAAAGAGCTCCATGAAAACATGGGCCATTTAGGGGTAGAGAGAGTGATGAACTTGATAAGAGAGCATTTTTATTGGGCTCATATGCAAAGAGATGTGGAGCACTACATCACGAGAGTTTGCAGTTGTTTAAAGAACAAACGTCCCAATAAGATAACAAGGGCACCACTGACTAACATTGTCACCACGTACCTATTTGAATTAGTGTCAGTGGATTTCCTGCATTTGGAGAAGTGCAAAGGAGGATATGAGTATATCCTGGTGGTAATGGACCATTTTACTCGTTTTGCCCAGGCTTACCCATGTCGTAACAAAGCTGCCCACACTGCTGCTGAGAAGATCTTTGGAGATTTTGCCCTTAAGTTTGGTTTCCCCACACGACTCCATCATGATCAGGGAAGAGAGTTCCAGAATAAACTTTTTGCAAAACTCCAAGAGTACAGTGGTGTGCAGGGGTCCCGAACAACGCCCTACCATCCCCAAGGGAATGGGCAGGTGGAACGATTTAATCGTACACTGTTGGCAATGCTCAGAAATTTGCCCGAAGCAGCTAAGGAAGACTGGAAGTCCTCTCTGGCAAAAGTGGTTCATGCCTATAATTGTACGTGTAGTGAAGCTATGGGGTACGCACCATATTTTCTGTTGTTTGGTCGTAGTCCAAAGTTGCCTATTGATCTGATGTTTGGCCTCACAACAAAAGAGCAGAGTGTTTCTCAGCAAGACTATGCTGAAAAGTGGAGAACTACAATGACTGAAGCTTACAAACTCGCTTCTAAAACAGCAAACAAAGAAGGGATGAGAAGTAAAGCACTTTATGATAAAAAGGTTCACGGTGCTGAGTTACTCCCTGGATCCAGAGTATTGGTTCGAAGCTTGACCGAAAAAGGTGGGCCAGGAAAATTAAGATCATACTGGGAAGACAAGGTGTATGTCGTGACCCAAAAGAAGTACCCAGACAGTCCAGTATATGAAATCAGACCTGAAACTGGCAAGGGACGCACTAGGGTCATACACAGAAACCTTTTGTTACCATGTGACTTTCTTCCCATGGAAACAGTGGAGCATGCCTCTAAGAAAATAAGAGAAAGAGACTCTAAAAGACAAAGGCATGTGGACAGACAAAGCAACACGGATGATGAAGATGAAGAGGGTTGGAATGCCATAATTGGATTACGAGCTGGGAAGGATCAAGAACAGCGTCCACTGAGAGCCGATGCACCGGAGTTCTACCCGCATGATGACACTACTCCGGAGGATGAGGACCAGGACCCAGATGACGCCACGCAGGTGCAGCTGGCACCAGAGGTCGACGATCCGGTGGTTCCAGATCCAGCTGAGGCAGACGAGGACCAGAGTGATGAGGTGTCGGAGTCCAGTTCCAGTGACCAGGAGGGACCTGATGAGATTCCTGCTAAAACGTATCCTTCAAGAATAAGAAAACAGCCATTGAGATTGACTTATGATAAGTTAGGCCAACCTAGCACTTCATTGCATTTCATCTGTCTAGAACAAAGGTGTAGAAGCTAAAGATAACCATTGGTCAGACATAACTGTCTTGAAAAGTAACTTGGTAGTTACTGTGATGGTTGATAAAAAAATTGAAAAAAGAACAAAAAAAATTTAAAAACACAAAAGAGACTTGCAGTGTGTTACTAAGGCACAGGCATCACACAAAGGTTTATTTGGTAGGCTATGACTAGATTGAGTATCATTACTCTCAGGAAAGATGCAGATACCCACCATGATGGATGGAGCGGTTGAAGGTTATCGTGCACAAAGACCTCTTCTGCAAATGTATTGCATGGAATAGGAGATACATGCTGTACTATGGACAATTACCAGTTGCATCTTTATAGACTTTAATGAACTCTGACTCCTGTGTAGTGATACCCTACTTAACATGTAATGCATGATTACCAAATGTGAACTGACAGAAGAAAAGGAAAAAAAACTACTGTTTTCAGAAAGGTGTAATGTCGGGACGACATTAACTTTTTGAGGGGTGAGTGTAGGAAAACGTTAATTTTGGATAATCTTTAGTAAACCCCCAGAAAACAGTGTGGACTGTTAGATATAAACTGTTAGAGAAAGCAGTAGCGTTTCTACGCCAGAGGTGGCACTCAGTAATGACAAGATGCTGCTCAGTGTTAGAGCACAATAGAAGAAGAGCAGAGAATGTTCGAGAGAGTGTTGAGAGAGTGTTGAGACAAGATGGTGTCTAACTATGTGCTGTGTAAGTGATGTGCCGTGCCGTGTGAGCTGGAAGAAGTCAATAAACAGTCGCTGCAAAGTCTAAACAGCTTGGCTCTATCATCCTTCCTCCCCTTCGCCCCTCCTGGGTGTAACATGTGTACAACACTAAACACGGACCAGAGGAAGCAAAGGAGAGAGTTGTCTCAGGAGATTAGAAAGAAAATTATAGACAAGCATGTTAAAGGTAAAGGCTATAAGACCATCTCTAAGCAGCTTGATGTTCCTTTGACTACAGTTGCACATATTATTCAGAAATTTAAGATCCACGGGACTGTAGCCAACCTCCCAGGACGTGGCCGCAGGAGGAGACAGATACTACGAATGGTAACAAAAGCACCCAGAACAAACTCTAAACACATTCATGGTGAACTCCAAGGTCAAGGGCAACTAGGACACAGTGAGACACGAAGGACACTTGGCCATCCACTGCATCCGAACGTATCTCCAGCCATCTTGACTACGTCTTGCCACTGGATCCAGATAGGCTGGGATGAGAGAGTGAGGCTGATGACCCTGCACAACTATCCCTCACTTAAATCAAAATCATGCTCAAGTCAAGACATCACCACCCCCCAATTTCCTTCTCACCACCACCCCCCTCCAAGTCCTGTGGCGATGGGCAAGTGACGAAGCAGCAGGTGCAGATACACTGGAAGCTGAAGCCACAACCCCACGCACAGGCGCCGCAGGGCATAGAATTACTCTCTACTGGACCGAAGCAGCAGTGGAGTTCAGCAGCTCCCTGGGTGTCTGAGCAGCCCTCTTTAGGATTCTCTCTGCTTACCTCCATGGCCTGAGGAAGGGGCTAGAAAAGGTGCCCTAAATATAGCCTGCTTCGCTACACCCTGGCCAGCAAGCCACAGCTGGCGGGGATCCCACCCTCACGGTCGAAATTCTCAGAAGAAATCAACTAAGGTGAATTCACTCATTATTGGCACTTGGAATGTACGAACACTCATGGACAGCTCCAAAGCAGACAGACCTGAGAGATGGACAGCACCTGTGGCAAAAGAGCTCAGCAGGTACGACATCCACATCGCAGCCCTGAGTGAGACCAGGTTTGCAGACGAAGGTCAGCTTACAGAAGTCAAAGCTGGCTACACCTTTTTCTGGACTGGCCGACGCAGCGAAGAACACCGTGAAGCAGGAGTGGGTTTCGCGATCAGATCCAATCTAATCAGCAAGCTTACCAGCCTTCTCAAAGAAACCAATGACTGCCTCATGACCCTGCGGCCCCTCCCTCCAAAACAAAAAACACCATGCAACATTCATCAGTGCATATGCCCCCACCATGACGAACCCAGATGAGATCAAATACTCAAGCTCAACCTCGGGGTGGGGGGGGGGGGGGACTGAGCAGAAAACGACTGGGCAGCTTTCAGAGACATGGTGTACAACACCTCACTCACTCATCTGGGCCAGTACACACACAGACACCAAGACTGGTTCAATGAAAATGACGAGGACATCCAAAAGCTGCTTTACGAGAAACGTGTAGCCCACAGAGCATACCAACAAGACAGTAGATCTGCCTCTAAGAAGGCAACCTTCTACTCCATCAAAGGAAAGGTGTAGGCAAAGCTAAGATATGCAGGACTTCTGGCTCAGCAAAAAGGCAGATGAAATACAGCAGTACGCTGATGACAACAACTTCAAATGCTTCTACCATGCCCTTAAGACCATCTACAGGCCTCAGTCTTCCGGAACATCACCACTGCTCAGTGCTGATGGGTCCACTCTCCTCACCAACAAGAACACAATCCTGGAAAGATGGGCAGAACATTTCAGCAGTCAAAAAAGTGATCAAACTCCTTTTGAACGGCAAAGCACAAGGTTCTGACTCTCCCAGCTGAAATCTACAAGGCGGGAGGAGCAGTTCTAATAGAGAAACTCACTGAGCTCTTTCAGACCATGTGGCAGCAGGAAGTTATCCCCCAGGAGCTCAAGGATGCCTCCATTGTCCATCTCTACAAGAGAAATGGAAACTGGCAGTCCTGTGACAGCCACCGTGGGATCTCTCTCCTCACCATCGCTGGCAAGATCCTCACAAGAGTCCTTCTCCACCGCCTCAGTCAGTACATGGAAGGCAATCACCTGCCAGAGAGCCAGTGTGGCATCAGAGAGGGTCATGGAACTGCTAACATGATCTTCACTGCACGCCAACTTCAGGAGAAGTGACAAGAGCAGAACAGAGACCTCCACACATTTGTAGAGCTGACCAAGGCTTTTGTTACTGTCAGTTGTGAGGGGCTGTGGAAGATCATGGTGAAGTTCGGCTGCCCGGACAAGTTCATCAGTATGGTGCGTCAGTTCCATGACAGCATGCTTGCTCGAGTACTGGATGATGGTGACTCCTTCGAAGCTTTCCCAGTCACCAATGGTGTCAAGTAGGGATGTGTACTCGTGCCCATACTTTTCAGCATGATGTTCACAGCCATGCTATCTGATGCCTTCTGTGACGATGAAGAAAGTGCCATCAGGATCAGGTAGAGGCTGGACGACAGGCTCTTCAACCTCCAAGCCAAAACCAAGGTAGAAGGGGGCTCAGTGCATGGCTTCCTGTTTGGAGACAACTGCACACTCAATGCCACTACAGATGCCCAGATGCAGCAGAGCATGAACTGCTTCTCCACTGCTTGCGACAACTTTGGGCTCACAATCAGTACAAAGAAAACCAAGGTCCTGCACCAACCCGCACCGCAGAAGACTTATGTGGAACCAGCATTCACTGTCAATGGGGAGACCCTCAAGACTGTCGACAAGTCCACGTACCTCGGCAGCACACTCTTCAGGTCTGTCAACTGACTGACCACAAAACTGAAGGTGTACAAGGCAGTTGTCCTGCCTTCCCTACTGCACGCCTGTGAGACCTACGAGCGCCATGGCACAAAGCTAAACCGCTTCCACCTGAACTGCCTCAGAAAGCTCCTGAAGATCACCTGGCAGGACAAAATCCCTTGCACAGAGGTCCTCTCCTGAGCTGATCTTCCTAGCATCCACACCCTGCTCAAGGCTGGCCACCTTGTTCGTATGCCTGACTCACGCCTACCAAAGAGACTGTTCTAAGGTGAACTAGCAGATGGAAAGCACTCACAAGGTGGTCAGAAGAAGCGCTACAAAGACACTCTTAAGGCCTCCCTGAAGAGCTTTAACATCAGTCCTGACACCTGGGAGACCCTAGTGCTAGACCGACCAGCCTGGTCGAGCTGTACTAGCAAAGGTGCTGCCTCTTTTCAGCTTAACAGGATTGCCAAGGACCAGAGAAAATGTAAGCTTTGCAATTCCAGAGCCACCCTTGTATCTTCTGCTTGTGCAGACCACGTGTGCCTGACTTGTGGCAGAGCCTTCCATCTGTGTCAGGCACAGCCGGACACACCACACCCAGTCCTCTTCCCTGTGATGCCCTTGGTCATCGACGAGAACAATGGATGAACAACAACAGCATAACCGGTCCCTGGTGTTGAGCCAATCAGGACAAAGAAGGCAGAACTAAAGACTGCAGTTAGCCTCCAGGGACACTTAACGTTTTTGGACAGCTGCTTTGAAAACTTGGCCCAAATTAAAATGGGTTTTACCATTAGACTTTTTTGTAGGACCGATACAGTTTCAGTCATTATCCGGGGACACCATGCATACAACTGGTAAGTCTTTTTATCACAGGATTTAGTCTGTTTAATGTAGTGCTAGCTTTCATTATGTACAGTTTTGCGTGTAGTTAATGTCAAAGCCTTGTATCAAATTGGTAATGTTCTAGAGAGAACTGATCCACAAATATCTAGACGAGCCTGGATATATTTAGATGCTGCATGTGTAGATTTGTTTGTCCAGACGTTTTTGGAGAGACACTGCTGCACGTTAAAGATGGAAAGAGAAAAGCAATGTAATTAGATGTGCTGTCTGACAGTTTTGCCTCAGGCAGCGCAGAAAGGTGAAATACTTTGGGAGAGATGATTGTGTAACAAATGAAAGCGTACTGTTGTTTGGAAGTCAGAGCTGAAATTTGGGATATTATATTTGCGCAAGCACCAGTGGGGACTGCGATTTGCGGTTTGCTGCTTTGCTATGGCTTTTGCGTGCTTTGCAAATGCTGAGTGGTTGTTTGGAAACCCCAGAGTCACTGAAACATTTTATTGTTATTGTTCCAAACATTTTATTGTAATGCAATTTTTTAAACATTACATTTTTAAGACTATCATTTTCTGGTTAAATTTGTCAGCTATCAGACTTTGGTATGATGTTGTGGAGGAGACATGGCAAGTCAACATCCTTCTGGGCAGACTGGGAGTGGGCCTATTCATAGATCCTGGCATTTCAAAGAGAATGAAAAGTGCAAAAATTTTGATATGAAATTGAATATAATTATATATTGCCGGATAATTTAACTGTAATGCTGTAAATACCATTTAACTGCAATGCTCTTGCACTGTGTATATATACTATGGAGTATATATATGTATATTTGTAGTTCATGTATCCATTTCTGCATATGATAGACACAGGGGAATGTGTTGTAATTACATGTGTGGAATGATCTCACGTCTCAGAAGAGGACAATGAGTCTCCACCCCAACGAGGAGATGGAGGAGCGGCGGTGCGGACCTGAAAAGACTTCCTGACCCCTTGGGGTCAGGTGGAGGAACGGGAGGACATCGGAAGGATATGACAAGGACGTGTGAAGTTGGCTTTTGTTGTGTAATGCATAATGATGTTGGCTTTTGTTGTGTGATGCATAAGTACGGGGGTCTGACTGGGTTCAGCCACTTTCTGCTTCTTCCTTTGGATGAGACATGTTGGGGATGTGAAGCCGACATTAAATCTGATTTATAAAATCACTCAGCTTCTTCATTTCACGTTCCCCACATTGGTGACCAGACGTGAGAATGGATCAAAGGTGTTCTCCCATTGCAGACTCGTCGGAGGCGGCCCAAGCAAGCGCCGTCGCCATTAAGCTCCCAGAATTCTGGCAGAACGACCCAAACTCGTGGTTCAAGCAAGCTGAGGCACAGTTTGCGCTCGCAGGGGTGACAACGGACGAAACCAAGTTCTACCACGTCGTCGCCAGGCTTGACGCTGCCACAGCGCAATGCGCGCGGAGCGTGATACAGCAGCCGCCCGCCAGCGACAAATACGAGGAGCTGAAGGCTACTCTCAGCGAGAGCTTCATTCCCTCGGCCGAGGAAAGGGCCAAGAGACTACTGGCAATATATGGCCACGGTGGGCGCAGACCGTTGGCCCTGATGGAAGACATGCTTCAGCTGAGAGAGACAGACAATGACAACTTCCTCTTTCAGCACATCTTCCTCAGCACTCTCCCGACGCACATGAGAGGGACTCTGGCCAGCATGAGTTGTAAGACCCAGCAGGACTTCCGCGCGCTGGCCCGAGAAGCACAGCGACTCCTCAACTCCTGCGGTGAGCAGATGGCCACAGCAGCAGCGGCAGACCTCGGTGCAGAAGCCCAGGACATCAGGGAGCCAGAGGCAATGGAACACACCTTGCCCACTATGGCAGCGACGTGGCCGCGATGCAACAGACGAGACAACCTCTGCTACTACCACCGGCGATTCGCTGAGAGGACATACAAGTGTGTACCACCTTGCAATTTCAAGAGCTCGGGAAACTCCAAAGCCGGGAACCGTTAGCAGCTACGGCTCTCGGCGAGGCCAACAAGCTGCTCTACATAACTGATGAAGGCTCCGGGCGACAATTCCTCATAGACACCAGAGATCAAAGGAGTTTCATCACCCCATCCTACGCTGACTGGGTGGCTGGACCCCGCGGCAACGGGGCAATTGCAGTGAACGGCTCAATCATCAGCACTTATGGTGAAAGGACCTTGTCTCTCTCCTTACACGGCCGCACTTATGAATAGACCTTTATCATAGCGGCGGTGAGTTTCAACATGTTAGGGGCTGATTTCTTATGTTCACATGGGTTGTTGGTTGATCTTGCAAACAGACGTTTAATCAATGCACTGTCATTCTCTTCTACCCCCTGTTCAGCTCGAGTGTCCCCACCACCCGTGCAGGCCAATGTCGCCACAGCAGGAGGTAAGTTTGACAAACTCCTCACCCAATTTCCAGCACTCACAGTTCCCAAATTTTCGGCAACAGTAGCGAGACACGGGGTGGAGCACTTAATTCCCACAACGGGCCCCCCGGTGTTCGCTAAAGCTCGGCGCTTAGACGCGACCCAGTTCGCCATAGCACGCGACGAGTTCGCCAGCCTGGAAAAGCTGGGCATTATTCAGCGCTCGAAAAGCCCATGGGCTTCGCCACTGCATATGGTTCCGAAAGCTGATGGCTCCTGGAGACCTTGCAGCGATTATCGCAGATTAAACAATGCTACAGCTCATGACCGCTACCCAATCCCACACATCCAAGATTTTTCACTACATCTGGCGGGTGCGCGTATTTTTTCTAAAATAGACCTGGTCCGCGGCTACCACCATGTCCCAGTCTGACCTGAGGATATCCCTAAAACGGCCGTAATAACCCCTTTTGGTCTTTTCGAGTTTCTGCGCATGCCTTTTGGCCTGAAAGGCGCAGCGCAAACATTTCAGCGTATGATGGACGCTGTGTTACGCGATCTTCTTTTCGTGTTTATCTACCTCGACGATATTTTGGTCACCAGCGCGACCGAGGAGGAACACGAAAATCACCTCACTACAGTTTTTCAGAGGCTGGAAGAACACGGGTTAATAATTAACCCAACCAAGTGCCGATTCGGTGTGGCACAGATTGATTTTTTGGGACACCGCGTTTCCGCAGAAGGGGCAGTCCCATTGCCCGACAAGGTGCGCGCAGTGGCAAATTTTCCCTGACCACAAATGGTCAGATCACTGCAAGAATTTTTGGGAATGGTAAATTTTTACAACCAGTTCCTACCCCGCGCAGCTCAGCTCATGCAGCCGTTATACGCCGCGCTTAGAAAGCAAAAACCCTCCAGCGCTGTCGTGTGGTCCCCGGAGCAGGAACACGCTTTCGCGGAAGTAAAAAGAGCCCTGGCTGACGCCACGCTTTTGGCCCACCCCGACCCCTCGGCCCGCATTGCACTTACCACGGATGCATCAGATTTGGCCATAGGGGCGGTCGTGGAGCAACACGTTAACTGGGTTTGGCAACCGCTAGCTTTTTTTAGCAAATCCCTAAACGAAACCAAGCACAAATACAGCACGTTTGACAGAGAGCTGTTAGCGCTTCATTTAGCCATCCGCCATTTCCAGTTTTGGCTGGAAGGTCGGCATTTCACGGCTTTTGTCAACCATAAACCGCTCACTTATGCGATGTCTAAAATCTCAGAACCTTGGTCGGGCCGGCAACAAAGGCAACTGGCCGCCATTTCGGAATTTACCACAGACATTCGGCACGTAGCAGGCAAACTCAACGTGGTGGCAGATTGCCTCTCCTGCGCCGTGACATCGTCAGGGCACGCGGAGGCAGATCATACTACCACAGCCGCAGGGCGCAAGCCCAACACGGAAGCGTACGCGGCCCCAGTCCACGTAGGGATAGATTACGCAGCCATGGCAGCGGAACAAGGCAGTGACGCAGACGTGCGCACGCTCCAGTCTGGACCAACAGGGTTAAGGCTGGAGAGCAGGGGTTTGTGTGACGGTGTGCCCCCCTTAATCTGTGACGTGTCAACCAGGCGACCTCGCCCGGTAGTCCCGGCTGCGTGGCACCGCCGTGTTTTTGACTCGATTCACTCCCTGGCGCACCCGGGAGTACGCACTTTGGTGAAAATGGTGGCGGAGAAGTTTGTTTGGCCGGGCCTGCGCAAGCACGTAAAGGAGTGGGCAAGAACATGCATGTCTTGCCAGCGCGCCAAAATTCACAAACACGCGAAAGCTCCTTTAGAATCATTCCCAATTCCGGCCAGGAGGTTTGACCATGTGCATGTCGACCTCGTGGGCCCCCTACCGTCGTCGTAGGGGTTCACACATCTTTTAACAAAGGTGGACCGAACCACACGTTGGCCAGAAGTGGTTCCGCTGACATCAACTACGGCCGCAGAAGTGGCTCGTGTTTTTTTAACGACCTGTGTGGCACGTTTCGGGGTCCCGTCGGACATCACGTCCAATAGGGGTCCTCAGTTTGTCTCAGAGCTCTGGTCTGCGATGGCCAGCAGCTTAGGGGCGTCAATACATCGCACTACCGCGTATCACCCACAGGCTAACAGTTTATGCGAGCGTTTTCATAGGTCTTTGAAGGCTGCCCTCAGGGCGTCACTAACGGATGCAAATTGGATTGACAAACTACCATGGGTTTTATTAGGGTTGCGTTCTGCGCCCAAGGAGGATCTAGACGCCTCCCCAGCAGAGTTAGTTTTTGCACAACCTCTCAGGCTCCCCGGTGAATTCTTACCAGAACAGCCGGAGCCGGGGCGCCTCCCAGCTCTGAGACCACTAAACAGCAGGGGAGCGGACACACTCCCGGGCCCGGTTCATCACTTTTTTCCGCGGGTTTTTGTTCCCCAGGCTTTAAAAAATGCCGAGTTTGTTTTTGTTAGGCACAACGCCTTAAAACCAACCCTCCGCCCACCATATGATGGCCCATATAGAGTGCTGGAACCTGGTGATAAGCATTTTGTGCTGGATTTGGGGGACAGAAAAGAGACAGTCAGCAATGACAGACTCAAGCCTGCCTTCACGTTGAGCGACGAACCTGCACGAGTGGCGAGAGCACCTCGACGTGGTAGACCTCCCAAGGGACACGTCCCAAACCCCCCGCAGGGATCAAATAACCACTTTTTTCCTCAAGCTGCAGATCCCCTACAAGACAGCGCCGCTGGGACACCGAGGCAGGCGTACAGCAGATTCTGATGACTGTTGAAACCCAGACGACACACAGACTGATGTGAACGTGATAACGGTTTTAAGATATGCTGACAGGGCTATCATAACAGTTTTAAGGCGGACAGGGGGCATAGACTGTACGGTTATGGTTATCACTGTGTTTTTTAATGTGATCAACTTGTATAGTTATGCCGATGATGTCATCATAGTCTGCGAACCTACACATATTGTCCTTTTCTTAGACGTTTGGGGGGGGGGGGCTGTAGTTCATGTATCCATTTCTGCATATGATAGACACAGGGGAATGTGTTGTAATTACATGTGTGGAATGACCTCACGTCTCAGAAGAGGACAATGAGTCTCCACCGCAACGAGGAGATGGAGGAGCGGCGGTGCAGACCTGAAAAGACTTCCTGACCCCCTGGGGTCAGGTGGAGGAACGGGAGGACATCGGAAGGATATGACAAGGACGTGTGAAGTTGGCTTTTGTTGTGTAATGCATAATGATGTTGGCTTTTGTTGTGTGATGCATAAGTACGGGGGTCTGACTGCGTTCAGCCTCTTTCTGCTTCTGCCTTTGGATGAGACATGTTGGGGATGTGAAGCCGACATTAAATCTGATTTATAAAATCACTCAGCTTCTTCATTTCACGTTCCCCACATATTTACTGTTTTTCTATCCAATTTTTTTCTATCTCATTATCTCATTTACTGTTACTCTGACTGCTGCTACCCCTTTGCTGCTGCAATCCTGTAATTTTCCCACTAATAAAGGCTTATCGTATCTTAAGACAATGCAATGTTTTTTTGTTTGTTTGTTTTTTAAGAAAAAGGGGCACAAGATAGCATTTTAGACAAAATAGACTGGTTTTTGTTTCGGATATTTAAATCCACTGGAGTCCATCTTTAAGGGAGGAAAAAAGCTTTCCAAACCTACCTGGCCCTATGTGAAAAAGTAACTGTCCCCTAAACCTAATAACTGGTTATTCCACCCTTGGGAGAAACAACTGCAATCAAGCATTTGAGATAACTGGTGATAAGTTTATTACTTCACTGCTGAGGAATTTTTGCCTACTCTTTGCAGAATTGCTTTAATTCATCCACACTGGAGGACTTCCGCTTGAGGTCATGAACTGATACCTGGACATTCTCCTTCAGGATTTTCTGATAGAGAGCAAAATTCATAGTTCCATCAATTACAACAAGTTGCCCAGGTCCTTAAACAGCAACGAACCCCAGACCATCACACTATACAACAACCATGTTTGACTGTTGCTATGTTGTTCTCTTTATGAAATGCTGTGTTAGTTTTATGCCAGATGTAACAGAACGTACGTTTACGTATGTAAACGCAGCTTTTTGAATGAAAGTGAACCTGTAACCAAGTGACACTGATTCTCGGGGTAGGAGCATTATACCAAATTAACCACACCTGTGGCTGCACATCCTATATATACCCTCTGCATCCACCCACGCTTCCTTTTTCTGATGACTGGGAGGAACCTGCCTCAACCGACAATTAATGGTTACAGGTCCAATTCATTCATAAAACAGCATTTACATGCGCAAACGTATGTTTTATTTCAGTGAACCTGTAACCAAGTGAAACCCGTATACCAAATGAGTCCTGAGGTGAAATGGTGAGGGTGTCACCCACAGAAGTAGCACAATGCACAACACAGATGAGTTTGGCTCCTTTATTGTACTCAAATGAGTACGTACAAGTCAAGCCAATCCCTACCGGTAACTGGAGCTGCAGCAAACCTCTTCGAGCACAAGGCACACCTGCAGGCTCACATGAGGGAGACTAAGATGCAATCTAAGAACTTGTTGTGATCCCCAGAACAGATGAGTTGATTACTTTATTGTACTCAACTGGATACCTACAAGTTAAGCCGGTTCCTACAGGTATCCAGAGCTGAAACAACCCTCTTCGAGCACAAGGCACACATGCCAGCTCACATGAGGGAGATTAAGATACAACCTAAGAAAATGCTTCCACCCCCAGACAGATGAGTTCGACTCCTTATTGCACTCAACTGGATACCTACAAGTCAAGCCTGTTCCTCCAGGCAACAAACAAAAAAACATTCTGAGCACAAGGCACACCTGCTGGCTCAGGAGGGGAAAAACTAAGACACAACTAAGAGTCCATTGCAACCCCTAGAACAGATGAGGAGATGATTGATGGGGCCAAATTGAGCCTATAGAAGCAGGTGAACATTGAGGAAGAAGCTAGCCAGTGGCTGTGTATACATCCTCCAGGGGTGCACCCTTGAACAACGCCCATGTAGTGGCCATTCCTCGAGTCGAGTGAGCCACCAGCCTCTCTGGTGGTTCTGTTTCAACCTGTACATATGTGAAAGCAATCAGGTCAACCATCCAATGGGACAGGCGTTGCTCAGGAATATGCCTGACCAATGTGGAACCCCCATAGGATACAAAAAGCCCATCTGAAGAACAGACCGACCTCGTCCGGTCAACATAAAGCTTTAGGGCCCCACTGGAAACAACTACGAAGCGTCTCAGCCTCTGAAGAGGTGTATGAGGTGGGTAGAAGGCCGGAAAAACCCATTAGCCAGCACTCTGGGCTGAAAGCTGGGTTGAGCCGCAGGTGAACAGTCTGATCACCATCAAACCTAAGGCATGCTGCGTCCACAGAGAGAGTATTCAGTTCACCGACCCTCTTGGCTGAGACAATTGCCAAGAGAAAAGCCGTCTTCCAGGAGAGCAGACGAAGGTCAGCACTGGGGAGTGGCTCAAAAGGGGGTAAGCATAGAGCCATAACAACTGTCTGGAGATCCCAAGTGGGCAGTAACGGAAGCAGAGAAGGAGGGCTCCATTCCACACCTCTCAAAACCGCTTAGCCAAGGGAAGCACCCCATGAGATAAGCAATCACATTTCTCATGGACAGTTGACATAGCTGCCAGGTATTCTCTGATAGTTGACTCTGCCCAGCCTAGCCCTTTAAGGTTCTGCACAACCATTTGGTCGACCACACTTTGAGTCACAATATCTCATTGAATAATGCATTGAGCTTAACTCAACCTGAATGAGCCATCTCTGCCACTTGGTTTAGTTGCGCTATTCTAAAAAAATCCTCTAGATGGCACTGTGTGTTTGAGCAGTCCCTAACCCTAACCCTAACCCTAACCCTAACCCATGAGAAAATTCTACTCATTTGTTGAAGAAAATTAGCAGTTTATTTGATTTGTTCTCAATGTTTGTATGCATTTAAAGGTATATAATACTTTTACTATGAACAGACCTCTCAACAGTTTGGTAGAGGCCTATATCTAAAAAAAACTGTGGGGTCTGATTTTGGAAAAACAGTTGATTGTTGTTATTGCTATCCTAAGTGAGTAAAAAATGCAAAGAAAAAAAAAATTCCATTGCTTTTTTCTTGGTGCGGACCTTAAAGGGCTAGGGCAAAGAGGTACTGGAGGTAAGACAAGACGATAGAGATGTGACATGACAAGGGATCCTTCCCCTTGGTCCAACACCAGTTCAAACACTCTCCACTTCACATTGCATCGCAGCTGGGTAGATGGGGCCCATGAAGCCTGTGCGGTGTCTATAACCTCCTTCTCCAAGCCCAGTTTCCACAATTGCCCCTGTCCAAGGGGGCAGGGGCAATTGAGACCTCGGGAGCAGGAAATTTGGATGCCAACTGCCACGCTGTGCCTGTGAGAGCATATCCCGTCTGATGGGGAGAGGCCAGGGACGCCCCCCCCCCCCCCAACATTTCACGGATCTTCACCACCCATGGTCTTGTGGTGAATCCAGGTCAACAAAAATTACTTGAACAGGCAGCAGTCTCGCCTCCACGAGGAAAGCTGGCAGAAGAGGCAGAAGTGGAAATGCAAACAGTTCACTGGAGGCCAGGCACGCTCAGCGCATCTGTAGCTAGTGGACCTGGAAGGCTCGAAGCCACATGAGCAGATGACGCACCCTCGCATGGAGAGGGGACCCCCAGTTCGTCCTGCTGGTTGATGAACGACACCACAGCTGCACTGTCCGTTGGTACCAGAATTTTTCTGCCCTGAATGAGTGGACGAAAAAGCCCCAGAGCCAAATACACCACTTCCATCTTGGGATGGTTCATATGCAAAGACTACTGTGCTGGAGCCCAGTGTCCCTGAACAACCTGACCTCTCAGACTGCACCCCAGACTGTGTGGGAGGTGTCGGTTATAATGGTCACCCTGTGGCCCTCTTGGCCAAGGGGAACACCATTCCGGACTAATGATAAGTGTCTCCACCACCTGAGAACCATAAGGATCCTTTGGAAGAACTAGCCTCCTCCTTTGTCTCTGGGCAAAACCGCCTTCTGAAGTGCCAACCACTGCTGAAGGGGATGAGTATGCAAAAGACCCAGCGGCACCGCCTGGGCAGCTTCAGCAAAGAGTCTCAAGACCTTCTGGCACTGCTGCACTGACACAGTCCTCTGTGAGATGCAGCTCTTGATTCAATACCTGATAGCATGCCTCCTCTTCGGAGTCAGGGATTCCCTCATGACAACTGAATCCATGGTGAGCCCCAAGTACTCGACAACCCTGGTTGGAAACAGGCAGCTTTTTTCCGCATCCAAATGCAACCCAAGCGCTGACAGGAAAGCCAATATGGTCTCCATACTGCTCCTTCCTATGGGTTCTGACGGCACACAAAACGGTCAACCGTCAAGATAATTGAACTCGACCGCCCCTCTGCTGCAGTGGTCGAGTGCAGCGTTCCTGCACCTGGCAAACGTCCGAGGACAGAGAAAGGCCAAAAGACAGGGCATCGTAATTGAAGGCTTTCTTGAAGGAACCCTGAGTAACTTCCTGTTGCCGGATCTATGGGAATATGGAATCAGCATCGCGAAGAACCATCGCTGTGAACCAATCGCCTGAATAATGTCTTCAGCCTTAACACCGGACAAGGGAGCACCTTGAGACACCTGCTCAACTGTCTCAGGTCCAATAGCTGGATGAAGACACCTGGTTTCTTTAGTTAATTCCCTCCCACAGCATGTGGGACACCACACGGTGTATTGGGTGGCACTTATCCCATTCCTCTGACCTTGGGCCACACAGTCACTGTAAGTAGTGAAACTACAGTGGGGGGATAAGTCCTCAAGTAGCTCTGTGCGCCACACACCAATCCACTTGAGAACAAGGAAAAGGCAGTGTAAAAGCCTCACCTCTCTTCTTCTGGAGACAGAGACTGTTTCACACTTTCTCTCAGCAGGGCAGAGACATTGCTTCCCAGAACTGCGGAAGAGAGTCCTCCTTATTTCTGCTTCCAACTCCCTGAAGTTGGGAAAAGAAATGTCAAATTTAGGCGGTATCCACCAATGGACCCGAGGCGCACCGACGCCAACTCATGATGTGCACTGCGGAGAAAGTTGACTTCAGGAGAAGTGTACCATCAGGGATGCTGGCAGGGGCTTGGAAGAACCATGGCTTACACGCTCCCGAGAGCGCTGCTGAACCTGCACCCACTGCCGAGAGACCCTCTGCTTCAGGTGACCCAAGCTCTGCATGGAACCTGGCCCTGTGAATGAAACCATTGTGGGTTTTCACACCCCTCAAGAGGTCTCAGGACACTCGACCTGGGTGGTCCTGACCAAAGACAGGACTGCGCACGCAGTCTCACCTTCTGCACCTGGGCCAACATTGCCTCTGCTGCGGGCCCTGTTCATATCCACCAATCCAGACTGGCTCAGTCACACATGCCACTTGCCATGGTCAGCTGGCCAAGGAATTCCCAAGAGCTGTAGCTTGAACGGAAGCTCCTTGAATCACAGTGTCCACAATCCTTACCAAATCTGGTAGGTTAGTTCCACTTTAAACTGTAGGTCCCTCATCAGACCTTCTAAATACACTAAAACGTGTATTAGCATTTTCCTGCCTTGAGCCCATAGCCACAGGTTGATAGGCGCTAGCCATTTACCCATTAGTGGCACAACACTTGTCGTTAGAGTGGCAAATAGACTCGCTACCTGTGGGGGGAGCTTCAGCCAGCAAAGGTAGGGCCCACCTTCAATGCACCATCCAAGCCCCGCTCTGCAGCACCACTCAGAACACTGAGCCCAGAGCAAGGAGCAGCAGCCTCCCTTGGGCGAGCCCACGACTTCAGTAGACAACCCACAAAGTAAAGATAACTGGCAAGAAAACCTGCCCGCGGGCTGCAGGATCCCTGTCCAAAGCCGAAGCCCTAGGTGGAGAAGATGGAGAAGGAAGCCCACAGCTGATGCTGCTCTAGCAAGCAGTGCCTTGAGGGATACATCATAGAGCTCCAGATGGTCCTTCCCAGCCGCATAGTTACTGCCATCCTCATCCTCAGAGACATCCACTTGCCCACTGGTGCCACAGCTACAGCCAGTGGTCTTACCCAAGTTTTCAGAAATCACAAGGGGCAAAGCATCAGGATGTGGTCATGGGGCACATTCGGGAGCCTGAGAGGCATACTCAAAAGGCAATGTTGATTTGCCTGCATATGCCAATGGTAATGCGCACTGATTTGCCGCCATATATTCAATGGTCTTACGCATCTCCTCCAATTGCCTCTGCATGAAGTCCACCCGTGGGCCATGCAGCTGACCTTCTTCAATCCGCTTCCACCTCCTACTGGCCTTTCCGGTTCCAGCTGGAGCAGCTAAGGCTGGAGGAATAGAGCCCCGGGCTGGTGCATACCAGTGTCCGGGCCATTTCCTCCTTCTTCACTCCCGCAGAAGTTATTACTCCTCCAGGAGAACAATGGGAGAGAAAACAAGACAGTAATTCTAATTATTATTATTATCATCATCATAAACAGGCCAAAGTGCTGTTCCATGGTGTACAAGCGTGCTAGTCATAAGAAAGCATAGAAATATCAGATTTCAGTTCCCACCTGAATGCAGTACCACTCCCCCACAAAAGGTGGCGGGAGTGTACCAAGCACAGAAGTGCTCAGTATGAAGACAAGAAGACTTCTTTTTTTTTTTTAAGTCGAGAAAAAAGAAACAATACAGAATTAATGGCAAATTACATCATGCTGTTAACTAAGTAACTCCTCCTTGATGAAGGCACAATTATATCTCATATCTCAAGAAAATTAACATATTGCGTGCTATTAAGATGTAAAAACAGTATGTTTTTACATCTTACAAAATACAAAATACAAAATACATTGTGCCTTCACTTAAGGCACAATGTATTTTGTGCCTTAAGAGAAGGCACAAAATACATCACAAACCTTAATCAGGAAAGGGCAGACATACCTCATGCCGCTAAACTTGTCAACAGTTCCAGCTGAGAAGATGGCAAATGTATATTATATACCTCAGTCGGGCACAAACCGTGCAGGCCACGCTATACAGCCGCTGCAAAACCTTCTCTCATTCAGCAGAAAATCACAACAATTTTTTGACACAGTGAAGGGGTAACAGAGTAAAGGCAGCCCAAACAGCAAATGCATAATGTCAAACAAACGGTATAAGCTCTTACCTTACCAGGAGGGGAAAAAAAGGAAGAGTATGTGGATGCAGGGGATATATACAGTGGGGCAAAAAAGTATTTAGTCAGCCACCAGTTGTGCAAGTTCTCCCACTTAAAAGATGAGAGAGGTCTCCAATTTTCATTATAGGTATACCTCAACTATGAGAGACAAAATGAGAAAAAAAAAATCCAGAAAATCACATTGAAGGATTTTTAATGAATGAATTGGTAAATTCCTCGGTAAAATAAGTATTTGGTCACCTACAAACAAGCAAGATTTCTGGCTCTCACAGACCTGTAACTTCTTCTTTAAGCGGCTCCTCTGTCCTCCACTTGTTACCTGTATTAATGGCACCTGTTTGAACTCATTATCAGTATAAAAGACACCTGTCCACAACCTCAAACAGTCAGACTCCAAACTCCACTATGGCCAAGACCAAAGAGCTGTCAGAGGACACCAGAAACAAAATTGTAGACCTGCACCAGGCTGGGAAGACTGAATCTGCAATAGGTAAGCAGCTTGGTGTGAAGAAATCAACTGTGGGAGCAATTATTAGAAAATGGAAGACATACAAGACCACTGATAATCTCCCTCGATCTGGGGCTCCACGCAAGATCTCACCCCGTGAGGTCAAAATGATCACGAGAACGGTGAGCAAAAATCCCAGAACCACACGGGGGAACCTAGTGAATGACCTGCAGAGAGCTGGGACTAAAGTAACAAAGGCTACATCAGTAACACACTAAGCCGCCAGGGACTCAAATTCTGCAGTGCCAGACGTGTCTCCCTGCTTAAGCCAGTACATGTCCAGGCCCGTCTGAAGTTTGCTAGAGAGCATTTGGATGATCCAGAAGAGGATTGGGAGAATGTCATATGGTCAGATGAAACCAAAATAGAACTTTTTGGTAAAAACTCAACTTGTCGTGTTTGGAGGAGAAAGAACACCATACCTACTGTGAAGCATGGGGGTGAAAACATCATACTTTTGGGCTGTTTTTCTGCAAAGGGACCAGGACGACTGATCCGTGTAAAGGAAAGAATGAATGGGGCCATGTATCGTGAGATTTTGAGTGAAAACCTCCTTCCATCAGCAAGGGCATTGAAGATGAAACGTGGCTGGGTCTTTCAGCATGACAATGATCCCAAACACACTGCCCGGGCAACGAAGGAGTGGCTTCGTAAGAAGCATTTCAAGGTCCTGGAGTGGCCTAGCCAGTTTCCAGATCTCAACCCCATAGAAAATCTTTGGAGGGAGTTGGAAGTCTGTGTTGCCTAGCGACAGCCCCAAAACATCACTGCTCTAGAGGAGATCTGCATGGAGGAATGGGCCAAAATACCAGCAACAGTGTGTGAAAACCTTGTGACGACTCACAGAAAATGTTTGACCTCTGTCATTGCCAACAAAGGGTATATAACAAAGTATTGAGATGAACTTTTGTTATTGACCAAATACTTATTTTACCGAGGAATTTACCAATTAATTCATTAAAAATCCTTCAATGGGATTTTCTGGATTTTTTTTTCTCATTTTGTCTCTCATAGTTGAGGTATACCTATGATGAAAATTGGAGACCTCTCTCATCTTTTAAGTGGGAGAACTTGCACAATTGGTGGCTGACAAAATACTTTTTTTCCCCCCACTGTATATACAGTATAGGCTGTACATCCACAGGTGTGGTTAATTTGGTATAATGCTCCTACCCCGAGGATTGGCGTCACTTGGTTACTTTGTTACATCATCATCATCATCATCATAGCAGTCTGTCGGGGGCAACAATGACTGTTTCATTTACAGTAGGTCTGATCAGATTCCTCCACGCAGCTCTGCCCTTCGCCTTCCACTGCCAGGACCTCCTGACCTTGTTAACCCAGGCGACATCTGAGCCAGTATGAGTTTCTTTCTGACTGACCATTTCATGAAACTACTTGCAAGGTATTTGAGTACCACTAGCTTTTGCTGGACTAGCGGCACATTCTTAGCAGAGGTATTATCAGAGGCAAGGACAGGCCAAGACAAACCTTGTCTTGAAACCTTGACTCCAGTATCTGTTGCAGTGACTGGCCAGATGATAGGTTTGTTTATCTCTGCTCTTTGTGTAGTGCATGTTGTTATTCACTGACTGGCAAAAGTCCACCAACAACCTTGCGACAGATATGCTTATTTACCAGGATGTCCAGTCTCACCCCGTGAAACAGGGAATGGTCCACCACAGACCTTCCATCCATCCATCCATCTTCTACCACTTTTCCGGAGGTGCGGGTCACGGAGACAGCAGTTCAAGCAGAGAAGCCCAGACTTCCCTCTCCCCAGCCACCTGCTCCAGCTCTTCAGAGAGGATACCAAGGCGTTCCCAGACCAGCTGGGAGACATAGTCTCTCCACCGAGTCCTGGGTCTGCCCCGGGGTCTCCTCCCAGTGGGACGTGCCTGAAACACCTCAAGTGGGAGGCATCCAGGAGGCATCCTAATCAGATGCCCATACCACCTCAACTGACTCCTTTCAATGTGGAGGAGCAGCGGTTCTAATCTGAGCCTCTCCCAGATGACTGAGCTCCTCACCCTATCTCTGAGGGTGAGTCCAGCAATCCTATGGAGAAAGCTTCATGAAAGCTTCAAGCTCCCCCTCATGGATCGTCACCTTATCGTGGTGGTGGTGGTGGGGGGGGGGGGGTTGCGTGCCCCAGTGATCCCAGGAGCTATGTTGTCCGGGGCAATTTGCCTCTGATAGGGTCACCCAAGACAAACTGTTCCTGGGTGAAGGGCCAGACTAAGAACGATCCAACAGACTCTCATGATAAATTCTAGATCAAGGATTCAGTGTACCCCGCCCAGTATGGGGTTACCGGGGCCCAACCCTGGAGCCAGGCCTGGGGGAGGGGCTCGAAGGCTAGCATCTGGTGGCCGGGTTTCCACCTATGGGACCCGGCCAGGCTCAGCCCGAAGGAGTTACATGGGTCCGCCCTCCAGTGGGCTCACCACCTGCAGGAGGGATCATGGGGGTCTGGTGCTATGTGGATTAGGTGGCGGTCAAAGGCGGAGACCTTGGCGGACTGATCCCAAGGTTTCTAAACTGGCTTTCTCCACCACAGACCTGTGACAGATATTGTTTTTAGTCCTTCCAGGGTGCCCAGTTTCACCCTCCATGCTCTCGGAATGGCGGGGATGCCGGTTGAGTCACCGACGGCCTGACCCATGAGACAGGTAGTACCGGTTTTCATGGTTATCTTGTAGCAAGCAAACCAAATGCCTGACCTGACACACATACTGACACACACACACACTTTGTTACAGGTTTACTGGAATGAAAAAAAAACCAAAAAAAAACAGACCCCTTCCAAAAAATTCAACTTTTGTCTCATGAGTCCACAGAATTTTTTTCCCAAAAGTCTTGGGGATCATCCCAAGACTTCCCCCATCAACCTACTCAGAATTTTTATCCGAATTTGCTGATTTCTTAGCTGATTTACTGCTGAAATCTGATAGAATAATTATAGTAGGGGACTTTAATATACATGTGGATGTAGATAGTGACTGCCTTAATGTGGCATTTAATTCAATATTAGACTCGATTGGGTTTTCTCAGAAAGTAGGAAATTCTACTCATTACCTCCACCATACATTGGACCTTGTTCTGACATATGGCATAGAAATAGAAAATCTTGTAGTGTCTCCTCATAACCCTGTACTGTCAGACCATTGTCTGTTAACCTTTGATTTTACTATTTCTGACTATTTGGCTCCTAAAGAAAAATATTATTACAGTAGATGCCTCTCAGATGATGCTGTTTCCAAATTTATGCAGATTGTTTCCTCTATGCCATGTGTCAACACAACGGAAATAAGCTATAGACAGCTTGCTCCTTCTGTAATTGATAACATGGTGGATAGTGTTTCAGCTTCTCTGCATCAGGCTCTAGACTTGGTGGCCCCCTTAAAAAAGAAAAAGTCTAATCAGAGATTTCTAACTCCTTGGTTCAACACAGAAACTCGTAGCTTAAAACAGAAGACTCGTCAATTAGAAAGAAAATGGCACTCTACTAATTTAGATGAAATCTATTTAGCTTGGAGAAATCATCTTTTAATTTATAAAAAATCTCTTAGAAAGGCTAGAACAAGTTATTACTCTGCATTAATAGAAGAGAACAAGAATAATCCCAGGTTTCTTTTCAGTACTGTAGCCAGGTTGACAAAGAGTCAGGACTCTGTCAATCCTAGCATTCCCTTAGAGCTTACTAGTCAGGACTTTATGAACTTTTTCAATAATAAAATTTCATCCATCAGAGATAAAATCAATCAGATTCTTCCCACAGTTAACTTAAATACTGTAACTACTACAACTCCTTCTTTTGATGTCTGTCTTGATGAGTTTACTCCAATCGACCTTTGTGAGTTAGACAAAATAGTTTCCTCATCCAAACCTTCAACTTGTCTTTTAGACCCTATTCCTACTAGGTTATTTAAAGAAGTCTTCCCACTTATTGGTAGCTTTATTCTTCATATAATCAATTCTTCATTAACTTTAGGCCATGTACCGCAGGCTTTTAAAACAGCTGTAATTAAACCCTTACTCAAAAAGCCAACGCTAGATCCAGGAGCTTTAGCTAACTATAGACCAATCTCTAATCTCCCTTTCATTTCAAAAATCTTAGAAAGAGTTGTTGCTACGCAATTATTTGACCACCTGCAGGGAAATGGTTTACTCGAAGAGTTTCAATCTGGGTTTAGAATCCATCATAGTACTGAAACAGCCTTAGCGAAGGTCACTAACGACCTCCTCATTGCATCTGATAATGGACTAGTTTCTGTACTTGTCCTTTTAGACCTTAGTGCAGCTTTTGATACTATCGATCATAATATTCTACTTGATAGATTAGAACACTATGTTGGACTTAATGGAACTTCGTTGCAGTGGTTTAGATCTTATTTATCTGATAGGTTCCAGTTTGTTCATGTAAATAATGAGTTTTCTTTCAGCTCAAAGCTTAGTCATGGAGTTCCACAGGGATCTGTGCTAGGCCCTACTCTTTTTAGTTTATATATGCTTCCGTTAGGCAACATTATTAGAAAGCACTGTATACATTTTCATTGTTATGCAGATGACACACAATTATACCTGTCAATGAAGCCAGATGATAGTAATCAATTAGCCAAGTTAGAAGCCTGTCTTAAGGAAATCAAAGTTTGGATGACTTGTAATTTCCTGCTATTAAATTCAGATAAGACTGAAGTCATTCTTGTTGGTCCAAAAAACCTTAGAAATTCCTTTCCAAATCAAACTTTCAGTTTGGATGCAGTTACTCTTTCTCTTAATAGCTCTGTGAGGAACCTTGGAGTTATTTTTGATCAGGATTTGTCCTTCAATTCACATATTAAATTTGTTTCTAAGATTGCCTTCTATCATTTGCGTAATATTGCCAAGATTAGGAGAGCGGCTGCACGGTGGCGCAGTGGTTTAGCACTGTGGCAGCACAGTTTTACCCTCGGCCGGGGGATCGCGGGGATCATGAGATCGTGGGTTCGATCCCAGCCCCCGACCAACAGTGAGCTGTGTGGAGTTTGCATGTTCTCCCCGTGTTGCGCGGGTTTACTCCGGGATTTCTCCGGTTTCCTCCCGCACACCAAAAACATGTAGGTTTAGGGCGCTCGCGCACGCAGCGACCAGCAGCCAGTGGCTTGTCACTAGACTGCAAACCAAGTCTACCTACGGGTACAAATAAGTAACAAAAAAAAAAAAAAAAAAATCTTGTCTCAGAGTGATGCTGAGAAACTGATCCACGCTTTTGTTAGCTCGAGATTAGATTATTGTAATTCTTTATTATCAGGTTGTCCTAAAACATCTTTAAAAAGTCTTCAGCTGATCCAAAATGCTGCAGCAAGAGTTTTAACAGGTACTAGAAAGAGAGATCGTATCTCTCTGGTTCTGGCCTCCCTTCATTGGCTTCCCATAGAGTTTAGAATTAAGTTTAAAATCCTTCTTCTTACTTACAAAGCTCTAAACAATCAGGCTCCTTTTTATTTAAAAGATCTGATACTACCGTATTATCCTAACAGAGCACTACGCTCCCAAAATGCAGGACTACTTGTAATACCTAGAATCTCCAGAAGTACAATGGGAGGCAGAGCCTTCAGTGATCAAGCTCCTCTCCTGTGGAATCAGCTGCCAATCTGGATTCGGGAGTCAGACTCGATCTCTGTTTTTAAGATTAGGGTTAAAACCTACCTTTTTGATATAGCCTACAATTAGGGAGGGATCATGTGTTTCTGAACCCTCCCTTAGTTATGCTGCTAATAGGTTTAGTCAGCCGGGGGACCTCCAGTAATGCACTGGGCCTCACTCCTTTCCTCACTCTCTATGAAATATTTTTTTTTTTGCTGGTCATTAACATTTGTTTGTTCTCTCCCATAGATTGAGTCCCCATCGTGCTGTTTGCTCTCTACATGTCTGTTCTTTTCATCTTCTCTGTCCCCTCACCCCCCAGCCAGTTGCAGCAGATGACTGCCCCTCCCTGAGCCTGGTTCTGCTGGAGGTTTCTTCCTGTTAAAAGGGAGTTTTTCCTCTCCACCGTCGCCAAGTGCTTGCTCATAGGGGATCACCTGATTGCTGGGGTCTTTCTGCAACTGTGGGGGTTCCCCCCTACAGTTGATAGTGCTATGAGATGACTGTTGTTGTGAAATAGCGCTATATAAATAAAGTTGAATTGAATTGAATTGAATTGAATCATCAAAATGTTGGGGGGTTTTTTGGCAAATTTGAGAAAAGCCTTATGTTCTTTTTGGTCAGATGTTTGTGAATTTCTTGAGAATGATCCATGACGTGTTATTTTCTTTCTTTCTTTTTTCACTACTATTGTCACTGCCCTACCCCCGAGGTGGCCTGGCTAGGGCAGTTGATTCCATCTGCAGTTGGCTCGACAGTCAATGCTCTAATTTGACATCGAATGAGGCTATGAGCAGTGGTGGTCCTAATGGTTTTGGATGTGGACTGGTGACTGAAGGGTCACCGGCTTAATCCCTGGACCGCTAGGATGAGTGACACCCTCATTAACTCCACTGTGGTGTGCTTGAGCAAAGCTCAGGTCAGTTTGTGGTAGCACTGGGCTGCTTCCAGGTGTGAATGTGAGTGTAAACAGGGCATCCTGGAAAAAGAGAGGTTTCCTCTCAATGGACCTCCCCTGTATAAATAAAGATTAAACTATGGCCACCTAAATTGGTACACAGGTTGACCTTTGTGTTATGTATGGTAAAATACCTTGGTGAAGGATGAGGCAAGATAACTAGGTGAAAATAATTTATTGATGGAACCAATAAAGTGGTAACACAGCAGGCACCTGGCAGAGGCCACCGGTTAAAGAGGCTGCAATATGGATTCCCTCTGCTTTATATAGGGTGGTGCGGTGATGTGATGGGAAGTGCACATCACCACACCACACTACAATAATGTGCCATTTTAATATACAGCATTCTCCCCCCTTTAGAAAAGTCCAAAACCATAAACACAATTGAACCCCCCCCCCCCAAATTTAGGACCCGAATGACGCACTAAAATAACGAGAAACAATATACTAACTAACCTGCACTTATATAGCGCTTTTGTAGTCACAAAGACCACTCAAAGCGCTTTCACTAATACTAACCCTCTATTCTAAGGGCCTATAGGAGACAGATATCTAGGGACAATTTAGAACAACCAATTAACCTAACATGCATGTCTTTGGATTGTGGGAGGAAACTGGAGCCCCCAGAGTAAACCCACGCAGCACGGGGAGAACATGCAAACTCCACACAGAAAGGTTCCAACCCCTGCCAACCTGGGGATTCGAACCAGGAACCTTCTAGCTGTAAGGCAACAGTGCTAACCACTACACCACCGTGCTGCTGACCGTACTAAAATGACCTAATACATTCACACAAAACAACCTAAAATAGGGCTAATGGATGGAGTTCTGTGCAGCCCGCACGGCGGGGTGGATTATTCTGCCACCCTTACCTAAAGAAAAGTCCATTTGTAAAACTAAAATCACACGCCGTGCTCCTGAACTAAAGAAAAACACATAAAATAATCCCATATCATAACACACACACACACACACACACACACACACACACATATATACAGTATATACTGTGTATATATATATATATATATATATATATATATATATATATATATATATATATATATATATATATATATATATATATATATATATATATATATATACTGTACATACACACTACCGTTCAAAAGTTTGGGGTCACTTAGAAATTTCCTTATTTTTGAAAGAAAAGCACTTTTTTTCAATGAAGATAACTTTAAACTAATCAGAAATACACTCTATACATTGCTAATGTGGTAAATGACTATTCTAGCTGCAAATGTCTGGTTTTTGGTGCAATATCTAGATAGGTGTATAGAGGCCCATTTACAGCAACTAGCACTCCAGTGTTCTAATGGTACAATGTGTTTGCTCATTGCGTCAGAAGGCTAATGGATGATTAGAAAACCCTTGTGCAATCATGTTAGGTTTGCAATGCTGTAATTGCTGCAAATGGAGGATTCTTTGCTCTTCTGCTGTCCAGTTCCACTGCGCAGTACTTGTACCAATATGTGCTGGGGACAACGTATGGATGGTCGTTGGGGGCGGGCGGAGTGATTTCTTGGATGGGCTCTCCAGATTCAGATACATGGCACACTCTAGCATAATGGTTCAAGCGTCCACATCTGCAACAATGTTTTCCTCTAGCCGGGCAGTCATTATTTCTTATTGCAGTGCATTGCAGACCCACAACCCTTGCACAGGAGTTTTCCGGGGCAGACCTCCAGCTGGCAGCGTTGGCTTCCGTAGTATCGTCATCCAAGTTATCCTCGCTATCTGAGTCTGCAACACTCGCCGTGGCGAGTGGCTCCAGCGGCTGTCATGACCGGCACCAGGTTCGCTCCAAAGCTAGCTTGTCTGTGGCCTCAAGTTGGAGAGCTAGTTTGACATCTCTGGCTGATGTTAAGTCATTGGATGCCGTAAGTGGCCTAATCTGCAATGCGGCACTGCAAGTGTGCTCCGCAAGCTGGTCACATACCATTTCATCTTCCAACGGCCCAAAGCGGCACTCGCTACCTAGCTGACTCAAGTTGGTGACAAACTGATGAATAGGCTCATCTACCAGCTGATGTCGCTGCCAACAAAGAATCCTCCAGACAGTCACGCTATCCGGGGTGTGAAAATGGTTTGCTAGCAGCTCCACAACATTTTCAAATGACTCTGAAGCTCTGAGCGTGCGCAGGACTCGCTGGACCTCAATACACAGGTTATGAACAAGAAGTGCATGTGCTCTCAACTGGTTGAGCTTACCAAGGTCCAGAGCAGTCATGTAGGTCTGAAAGGCCTCGACCCACATGGGCCAAGGCACCAGCAGTTCGCCCAGCAGCTCGAGAAAGGGGCGAAGTGGTGTAATACACGCCTCCATGAGTTAATCCTCGATCACCAAATGTTATGTATGGTAAAATACCTGGGTGAAGGATGAGGCAAGATGACTGGGCGAACACAGCTTTATTGATGGAACCAATGAAGCGGTAACAATGGCAGGCACCTGGTCGAGGATGCCGGTCAAAGAGGCCGCAATATGGATGCCCTCTGCCTTATATAGGGCGGTGTGGTGACGTGACCAGAAATGCACGTCACCACACTGCACTTCACAATAATGTACCATTTTAAAATGCAACACTTGGGACAAGCAAAAAGGTCAAAGGTGAATGTCATAATTCCAAACACAGTCCATCTGGAAAGAATTCACCGTGCTTCACTTTTTCAACAATTTATGTTACAGCCTTATTCCAAAATGGATTAAAAATTCATTTTTTTCCTCAAAATTCTACACACAATACCCTATAATGAAAATGTGAAGTTTTTTTTTTTGAGATTTTTACAAATTTATAAAAAAAAATAAACTAAGAAATCACATGTACATAAGTATTCACAGCCTTTGCCATGAAGCACAAAATTGAGCTCAGGTGCATCCTGTTTCCGCTGATCATCCTTGAGATGTTTCTACAGCTTAATTGGAGTCCTCCTGTGGTAAATTCAGTTGATTGGACATGATTTGGAAAGGCACACACCTGTTTATATAAGGTCCCATAGTTGACAGTGCATGTCGGAGCACAAACCAAGCATAAAGTCAAAGGAATTGCCTGTAGACCTCCAACACAGGATTGGCACAAATCTTGGGAGGGGTACAAAAAAACATTTCTGCTGCTTTGAAGGTCCCAATGAGCACAGCGGCCTCCATCATCCATAAATGGAAGAAGTTCAGACAGGACTCTTCCTAGAGCTGGCCTGCCGTCTAAACTGAGCAATCGGAGGAGAAGGGCCTTTGTCAGCGAGGTTACCAAAAACCCAATGGTCACTCTGTCAGAGCTCCGGCATTCCTCTGTGGAGAGAGGAGAACCTTCCAGAAGGACAACCATCTCTGCAGCAATCGACCAATCAGGCCTGTATGGTAGAGCAGCCAGATGGAAGCCTCTCCTTAGTAAAAGGCACATGGTAGCCAGCCTGGAGTTTGCCAAAAGGCACCTGAAGGACTCCTAGACCATAAGAAACAAAATTCTCTGGTCTGATGAGACAAAGATTGAACTCTTCGGCATAAATGCCAGGCGTCATGTTTGGAGGAAACCAGGCACCGCTCCACACCAGGCCAATACCATCCCTACAGTGAAGCATGGTGGTGGCAGCATCATGCTGTGGGGATTTTTTTTTTCAGCAGCAGGAACTGGGAGACTAGTAAGGACAGAGGGAAAGATGAATGTACAGAGACATCCTGGATGAAAACCTGCTCCAGAGCACTCTTGACCTCAGACTGGGGTGATGGTTCATCTTTCAGCAGGACAACGACCCTAAGCACACAGCCAAGATATCAAAGGAGTGGCCTCAGGACAACTCTGTGAATGTCCTTGAGTGGCCCAGCCAGAGCCCAGACTTGAATCCAATTGAACATCTCTGGAGAGATGTGAAAATGACTTTGTACCGACGCTTCCCATCCAACCTGATGGATCTTGAAAGGTGCTCCAAAGAGGAATGGGTGAAGCTGCCCAAAAATAGGTGTGCCAAGCTTGTGGCATCATATTCAAAAAGACTTGAGGCTGTAATTGCTGCCAAAGGTGCACCAACTAAGTATTTAAGAATTTATAACAGCAACATAGAAAACAAGTTAACCCCTTGGCCTAAGTCATCGGTCTGCAACCTGTGGCTCCGGAGCCACATAGAATCGAATAGAATAGAATAGGCTTTCTTGTCATTGTACAGTACAATGAAATTGTGGGTGCTCCACCAGGTTACTGCACAAAGAAGTTACTCCACAGGTTACTGCACTATCTATCTATCTATCTAGATAGATAGATAGATGTACTTTATTGATCCCAAACTGGGAAATTACAGTGTAACAGCAGCATGACAGTTGACAGCCAAACAACAGAAACACACACGACAGACAAAGGGATTACCCATGGAAAGTAAAAACTAACACGACTATAGAACCTATATACATCATAGCTTAATATATGATGACCCGCATAAACACATGAATCATCCCACTGCACAAAGAAGTACTATCAGGAGCAGAGTGAAAAGTGATGTACCAGTTAGTCTGTAAGGTGCAGTGAGGCAGCATAGCTATGACCAGAATACAACATCATAGTGAGTTATTGTACAGTGAAATTGCATGTGGCAGGAAAGATTTCCTGTACCTGGCCGTTCGACAACAAAGCTGTAGTAGTCTACTGGAGAGTGCTTCGCTGTCTATCTAGTGTGTGGTGGAGGGGGTGATCAGGATTGTCCATGATGGATCGCAGTTTATTTAGTGTTCTCCTCTCCACCACTGTCTCAAAGGTCTCCGGTCTGAGACCAATTACAGAACCAGCCCTCTTGATAATCTTGTCAAGTCTGTTGGTATCTCTGGCCCTGATACTGCTACCCCAACAGACCGCAGCAAAGAAGATGGCGCTGGTGACAACAGTCCGGTAGAAAAGCTCCAGCATCCTGCTGCACATGTTGAAGGATCTCAGCTTTCTCAGGAAGTAGAGTCTGCTCATCCCCTTCTTGTGCACAGCATCGGTGTTGGATCTCCAGTCCAACCCGCTGCTGATCCTGACACCCAGATATCTGTAGTCCTCACATCCTCCCCACATCCTCCCCCCTAATCTGCAGTGGCTGAAAAGGAGCCTTCCTCTTCCTGAAGTCAATCACCATCTCCCTGGTCTTGCTGACATTCAACCTCAGGTGATTCTGCTCCGTCCACTCCACAAATCTGTCTACCAGTGCCCTGTACTCCCCCTCCTCTCCTCCTTTTATACACCCCACAACAGCTGAGTCATCAGAGAATTTTTACAGGTGGCATGACTCAGTGTTGTACTGAAAGTCCATGGTATATAAGGTAAAAAGAAAAGGAGAGAGCACAGTCCCCTGTGGCGCTCCTGTATCACTAGCCACCACTCCAGACAAGACATCGCCCAGCCGGACGAACTGTGGTCTGCCTGTCAGGTAGTTGGTAATCCAGGAGATCACACAACTGTCAACCCCCATCACCCGCAGCTTCTCGCCCATCAGCAGTGGCTGGATGGTGTTAAAGGCATTGGAGAAATCAAAAAAAGTGATTCTCACAGTATCTCCTCCACCATCCAGGTGCAGATGGGCTCATTGCAGCAGGTAGATGACAGCATCTTCAACTCCTAAATGGGGCTGATATGCAAACTGCAGAGGGTCCAGCCACGTCTTCACCTGCGGCCTCAGGTGGGCTAAGACCAGTCTCTCCAGGACCTTCATCACATCAGATGTGAGGGCAACTGGTCGGTAGTCATTCAGATCCGATGGAGATGACTTCTTGGGGACAGGAACCAGGCAAGATATCTTCCACAGCACCGGTAGTCTCTCCAGAATCAGGCTCAGGTTGTACAGGTGTTTCAGTACTGGAGCTAGTTGGTTGGCACAGGTCCTCAGGGTCCTTGCGGAGATGCCATCAGGGCCCGAAGCCTTCCGCTGACGGAGTCTCTCCAGCTGTTTCTCTACCTGATCTGTAGTCACCGTGAAGTGAGGGAGGGTCCTGGTGCCCCCTGAGGAGGAGGAGGGGGGAGATGGAGAGAGGTTCTGCATGGGAGCGTGGGTGGGGAGGGGTGCGTGGGGGTCTCGTTGTGTTGCTCGGGTGACAGACTGTGAGTTGAACCTATTAAAAAATATTTAAAAAAAAAAAAAAAAAAAAAAAAATATATATATATATATATATATATATATATAAATATAAATTATATAATTATATAATATATATAAATTTTATATATATATATATATATATATATATATATATAAAAATATAAGGTACAGACCCTCCCTTCCATCTGTTGTCATGGGAAATGTACGGTCGATACTGGGAAAGTTAGATGAGCTAGCGGCTATCTCCCGTTATGATAGCACTTACCGAGAGTGCTCTCTCCTTTTGTTTACTGAGACGTGGCTAACTGAACTAGCAGCAGATGCTAACATTGAGCTGGAGGGTTTTCACATGATACGAGCTGACCGAACACCAGAGAGTGGCAAAGCTAGGGGCGGTGGAGTGTTAATGTATGTTAACAACAACTGGTGCAGACCGGGACATATCACTGTTAAACAACGACACTGCAGCAAAGACATTGAGTTGCTAGCTGTTAGCATGAGGCCTACATATCTCCCGAGAGAACACTCACACGTGATCTGCATTGTTGTTTATGCAAATCCGACGGCGAACGCTGGGACAGCGCGTGACGTCATCCATTCAGTAACCAGCAGGCTGCAGACAGAACACCCAGATGCTCTTCTCCTCATCTCAGGCGATTTCAACCACGTTTCACTGTCTCCCATTCTGCCCACTTTCACCCAGTATGTCACATGCCACACTAGAGACAATAAAACACTGGATTTGTTCTACGCAAATACTAAGGAGGCGTACACCTCATCACAACTCCCCCCACTTGGGAGATCGGATCACAACTTGGTTCATCTCCGACCGGTGTACAAACCCCTAGTGCACAGACAACCTCCGGCCATGCACACTGTGGAGTTATGGTCTGAGGAGACAATGGACACTCTAAAGGACTGTTTTGAAGCCACTGCCTGGAAGCAGCTCTGCGATCCACATGGTGAGGACATCGATGGCCTCATTCACACCTTCACGGGCTACCTCAGCTTCTGTGTGGACAAATCCGTTCCCACCAAGACCATACGGCGTCACTCAAACAACAAACCCTGGATCAACCCTGAGATAAAAACACTTCTGAGAGAGAAGAAGAGGATCTTCAGGTCGGGGAACAGGGAGATGCTGAAGTCCGTACAGAGGGAGCTGAGGAGAAAGATCAGAGAAGGCAAGGACAGCTTCAGGAAGAAGATGGAGGACAAGCTGCAACAGAGCGACATCAGCGGGGTCTGGAGAAACCTCAAAACCATCTCGGGGCTCCAGAATACCTCCCCCCAGGCCACGGGGGGCAGGGAGTGGGCGAACAACCTGAATCTGTTTTTCAATAGATTTGACCAACCGCCCTCCCCCCTGTCTGCACAACAACCACTGCTGCCTCTAAGAAATCAAGTCCTGCTGCCCACTCCCCACTCCACCGACACCCCCCCCACTCCCAACACACAGCCCCCCATCCTGATCCTGACCAAGACCCAGGTGAGGACGGAGCTGAGGAAGATCAAGGCGAGGAAGGCGTCGGGACCGGACGGCATCAGCGCAAAGCTCCTCAAGTCCTGTGCAGACCAGCTGTGTGGGATTGTGACGTATATCTTCAACATGAGCCTGAAACTGGGGAGGGTACCACAGCTGTGGAAAACATCTTGTGTGGTACCTGTACCAAAAACTTCCCACCCCAAAGACCTGAACAGCTACAGACCGGTGGCCTTGACGTCCCACTTGATGAAGACCCTGGAGAGACTGCTCCTTGCTCATCTCCGCCCCCTGGTGGAACCAGCGATGGATCCACTCCAGTTCGCCTACCAGCATGGCATTGGGGTGGAGGATGCGGTGATCTTCCTCCTTCACCGTTCTCTGTCCCACCTGGAGAAGCCCGGGAATATGGTGAGGATCATGTTCTTTGACTTCTCCAGTGCTTTCAACACCATCCAACCGATGATCCTGAAGGACAAGCTGCTGCGCGCAGGGGTGGACCAGCACCTGTCATCATGGATCCTGGACTACCTCACGAACCGGCCTCAGTTTGTGAGAACCCGGGACTGTGTTTCCGACACGATCATCAGTAGCACGGGGGCCCCCCAGGGAACGGTGCTGGCTCCCTTCCTGTTCACTCTTTATACTGCGGACTTCTCACACAACACAACACATTGCCATCTACAGAAGTTCTCTGATGACTCTGCGATCGTTGGTCTCATCTCCAACGGAGATGAAGCTGAGTACAGAGGGCTTATCCAGGACTTTGTGGACTGGTGCCATCGGAACTGCCTCCAGATCAACGCAAGGAAAACTAAGGAGCTGGTGGTGGACTGCCGCAGGCATGGGCAGCCCCTCACAGCACCAGTAAATATACAGGGAACAGACATCGAGATGGTGACATCCTATAAGTACCTGGGTATTCATCTGAACAATAAACTAGACTGGTCACACAATACTGACGCACTCTACAAGAAGGGACAGCGCAGGCTGTTCCTGCTGAGGAGACTCAGGTCTTTTGGTGTACAAGGGGCGCTGCTGAAGTCATTCTATGACACGGTGGTGGCATCAGCCATCACTTTTGGAGTGGTCTGCTGGGGCAGTGGCATTACTGCAGCCGATAGGAAGAGACTGAACAAACTGATTAAGAAAGCTAGCTCTGTCCTGGGGCAGCGCCTTGATCCGATGGAGGAGATAGGAGAGAGAAGGACGGTGGCTAAACTGTCATCTCTGCTGGAGTCCGAGTTCCACCCTATGCAGGACATACTGGATGCACTGAGGAGCTCATTTAGCAGCAGACTACATCATCCCAGGTGCACAACCGAGAGGTTTCGTAGGTCCTTCCTACCAACGGCTGTCAGACTGTATAACCTAAGCAGGGCTGCTCGCAGAGATAGCAAAAAGACGTAACAAACTAATAGTTTTTTTGAATGCAAAAGATGCAATAGACTTACACAATGGTCCTCTCCGGCATACAACTAGGAACATACCGGTCGCTATGGAGGGTGAGAATATGTATGGGCACATAATCATACCATGTAGGATAACTAAATAGACGGTTATGCTGTTTCATCCCACCTAGCAACAATGCTCTGCACTGTGTGTGTTTATATATTTACATATTTATTCCATCTAGCTACAATGCTCAGCACTGGGTGTGTTTATATTTATATATCTATATATTTATTCCATCTAGCTACAATGCTCCGCACTGTGTTTTTATATATCTACATATTATTCCATCTAGCTACATTGCTCCGCACTGTGTGTGTTTATATACTTGCATATTTATTCCACCTAGCTGCTATGCTCCGTACTGTGGGTGTTTATATATTTACATATTTATTCCATCTAGCTACAATGCTCTGCACTGTGTGTTCATATATTCATATATTTATTCCATCCAGCTACAATGCTCTGCACTGTGTGTCTGTGTGTGTGTGTGTATATATATATTTTATAGTAATATGTACATATGTATATTAGCTGCTCTTGCTTGCTTGTTTTTTTTCTTGCCTTCTGATTGTTGCTCTGAGTGTTGCTATCCCTGTGCTGTTGCAATCCTGGAATTTCCCCGTTGTGGGACTAATAAAGGCTTATCTTATCTTATCTTATCTTATCTTATCTTATCTTATCTTAAAAAACAGATTCAGTTCCTCAGCTCTCTCCTGGCTCCCAGATGGTTGCCTGACACTCCCCTTGCACCCAGTTATTTGTTTCATTCCCTCCCACAGATCTTTAGTGTTATTTTGCCTGAGTTTCTCTTCCAACTTCCTCCTATAATTGTCCTTGCACCTCCTCAGCAGGTGGACATACAACTGAAACATACAACTGAAATAAAAATAAAAATAGCCCATAGGTATATATACAGGTATGGTAGTGGCTTGGTGGGTGGAACAATGTACATAAGAGTGTGGAGTGCAGAACACACAATAGAGTAAAATGGCCCAAGGATGGAAAATATGTACAGTAGTGATTTCACGGATAGGTCAATATACATGAAAGTACGGAGTGCAAAGACAGGTGAGCTATAGTGTTAAGTAAAAGGTCCTCAATTCTGTGCATGTGAGTGTTCGGGGGGGGGGGGGGGGGCTCTGACTGTTTGCATTCTGGATGGCCCAGGGGAAGAAACTGTTTGTCAGTCTGGAGGTGTGGGAACTGATCAATCTGAACCATCATCCAGAGGGAAGCAGGTCGAACAGGTGGTGGGGGGGATGTGAGGGGTCTCCTGTGATGGCCTTGATCTTTCTGAGACAGGAGAGTTTGGAGATGTCTTCCAGGGAGGGCAGAGGGCCACCAATAATTTTTGGGCCGTGTTGATGACCCTCTGCACAGCCTTCCTGTTATTGGCCGTGGAGCCGGCGTACCACACATCCAGATAGTAGGTGAGCATGCTCTCCACTGAGCAGCGGTAGAAGGCCAGCAACAGCTTCTGGTTCAGATTGTTCTTCCTCAGAACGTGGAGGAAGTGCAGCTACTACTGGGCTTTCTTCACCAGGGCCTTGGTGTTGACAGTCCAGGAGAGGTCAGAGGAGATGTGGGTGCCCAGGAACCTGAAGGCGGGGACAGTTTCCACGCAGTTACTATTTATGAGTGGGTGGGGTGGTCCTGTCTGTTCTTCCTGAAGTCCAGTATGAGTTCTTTGGCTTTTGGACATTCAGTTTCAGGTTGTTAGCTTGGCACCACAGTAGCAGATTCTCTTCCTCCGCCTTTTGTGCCTTCTCATCATCATCGGTGATGAGCCCAACCAAGGTGGTGTCGTCCACATATATCACGATGACGGTGGTTGAATGGGTTGGAATACAGTCAGAGGTGTACAGGGAGTACAGTAGAGGGCTTAGCACACAGCCCTGGGTGGAGCCAGTGCTAAGTGACAGTGTGGAGGAGTGGTGGGGGCCAAGTCTAACTGTTTGTGGGGTTTGGTGAGAAAGTTTTTTAGCTGTAGTCCACAAGGAGCATCCTCACATAGCTCCTTGGGTTCTCCAGGCGGCTCAGTGTTCTGTAGAGAGTGGTGGCGATGGTGTCTTCTTTCGATCAGTTCTCCCTGTAGGCAAACTGGTGGGGGTCGAAGGAGGGGGGAAGACAGTCTCTGATGTGCTGGGACACCAGTCGTTCAAAACACTTCATGACTACAGACTTGAGTGCTATGGGTCATTCAGGCTGTCAATTGCAGACTTTTTGGGGATGGGGATGATTGTGGAGGCTCTGAGCCAGGAGGGGATGGTGGCATGCATCGGGGAAAGGTTGAACAACTTGGTGAGGATCTCTGCCATCTGCTCTGCTCATGCTTTGACCACCGCTCCTGGGATGTCGTCTGGACCAGCAGCTTTGCGGGGGGTTCACTGCTTTCAGTTGCCTCATGCACCTGTGGAGGGGAGAGAGGGAGAGGGGAGGAGGGGGGTGAGCTTGGGGGTGTGTGTGCTCAAACCGGTCAAAGACGCTGCTGAACTCCTCTGCCAGAGTGAGGCTGTTGTCTGATGTTGGGGGGCCCTTGCTCCTGTAGTTGGTGAGGGCCTGGATCCCTTTTCACATCTGTCGGGGGTTGTTTTCTGTGAGGAAGCCCTCCACTTTCCTCCTATAGGTGTTCTTAGTGAGCGTTATGCCTCTCCTCAGGTTGGCTCTAGCCGTACTGTACAGAAAGCTGTCCCTCTGTCTGAAGAATAATTTGTGGCCTCTGATGAGAGCCTGGACTTCATTGGTCATCCAGGGTTTATGGTTTGGAAATACCTGGATGTACACCCTTTTTATTAAAAATTAATAAAAAGGGTGTACATTTACAAAAAGAAATAATAGTAAAAAGCTGTTTGTGAGACAACAATATTGCAGTTCTATTTGGCTCTTTTGTGTCTTTATTTATTTTGGTTCCCTTCCTCTTCACCCTTTATACTGTGGACTTCTCACACAACACAACACACTGCCATCTACAGAAGTTCTCTGACGACTCTGCGATCGTCGGCCTCATCTCTAACGGAGATGAAGCTGAGTACAGAGGGCTTATCCAGGACTTTGTGGACTGGTGCCATCGGAACTGCCTCCAGATCAACACGAGGAAAACTAAGGAGCTGGTGGTGGACTGCTGCAGGCAAGGACAACCCCTCACAGCACCAGTAAACATACAGGGAACAGACATTGAGATGGTGACATCTTACAAGTACCTGGGTGTTCATTTGAACAATAAACTAGACTGGTCACACAATACCGATGCACTCTACAAGAAGGGACAGCGCAGGCTGTTCCTACTGAGGAGACTCAGGTCTTTTGGTGTACAAGGGGCGCTGCTGAAGACATTCTACGACACGGTGGTGGCATCAGCCATCACTTTTGGAATGGTCTGCTGGGGCAGTGGCATTACAGCAGCCGATAGGAAGAGACTGAACAAACTGATCAAGAAAGCTAGCTCTGTCCTGGGGCAACGCCCTGACCCAGTGGAGGAGATAGGATAGAGGAGGATGGTGGCTAAACTGTCATCTCTGCTGGAGTCCGAGTCCCACCCTATGCAGGACATACTGAATGCACTGAGGAGCTCATTTAGCAGCAGACTACATCATCCTAGGTGCGCAACCAAGAGGTTTCGCAGGTCCTTCATACCTACGGCTGTCAGACTGTATAACCTAAGCAGGGCTGCTCGCAGAGATAGCAAAAAAACGTGACGACCTAATAGTATTAAATGCAAAAGACGCAACAGACTTACACAATGGTCCCCTCCAGTATATACAACTAGGACAATATCGGTCGCTACAGAGGGTGACAATATGTATGGGTACATATTCATACCATGTAGGGTAACTAAGTAGACGGTTATGCTGTTTATTCCATCTTGCTACAATGCTCCGCACTTTGTATATATATTTACAGTGGGGTAAAAAAGTATTTAGTCAGCCACCAATTGTGAAAGTTCTCCCACTTAAAAGATGAGAGAGGTCTCCAATTTTCATTATAGGTATACCTCAACTATGAGAGACAAAATGAGAAAAAAAAAAAATCCAGAAAATCACATTGAAGGATTTTTAATGAATTAATTGGTAAATTCCTCGGTAAAATAAGTATTTGGTCAATAACAAAAGTTCATCTCAATACTTTGTTATATACCCTTTGTTGGCAATGACAGAGGTCAAACATTTTCTGTAAGTCTTCACAAGGTTTTCACACACTGTTGCTGGTATTTTGGCCCATTCCTCCATGCAGATCTCCTCTAGAGCAGTGATGTTTTGGGGCTGTCGCTGGGCAACACAGACTTTTAACTCCCTCCAAAGATTTTCTATGGGGTTGAGATCTGGAGACTGGCTAGGCCACTCCAGGACCTTGAAATGCTTCTTACAAAGCCACTCCTTCGTTGCCTGGGTGGTGTGTTTGGGATTATTGTCATGCTGAAAGACCCAGCCACATTTCATCTTCAATGCCCTTGCTGGTGGAAGGAGGTTTTCACTCAAAATCTCACGATACATGGCCCCATTCATTCTTTCCTTTACACGGATCAGTCGTCCTGGTCCCTTTGCAGAAAAACAGCCCCAAAGCATGATGTTTCCACCCCCATGCTTCACAGTAGGTATGGTGTTCTTTGGATGCAACTCAGCATTCTTTCTCCTCCAAACACGACAAGTTGAGTTTTTACCAAAAAGTTCTATTTTGGTTTCATCTGACCATATGACATTCTCCCAGTCCTCTTCTGGATCATCCAAATGCTCTCTACCAAACTTCAGATGGGCCTGGACATGTACTGGCTTAAGCAGGGGGACACATCTGGCACTGCAGGATTTGAGTCCCTGGCGGCGTAGTGTGTTACTGATGGTAGCCTTTGTTACTTTGGTCCCAGCTCTCTGCAGGTCATTCACTAGGTCCCCCCGTGTGGTTCTGGGATTTTTGCTCACCGTTCTCGTGATCATTTTGACCCCACGGGGTGAGATCTTGCGTGGAGCCCCAGATCGAGGGGGATTATCAGTGGTCTTGTATGTCTTCCATTTTCTAATAATTGCTCCCACAGTTGATTTCTTCACACCAAGCTGCTTACCTATTGCAGATTCAGTCTTCCCAGCCTGCTGCAGGTCTACAATTTTGTTTCTGGTGTCCTTTGACAGCTCTTTGGTCTTGGCCATAGTGGAGTTTGGAGTCTGACTGTTTGAGGTTGTGGACAGGTGTCTTTTATACTGATAACGAGTTCAAACAGGTGCCATTAATACAGGTAATGAGTGGAGGACAGAGGAGCCTCTTAAAGAAGAAGTTACAGGTCTGTGAGAGCCAGAAATCTTGCTTGTTTGTAGGTGACCAAATACTTATTTTCCACCATAATTTGCAAATAAATTCTTTAAAAATCAGACAATGTGATTTTCTGGATTTTTTTCCCCTCATTTTGTCTCTCATAGTTGAGGTATACCTGTGATGAAAATTGGAGACCTCTCTCATCTTTTAAGTGGGAGAACTTGCACAATTGGTGGCTGACTAAATACTTTTTTGCCCCACTGTATATATTGATGTGTATGTATGTATATCCACTGCTCTTACTTATATCTTCCGTATCTTCTTAATTATTGCTCTGAGTGTTGCTATCCCTGTGCTGTTGCAATCCTGGAATTTCCCCATTGTGGGACTAATAAAGGCTTAGCTTATCTTATCTTATCTTATCTTCTTTAAGGCTCAAATTTTGTGGCCCTATGCAAATTTTTTTTGCACAAAAATTGCTTCAAATTGCTCTTTTCACAGTCGAGGTTGCTGACGCCTGGCCTAAGGGGATGGGCAATATGATCCTATATCAGCAGCACAGGCAGTCAAGCAACCCATCGCGCTCCTGGTCCTTAAACAGGACCCCCATTCTGTCTGAAAAGGAGGAGGAAGCACCAGGGGATGTCTTGCTTATTGAGATCTTTTAGCCTACTTCACTTTGTCAGACAGGTTCTATTTATATGATTTCTTGATTCAACAGATCTGGCAGTAATCAGGCCTTTGTTTTGCTGGTGAAATTAGACTCAGCTTTCCAAGTGATGTGGAAAGCATACAGAAAATTCATGATTTAACAAGACTCTCCAGCAGGGCTCTTTCCCCTGTTCTCCACCCTGTTTGCTGCCAATTTTCACTGTCTGCCAACTAAAGGCAAAAATACCCAAAATAAACTTTAAATATTTTGTGGTGCTACCTTTTTCAACAATCACTGCCCACAAGTGATCCCATCGAGCCTTCAGGCTTTTCATCCGCCATTCAGCCTATTTAAAGTGAAAACTCATGCTACTGTGTAGTTTGTGATAAGTGGCCCTCACTTATCACATGAAAGACAGACAAGTGATTGTACAATCATTTCAAGGCAAAGTTTGGTATTTTTCAATCTGAACGTGAGGGTATGATGCTTTCAAATCTCATGACTGGTCCGAGCTCCTGAACCATTATGCAAATTCTCAAGTCGCTGTTAGACTGGCTGCAGCAGAGAATTATTTGATCAAATCAGATTATGTAGAGCAGTGCATCCTTTCAGCTGATGCGTCCATCCATGTGTTATATTGAGATGAATGTTTTAATGATTCATTTTAAACACTAAAGATGTGACTGTTAGTAATTATAAACATGCATTTAAATCACTTCAGCCAGTATAGTGGATTTAAGCAGAAAATCTCAAATCTAATTGATCGGATACAGAAACCTGAATTAAACTTTCATCTTCTGAAATGTAAAATATTTGTCACACAGTTGCGATTGGGCTCAGACTTACAAAGATAAATTGTGGTAAATTATTCTAAAGGGAGGCCACCATTTTGGAGTCTCACCATATAACCATCCACCACTGAGCCCAAGATGTCAGCTGTGTGGAAAAAATTACCTATAATCATTTGTACAAATAGAAGTTGTCTGTAGGATGGACTCCCTGGTTGCTCAGGCTTCTCCTGAAGCAGGAACGAGTCCTGTGCTCCAAGGCTCTTTTGTCCATATGCCAAGAAAACCAGGAGGACTTCTTCTACAAATTGCAGGATGAAACATGGGTCCATCACTATGATCCAGATGTTAAAGGCCAGTAGAAGCAACGGAAGAATTCTGACTCACCACCTCTGAAGACTGCACACATCCAGCCCTGGGCAAGAAAAATCATGCTCATGGTCTCTTGGGACCAGCATGGATTTTTTGAGTTTGATTTTGTATACTTTATTAATCGCAGAGGGAAATTCAGGGCATCCATGGTGCAGTGCCAATCCCTTCACCATTCACACACACATTCACACCTAGGGCCACTTAAGAGTCTCCAATTAACCTAACCTGCATGTTTTTGGCATGTGGGAGGAAACTGGAGTGCCGCGGTAAACACACACAGACACGGGGAGAACATGCAAACTCCCCACAGAAGGGTCACCAAAAGTCAGGGGTGAAATCAATCCTGTGACCTTCTTACTGCGCTGCCATAGTGCAAACCACTGCACCACCGAGCTGCCCCAAAGCAGTGTTGATGATGGATCTCTTGGCAAAGGGTACTGCAATAACTGAGACCTACTATGCTTTCACTGCTGCAGAAATTGTGGAATGCCATCAAAATCGAGAAGCATGTCATGCTGACCAAAGGTGTCCTCCTCCTGAAAGACAACGCCCCGGTTCACAACTGGCATGTTACCCAGACAGAAGCATGGTCCTGGACGGTCCTTACGCTCCGACCTCACACCACCTGACTTCCACCTTTTTCCATCCATGAAGTCTTTTCGATGATCATTTTTGAAGTGTGTGACTCTCGGTGGTACCTATGTAGAGCAAGATTAATACAGTAACTGTGCCAGGTTTGATTCCTCTCAGTCCATGGGAAACAAGTCAGTCGAAATCTTTAATGAACAGCCCTCACAGACACAGTAGGCTTACCCTAAATCACACTTTTCTTTATCATGTTTTCTGGTCCTAACTTGGACCTTCATTTTCATGCAAACATTGATGCTGTATTTAAAAAGGCTTTAAATTATCACCAGTGGGGTAAAAAAGTATTTAGTCAGCCACCAATTGTGCAAGTTCTCCCACTTAAAAGATGAGAGAGGTCTCCAATTTTCATCATAGGTATACCTCAACTATGAGAGACAAAATGAGAAAAAAAAATCCAGAAAATCACATTGTCTGATTTTTAAAGAATTTATTGGCAAATTATGGTGGAAAATAAGTATTTGGTCAATAACAAAAGTTCATCTCAATACTTTGTTATATACCCTTTGTTGGCAGTGACAGAGGTCAAACGTTTTCTGTAAGTCTTCACAAGGTTTTCACACACTGTTGCTGGTATTTTGGCCCATTCCTCCATGCAGATCTCCTCTAGAGCAGTGATGTTTTGGAGCTGTCGCTGGGCAACATGGACTTTCAACTCCCTCCAAAGATTTTCTATGGGGTTGAGATCTGGAGACTGGCTAGGCCACTCCAGGACCTTGAAATGCTTCTTACGAAGCCACTCCTTCGTTGCACAGGCGGTGTGTTTGGGATCATTGTCATGTTGAAAGACCCAGCCACGTTTCATCTTCAATGCCCTTGCTGATGGAAGGAGGTTTTCACTCAAAATCTCACGATACATGGCCCCATTCATTCTTTCCTTTACACGGATCAGTCGTCCTGGTCCCTTTGCAGAAAAACAGCCCCAAAGCATGATGTTTCCATCCCCATGCTTCACAGTAGGTATTGTGTTCTTTCTCCACCAAACACGACAAGTTGAGTTTTTACCAAAAAGTTCTATGTTGGTTTCATCTGGCCATATGACATTCTCCCAGTCCTCTTCTGGATCATCCAAATGCTCTCTAGCAAACTTCAGACGGGCCTGGACATGTACTGGCTTAAGCAGGGGGACACGTCTGGCACTGCAGGATTTGAGTCCCTGGCGGTGTAGTGTGTTACTGATGGTAGCCTTTGTTACTTTGGTCCCAGCTCTCTGCAGGTCATTCACTAGGTCCCCCCGTGTGGTTCTGGGATTTTTGCTCACCGTTCTCGTGATCATTTTGACCCCACGGGGTGAGATCTTGCATGGAGCCCCAGATCGAGGGAGATTATCAGTGGTCTCGTATGTCTTCCATTTTCTAATAATTGCTCCCACAGTTGATTTCTTCACACCAAGCTGCTTACCTATTGCAGATTCAGTCTTCCCAGCCTGGTGCAGGTCTACAATTTTGTTTTTGGTGTCCTTTGACAGCTCTTTGGTCTTGGCCATAGTGGAGTTTGGAGTCTGACTGTTTGAGGTTGTGGAGAGGTGTCTTTTATACTGATAACGAGTTCAAACAGGTGCCATTAATACAGGTAACAAGTGGAGGACAGAGGAGCCTCTTAAAGAAGAAGTTACATGTCTGTGAGAGCCAGAAATCTTGCTTGTTTGTAGGTGACCAAATACTTGTTTTACTGAGGAATTTACCAATTAATTCATTAAAAATCCTTCAATGTGATTTTCTGGATTTTTTTTTCTCATTTTGTCTCTCATAGTCGAGGTATACCTATGATGAAAATTGGAGACCTCTCTCATCTTTTAAGTGGGAGAACTTGCACAATTGGTGGCTGACTAAATACTTTTTTGCCCCACTGTAACTAACTGAGAACAGAAACTTGTTTAGTAACTTGACAGAGATTATGGGTGACAGGAGAAGAAGGGTCAATTTCTAATTGTGTTCTGTACAATCAAAAACAGTGTTGCAGCCACAAACCTTGTGCTGCTCTTTGGCACTCAGCATTTGTTTGACTTTTCAAATCAGGAAGACATACATGGGAGAGCTCTGTTTTGTGTGTTTTGCTTGTTACTTCCAGTCCATGGATTGTCACCTTATCATGATGGAGGATTTTACATATCCTATTGATTCCAGTAGCAATACATTCCCTTCAGTAAGTATTGGAACAGTAACATGTTTTGTTATTTCAGCTGTTTACCAAAACCTATTCAAGTTCCAGTTATATAATCAATATGGATTTAAAGCCTTACTTAAACCAGAGTGGTGGCCTAGTTGGTAGCTTATCTGCCCCCACCCCCAGGAAGTCCTGGGTTCAAATCCCAACTGGATCATGCCAAAACACCATATAAGAGTGGAACTTCCAGCTTTGTGCTCAGCAACAATGGAATGGAGGAGGGAAATTTGTGACAGCGCCTTGTATGGCAACGACCCGATCGTGGGTTCTATCCCTGCCCCTGTCCAACAGTGATCTGTGTGGAGTTTGCATGTTCTCCCCGTGTTTGCGTGGGTTTACTCCGGGATTTCTCCGGTTTCCTCCCACATGTCAAAAACATGCAGGTTAGGGATAAGGGGCGCTTGCACACGCAGCGACCGGCAGCTGGTGGCTTGTCACCAGACTGCAAAACAAATTTACCTACAGGTACAAAATAAGTAATAAAAAAAAAAAAAAACCCGACCCCTCTGATTCTAGATATGATTAACATTATAGATAAAAGAAATGTAATTTTGTTCTGCTGTATGGATTGAATAACAATGAAGTTGGCTTTACCTTGAAGTTTGGACTTTCATCTTTAATTTGAAGGTATTCACATCCAAATTGAAGTTACGGTTTAGGAATTACAATCATTTTTTATCCAGAAACTCATGTCAGGGGCTCAAAAGTAATTGGACAAATTAACATGACCATAAATCAAATGTTCATTTTTAATACTTTGCTGAGAATCCTTTGTAGCCAAAGACCGGCTGAAGTCTGGAACCCATGGACATCACCAAACACTGGGTTTCCTCCTCTGTGATGCTTTTCCAGGCCTTGACTGCAGCTGTCTTCAGCTGTTGTTGTCTGTGGGTCTTTCTGCCTTAAGTTTTGTCTTAACCAGGTCAGATGCTGCTGGATAAGGATGAGATCTGGTGAATGACTCAGCCATTGCAGAATATTCCACTTCTTTCCCCCAAAAAAATCTTGGGTTGCTACTGTAAAGCTCCATCCAATCAGGTTTGCTGCATGTGGCTGGATCTGAGCAGACAGTATATCCCTGAAAACTTTAGAATTCATCCGGCTGCTTCTGTGTTCAGTCACATCATTAATAAATACCAGTGACCCAGTACCAGTGGAAGCCATGCATACCCATGCATCACACTGCCTCCACCATGTTTTACAGAAGATGTGGTGATCTTTGAATTATGAGTCCTTGCAAGTCTTCTCAATATTTTCTTCTTCCCATCATTCTGATCAACCCGGTCTCTGTAAAAAATGTATTGAATAAACATTTTCCACCCCTCTAAAATCATACATATGCATGTTAAATCAAAAAATTATGTGCCTCGACACGTATTTACAAGCTCACACACTGCGCATGCACAAAATACTCCTAGCCAGTCCTCACCGCGCATGCGCAGAACTACACACCTTTTACTTTGGTTTTCTCAAAGCTCCTTTGATTAGTGGGAGGGGGATGGGTACCTACATGGATGTTAAAGCAACAGACACAAAAAATGTGAGTTCAACTCTCATCTGTGAGTGAGTGACCTTTTTGTTTTGTTTTTTTTCCTTAATTTGTTTTTCACTCTACTAGTGAAAGGTTCCTGTGAGGTTAGGGATTAAAATGTGGGGTAGCTGCTCAATGGTGAAAGACAATAAGTGACAGGAACACAAACTGCCAAACATTAAACTGCTGTTAGACACCCTTTCTTAAAGCTGTAAACGCCACATATCCACTGCACGTGAAAAATCTTTTTTTTTTACGTGTCTGTGTACGATTTCTCTGAGTGACAAAATCTGCAATTTCACATTTTTTTTGTTTGTTTTTTGCTGAGACTGGGCTGTTCTGGTACAGGTTGATCTTGGTTTTATCTGTCCTTTCTATTTTTGAGGCTGATTAGTGGCATACATCTTGTGGTGACCCCTTTGTATTTGCTCTCATAAAGCCTTCTCTTAACAGACTTAGATCAGGGGTGTCCAATCACATGACATGGAGGGCAAAGACCCTGCAGGCTTTACCTCCAACCAGTGTCTTCAACAGCAGACTCCACTGAATTTCTTCCTACTGATTGCTGATAAGTGAAAACACCTGCTGAAAAGACTGGGTAGAAGAGAAAACCTGCTGGGTCTTGGCCATCCATGGCACATGATTGGACACCCCTGTCTTAGATATTGATACAACTTCCTGGAGAGTGATCTTCACTTGGGTGGATGTTGTGATGAGGTTTTTCTTCACCATGTAAAGGATCCTGCGATCATCACCACTGTTGTCTTCCATTGATGTCCAGGCCTTTTTCAGTTCCTGAGCTCACCAGTGCACTTTTTTTCTCAGAATGTACCAAACTGTTGTTTTGGCCCCTCCTAACATTTCCACCATCTCTCTGATGTGTTTTTTTTTTCTTTTTTCAGCCTAAGTCTGTTTCACTTCCACCAAGAGTTCTTTTGACTGCATGTTGTGAGTTCACAGCAACAAATTCCAGATGCAAATGCCAGACCTGGAATCAACTCCAGACCTTTTACCTGCTTGATTGATGATGGATTGACAAGGGAATAGCCCGTGCAGCCCATGAAATAGCTTTTGTGTCAACTGTTCAATTACTTTTGAGCCCCTGGCATGAGGAGGCTTTGTTTAAAAATAGTTGCAAATCCTAAACTGTAGCTCCAACTTGGATGTGAATACCCTCAAATTAAAGCTGAGATTCTGAAGTTAAGTCCATGTTGATTATAGAACTGTATCTTGAATATGTTCTGGTAAACAGCTAAAGCTAAAACAGCTAAAATAACAAAACGTGTCACTGTTCCAATAATTTTAGGGAGGACAGTACTGTATGTGAATCTCAGTGGAAAAGTTACAAAGATCCAATGAACCCCACCCTGGAGCCAAGCTGGGGGGAAGAGCTCATCAGCAAGCACCTAGTGGCTGGGTTTCTGCCAATGGGACCCAGCTAGACTCAGCCTGAAGCAGCCACATGGATCCATACACCAATGGGCTCACTGCCTGCTGGAGGGATCATTGTGATCATGGGTGCTATGTGAATTGGGCTGCAGTCTGGACTTCTCTACTTCAACTTCAATGAATGAAAAATACTCGTCAAAAAAATTCTAAAAGGCTGATTTCAGTCTTTTGTGCATGTTAATTATGCTGATTTATGCTCAAATGGTTGCTTTTCAAGTTTGGTTTTAGTTAGTTATTTAATGTTTTAAAAATGGTGTTGTGATTAGTGAGAGGGAGCTGCATGTGGGCTTTGATGGGTGGGAACTCAATGTCATGGTTCTGCTACATGATCACTGCTGCAGAGGCTCTTGCTTCAAAACTGCAAGATGGCAGTCTTCTACAGTGGATGTTACTGTTCTTCGTCTTCACATACATACATCTATGGTTCAGTGGCCCCTTTTCTGTTGTTATGGTCAGTTTGTGTAAATTATTAAATCCATGTCTAGTTGTATTTTATATGTTCCAGGAGTCACAGTGAGTGGGTCCACTGAAGTATAGCTGGAGGTTAATTGCCCTACTCTGGAGCACCTTCAGCTGTAAATAGCATATTAAGAAAAAGCCTTCACTCATTTTGATTTAGTTCTGCTGCTATTAAAGCTGAAGCCCTTCCAGTGGTGAGCTTCCCCTTGCTTCTCAGCCAGTGTGTTTCCTGCAGAATTCTCTGTGGACCTCATCCTCCTCCTCTGTGTTTTTCTCTGAGACCTGATCCATGCCTGCCAGCACTGACAGATGTTTTCAGGGACACTCCTGTTGGAGGCGAGGGGGGGGGGGATTAATCAGCAGGAATCCCCTGTCTTAATGGTGCACTCCACTGAATCACAGGTAGATTAAAATGCAATCAAAAAGCCATCATCTTCCACTCATCCAGCGGGATTCCTGTGTGAGTGAAGCTTTCATGGAAGCAAGTAGGAAAGGGATCACATCACAGACTGAAAATGATAAAAAAAAAAGAAAAACTGGTTCAAGATTGACCTGATCAATGTATCTGATGAAATTCATATATGTACAAAGGGGGGCTGAAAATTTAATAGGCTGAAGAGTTCATAGTGGTCAAAGCTGATCAAATGTGATTTATTTGTCAACCGCAGGGATCTAAGCGCTGCAACACTGATGGAAGAAGTGTGTGGACCGAAGGGGAGACTATGTTGAAAAATAAACCACATTTGGTCAGATTTGACATCTATGAACTTTTCAGCCTATGAACATTTCAGCCCCCTCCCCCCCCCCCCCCCGCCCAAGGGGGGCTGAAAAGGAAATGCAAAGGAAGCCTGCACTTCCTCTGCTTCCGGTGCTTTCTCTGCCTGTAAAGAGAAAATGCCACAGCAACTGATGTTGTTCGTGGTGCTGTGAGACAACAATAAATCTGCATAACAGATGAAAATGGCATGATCCTTCCTCAGCATGACTAATGAAACAGAAAACCGAAGGTTATGGGCCCAGTAGATGCAGCATGGCAGGACGAAGATGGCAAAGGCTAATTTTTGACAGAGATGAGAATAACTACAAACTGTGGAAGGTAAAATTCCTTGGCTATATGAAGATATTGGGCTTGAAAGACACTATACTTTCTACCGATGAGCCCTATGCAGAAAAGAATGCAGAATGCTACACGGAGCTAATCCAGTTTTCTAGACAACAAAAGCCTGTAGCTAGTAATGAGAGATGCAACAGACTATGATAAAAAAAAGGCTCTAGAAATATTATAGGGCCATTATGGCAGCAATGATAAGCCCAGAATTATTGTGCAGTACACAGAACAAACCTCCCCGAAGAAGGAGCCTCAAGAAACAGTGACAGACGATATCATCTGAGCTGAAAAATCAGTGACATCTCTGAGAAATGCAAAGGAGGTCATTAATGATGGGCTAATGATAGCTGTAGAAGAAATTAATTATAAGGTACAAAGATTATTTAATTTATACTGAGAGGTGTGTGTAGAAACAAAGGTTTGCTTCAGGTCCACACACACACAAAAAAAAAAATCGTTTTTGGTGGCACCAGTCCAAAACTTTGGACAATTTATTAATAGCTAATCTTTATATCTTTAACCCCTTGCACTCTGGTCAATTTCCCTAAAAACGCCAAAAAATAACGTACCCAAAGTAAATCAAAAGCTGTTCTTCAACCCTTTGCAGCATCTTCATGGGGTTGGTCTCATTAAAAAGAAAACACTTTGAATTTTTTGCAAAACAGTCATAATCTCTCTAAGTGCTCCGGCCACTGAGTAACAGTCATCTAAACATACTGAACTTGATGAAAATAAATTTCGCCTGGGTGTTTTTTTGGATACAAATGCTTGCAAATAACACACAGCTGTCAGATCCGGGCTGGAAAATGCAACAGAAATGTAGAACCAAGTGTTATCCAGCTGAGGTCAAAATTTTGTAACAATACCACAAAAAATGAATATATTACACAGATTTTTTTTCTTAGGTTGCTCCCAGGCGTTTTTGAACTGTGCCAAATTGTGCCAAATGGCACAGTTTGGAAAAATGTCTGTAACTTTTGAATGATTCAATATAGAAGCTTCATCTTGGGCTCTAATGAAAGGTGAAGGGCTGTGTGTGTGTGGGGTGGGGGGTTGTTTATTCATTCATGAATGAATGAATGAATGAACAAACAAGCCCCCACACACAAAGAAGCATGCCACGTAAAAAATGTGTGGCTTTTTTTTTTTACAAGAAAAAATAACCTACAGTGCACTAAAAATTATACTAAAATATCTGTAATGTAGAAGATAACAACTCCCACCCCTCCACCCCCGCTACAGAGGACGGACATCGCCCATCGCTACATGACGGACCGCGGGGACGGTGTGCCGCGGTGTACTACGCACAGTTGTACTAAAACATCTGCAATAATATCTGCAATCCACTACAGAAGAGTAGCGGGGGGGGGGGCGTTCACGGTCCGGACACGACGCACGGACTGTGTCCAGTCCGTGCGCCGCGGTCTTCATGTTGTGATGACGCACAGTTGTAATTTACCGATGAGTCAAAAGTCATTTTGATTACAATTTTCAGGGATAAAGAATAATTTAGCTTATAACACTTACCTGTCCACAACAGCAGTGTCGCTGGTAAACTTCTCTTCCTCATTGTCAAACGAACATGACGCTGGTCCGCTTGTTACGGACTCGTGGTTCTGGTCACGCGATCCGGTCAAACCATGATTCCATTATTGTGGCTTTGCGCTTCCATGATTGCAGTTTTGGCGAACGATTTTTCAAAACAAATAAGAACAGTAGTAAGAAAAAAAGACTGGCGAACGTGTGTGTGTCACCCAGCGGCTTACACAAAACAGATTTTACGCACGGGACGTACGCTTTCAATCGTCAAAGTTCTCTGCTTCAATTGGCTCGCTGCATTCGCAGCCGTTTGTAGGCGGGTCCTTCTTGCTAGGTTTTCAGTCATTGGTTCTTCAAGGTTTCAGAAACCCAATTCAAGGCTCATATTAGTCGAATGAGAGGTCAATCAAATCTAAACCAATCAAAGCACTCCTTTGGCTTTCTGTTCGCGGCTGTGTCTACAGCTTTTTTTTTTTTTAGTGTGCCCTAGGACGCACAGTGTGACGTGAACGCCCGCGGTATCCCGGAGTGCAAGAGGTTAATCAATCAGTCTCAAATATTCGTGAATTCTCCTGGGTGACTCCAGAAAGAGACCCAGAAAAAAAAAAAATCAATAGAAACTTCCATATGCCATTTACAGTTTTAACGATCAGACTCAGATTAAATTACATCACATTCAACTTGTAATGGATTATTTAGCATAAAGGGTATAATCACATTTGTGGAACCAATGAAATATTAGGGTGAATTTGTAACTGTGATGAAAATGAAATAACTGTAACCAAAATATGAAGAAAATTGGATTCAGTTTTTTGAAGAAAATGATAAAAGCTGATTATATGGAAAAAAGAAAAATTCTGAGTTTTTCTAAAAACAAAAAAAAACAGAGGTTAATGAAAAGAGTGATACTATTTCTCCTTAACTCAATAGCTCCGATCAGAGTTATGAACGCGTTTTAACTGTCTGACTACCCGAGGCACTCCGTTGCGCCATCAGCCCCTAGTGGTCAAGGTTTTTTTTTCAAGAAAATATTCAGTTCAGATGTCAGAGATTTCAAAAGCTATAACTTGAAAGTGGTAAGAGATAATGGCTTATTGTCAATTAGAAATATGTAGAATATGAGCCAAAGTTTGAGATAGGTGTAAATTTACGCATCTAATTTGCATAATGCCACAGCAGCCATATCGAATTACGTAACTTTCAGTCAAAAGCAAACTTTGGACATATTAACACGAAGGATGGTTTTGGTTTTTTCACCGTTTTTTGTTTTGGGGGTTTTGTTATCTTATCTTTAAAGTATATGAACCAGAAAATCAATACAATGTAAACAAAGAAATTTGTCAGACTTACCGCTGGCCAGGCAGCTTGATTCGTCCATTTTCATCAATCCTGATCATTATTTTGTCTTCTGTCAGTCATTTTCGTTTCATCACCTACCAACGGCTCATTCGCAGCTGTTGGTAGGCGGGTCCTTCTTGCTAGGTTTTCAGTCATTGGTTCTTCAAGGTTTCAGAAACCCAATTCAAGGCTCTTATTAGTCGAATGAGAGGTCAATCAAATCTAAACCAATCAAAGCACTCCTTTGGCTTTCTGTTCGCGGCTGTGTCTGCAGCTTTTTTTTTCAGTGTGCCCTAGGACGCAGAGACGTGACCGCCCGTGGTATCCCGGAGTGCAAGAGGTTAATCAATCAGTCTCAAATATTCGTGAATTCTCCTGGGTGACTCCAGAAAGAGACCCAGAAAAAAAAAAATCAATAGAAACTCCCATATGCCATTTACAGTTTTAACGATCAGACTCAGATTAAATTACATCACATTCAACTTGTAATGGATTATTTAGCATAAAGGGTATAATCACATTTGTGGAACCAATGAAATATTAGGGTGAATTTGTAACTGTGATGAAAATGAAATAACTGTAACCAAAATATGAAGGAAATTGGATTCAGTTTTTTGAAGAAAATGATAAAAGCTGATTATATGGAAAAAAGAAATATTCTGAGTTTTTCTAAAAAGAAAAAAAAAACAGAGGTTAATGAAAAGCGGGATACTATTTCTCCTTAACTCTATAGCTCTGATCAGAGTTATGAATGCGTTTTAACTGTCTGACTGCCCGAGGCGCTCCGTTGCACCATCAGCCCCTAGTGGTCAAGGTTTTTTTCAAGAAAATATTCAGTTCAGATGTCAGAGATTTCAAAAGCTATAACTTGAAAGTGGTAAGAGATAATGGCTTATTGTCAATTAGAAATATGTAGAATATGAGCCAAAGTTTGAGATAGGAGTAAATTTACGCATCTAATTTGCATAATGCCACAGCAGCCATATCGAATTACGTAACTTTCAGTCAAAAGCAAACTTTGGACATATTTACACGAAGGATGGTTTTGGTTTTTTCACCGTTTTTTGTTTTGGGGGTTTTGTTATCTTATCTTTAAAGTATATGTACCAGAAAATCAGTACAATGTAAACAAAGAAATTTGTCAGACTTACCGCTGGCCAGACAGCTTGATTCGTCCATTTTCATCAATCCTGATCATTATTTTGTCTTCTGCCGGTCATTTTCATTTTCTCTCCCACATCCAGAAACTGTTATGATTATTCCACCTAAATTTTGCTTTTATTCCGTTGTAATTTATCTCATATGACAACCGGGAACCAGCGCAATTGTTCTCTCCAGTCACGTGGCAATGGGGGTCGATGGCAGGTGCAAATCAACCAGCTTTACCCACCCTCTGTTAAAACAAAATGTAGATATTTACCTTCATAAGCTAAATTATCACTTTTTAGAATCATAGTTGGCAAATTTGGGAGCAAATGCCTCCTCCGTCTTGCAATCAATCAACATTTGTTTACAAACTCTTCTTTTCTTGTGTCCAGAAGTGTGTGTGTGTGTGTGGGGGGGGGGTAAATTGGGGGCATTAGTCCTCCAAGGCAAGAGCAGTAAGTTATACTGTATGTGTCTGCCACCCTGTGGGGGGCAATACTTAGTACAACTGGGGATTTATTGTGGTTTAAGGCCACGTCACATGACAGTCGCAAAACTGTGACACAGACACTCCAGAGCGCTACCTGTGCATGAACCAAGGCAGTCAAAAGGTTAAACCTGAGACAAATTATGACATACTTTAAGGCGATGAACATTGTGTTAACTCAGTAGACGAAACAAGGGATCTGGCTCAAGTGACCCATTGCATTGGCTTTTCAGCTGGATCCTTCACTGAAGCCTTATTTGAAGATGATACCGGAGAATATCTGCCAAAAGATATTTCTTCCCAGAGGCAAACAGTCAGGAGCTGAGATCTGGCGATGATGATAAGAGGCTGCTAGCCTCTACATATGCCCTGGGGACAACACAAGATTTTTCAGTGGTTTTCTTGGGTCAAGATACTTTGGAAATCATTAAAAGTCTGTGCAAAGTCACAGAATCAAAGACAAAAAAAATTTAGAAAATTGATTTAAGTCACAAAATCTGAGTTCTTCCAATGTCATGGTAATTGGGCATAGGCAGCTTCCAAATTATAAAATAGAAAAAAGAAAAAAAAAACGTCTGAGAACACGGAATTTCACTCCATATAGAAGAGATGAGCTCAGAGAAAGAAAAAAATATATATTTTTTTCCCAGACGCTTACAGAAGAGAATTCAAAGCAGAGACATGACTGAAAAAGAACTCTAAGAAAACTTGAGAGTTTCTTCCTTAAACTGAGTAGTTTTTCAGGGGAAAAACTTGACTGACATTAAGAAGAACTAATTGTCTCCTATTGCAAGAGATTTAAATGGGCTCTCGTTCAATCAGAAAAAGGGTCTTTGTCTGTAACTGACCAATAGAATGAAAGGAGGCATTATACGATAAGATAAGATAAGATATTATCGTCGGCCTCCATCGGTCTATGATGACCATGGAAGAGAATCCTAAACGTCTACTCTGCTGGAACAGCACCGCCTGTGGCTGAACAGGCTGATGCGCGAATGGCAGTCCCTGTCACACAGGTCACACTTGTGGGTGGTCTCCGTGCTGCTGGGTCTGTGGCGGTTCTTCCTGCGGGTCCTTTTTTCATCTGCTGCAGCAGTCAGTCTCTCTTCACCCGCCTTGAGCTGTCTGGTCAGGGTGCCTCTCCATTTGGAGCGGTCCATTGCAGAGTCCTCCCAGCGCTCTATGTTGATCTCCAGGGCCTTCACGTCTCTCTTGCAGACGTCTCTAAAGCGCAGCTGTGGGCGGCCAACGTCTCTCCTGCCAGTCGCCAGTTCTCTGTAGAGGACATCTTTGGGGATTCTGCCATCCTCCATACGGTGAACGTGGCCTAGCCAGCGGAGCCTGCGCTGCCTGAGTAGAGTGAACATGGAGGGAAGACCGGTGTGGGACAGAACTTCTGTGTTGGGCATTTTGTCCTGCCAGGATATGTCCAGGATGTGGCGAATGCAGCGCAAGTGGAAGGAGTTCAGTCTCTTTTTCCTGCCGGGCGTATGTTGTCCACGTCTCACTCCCATAGAGCAGTGTGCTGATGACGCAGGCGTTGTACACTGCCATCTTCGTCTTGACAGAGAGTTTGGGATTCTCCCACACTCGTGTGGTGAGGCGAGCGAGTGTGAAGGCTGATTTTCCAATCCTCTTGTCGATCTCTGTATCAAGGGAGAGGTTGTTGCTGATCGTGGACCCCAGGTACGTGAACTGATTCACGACCTCCAGCTTGTAGTCATCGATGGAGATGGCTGGTGGTGCTTCCATGCCTTGCGCCAAGACGTTAGTCTTCTTCAGGCTTATGGTAAGCCTGAAGTCCTTGCATGCCTGGGAGAAGCGGTCCATCAGGGTCTGAAGCTCCTGCTGTGTGTGGGTTGCGACTGCAGCGTCGTCTGCGAACAGCATGTCTCTGATTAGAGCCTCGCGTACTTTGGTTGTGGCTTTCAGGCGGGCGAGGTTGAAAAGCCTGCCGTCAGATCTTGTGTGCAGGTAGATTCCCTCTGTTGCTGTGCTGAAGGCATGCCTCAGGAGCATAGCAAAGAAAATCCCAAAGAGGGTTGGCGCAAGTACACAGCCCTGTTTCACTCCGCTGCGTATGTTGAATGGCTCTGAGATGTTGCCGTCGTGCTGCACTATCCCCTGCATGTTGGTGTGAAACGATTCGATGAGGCTTTGCAACTTTGGTGGACATCCTATCTTTGGCAGGATCTTGAAAAGGCCCTCTCTGCTGACCAGATCGAACGCTTTGGTGAGGTCGATGAAGGCGACGTACAGGGGCATGTTCTCTTCTCTGCATTTCTCCTGGAGTTGGTGGATGGAGAATTTCATGTCTACCATTGATCACTCAGCGCGGAAGCCACACTGAGACTCGGGGTAGACACGTTTGGCAAGCTTCTGTAGACGAACGAGAACAACTCGTGCATAGACTTTGCCAACAACGCTGAGGAGGGAGATGCCCCTGTAGTTGTTGCAGTCGCTTCTCTCCCCTTTGTTTTTGTAGAGGGTGATGATCTTGGCGTCCCTCATGTCCTGTGGTACGGCACCTTCCTTCCAGCACTGGCAGAGGACGTCATGCAATGGCAGCAGTAGGGCGGTCTTGCAGTGCTTGATCAGGTCGGGGGGTATGCCGTCGTTGCCGGGTGCCTTGCCAGCAGCCAAGCTATCAATGGCCTTGCTGAGTTCGTCGATGGTTGGCTTGGCGTCAAGTTCGTCCATGGATTGCAGGCAGTTGATGGCATCAAGGGCTGACGGTGTCACGGTGTTCTGTCTGGAGTAGAGGTCGGAGTAGTGTTCCACCCATCTCTCCATCTGCTTGTTCTTTTCTGTGATCATCTCCCCAGTGGAGGATTTGAGGTGGGCCGTCTTGCTCTGAGCCGGACCAAGTGCTTTCTTGATGCCATCGTACATACCATGGATGTTCCCTGTTACGGCAGTGGTTTGAAAGTCTTGGCTGAGCTGAGTCCAGTAGTCGTTGGCACAGCGCCGAGCAGTCTGCTGAACTTTGCTTCTCGCAGCCCTGAGAATCTGGAGATTCTTCTCGTTTGGGTACTTCTTGTACTCAACCAGTGCTGAGTGCTTGGTTTCAATGACGGGGGTCATCTCAGTCAACTTGGCATCAAACCAGTCCTGTGACTTCGAGGTCTTCCTCCCAAAGGTAGCCAAGGCTGTGCGGTGGATGGTGTTTCGCAGCTCTTCCCACTTCTGCTTTGCAGATTCTCCTTCTTGTGGTACACCAAGTTCCTTCTCAAAGGTGGAGGCAAACTGCTCAACAAGTTCTGGTTGGGCCATCTTGCTGGTGTCAATCCGTGCCTTTCCAGGCTGTCTAGCATGATGGAATTTCTTCAGCTGCAGCTTGACCTTGCAACACACCAATGAATGGTCTGTGTCGCAATCTGCACTCTGGAACGAACGGGTGATTAGCATGTTTTTCAGTGAGGTGCGCCTGGTCAGGATCAAGTCCAGCTGGTGCCAGTGCTTTGAGCGTGGATGTCGCCAGGAAAACTTGTGTTGGGGCTTGGTCTTGAAGAACGAGTTTTTGATGCACAGATCGTGATATGTGCAGAACTCGAGCAGCCGCTTTCCGTTGTTGTTCATTCTGCCCACGCCAAATGGTCCAAGACAGGAGGGCCAGGAGTCGTGGTCAGCACCCACTCTGGCATTGAAGTCTCCAAGGAGAATGAGTTGTTCAGAGTTGGGGATGATCCTGACAGTTGTTGCGAGATTCTCGTAGAACTCGTCTTTTGCCTCTGGTGTGGCTGTCAGTGTTGGGGCATACACACTGACGAGGGTGACTGGGCCTTGAGTGGTGTTGAGGCGGAGGGTGAGGAGTCATGCAGAGCCATTGCTGCCCGGTTCCACTATCTTCAGCAAGGTGTTCTTCACTGCGAAGCCCACTCCGTGTTCCCTGTGTTCGTCACTGCCCTTTCCCTGCCAGTAGAACGTGTAGTCCTTCTCTCTCAGTGTGCCTGCGTCAGCCAACCGTGTTTCCTGGATAGTGGCGATATCCACTCCCAGTCTCATCAGCTCATTATTGATGATGGCAGTCTCCCTGGTGTCGTTGATGTCCTTGAGGTTAGCAGCGAGTCCTGTCATCATAGTGCGGACGTTCCAAGTTCCCAGTTTTAGAGTTGGTCTCGTTTGTATTTTTTTTTTCTTGCCTTGTGCAAAGGTTCTCAGCCTGCTGTTCGGACTTGTCCTCATCCCCATGCACCCAATGAGGAAAGCAAGCTGTGGCGGGACAACACCTTATTGGCTGGGGGCTGCCCAGCTTGAGGCGGGCGGTAGCTGTCCAGTGAGATCCGATGATCCCTCCCACCATCGGGAACAACCCCTGGTGCCGCGCTCTACGCCAAATTGAGTGGTGGCTTATAGCCGGTAACTGTCATTCCCCGTGTTTTGTCTACGCCAAAGGCGAAGCTGGAGTGTCCTCTCCAGTGATCTGGTGTTCTACCTTCCAGCGTTGGGCATTGGTAGGATTCAAGCCTGGGCAGGAAGATATGGAGGACAAGGTGTTGCCCATGCAGCATGTCCCCCCTCTCCACGTCACTGATGAATCCAAAGGAACAGCAGGGCTGCTACAGTTTGGCACCAGCGCGGTCGCAGGAGCTACCAGAATGATGTTGAGCACAACAGATAGATAGATTTGTTTATTTCACAGGGACAGTGCAATAAACATAGACAATTAATCAATGACAATCAATCTGATGTGTTGCACAGAGTGTATAGCTATTAGCTAATTTGCAACTCTTGTCCCTGGATGGGCTTTAGAAAGGAGAAACAAGTAAAAAGAAAAAAAAAAGGAAAGAAAAGGAATACACAATAACCACATACATCAATGCAAAAAACATAAATACATTATAAATACACAATTATAAATATTATAAATATTATAAATACACAAATATAACAACCTGACACACATTTGCCTATTTCAGGCCTCCCTCCCTTCGTCACTCACTATAAACAAACACATTCATTCCTTCCCTTCATTCACTCTCACCCTGCAGACAATCATTTCATACATGGGTACATTCTTGTTTATTTTTCAGCCAGTTTTTAACCTTTTTAGTGAATGTTTTAAAGTCTGTTATTATTTTAATTTCATTTGGCATTGTGTTCCAGATGTGACTGCCCTTTATAGAGAAAGCTGTTTGTCCAAATGTGGTTCTGCGGAGGAATATTTTACAGTTATTGTTAACAGAACTCCTGGTGGCTCTGCTGCTGTCCTGTCTTTGGATGAAACCAGCAAGTGGCTCAGGTGCTGATTTATGGAAACATTTGAAAGTTAATTTCAGTAAACAGAGGTCAATGAAACTCTCAAAACTCAATAGGTTGTATTTTTGTAAAATATTACAGTGATGCAACCTAATGGGCTTTTTGTCCAAGATTTTTAGGGTTTGATTATATAATGAACCTATATGTCTTATTGTGGAAGGGGCTGCTTGAGCCCAGACTGTCAAACAGTATGATATATGAGAAAAAACCATGCCTTAGAGAACTGCCTTAGGGGCTCCGACTCCGGATTTTTCCTCAGGGTTGACTCCCGAAGCCTTTCCCGTGACCAGGTGTGCCGCAAGGCAGCGGCGGTTTGAAATCAGGGTTTACCTTCCCCTAGATGGGCTACCTTCCCAGGTTGACGAGCCACCATCTGCCCGAAGCATCTGGTCTTAAGGCGCCAGAGATCCGCCCTCGCCCCTTCTCCTATTAGTAAAAACAGTTCCACCGGGCTTAGAGACTAAACCACACGGGCAGGCTAGGAGTTGGACTTAGTTGTCAGAGGCTTTTCGAGACGCACACCATAAGGAGCATTTTATGAGCACTGGGAGCTTAACCCCAGTGCCGCTCCTGGCTATGACAACCTTGGAACAAAGGTTGGAACCTTATCTTATCTTGGAACCAAGATAGGATAAGATATATATATATATATATATATATATATATATATATATATATATATATATATATATATATATATATATATATATATATATACATATATACACACACACTGTGGAGATATGTGGAAGGACGAGGCTGGGTTTATTTCTCAAGTCCAGTTTTATTCACATTCACATTCTCCAACATCCAAAAACAGAAAGAGAGTGAATCCCCCACATCTGTCCCTTTTATACCCCAGGACATCAAAGCACATAGTCACATTGTCTTCTAATCCCAAATCACAATGCATCCCCCTCCAGGTCTTCTCGCCTCCACCTAAAGTCCTGGTGGTCAGGAAATCCTTCAAGGCCATCTCTCTGCATACAAAAGGCCAGATTTCACATCCTCCTGTTACCCCTAGGAGGTTCAGTCCTTTTGTTCCTCTGAGACGTGAAGCATACAATAGGCATACATGTGAAGCATATGAATCCCACATATGTGCACCACATGACCCCCCCCCAAATGTCTAAGATGGAACAACATAACCACAGATTGCATGTCATAATAAAATCACTACATATCAGTCCACGTGCCGGTTGGGCCTCAGCCTTCTCCCGTCTTTGCTGTAAGCAGGCTGTGCCACCTCCGCGGTGTCTTCCTGCTGTGGTGCTGCTGCCTGGGGATGAGAACTGTTAGTCAACCTCTGTGGGTGTTCTGGGGAATGCTCTCTAGGGGTCTGCCGTGCCGAGGAGCCTTAGCAAACTGCACAAGTTTGTCAGCTACCACAAAAGCGGGTTTGAGCCTGTTTATGCCAATCATTTCTTTTCTGCCCCCCAAATCTAGCAAAAAATGCTTATCCCCTGTTTCCAGCACTCTATATGGTCCATCATAAGGTGGGCGTAAAGGTGGACGATGGGCATCATGTCTGACAAAAACAAACTCCGCATTTTTTAAAGCCTTAGGCACAAAAACACGCGGAAAACTGTGGTGAACGGGACCAGGTAGCGTGCTCGGGCCCGTGCTATTCTGTAACTGCTGAGCCGGGGAGCACTCTGGCACTGGATTATCTGGGAGAAATTCCCCGGGCAGCCGAAGTGGCTGTGCGAAAACTAGCTCAGCTGGGGAGGCTTCTAAATCCTCTTTAGGTGCAGAACGCAACCCCAATAAAACCCATAGTAGCTTGTCCACCCAATTTGCATCCATAAGCGACGCTCTGAGAGCCGCCTTCAATGACCTGTGAAAACGTTTGCATAACCCGTTAGCCTGCGGGTTGTACGCAGTCGGGCGGTGGATCGTTGCCCCCAGGCTGCGGGCCATCGCTGACCAAAGTTCGGAAACAAATTGAGGGCCTCTGTCAGACGTAATGTCCGACAGGACTCCAAAACGCGCTACCCATGCCGTTAAAAACACGCGCGCCACCTCCTCGGCTGTGGTTGACGACAGCGGGACCACTTCCGGCCAGCGCGTGGTGCGGTCAACCATTGTCAGAAGATGTGTGCACCCTTGTGAGAGCGGGAGGGGGCCTACGAGGTCCACGTGGACATGATCAAACCTTTTAGCTGGAATGTGAAACGGCTCCAAGGGAGCTCTCATGTGTCTATGAACCTTGGCCCGCTGACAAGCCATGCAGGCTGCCGCCCACTCTCTAACTTGTTTGCGCAGGCTCGGCCATACAAATTTCTCTCATACCATTTTGACCGACGTGCGCACTCCCGGGTGCGCCAGAGAATGGATCGAGTGAAAAACGCGGCGGCGCCACGCGGCTGGTACCACAGGACGCGGCCGCCGAGTGGAGACATCGCATATTAGGGGGGGCATACCGTCTTGCAGCACCCTGTTCTCCAGCCTTAACCCTGTCGGTCCAGACTGGAGCGCGCGCACATCCGCATCGCTAACCTGCTCCGCGGCCATTGCTGCATAATCTATCCCCACGCAGACCGGGGCTGAGCGCACTTCCGCATCGCTAACCTGCTCCGTGGCCATGGCTGCAGAATCTACCTCTACGCGGGCTGGAGCCGCCACGGCATGCGAGAGGCAGTCTGCCACTACATTAAGTTTACCCGCCACATGCTGGATATCGGTAGTAAACTCCGATATCGCGGCCAGCTGTCTCTGCTACTGGCCCGACCAAGGTTCTGAAATCTTGGCCATCGCGAAAGTCAGCGGCTTGTGGTCAACAAACGCGGTGAAACGGCGTCCTTCCAGCCAGAACTGGAAGTGGCGAATGGCCAAGTGGAGAGCTAACAACTCCCTGTCGAATGCGCTGTATTTTCGTTCGCTGTCGCGCAGGGTCTTGCTGAAAAAGGCGAGCGGTTGCCAGGCTCCGGCTACATACTGTTCCACGACCGCCCCTATGGCCACATCTGACGCATCAGTAGTGAGCGCCATGCGGGCCGCTGGGACTGGATGTGCTAACAACGCAGCGTTTGCCAGGGCTGTTTTGACTTCAGAGAATGCGCGCTCTCGCTCCGGAGATCATTCAACTTTATTTGTTGGTTTTTGTTTTTTTAGTGCAGCGTACACTGGTTGCATGAGCTGCGCTGCGCGGGGGAGGAAACGGTTATAAAAATTCAGCATTCCCAAAAACTCCTGTAACGCTTTGACCGTTTGTGGTTGGGGAAAATTTGTTACTGCACGCACTTTGTCAGACAGAGGAACCGTTCCTTCTGGGGAGACGCGATGCCCCAAAAAATCAATCTGCGTCACCCCGAACTGACACTTCGCTGGGTTGATTATTAACCTGTGCTCTGTCAACCTCTGGAAAACTGCCGTGAGGTGGTTTTCGTGTTTGTCTTCTGACGCGCTGGCTACCAATATGTCATCCAGGTAGACGAACACGAAAGGGAGATCGCGCAAAACCACGTCCATCATGCGTTGGAACGTCTGTACCGCGCCTTTAAGCCCAAACAGCATGCACAAAATTCGAAAAGCCCAAAAGGAGTTATTACCGCTGTTTGGGTATGTCCTCAGCGCGCACTGGGACCTGGTGGTAACCGCGTACCAAGTCTGTTTTAGAAAAAATGCGCGCCCCCGCCAAATGAACTGAAAAATCTTGGATGTGCGGGATCGGGTAGCAGTCGTGCGCTGTAGCATTGTTCAACCTGCGGAAATCACTGCAAGGTCGCCACAAGCCATCAGCTTTTGGGACCATGTGAAGCGGTGAAGCCCATGGGCTCTTCGAACGCCTGATGATGCCCACCCTTTCCAGGTTGGCGAACTCCTTGCGCGCTATGGTCAGTTTAGCTGAATCCAAGCGCCGAGCTTTTACAAAAATGGGCGGTCCGGTAGTAGTAACAAAATGTTCCACCCCGTGTTTAGCCACGGTCGCTGAAAATGTTGGGACAGTGAGTGCTGGGAACTGAGTGAGGAGTGTGTGGAACTTGTGACGTTGGCTTGTGCTGTTGGTGGGGCCACTCGAGCTGTACAGGGAATAGAATAAAAAGAGAGTGCATTAACCAGGCGTCTGTTAGCAAGATCGACCAACAAACCATGTGAGCACAAAAAATCAGCCCCTAACATGTTGAAATTTACTGCCGCTATGACGAAAGTCCACTCGAATGTACGGTCGTGTAAAGTCAGAAGCAGAGTCCTCTCACCGAAGGTCTTAATCACCGAGCCGTTCGCTGCTGACACCCCGGGACCACTGGAAGCCGCCAGCCGGTCAGCGTAGGAAGGTGTGATGAAACTCAGCTGGGAGCCTGTGTCCACGAGGAAATGCCTCCCCGAGCTCGCATCCCTCAAGTAGAGCAGCTTGTTCTCCTCTCCGAGGGCCGCAGCTGCTACCGACCCCCGGTCTTGGCGTTTCCCGAGGGCATGAAATGGCACGGTGGAATGCACTTGCGTTCCCTCTCTGCGAAGCGGCGATGGTAGAAGCAAAGGACGTCGTCTGCTCTGTGTTTCCTGGCCCCTGCCGCCGCCGTCGTCGGTGAGTCTGGTGCTGCAGCCTCTGGCCCCCTGCCGTTTCCAGACGTTGCGCCTAGCTCCGCTGCCGCAGCCGTAGCCACGCACCGTTTATTGGCGTTGACGAGTCGTTGCGCCTCTTGGCCCAGCTCGTGGTAGTCTCGTTGGGCCAACAGTGGTGAACTGGCCAGGGTCACTCTCACCGCTGACGGTAGGGTCCTGAGGAAAAGGTGGGTGAAGATGAAGTTATCATCTTCGGAGTCTCTCAAACTCAACATCTTCCCCATCAGGTCTGCAGGTCTGTCGCTCTCAAATTCAGTCAGCGCCAGGAGCGCCTCTGCTCGCTCCTCCACCGAGGAGGTGAAGTAACGGATGAGTGCAGCCTTCAACGTGCTGTACTTGTCGCTGTCCGGTGGGTGGTTGATCAGGCTCTCCACTCGCTGGGCTGTGTGGTTGTCCAGCTTTGCAACCACATGGTAGAACTTTGTGGCATCTACCGAAATCCTCCGGAGGTTGAACTGCCCCTTGACTGCGTTAAACCAGGAGCGCGGATTGTTCTGCCAGAAGTCTGGTAGCTGAACTTTGGCTGCATTCGTTTGGCTGGCTCCTGACGAGTCTGGCTCGGGAGAATCGTCACCGCTCATGATACGTCTTAGGGTCACCAGTGTGGAGATATGTGGAAGGACGAGGCTGGGTTTATTTCTCAAGTCCAGTTTTATTCACATTCACATTCTCCAACATCCAAAAACAGAAAGAGAGTGAATCCCCCACATCTGTCCCTTTTATACCCCAGGACATCAAAGCACATAGTCACATTGTCTTCTAATCCCAAATCACAATGCATCCCCCTCCAGGTCTTCTCGCCTCCACCTAAAGTCCTGTTACCCCTAGGAGGTTCAGTCCTTTTGTTCCTCTGAGACGTGAAGCATACAATAGGCATACAGTAATATACATGTGAAGCATACGAAACCCACATATGTGCACCACAACACTACCGTTCAAAAGTTTGGGGTCACTTAGAAATGTCCTTATTTTTGAAGGAAAAGGACTGTTTTTTTTCAATGAAGATAACTATAAACTAATCAGAAATACACTCTAATATCTAATATACATTGCTAATGTGGTAAATGTCTATTCTAGCTGCAAATGTCTGGTTTTTGGTACAATATCTACATAGGTGTATAGAGGCCCATTTCCAGCAACTATCACTCCAGTGTTCTAATGGTACAATGTGCTTGCTTTTTGCATCAGAAGGCTAATGGATGATTAGAAAACCCTTGTGCAATCATGTTAGCACAGCTGAAAACAGGCTAGCTGGTTAGAGAAGCTATAAAACTGACCTTCCTTTGAGCAGGTTGAGTATCTGGAAAAAAAAAATTATTATTTCAAATACAAATCATTATTTCTAACCTTGTCAATGCCTTGACTATATTTTCTATTCATTTTACAACTCATGGTGGTAAATAAGTGTGACTTTTCATGGAAAACACAAAATAATTTTCTGGGTGACTCCAAACTTTTGAACGGTAGTGTATATATAAGCTAAACTAACCAGTGATTTGTGACTAATTTTCATTCTTGCTACATTAAACATGCACTTTCATAAATTTGTCCTTCTATAATTAACATGCATTGGAATAAGGTTTGTTTAAGCATATTTTCAAACAGGCAATACATTTCAAATCGATGATTAATGAAACATTTCAAACCATAATTGTTCATCAGAGTTTGTCATCTCTTCAAATGTGTCCTGATAAATGAAAACTTGAAGAGAGAGTTAATGTTCAGTCAGAACAACAACAACAACAAAAATCAGAATCAGAATCAGAATCAGAATAAGTTTATTGCCAAGCACATTTACAAGTAAATAACAGGTAAATATACGAGGAATTTGACTTGACACTGAAAACGTTATAAATTACATTCTCAATGACGCGGTGAGCCGTGGAGGCGCCTGTCAGCAGGAAGGGAATAGTAGGCGGGGGGGAGGGGGGACACAATAGGAGAGAGAAAAAAGCATTGTTGATCAGAATAAAGTTCATATATGACCGATATTATGATTATAAGAAAAAAACTCTCAATGCACAATTAGCAGACAATAGGATCCACACAATGACACAAAGAGAGCAGTGAGTGAATGTCTTCATCAGTATAAATGGATCACTATGTGTGAGTTGGATGCAATCAGTGGCAAATCAGTTAGGTGGACAACAATAGTCTCTTCCTCAGCAGATGTTATGACTAGAGTCTGAAGCAAAGGCACGTGTCCTTGAGCACGGCAGATGGAATAGTTGAGCCAGACAGCTGTCCTTGAGAGTCAGATGCTGCCCGCCAATGTTATGAAAACAATTATACTGTTGATTGTCAGGAGGACTGAGTGCTGAGGGTGCCGAAAAAAACAGGTCGAATAGCACTGACTTCAGAGAAAAAACTTTTTATTCTCTTACGGATTCAGTGCTCCAATTCCATCATGGCCAGGCATTGAAATTGATTCGTGAACAGCTCTCAGCATGATCGTGATGTAATCCCTTTTCCTGTACAGTTCTACATTGGCCGCTGTCAGAGTCCTGCCCAGTTGGTCAATTTGATGAGTGAGCTTCGCCAGGTCCGCTTTTTGATAAGCTATGTCCATCTTCTTCAATTTGCGGTGCACCAGAACAATCCCAAAGCCAATCAGTAGAATTTCGATGACCATTGCTCCGAAAAGATATAAATCTTCAATATCTTCAATAGAAAGATCACACAGGCACAAGAGTTTCCAATTGCTTGTGTCCTTTAAATAACCCGCAGCAGCAGTCCCTGCAGGACAGATAGGCTCCCCCGGGCCTGATTTCCTAGTTGAAAAAACAGTGTCAATTGTGTTCAAAGCCCAGCTTATTAAATCCATAATTTCGTTAGATAAATCAGCAGTAAAGACATGCAGACACAGACGATAGCAAGCTGGGATCCAGTCAGTTAGGGAGGGAGAGAGAGATAGGGAGCCGGAGCGGGGAAGAAAAGCGTCTGCTCTCTTTGGAGGGCGGAAGTGAAGAAAAAAAAGCAGCCCAGCATTTGACAGATTGCTACGCTGTCCAAAAGGGGGCAATGTTGGGCTTTGGATCATTCTGGGAAGTGTTTCGGAATTCTGTTAGTGGGTCTGGATTGTTTCAAACAGTTCTTGAAGCATAAAACTGTCTCTTTGGAGAGTGTTCTTGAATTTTTGATTGCAGTCCATTCCGTTTCTGTCACAAGCAGGATCCTTTATTGTCCCTTTTACCATGGAATGTGTTATTGAGCTGTGGTTCTTAGGTGAAGAAAAAAATTCCTGACCAGACTTCTGGGTGAAACAAGTTCTTTAAAGTGAAGAGTGATTTTATAGTTTTGAACCAAAGGGGTTGACGCTAAATATTTCCCCCCTCTGTATCAATGGTGCGCTTCGGCCGGCATTGGTACACATCCTTGGCAGCTGGTTCCAATTGGTAATTCTTGACCCAGCTGCTGAGCTAATGGTTCTGATGTCCATAAGCCCTAAGCTTTTAAACTGTATCTATTCCTGAGTATAGATCTTTGGGTTTGATTTACTGTAAAAAAAAAAAAAAAAGAAGTTCTCGGAATCTTCAAAATTAATTTGAATATTGACAAATATAAAAACTGTAAAATTGTCTAAAATATACTAAAACACTGTATATGCATGCTACAGCTCAAAAATTTGAGTTACAAAAGTACAAACAAACAATTCTGGGTACCAAGGTACAAAAATAAAAAGTATGTAATTTTTACATACCTGAGGTAAATGTTTTGTTTAGGTAATATGGAGATAACTCAAGGAGGTTCAAATTGGATTGGTTTAGCTGGACTAAACCATGATTCCACAGATGTCTGAGTCATAGGGTGTTCGAGGCTTTTATTGTGGAAAACTGAGCGAACATGGAACTTGTTCATTGAATGGCAACAAGGAGCAAATTTGTGACCACTGAAAAAGGGCTGGGCAGCGAGGTGGCGGAGTGGTTAGCACTGTGGCAGCACAGCAACTCACCCTTGGCCGGGGGATCCTGATTTCGCTCCCAGCCCCCGACCAACAGTGATCTGTGTGGAGTTTGCATGTTCTCCCCGTGTCTGCGTGGGTTTACTCCGGTTTCCTCCCACATGCCAAAAACGTGCAAGTTAGGTTAATTGGCATTAAACTGGGGATTCTAAATTGTCCTTAGGTATGACTGTGAGAGTGAATGGTTGTCTGTCTCTCTGTGTTGGCCCTGTGATGGACTGGTGATCTGTCCAGGGTGTACCCTGCCTCTCGCCCAAAGATGCTGGGATAGGCTCCAGCCACCCCCACCCCCCCCCCCCCCCCCCCCCCCCCCCCCGCGACCCGAAAAAGGATTAAGCGGAAGAAGATGAATGAATGAATGAAAAAGGGCCACAATAAGGTGGAAACAGGCTCATTGCAAAAGTGTTAACTGAAAAGCTAATATTTCTTGCTACATCTTAAAGTAACATAGACACCAGCTGAATGTGAGCATAGTTAACCTTAAACACAAAGAGCAAAAAGTCCAAGACCTTGTTAAGTTTGACTGAAGCTTCAGAGCAAACATTCAAAACCAACACAGTATCTTGCAAAGTATTGGTAATGGTTTGTGGTTCAACTACCTGGCCTTTCAGTGTAGCAGTGTTGACTGGGTTAACAGTGGATTTGCTAAGGCTAACAACAGGCCCTAATGCTGAGGCTGTTACTGAGAATGCACCTAAGGATTGGTGAGTTTTTGTCTTGGCTCTGGGTGACATGCGTGACAGTAGGTGTGACTGCTAGGTGGAGGGCTAAACTGAAAAACAGGAGGGCCATCATCCTGGCAACCAAATATCAGTGAGTGAGTTTAAAGTCAACCTTCTTGTTGGGTTTTCTTTTAGACACCTGAGTGGCAGATGAAAATTATTCTCAACGGTGGAACAATTTCTTTGATAGATTGAACTTTAAATCTTAGATATTTTATCACCTTTAGTGGGTATTTTGGCGTTTTTAGCTCAAGCTAATGGTATTGGATATTTTGTGTGTCCTATTTGAGAATAGTAAGTTGATTGAAATTGATTAGATTTTACAGAGGCCTTTACAATTAGTTTAAGGGATAATTTGATTTTAATTTACTGTTTTTCCTTTTGGAAGTTTTGGTGCAGTTCACTGATTGGTTTTGAGAAATTCAACCACTCGAGGCAAATAGTTAGCTAACAGTTATGTATCGGATGCAGGCCTAGTTACCCTACATAGTATGAATATGTACCCGTACATATTGTCACCCTCCGTAGCGACTGATATTGTCCTAGTTGTATACTGGAGGGGACCATTTGTGTAAGTCTATTGCGTCTTTTGCATTAAATACTATTTGGGACCCAAATCACGCACTAACATAATGAAAAAACAATGTACTAAAATGTTCATTCACATAACATAACCTAAAATAGGGCTGATGGGTGGACTACCGTGCAGCCTGCTCAGTGGGGTGGATTTTTCTGCCACCCAAAAAAACTAAAAAAGAGTCTGTACATAAGCTAAAGTTGCATGCCGTGCTCTGAACTAAACAAAATACACAAAATAATCCCATTTTACAACATACATACATTAAAACACCAGAACTATTAACACAATTATTTAAAGCACTGTTCCTTGGGCAGGAGGAGTAGAACCAGCATGGGGGGCCAAGGGCAGCCCCTCAGCAAGCGTGCCCCTGGAAGCAGCAGACCCTCGGGACGATGGCTGATCTTCCAGATGAAAGCACCTCTCTTCTTCACCACAGACACCCGCTCTCGTCCACCCCCGTCACCTGAGGCCTCTTCCCGGAAACCCCGAAGCTGATTGGCATGCCTTGCCGAGCAATCGGACAACTTGAAGTATGCTGCGCCTAGCTTAGCCACTATTCGCAGACACCCGTGATGTTTAGCTGGATGTCGTCTGACCCATCTTCGCCATGGACGTTCGTCACCCCGATCCCAAACCAAGTCCATAACCCTCAGTGGGGCTCGGCTCGGCCTGAAATGGTGCTGCTGAGCATGTGATTCTTCTATGCTTGTCGGTCTGGCCCTGACCTCTTCTAAAGCCCTCATAGCATTCACCATCGAAGCTGCAGACCCTTCATCCCCCTGAGGCCAAGCTCTGGAGCATCTGGGGCTAGCACATTGGTGTCACTCGCCGGCGCAGGCTCCTCACCGCCATGCTCAGTAGTCCCCTCCTGAGACCCTCCTGCACCGAACCTGAGTGAGGCTGGCCCTGCTTGACCTCCATGTTGTCCATAAGCTCTTCGTCCCACACAGTGTCCTCACCGACCACTGGAACCGGAGGGTTCCACTGGCCACAACATGACTGTCCATTCCCAGCATTGTCTTTTATGGCGAAACCCAGTTCTTAAAACAAATCACAGTCCATGATGTTATCGCCTCGGGCTGCCATGTGGAAGGTGAAGTCAACCATCGTTGCAGGCTTGTACCGAACCATTAACTCCAAAGTCCCAACCTTGCACAGCCTGCCACCTCCATAACCATACAGCAGCACTGGGTTACCTTTAATCCTGTAGTGGGGGAAAAATTTCCTCACCGTGGCCCAATTCAGCAACGACCCCTCTGCCCCCATGTTGAGCAACAGCGGCACCTCCACCCTGTGCAGTTCCACTGTGCAAAATGTGTACCCGTTGGTAATGGGGGACACCATAGGGTGGTTGTCGGGGGCGGACAGAGTGATTTGTTCCATGGGCTCTCCAGTTCAGATACACAGCACACTCTAGCATAACACAACATAACAAAAATATTTTTTTTTAAGTTGTCTGTGTTTTTTCAACTGATTTAAGACAATTTTGCACCGCTGAATCTGAAAATGACATCCGTTTCTTTCGATCAGGTCAGGTTTTTTGCTAAGTTGTAAGAAGTTGTACAGCAGTTGTACAGTTGTACTGTAAAATGAATAGCAGACACTGATACAGGTAAGTACATGTAAATTGAATGTTGCATCATCATTGTTCAAAATTCAGAGAATTTCAAGAAATAAAAAAGAATTTTGCACCATATAAAGCAAAAATACCCGTACATGTAAACAAAAATGTAAAAAAACATGTGGCCATAGTTCAAAAAGTTGACCTGATTGAGCAAAACCAACGTGATTTTTGGATTCAGCACAACAAAATTGTCCTAAATCAGCTAAAAAAAACTTAGACAATAAATTTGACGTTGACCAGTGCAATCATTCAAATCTGCTACAATGCTTTCCCCTAGCCGGGCAGTCCTTAGCCTTGTTGCGGTGCATCGCGAACCCACAAAGGGGTTTTCCCAGGGCAGACCTTCAGCTGGCAGCGTTGGCTTCCATAGTATCGTCATCCAAGCTATCCTCACTATCCAAGTCCGTGACATTTGCCACCACAGGAGGCTCCGGCAGCCATTGTGACTGAGGGTCCCGGGTCCTGAGATGCTGAAACCAGGAGACACTCTTTTGTCGGCACAGGCTTCGGGAGGTAGGGGGCGCTCTTCTCCCACACAAGACGTGGCTGCAGGACTGGCTCAGGATCCCCTGGAACCATGAACCTCTCCATCGTCCAGCGGCTCCCTCCCAGGACTGGCGGACACTCAGGAAAAATGGAGAAGGACATGGGAAAAACAGGTGAGGAAGAAAGTAAGATTTCAGCAGCAGCTGGTGAGGGCTCAGCTAAATTGGGCTGCTGCTGAGCCTCACCACCGTGAATAAGGCAAGACAATTCATTCAAAGGTGTTAAAAAATGAAAAGGTACTTGCCTTAGTTCCTTTGGCATGATGGTGGCTGCTGCTGTAGGTTCAGACGAATCCCTCCTGGAGGCTGTGGATGTCGTTTGGCTATGTGGATGAAACGCTGAGGTCAGGGGATGCTCACTCGTCAGCTCAAGCTCCATTTCACCCGGAAAACCTCCCTCCAGCTGGACCGCATAGTCTGGAAGGAGCCATGGCTTATATTCCAGCAACAGTTCGGTCTCAGCCACTAAAACCTGCCGGCGCTCTTCCAGTTCCTCAGCAGTGGGACCATCGGGGAACACAATGGCTGCATGTCCAATCCAGAACCCAGCAGGCTCTTCCAACACCGGAGTGACAGCAGATGGAGTATGCCACTGTTTGGGAGGAGAGGGTGGGGCTGTAGCTGGATCATGGCACAAGGCTAGAGACTTCCGCACCTGCTTCTTTGTCGGCACAGGTACGGGAGGAGAGGTTTTTCCCCAGCCCACGGCGCAGATGTTGAGCATTGGATACATAGGTAAGGAGACCCGTAGGTTCTGGATAGCTCCGCAGGCTAGAGTATGCCTCTATTACCTGTGCCACGCTATCCCAAACTCGCAGAGCCTCTTCGGGGATGTGGGTTAAGTGAACGTCCGAGACTCTATCCTCCCAAAACTTCGCTGCCCAACATTCCACCTTGTCCAGCCCAAAAAAGTAAAGTCCATGCGGGCAGCCCTACTGCAAAAGAACGGACTAAAAGAGAAGAGAAAAATATACTTGGGGAAAAGAAAAAAGGCAAAAACTTACAGCTGCTGGCATCACACTGGCAGCAGCAATCGGTCATAAACTGCCCTGTCAGGGCAGAACTGAAGACGCCAGGCGCAGACTGTGAGTTTTTGAACATTTAATAACAAAATACTACATACAAAAACGCAATATTACTCAAAGGTTCACACTTACAGGAGGGAGCTGTCAGAGGTGAATGGGGCTCTCACCTGGGAAAAACGGGGCAGAACCGCTTGGGAGGAACCAGGCAGAGGCAAGCAGATTCGCCAGGGAGGAAAAGAGATAAGAGAATTTAATCCTCAGACGGAGCTCACCCGTTCAGCTCTGAAGAAGGACACAGTTTGCTGCTGCAATGAGACAACATTGCAGTAAGCTTAAATAGGGATGGGTGATAATCAAATGAACAGGTGCAGGTCACATGAGCGGGGAAAGTTGACCTAATTACTTGACAGCTGTCAGCTGTGCCAGCCCGCGAACTGGAACCAGTGACAGACGTAAACAATGTGTCATGTGTGGAGCTGGTGTTTCAGCTCTGCTCATGATTTGCAGCTGTAGCTTCTGATTTGTTGCTAATTGGTTCCAGCTGGCGTATGAGCCCTGTGCCTTGGGCCTCGCCAGTCTACAGCCAAACCCCTCCCTCTGCCAAGCACTCACTGGCTGTCAGTTGTTTCTCGTTTGTTTCTGCACACACAGACACACACATATGCTTGCACACACACACACACACACTCATACACAGACTCCTGCCACACACCTACGTCCACTTGTCACCCATCAGCCTGCTTGGTATTTATTGGGTGACAGTGGAGGGCATTAAGTGTCGTAGCATCAGTCTTCACTGCACAGTCTCATCTATGGTCACCTGCCTACGTTGATGTCCTAAAGCTGTTGGGTTCTCTTTTCTTTGGACTACTCCGGTGTTGTTCTTCTCCAGAGCCCGCTGACCTCCGACGCCTGATGTAAGTCTTCCCTTATTATTAACTGCCCTTCCTTCCACTGCCCGGTTCCACCTGGGAGTGCATGAAGCTTCTCCTTTTCCAACTGAGCTCAGACTCCCAGCACTTGTGTACCCAACTGTGTTTCTCCAATTGATCATTTCCCTGTATTTTGTGTTTTTGAGTTATCCCGTTCTGTTAATAAACTTGTTCACTTCAGTAGCGGTTTCGGCTTGTATTAATCCATATGTTTGCTGTGAGATTACGCAGTGGACATGACACAATGAGCACTGTCAAAGCAAAAGCACAACAGAGAATGACAAAAGTTAACTGACTACAAATACAGAATGATTACAAAATAAGATGGACAGGAGGAAGAGGTGAAGGGCTCTTATCAAACAGATAAATAATATTTAAACTGAGAAACTAGATTGTTAAGGACACCTAATGTACTGACAGAATAATAATAACGTGACTACGAACATGAGCTACATAAACAGAAACAACTGGCAAACTAAAAACACATAATACATCCAGAACCAATCATAAGGTCAAATCATAACACTGAGATAAGGAAGAACAGGAAATAATCAGAAATGAACTTAGAGCATGAGCACGGTGGGCATATTCAGCTCAGCACCATGACAATCGGTACTGAGTCTGATTCAGGCAAAATGGCTGGAACGGTATCGGTAAGGAATAAAAGTAATTTACCAAGCTGATACATTAATGATAATAAAATGAAGGCGCAATTATGTTCTCAGCCGTGCTGTGCGCGGCTTCTGTGTACAGACGCAACAAGTGTCACATCACCAGAGCCTGTCTGTGGGACTCGCCTCGGTATGTTGCTGTGTAGTACCAGCATTTACAATTTCACACAACCAACAAGATAAAACAATTGCAAAAGTATCGTGGCAAAGGAGTATGCTAAATTCTGTAAAGAACTGCTCAGAAGGATGTGTGTTGTGCAGCAGGAGCTGCTACTTTTACAGCTCAGTAGGCTGGGCGCTAAAAGTGAAACTAAAAGAACAAAACTGAAAGTAAAAACCAAACTGAAGCGTACCTTTCGGGGGAGAGTCTGTTGATAAAAGGTAGGTGACAGTAACATAAATAGCAAATTGTTTTTTTGTTTGTTTGTTTTTTGTATTTTGTATACTTTATTAATCCCAGAGGGTGCAAGTCTATATGAACATGAAATAGAACAAGAATGACTTCAAAATAAGAGCAAACCTAAAATCTAAGAATGGACAGAGAATAATATAAACACAACTAAATAAATCAAGGACTAGGACAATACTTATAATAATAATAATAATAATAATAATAATAATAATAATAATAATAATAATAATAATAATAATAATGCATGACAAAAATACAACTTGAAAGATCCTTTATTTTCAGATCTACAGTATTTTTTACCTCATGCACTGCAGCACTTTGTATTGTATCTGAATGTTTATTTAAATACTCAAAGCTTCAAAGTTTTGAATAAACTTGCATTTAAAACTTCAGAATGCATGTTTACATGGTGCTGACCAGTGAAATGTTGCCAATGTTGCAAAGTTTAAAATAAAAAAAAGCAGCAGTGTTACTGAACTGAGTCAAATTTGTAATATATTCTTTGACTTTTAGATTTATGTTTTTATGTATGCACAAAATGCAACCAGTCATTAACAATGTATGTTCTGAACTTTTGTTGTTTTAAATAAGAGAGACGGTAATGGGTTTGGATCGGTATTAGCCGATACTCAAAGTCACAGTATCTCTACTGGTATCGGTCTAGAAAAAAGTGGTATCAGCTCATCCCTAGTTCTATACCCAGTTTTAGTTTGCCAGTCTTGTTTCCAAGGGACCAAAAAGACTAAGATAAGATAAGATAAGATAAGCCTTTATTAGTCCCACAATGGGGAAATTCCAGGATTGCAACAGCACAGGGATAGCAACACTCAGAGCAATAATTAAGAAGATATGAAAAATATAAATAAGAGCAGTGGATATACATACGTACACATAAATATATAAATATATATACAAAGTGCGGAGCATTGTAGCAAGATGGAATAAACAGCATAACCGTCTACTTAGTTATCCTACATAGTATGAATATGTACCCATACATATTGTCACCCTCCGTAGCAACTGATATTGTCCTAGTTGTATACTGGAGGGGACCATTTGTGTAAGTCTGTTGCGTCTTTTGCATTCAATACTACTAGGTCGTCACGTTTTTTTGCTATCTCTGCTAGCAGCCCTGCTTATGTTATACAGTCTGACAGCCATAGGTAGGAAGGACCTGCGAAACCTCTCGGTTGCGCATCTAGGATGATGTGGTCTACTGCTAAATGAGCTCCTCAGTGCGTTCAGTATGTCCTGCATAGGGTGGGACTCGGACTCCAGCAGAGATGACAGTTTAGCCACCATCCTTCTCTCTCCTATCTCCTCCACTGGGTCAAGGCGTTGCCCCAGGACAGAGCTAGCTTTCTTGATCAGTTTGTTCAGTCTCTTCCTATCGGCTGCTGTAATGCCGTTGCCCCAGCAGACCACTCCAAAAGTGATGGCTGATGCCACCACTGTGTCGTAGAATGTCTTCAGCAGCGCCCCTTGTACACCAAAAGACCTGAGCCTCCTCAGTAGGAACAGCCTGCGCTGTCCTTTCTTGTAGAGTGTGTCAGTATCGTGTGACCAGTCTAGTTTATTGTTCAGATGAACACCAAGGTACTTGTAGGATGTCACCATCTCAATGTCTGTTCCCTGTATGTTTACTGGTGCTGTGAGGGGTTGTCCTTGCCTGCGGCAGTCCACCACCAGCTCCTTAGTTTTCCTCGCGTTGATCTGGAGGCAGTTCCTATGGCACCAGTCCACGAAGTCCTGGATAAGTCCTCTGTACTCAGCTTCATCTCCATTGGAGATGAGGCCGACGATTGCAGAGTCGTAAGAGAACTTCTGTAGATGGCAATGTGTTGTGTTGTGTGAGAAGTCCGCAGTATAAAGGGTGAACAGGAAGGGAGCCAAAACTGTTCCCTGGGGGGCCCCCGTGCTACCGATGATCGTGTCAGACACACAATCTTGGGTTCTCACAAACTGTGGCCAGTTAGTGAGGTAGTCCAGGATCCATGATGACAGGTGCTGGTCCACCCCTGCGCACAGCAGCTTGTCCTTCAGGATCATTGGTTGAATGGTATTGAAAGCACTGGAGAAGTCAAAGAACATGATCCTCACCGCATTCCCGGGCTTCTCCAGGTGGGACAGAGAACGGTGAAGGAGAAAGATCACTGCATCCTCCACCCCAATGCCATGCTGATAGGCGAACTGGAGTGGATCCATCGCTGGTCCCACCAGGGGGCGGAGGTGAGCAAGGAGCAGTCTCTCCAGGGTCTTCATCCTGTGAGACATCAGGGCCACTGGTCTGTAGCTGTTCAGATCTTTGGGGTGGGAAGTCTTTGGTACAGGTACCACACAAGATGATTTCCACAACTGTGGTACTCTCCCCAGCTTCAGGCTTAGGTTGAAGATATGCTCCACAATCCCACACAGCTGGTCTGCACAGGACTTGAGGAGCTTTGCGCTGATGCCGTCCGGTCCCGCGGCCTTCCTCGCCTTGATCTTCCTCAGCTCCATCCTCACCTGGTTCCTAGTGAGGGTCAGGTTGGGGGGCTGTGTGCTGGGAGTGGGGGGGGTGTTGGTGGAGTGGGGTGTGGGCAGCAGGTCTCGATGACTTTAGAGGCAGCAGCGGTTGTTGTGCAGTCGGGGGGAGGGTGACTGGTCAAACCTATTAATTCAATTCAACTTTAATTCAATTCAATTCAACTTTATGTATATAGCACCATTTCACAACAACAGTCATCTCATAGCACTATCAACTGTAGGGGGGACCCCTACAGTTGATAGTGCTATGAGATTAAAAAACAGGTTCAGATTGTTGGCCCACTCCCTGCCCCCCGTGGCCTGGGGTGAGGTATTCTGGAGCCCAGAGATGGTTTTAAGGTTTCTCCAGACCCCGCCTATGTCGCTCCGTTGCAGCTTGTCCTCCATCTTCTTCCTGAAGCTGTCCTTGCCTTCTCTGATCTTCCTCCTCAGCTCCCTCTGAACGGACTTCAGCATCTCCCTGTTCCCAGACCTGAAGATCCTCTTCTTCTCTCTCAGAAATGTTTTTATCTCAAGGTTGATCCAGGGTTTGTTATTCGAGAAACACCGTATGGTCTTGGTGGGTACGGTGTTGTCCACACAGAAGCTGATGTAGTCCGTGATGGTGTGAGTGAGGCCATCAATGTCCTCACCATGTGGATCGCAGAACTGCTCCCAGGCAGTGATTTCAAAACAGTCCTTTAGCGCGTCCATTGCCTCCTCAGACCATAACTTCTCCGTGCACATGACCGGAAGTTGTCTGTGTACTAAGGGTTTGTATACCGGCAGAAGATGAACCAAGTTGTGATCCGATCTCCCGAGTGGGGGGAGTGGTGATGAGGTGTACGCCTCCTTAGTATTTGCATAGAATAAGTCCAGTGTTTTATTGTCTCTAGTGTGGCATGTGACATACTGGGTGAACGTGGGTAGAATGGGAGACAGTGAAATATGGTTGAAATCACCTGAGATGAGGAGAAGAGCATCTGGGTGTTCTGTCTGCAGCCTGCCAGTTACTGAGTGGAAGACGTCACGCGCTGTCCCAGCGTTCGCCATCGGATTTGCATAAATAACAATGCAGATCACGTGTGAGTATTCCCTCGGAAGATATGTAGGCCGCATGCTAACAGCTAGCAACTCAATGTCTTTGCTACAGTGCTGTTCCTTAACTAGACAGCATTGGCCTGTTCTGAGCCCTCTTAGCTGACCCATGTAGCCAGACTTGCTACCTCACTTCTATTTACACTTATTCCGTTATGGGATCTTGTAATATTCTCCCGATGTGCAGTAATTCCTCTCTGCTGTAGAAGATTTTTGATAAACACTCAAGAGCGCTCAACCACAAAAAGTAATACAAACAAATAACAACATAGCATTGTTTGAGGGAGTATGGAGCTGCAGCAGGCCGGGTGTGTGGGGCAGCCATGTTAGTTGATACTCATGCCAAGGGAAAAGTGTGACATCACAGCAGAGCATCACTCGAGACGTCTACTGTAATATTGTATTGTCTGTAAATATCAATTTTTGTCAATGGCTGATAACTTTCACCACTCTTGACCACTGGGGGGGGGGGGGGGGGGGGGGCTTGAGTTGCCTTGCGTTTCCCCAGGCGCCACATGGTACCTAGGGCAGTCAAAGGGTTAATATGGATGGATATTTTTTCACAGAAATATGTAAATGAATATACAAACTGACCCTACCATAGCTGAGACGTAGCCGTCAGTCAACATGACCTGTTGTAAAAAGCCTGAAGCTTTATCACTTTGGGTGGGGCAAGAGATGAAGCTCCTTTTTTTTGTGGAAATAGATTATTTTCCTTTGCCATGTTTAAGGACAAAAGCATATTGGTGGGTTGTGTTATGAAGGGATTTGAGACAATATACGGCGTGTGCTTTGGGTAATGACCGAAAGAACAAGATCGCGGATACAAGCGGCTGAAATGAGCCTTCTCCGTAGGATTGCTGGACTCACCCTCAGAGATAGGGTGAGGAGCTCAGTCATCCGGGAGAGGCTCAGAGTAGAACCGCTGCTCCTCCACATTGAAAGGAGTCAGTTGAGGTGGTATGGGCATCTGATTAGGATGCCTCCTGGATGCCTCCCACTTGTGGTGTTTCGGGCACTTCCCACTGAGAGGAGACCCCGGGGCAGACCCAGGACTCGGTGGAGAGACTACGTCTCCCAGCTTGTCTGGGAACGCCTTGGTATCCTCTCTGAAGAGCTGGAGCAGGTGGCTGGGGAGAGGGAAGTCTGGGCTTCTCTGCTTGAACTGCTGCCTCCGTGACCCGGACCTCCGGAAAAGCGGTAGAAGATGGATGGATGGATGGATGGATGGATGGATGGTGTGGCGTGATGACATAGCCAGCTGGTAACGTCATCACGCCGACATACAGTGGGGCAAAAAAGTATTTAGTCAGCCACCAATTGTGTGAGTTCTCCCACTTAAAAGATGAGAGAGGTGTCCAATTTTCATCATAGGTATACCTCAACTATGAGAGACAAAATGAGAAAAAAAAATCCAGAAAATCACATTCAAGGATTTTTAATGAATTAATTGGTAAATTCCTCAGTAAAATAAGTATTTGGTCACCTACAAACAAGCAAGATTTCTGGCTCTCACAGACCTGTAACTTCTTCTTTAAGAGGCTCCTCTGTCCTCCACTCGTTACCTGTATTAATGGCACCTGTTTGAACTCGTTATCAGTATAAAAGACACCTGTCCACAACCTCAAACAGTCAGACTCCAAACTCCACTATGGCCAAGACCAAAGAGCTGTCAAAGGACACCAGAAACAAAATTGTAGACCTGCACCAGGCTGGGAAGACTGAATCTGCAATAGGTAAGCAGCTTGGTGTGAAGAAATCAACTGTGGGAGCAATTATTAGAAAATGGAAGACATACAAGACCACTGATAATCTCCCTCGATCTGGGGCTCCACGCAAGATCTCACCCCGTGGGGTCAAAATGATCATGAGAACAGTGAGCAAAAATCCCAGAACCACATGGGGGGACCTAGTGAATGACCTGCAGAGAGCTGGGACCAAAGTAACAAAGGCTACATCAGAAACACACTATGCCGCCAGGGACTCAAATCCTGCAGTGCCAGACGTGTCCCCCTGCTTAAGCCAGTACATGTCCAGGCCCTTCTGAAGTTTGCTAGAGAGCATTTGGATGATCCAGAAGAGGATTGGGAGAATGTCATATGGTCAGATGAAACCAAAATAGAACTTTTTGGTAAAAACTCAATTTGTCGTGTTTGGAGGAGAAAGAACACCATACCTACTGTGAAGCATGGGGGTGGAAACATGATGCTTTGGGGCTGTTTTTCTGCAAAGGGACCAGGATGACTGATCCGTGTAAAGGAAAGAATGAATGGGGCCATGTATCGTGAGATTTTGAGTGAAAACCTCCTTCTACCAGCAAGGGCATTGAAGATGAAATGTGGCTGGGTCTTTCAGCATGACAATGATCCCAAACACACCGCCCGGGCAACAAAGGAGTGGCTTCGTAAGAAGCATTTCAAGGTCCTTGAGTGGCCTAGCCAGTCTCCAGATCTCAACCCCATAGAAAATCTTTGGAGGGAGTTGAAAGTCTGTGTTGCCCAGCGACAGCCCCAAAACATCACTGCTCTAGAGGAGATCTGCATGGAGGAATGGGCCAAAATACCAGCAACAGTGTGTGAAAACCTTGTGAAAACTTACAGAAAATGTTTGACCTCTGTCATTGCCAACAAAGGGTATATAACAAAGTATTGAGATGAACTTTTGTTTTTGACCAAATACTTATTTTACCGAGGAATTTACCAATTAATTCATTAAAAATCCTTCAATGTGATTTTCTGGATTTTTTTTTCTCATTTTGTTCCAAGGTTGTCATAGCCAGGAGCGGCACTGGGGTTAAGCTCCCACTGCTCATAAAATGCTCCTTACGGCGTGCGTCTCGAAAAGCCTCTGACAACTAAGTCCAACTCCTAGCCTGCCCGTGTGGTTTAGTCTCTAAGCCCGGCGGAACTGCTTTTACTAATAGGAGAAGGGGCGAGGGCGGATCTCTGGCGCCTTAAAACCAGATGCTTCGGGTAGATGGTGGCTCGTCAACCTGGGAAGGTAGCCCATCTAGGGGAAGGTAAACCCTGATTTCAAACCTCTGCTGCCTTGCGGCACACCCAGTCACGGGAAAGGCTTCGGGAGTCAACCCTGAGGAAAAATCCGGAGTCAGAGCCCCTAAGGCAGTTCTCTGTTGTGCTCAACATCGTTCTGGCAGCTCCTGCGATGGCGCTGGTGCCAAACTATAGCAGCCCTGCTGTTCCTTTGGATTCATCAGTGACGTGGAGAGGGGGGACATGCTGCATGGGTAACATCTTGTCCTCCATATCTTCCTGCCCAGGCTTGAATCCTACCAACACCCAACGCTGGAAGGTAGAACACCGGTGCGCATCAGCCTGTTCAGCCATAGGTGGTGCTGTTCCAGCAGAGTAGACGTTTAGGATTCTCTTCCATGGTCATCATAGACCGACGGAGGCCGACGACGACAGTTGAGGTATACCTATGATGAAAATTGGAGACCTCTCTCATCTTTTAAGTGGGAGAACTTGCACAATTGGTGGCTAACTAAATACTTTTTTACCCCACTGTATATACGGGAGTTTCCGCCATTATGGGGATCTCTTGCCCAGGAAGCTTGGTACAGTGTGGTGTATGTGATACCATGTACATAGTTTGATAATAAAGCCAGTTCCAGTGCAGCACCCTCATGCATCTCTTTACTGTCAGGTTTGTGGACATAATATTTGGCAATGGAGGATTAACCACCTAGGCATGTGTAACACCGCTGCAGCCTTTCCTTCATCTCCCAGGGGAACCGCCAGTTCCATGGCCACATTGGCTGGAGACGTTTGAGGTTTATGTTACAGCCTTGGACCTGGGAAAGTTGGATGAGGTGAGGATGCAAGCGCTGCTTGTCCAAAACCTGGGCATGGAGGGCCAGAGGATTCTCTGCATGTTAGGCACGACGGACTCGTATGAAGAGCTTGTGGAGCTAATAGCTATTTTGCTGCACCGGACAGCATGACAGTACAACTACAACAGATTTTCTTTTGCCGGAGACAACAGAGAGTCAGTGAGCTAATTCAGCAGTTTGTCGCTGACCTAAGACAGCTAGCTAGTGTGTGCCGTTTTGGGCTGCTGGAGGACAAAATGGTGTGGGACCAGTTGGCCGAACACACGTGTAATGCTGTGCTACGAGCTAGGTTGCTTACGGCGCCAAACGACCTGATGCTAGTTAGAGCGGTTGAGCTAGCTCTTCAGCGAGAAGCAGCAGACAAGTTAGCCAAGGAGCTAAATGGTCACCAGACACAGAGGCTACCCGGACAGTCGATGCTAGCTAACATGGTGGACACGGAGGATGAAGAGTACACGGCAGAAGAGTACGAGATGTATGCAGTGAGCTGAAGGTCTGCTCCGGGAGGCCCTGTCTTGAGGGGCTGTGTGTCCCCAACACACTGGGATGGAGCACGAGTTTTCCCAGCAAGAGGAAAACAGTGTCACAGGTGTGGACGCCTGGACCATTTCTCCAGGGTATGCCAGTTGTCCGCACAGTGGGGTCTGCCAAGTTATCCAGCCCGGCCGTCAACAATGACCATCCACTCGATAAGCCCTGACGTCAACAGTTACTCGTATTGCACAGTTGAATTGGACGGGGTGGCTGTATCACTCCTGCTTGACACGGCGGCGGTATGGTTGATGTTAAATTGGGCCATGGTGAAAACGTTTTTCCCCAACCACAGAATCAGAAAGAATCCAATGCCGCTCTACAGGTACAGTGGTCACAGACTGTGCAATGTCGGGACAGTCGAAGTGACTGCTTGCTACAAGTCCAAAGTCATGCACGACTTCACGTTCCAGGTGGCAGCGCACGGTGACATTATGGGTTGCAACCTTGTCTACGGACTGGGCTTCACCATTAGGGACTGCGCAGGGTTTGAATGGTCCGGGTGCAGCAGTTGGAGCTCACCGATACTGAAGGACGATGTCGTGGTGTGGGATGAGGTACTTACGGACCGTACCAACACCAAAGTGCACATTTCGCGCCCTCGGGAGGAGAGCCACTCAGGGGTGAACCGGACTGTTTCCGTACCCATGACGAGCTTCAACCGGCAACGGAGACGACTGGTGAAGGGTCCGCTGTGAACGCGGTGACTGCTGAACTGCCGAAGCATGATGGAGGTACCGAGTTCAGTGAGTGTGCAGAGCCACTGGGAGCATAGCAGCACATAAAGCCGAGCAAGGTACTGCTCCGTCATGGACTGGGTTTGAGTTTGTGCCCATGAGAGACCAGAACGGCGACTGACCAGGCCACAACCAGCGAGACAACAGGCGCCGCTGAGGCTTGTGGCGAAGCCGGGGGTGGCACGCATTTGGCTGACGGACGGCTCAGTTCGACACACAAACTAGCTGCAGTGTGTCCAGGAGGATGCTCCGGGTGATGAGACTGTGCGGGAGTAATTGGATACAGTGTGGAATCTGGGCCCCTACGCTATAAAGATTGGCCCTTGTCCCAGGGATCTGGCGCCTCCAGGGGCGCATCCGCCATGGGGCCACTGCAGCCCCCCCTCCCCGGTAGAGCCATCCTTTCCATGGGAGACTGTAAAGAAAAAGGACTGTTTAGTTAGGAGCTCGGCTGGGAAAAGACAAGTGACAGACTACTCCACTTAGCCGTGCCAGGTTAAGTGGCAGTCTACCCACGGACCCTAGTTTTAGGTTTGGTTGCAGTGTCGCACTGTGTTGACTGTTGGTTTTTTTGTGTGTTTGTTGAGGTTTCTTGTATACCAAATTGGGGAGGGTCTTAATTAGATGGGGTTTTTTTGTGTTTTGCAAAGAAGGGGAGAAAGTTATGAAGGGATTTGAGACAATGTGCGGTGTGATAACGTAGCCGGCTTGTGACGTCATCACGCCAACAAATATATGGGATTGTACGCCATTACGGGGCTCTCTTGTCCAGGTAACTCAGTACAGTGTGGCGTATGTGATGCCATGTACATAGTTTGGTAATAAAGCCAGTTCCAGTGCAGCACCCTTGTCCATCTCTTTACTGCCAGGTTTGCGGATATAACAGGGTGCAAGCTAAGTGCCGGTTGAGACCTACTGCAATATTCAAAGCTCCTGAAAACAGCAACAACAAGCTCCAGCAAAGCTAGTGCTAAGAAACGACTAGCAATGCAAGCAACTAATACCGTGAAATGGATCTACTGTATCTGAACAACCACGGCTGGATTCGAAGCACAGGTATGCATCTGGGCAGTTTGTGTCCCAGCAAGAATTAAACCAACCGATTGCCAGATAGGTCATTACAGACTGAAGAGGTGATATCAACAGTGACGTTCCATCAGACAGTTGAGACTGTGATCAACTTAAATTAAAATGTGCTTTATTTGCTACCTGGATAAAGATTGTTCAAAAATGGATTTTGATCTCCAAAATGAATTTGAGGAGCTGGATCATGTCTCTGTAACAGCAAACATGTGTACTGTGGATAACAGGATCACTGCACATTGGATTAATCCTTATCATAAAGGTAAGATAAACTGCATTAAGATAAACAGTTTTATGCAGTGTTGCCAACTCTAACTTTTTGTTCTTGTCCTCACTTTATGTTATTTGTTTTTTGTGATCTCTGGGGCATGAATTCAGCCATGTCCTCACCCTCAGTTATTTTGTTTCTCTGTGTTTAATTTTTCATCCCTGTCATCCCCTAGTCTGTGTTGTCATCACATTTTCATTTTCATCATCATGTCTCTTATGTTGTCCAGCTGATTTGGTTTATGTTTATCATTATTATTAATATTTAGCTCCTGGTGTGATTGTCTGCACTGCCCTGCCCATCCTGTTTTCCATACCATTTTTCTCTGTCTCCCCGTGTGTCTCTGATTGTCCCTGATCGTTTTTACCTGTTTTGCATCCTGTAATTATCCTCTTGTCTATTTTAGTCCATTTCTGTGTTAGTCTCGTGTGGCATCATTTTTATGTCTCTTTCAGAATCAGAATCAGAATGAGATTTATTGCCATTGTTCATGTAGTACACAAATTAGGAATTTGTCTCGGTGCAATGCTGCAACATTAAACATTTGTCAGTCCTGTTAGTGTGAGGTCCTGTCCATCAATTGTTTCTACTTTTGTTTGGTTTCAGCCCATATACTTTAATTTGTTTGTTCCAAGTTTTGTTAATAAATCATCATTTTTGCATTGTATCCCTGCCTGCATTTGATCCCTGTGTTACCCACCTTGACACTCTCACTCCACAAACCCCATTTCTCACTCCAAAATGAGGAAATTACTGGCAATATTGTGTTGATTTTCTTCAGATTTTTCCTACAGTAAGAGCTCTCAAGGCAGGATAAAGCAGACTGAACATGTTTTAAAACTTATTCTCAGGTAAAGAAGTGTATGCCTTGGAAAAAAAAGATAACTGTTTATGTGTATTGTGCACCTGCAAGCTCACTCCACCCCATGCCCCAGTCAGGGGTAGACTTAGTCCATTTGGGGCCGAAGGCAAAGACAGAAATGGAACCCTACTTTTTCTTTGTTCTACACTTTCTTTTCAGGCCTTATTGAAATCCTACTTGAAACTAATTGTCCTCAGAAGTCTTCAAATGATGATATCATTCAGGCACCAGGAATTACATCTGTAGAAAAGCAAAGACATTTAACAAATTGAATGTAGACTTTTGTCGATTATTTAAAAAAAAAAAATATATATATATATATACAATAATTCACATGGAAGATCTGTTGTTTGTTCACACTCACCAATCCTCCAGGATTTTGTGATATTGCAATCACACTAATTCATGAAAAATCAGTGATTGGCCGCACCTTTTGCGTGACCTCAAAACGTTGTCTAATCACCACAACTTTCCTGCAATTTTGGCCAATCTTTGCCAAATTCCACCAATTACATCAATCATATTTGTCCCCGAGTAACACTCAAATGCTCAGTCTAACCAATCAAATGTGTCACTGCACCACGCTCACTTCCGTGTTTACAGAAACTATTAACGAAACACATCAGCAAAAGACCAGAGTGTGTGATTTTAAAAAAAAAAAAAAACACTCACCCGCAAGTTTTCCCACACCGTCCCTTCCTCCATCTCTCCCAGCCTGCCGGTGGACACCTCCCCACATCTCTGTCTTGACTGCGTGTACGGAGTGCTGGGTTTGTGTTGAAAAATATCCGCCTGCCTGAAAAGCACCCTGACGTGGGAGCGCGCCTAAGGAGAGATGCCATAAAGCCACAAGCAAATGAACAAATCTAACACTACAGCCAGTGTTAGGACATTTTATCCATCTTTAGAGGTACAATCATTACTACAGCTTGTCAATGAACTTTAAAGCTCTTAATCTCTGGTAGGGACATCGACCAATGCATGACCTTGGCAAACCCCCAAGGAGAGCCCCTCCTCCTGGTATGATGAGTATCTGATGAGACAGGTGTGTGTTCAGACACGCAGCAGATAGACAGATAGGTAGGAGTCAGGTACGGAAAGACAGAGAATATACTGGGGTTTTTTTGTTTTTTTTTTCAGAAAAACACATACTTCAATAGACAATACAGAGCAACAGAATAAATCATTTCTTTTTTCTCTGTGCTTGGTACCGAGTGGTTGAGAACCACTGTGGTTAGGAGTTTTCAAATGAAGCTGCTGCCATAATTTCCAAATCTATACTCTGTAGCATTGACCCTGGGTTCCAATTCACAAAATCATTCTTTGCTGAAGAAAAATTGCTTCGCACCAAAAGTCTGGTCATGAACTGCTTCTCTCACCCAAGGACCAGAGTTGTAACACTACCCATTGGCCATAAAGCGGAAGTAATCCCTGCTTGGTTTCCTGGAGTCATTCTCCTTTTCATCTATTTGCCAAAGGAATGCCTCAAAATGACACAGTTAGGGTTGATATGTTCCAGACTGGAAAGTCAAGATTCCTCATTAAACTTGAACAGTCTTACAGTGCCATCTGGTAGACAACTCAGGAATATTTATTTTTTTTCTCTCTCTCTCTGCAGTGGAATTTATGACTTGTGGACAAATGAATTCATTCATATTCTTTCTCTCAAGACATTATCCGCTTCTGAAGACATGGCTGAACTCTGGGACAATTGTGGTTTTAAATGCTTTTATTGATATGATTTGATATGTGTTGGTTTATTTTCAGGAAGAAATTAACTTTTTCATGCTTGCCATCAAGAAATTAATTTCATGTACAGTGTAGAGACCTTGTCTGTTCCGTTACCAAGTAGGATATGTTAGTCACTAAAGTTTAAAGAATTTATGTTTTAATCAGCAGCATATATGTGTTTAGGAGAACTTCACTTCTCATCTCAAATTTATCTCCTTCTCTCTCTGGGATGAATGAATGAATGAATGAATGAATGAATGAATGAATGAATGAATTTTTATTCAGTAATAATAATAATAATAATAATAAACACATACAATACAATAAGAACATACAAAAGAACAACCAAAAGGGTGCAGGCTGAAGCTAGTGCTTATATAGTGCCTACCCCATTACAATTTTAAAATCAAAAACATTAAAATTTAAGTCTTACCCAAAATCAACAAAGAAAATCAAATAGAACAAGTAGACAAAAAAAAATTAAAATGAAAAAAAATTAAGTTATTACAAATTTATCTCCCAGCATTTACAGTGAGATACTGGGAGATTTTCTCATCTTTGTACAATTTTTTGAATTGCTTCAGAGTTGAACATGTTTTAATATTTTCAGAGCAACAGTTCCACAGTTTAACTCCAGTGACAGACATGCAATGATACTTTGTATTTGTTGTAACCTTTGGCTTATTAAAAACAGAGTTACCTCTTAGCTCATATTTGCTTTCCCTTTTTTTAAACAGTCTCTGAATATTTAAAGGTAATTGGTTATTATTTGCTTTGTATATGATTTGAATGACATTATAATCTACCAGATCTCTAAATTTAAGAGTATGTAATTGAATGAATATTGGATTTGTTGGTTCATGGTAAGGTTTCTTTGATACAATACGTAAGACTTTTTTCTGTAATAAAAAGATTAAGTTTGTGTTTGTTTTATATGTGTTTCCCCAGATCTCCACACAGTATGTCATAAAAGGAACTATCAGTGAATTATATAAAATGCAAAGAGATTTCTGACACAGGAGATCCTTTACTTTATACAGGATGGCAATGGATTGAGACATTTTAGTTTTGACATAATTTATGTGTGATTTCCAGTTTAGTTTGTTATCAACAATGACCCCTAGGAACTTGGTTTCGAAAACTGTGTCAATTTCAACATTGTTTATTTTAATTTTTCTGTGATTATATAATTTGCGGTTTCCAGATATTATACATTTTGATTTTCCAAGGTGAATAGATAATTTATTGGCAGTGAACCATTGATTGATTTGTTTAAGCTCATTTTCTACTGAATCCAGAAGCAGCTTAAGATTTTCTCCACTACAAAAAAAAAACTGTGTCATCTGCAAATAAAATATGCTTGAGCAATTTAGACACAGAACATAAATCATTAATATACAAAATAAACAGCAATGGACCAAGCACAGAACCCTGTGGTACCCCACACGTCATCTTCAGCAACTCAGAGTCTGTATTATTCACATGAACATATTGATATCTGTCTTCTAAATAGCTGTGTAACCAGTCAAAAGCATTCCTCTGATGCCATACTTATGTAATTTACTGAGGAGTAATTTATGGTCAACTGTATCAAATGCCTTTTGTAAGTCCAGAAATATTCCAACTGTGTAATCTCTTCTATCTGTTGCATCCGTAATCTGTTCAACAAAGTCCATGAGTGCCAGTGAGGTGGTCCGGTTCTTCCTGAATCCATACTGTTGTTCACAGAGTATATTGTACTTATCAATGAAATCATTTAGTCTCTTAACAAATATTTTTTCCAGTATTTTGGAGAACTGAGGTAACAAGGAGATGGGTCTGTAGTTTGACAATGAGTGTTTGTCACCAGTCTTATACAGAGGAATGACTCTTGCTATTTTCATTTTCTTTGGAAATTACCAGCAGTAAGTGACATGTTGCATCTGAAATATATATATATATATATATATATATATATATATATATATATATATATATATATATATATATGTATGTATGTATGTATATATATATTTATATATATATATATATATATATATATATATATATATATATGTGTGTGTGTGTGTGTGTGTGTGTGTGTGTGTGTGTGTACCTATGTATACTTGCTGCTCTTGTTTCTTTTTTTTTCTCTTGTCTTCTGAGTGTTGCTATCCCTGTGCTGTTGCAATCCTGGAATTTCCCCATTGTGGGACTAATAAAGGCTTATCTTATCTTATCTTATCTTATCTTATAAGTCTTGTATTTCACTTCTGCTTCCACAGTTCTTAATTTCAGAAACTTTTTGTATAACAAGTTTTTCTTTTTACAAGCATTTTGCAGGCCCTTGGTAATCCAAGGCTTATCTTTGTATTTGACTTTAGTTTCCTTTACCGCTAGAGGGCAGTGTTTATTATATAGTTGTCATAAAATAAAGACAAATTCTCCATATGCTGTATCAATGTCGTCAACATAAACACCGCTCTAGTCTTGTATTTTTAGATCATTTCTAAGATTGTTGATTGCGGTTTCTGTTACAAGTCATTTAAAAACCTTATCTATTTCAACGTTATGTGTTACACCAGTGTGTGAAGAGACAAAAACAGGCAGATGGTCTGTCACATCATTGATTGTAAGACCAACAGTTACAGTCCCCTCAGTGACATTTGTGAAAATGTTATCAATAAGTGTTGCTGAATGTGTTGTTATTCTAGTGGGGTATGTTATTGAAGGGTAGAAACCCATACAAAACATGGAATTTATGAATTCACTTATTTGGATGTGGTCATTTGGATTTAATAAGTCAATATTGAAGTCTCCACAAATAAATACCAGCTTCTTATTACCTACTGCACTGAAAAGCTCAGACGATTTTTCTTTGAAAATGTCAATATCGGTACCCGGTGCTCTATAAATGCAACTTATTATGATGTTTTTTGTAGTTGTAGTTAATTCCACAGTTACACACTCCATGATGTTTTCCATTTCAAAAGACATACACTACCGCTCAAAAGTTTGGGGTCACCCAGACAATTATTTTGTGTTTTCCATGAAAAGTCACACTTATTTACCACCATGAGTTGTAAAATGAATAGAAAATATAGTCAAGACATCGACAAGGTTAGAAATAATGATTTGTATTTGAAATAATAATTTTTTCCAGATACTCAACCTGCTCAAAGGAAGGTCAGTTTTATAGCTTCTCGAACCAGCTAAACTGTTTTCAGTTGTGCTAACATGATTGCACAAGGGTTTTCTAATCATCCATTAGCCTTCTGACGAAATGAGCAAACACATTGTACCATTAGAACACTGGAGTAATAGTTGCTGGAAATGCGCCTCTATACACCTATGTAGATATTGCACCAAAAACCAGACATTTGCAGCTAGAATAGTCATTTACCACATTAGCAATGTATAGAGTGTATTTCTGATTAGTTTAAAGTTATCTTCATTGAAAAAAACAGTGCTTTTCTTTCAAAAATAGGGAAATTTCTAAGTGACCCCAAACTTTTGAATGGTAGTGTATTATCTACAACTTGGGAGACTGGGAGACCATAGTTTTGGACTTTGACTGGCCAATAGGGGTCAAGGCTTCACTGCATTTCCTTTTTTGGTCTGGTTTACGACTTCTGTAGAACAAGAAGCTCCATGTAATTGGTCCAGCTCAGTTTTCATGAAATTCAGTGAGATCCTGCCACACCAGAGAAAAAAAACTTTTCTTTTGTCTCTCAGTTGTAGGGTGTTGGTCAAGCTGTAAGGAGCAGAAGTTTCTGCTCTCCCATTTCTTTCCTATCTTCAAGTAGGCCCAGAGTCTCCCATGCTCTGTGATTTTTTTTCTTTTCTTTAAAACTCACTTTTCCTTACTTTAATCCTTTTCTATAAATTACCAAGTAAGAAGATTTTGTTTGAGTTTTACTAAGCTTAAATTAACTTATTCAAACCACAATACTTCGGAAAAAAAACAGATCTGTGGTGTGTTTTTGTCTCAATTTGACTTTCTGATGGGACTTTGAACAATAAGTCAATATTATCAAGAATTTGATAATCTGGCCAAATTCCCTTTTAAGTGCATAGAGAGAAGACCTCGCCAGCATGCTGAAGAACCAGCCCGTTGTGCTCTCGGGAGCACTCCTGAACCGTGAGACAGAACCTTTCTGTCAGTTCTTTCAAAAAATCCACGCCCAGCCAGATGGAATCAGAACCAACTGGACCACCTGCTACCCAGTGGGATGCAATATGATTCTGCTTGATGATTCTGACACTGCTTGGCTGATGGTCTTTTGTTCAATTTAAATTTAATTCTTCAGAATATTCCTGGTGTATGTTCTTAAAACTTAATTTCATGCAAACTTCTATCAGAATTTCAAAATGCATATTTGTCTTTTCATTGATCTATGTTCCTTTTAAGAGTAACACCAATTTTCCATTTTATAAAATAGTTTAATCATCATTTTCTTCATAAAATTACATCCACTTTTCTTAACCATTGCTATTTTATGGTTTTCCAATTTCCAATATATTGCCAAGTTAAACTATGTTTTCTTTGGTTCCACAAATGTTTGATTCACATGTGATACTCAATAATTCAATAACAGTCTTGTCATGATTCAGGCAAGCAAGACTCAAATGCTGGACTGCCGGAATGAACACTCAGACTCAGAAGTAAAAGCACACCAGTTTATTACAAAAAAGAAGATAAATACACACAGTAAATAAGGGGGCAGACCTAAAGAAAAACGAAACACAAAATTGCACAATTAAATTTATACAAAACTGGTGCCTGCTAGAGCGCACTCTGCCTACAGGGGAAGTTGCAGACAGAGATTATTAGGGACAGGCTCTCCCAAATGAGGAGAGGAATGTGAGAAGTGAACTTACTCAAGAGCAGAGGAGTCCAGACCAGGACCAGGGAAAACAGGGGAAAGGTGTGGACCTGGGTGGATTGTCTAGCATCTTCTACAGACAGGCAAGCATGATCAGCTCCAGAAGACACACCCCGGAGGTGGCAGCAAATCTGGAGTGACAGGAGGACAAACGGGTAGCACAGGCACAGACAGAATAAAGGCTAAGAACAGTTTCAGTGGTTTAGCAAACCTAACAATCCAGTGGTGGCTGCTCCACATTCTGGCTCTTACATACACTGGTCATCAGTACGCATCAGGTGTGTAATCATGCAGGTGTGTCCAATTCTCCGGAGCTGAACAGACAGAAAGGAGGGGAGGGGAAGCACGCTCGCCCGACCATCACAAGTCTATGATGCTCATGATTCATGTTGAATTAATGTGTTAACCTATTCTGACATTTCTTATTAAACTATTGAAAGACATATGGGAGTTATTGTTTGATTTCATGTCCATCTTTTTGATTATAACATTATAAACAAGAACTCACAGGGTTTTTGAGACTGATTCATCATTGGTACAAATAAAGAATTGTTAATAAAATTGTCCATTATTCAAACTGGTGTCCCTAATGAGCTTCTGTTTGTGTAATGAAAGGAAATCTTCATTCCTACTCACATTCAAATTTACATTAATACTTGTACTAACAATAAAACATCTATAAAACCCATAAATCTGTTACACTCATTAACATGCATTCAATGCAATTTAGCTGTTGTAATGGGTATTTTTTTTTCATCCTGTTTATTCAAGTTTTTAGCAAGAGTAGCTTACAATATTGATCATTTATATGACAAATTTATGAGGAGCTACTTCATTCTCACTAAATTCTGTTAAAGTCTGCATTTGCTGTTGCATTAAAGAGTCTTTCTGTATAGCAGGTTTCTGCTTAATTTACAAATCACTGTTTAATAGGAAATTTTTGACAATCCTTTGCTTTTCTTGTTGTGCTATATAGAATATCATTGCAGTAAACAATGGAAAAAAAAAACCATCTGCTTTAAAATGTGTAATTCTATCCACAACTTTTAGTGCAAAAAAACCCTCTCAAAACATCACAACTTTTATCACAACTTTTTTAAAAAAGCTCCCACAAATTCAGGCTTTTTGGGCCTCAACAATCATAAAAGTATCCCACAAAATCCTGGAGGGACTGATTTACCCACATTTGTCAGCAGGGTCCTGTTCATGGTCTGCTGACTGGTCCATTTTGTAGAGGCATCTATTGTGATCCCTCCTCTGTACAATATAGACACAAGGGAGAATATATCACACAAAACAATAAAAGGATAAATACAAAAAATATTAAACCTTATACATCCTTGGAATTTTCCCCCTTTGCATACTGTCTTTTCCTTTTTTCTTCACTTGTGACTTTCTCTTCCTTTTTCTCATCTTCAGTCTGTCCATCATTTCCTCTCACTTGTCTTTATTTTTTTCTCACTGTTCATCCTTTTCTTCTTCTCCCTTCTCTCTTTCTATTCATTTTATTATCCTTTCCCTTTTCAGTTCTTTTATTATCGCTTAAGATTTTTTGTTGGTCAAGTTTGTTTTACATTCTCTCACCAGTCAACAAGCTATAGAGGGTAATAAGGAGCATTCAGAGACAACATTGGGCCATTGCTCCAATTAATGAAGAGGATAGACAGAACAGTGGTTGAACCCTTTCATGGATACTCAAAATTACTATGTTTAATTTCGTGTAATGTCATCTGCTGTGAGGCTGCAGATATCCTGTGCATGGCTGGGGAGCGTGGTTGGTGTCATAATTGCTAATTGTTTGGAAAAAGGCACCAAACGCTGGCTATGAGTTTCCAGGATTTATTGAATGAAAATAACAAAATAAAAAACAACTTGTGAAAGGAAGGGACACAGGTCAGCAAAATAGCATCAGCTAAGGCGAGAGTGATCGCCAGCTGAACCTGGGAACAAATAGATACACACGTAAAACAAAAACTGAGGACTTACGTGTTGTAAGGAGAGCTGAGAGCAGGACGCTGCATCAAAGAAAGATGCAGAGCCCCTTAAATAGGAGTCAGAACTAGTTAACACAATAAACTATATGTGTGGGTATCTGAACGGGCAGGAGAAAGTGAGGATACGTGATTGGGATCAGCTGAGTGAATGAGAGGGAGGTGAATCAACCTGAAAGCTGACAGGGCACACCCACACGAGGGTATACACCCCTGACTGCTGTCAACAGTAAAAAGGTAAACTAGAGAAAAAATAACATACAAAATAAACATCAGAATCAGAATCAGAATGAGATTTATTGCCATTGTTCATGTAGTACACAAACTAGGAATTTGTCTCGGTGCAATGCTGCAACATTAAACATGGAGTAGCACTAAAGATAAAAATAAAAAACTATGCATGCAATAAAAGGTAGAATATGAATAAGTAATACTAATCTATGCAATTTTTAAATATATTAATAAGCAGCAGATATTGTGGAGTTCCACATAGTGCAGTCGGTAGTGCAAAAAGAAAACAGTGATAACTGTCATGAGTCCGGTTGAGCTGCTGTACGAAGTGCACGAGAGTCTAATAAGTCACTTAGTGTTCAGCAGTCTGATGGCAGAGGGGAAGAAGCTGTTCATGTAGCGGGAGGTTTTAGTCTGAATGGACCAAAGTCTTCTGCCTGAGGGGAGGGGGGCAAACAGTGCGTGTCCAGGGTGTGAAGGGTCGGCTATAATCCGACCTGCACGCCTCCGGGTCCTGGAGATGTACAGGTCCTGGAGGGATGGGAGCTTGCAGCCGATCACCTTCTCAGCAGCGCGCACAACGCGCTGCAGTCTTAGTCTGTCCCTGGCGGTGGCTCCTGCGTACCACACGGTGATGGAGGTGGTGAGGATGGACTCGATGATGGCCGTGTAGAACTGCACCAACATCTTGGTGGGTAACTTGAGCTTCCTCAGCTGCCGCAGGAAGAACATCCTCTGCTGGGCCTTTTTGATGAGGGAGCTGATGGTCGGCTCCCACTTGAGGTCCCGGGTAATGGTGGTGCCCAGGAAGCGGAAGGAATCCGCAGTGGTGATGGGAGAGTCTGTGAGGGTAAGGGGGGGCAGAGGGGCTGTGACTTTTCTGAAGTCCACGATCATCTCCACTGTCTTCAAAGCGTTCAGCTGCAGGTTGTTGTGGCATACATAAATACAGAATAAAAATAAAACGCAAACAAGAAAAATGGCAAGCGGGGCTGGAACACAAAAACCCAAGCAGGCATAAATAACACATAACAGTAAATAAACAGGAAAAAAGCCATGAAGCCGAGTCTGGTAAAAATCTTCAGCACTCGGTTCATGACAGTTGGTGATATTTCAAATTTAACATTGTGAGCCTTGGCCTCAGCAGATCTTGCAATTAGAAAAAAATGTAAAACATTTTGTTGTTTGCTCGTACTGTCAGCAGCAGGCATTGCCACTGCCTCCTCATTAACAACAGGTGCTCATCATTAGCATAAGGAACATGTGTGCTCATACAAACAGCTCCTCGGGAGAGTTAGTCTCCTCACTGGTTGAAGTGAAAAAGATTGTTTTGATACAAAAAAAAAAAAAAATCTGTACTCTTCCCTTTTTCTCCATTTCTCTGCACTGCTTGGATAACTTTGTTTCATTTTTCCGCTATTCAACATGCTGTACAGTTTGTTTGCAATCATAACCAAAGATATGTGCATGGCTCAGAGCAACATGGAAGAGTCCAACAGTCTTAGGAGAAGGGTAGAGGATGTTACGTTTGTGATTTGATTTTCCATTTTTGTAAATAGTCATGTTTCTTTATATTGTCGGAGATCATGTTAAATTCGCTAAACATTTAAAAAAAATGTATATGTGTCACAAACCCTCTGCCTTGTGGCAGAGGAAGGTGGATGGAAGGACTCACGTGAAGGTTGAACTAAGCTGCAATAAGGATATATTAGCAAAACTCCAGGAACAAAGACAAAATGGCCACTGTGTATGCCCTGCCCACCGGCATCGGCGAGAGAAGTAAAGCACTAAAAGAACTGTATCAGGCCATCAGTGAGACACAACTGGCACATCTAGACAGATTCCTCATCAAAGCAGGAGACTTCAACCTTGCAGATTTAAAGGCCCTCCTACCAAATCTACACTAACATGTAGCCTTCCCAAAAGGGGAGACAATTTGCTTGACCTGGTGTACACAACACAAAAAAAGCATACAGAACCCCCCCCACACACACACACACACACACACACACACCTGGGTCTCTCTGATCACATTACCATCTTGTTAAGGCTGGCATACAAACCCAGAGTGAAAACAATCAGACCAACAAAAAAGCAGGTACATATGTGGCCAGAGGGGGCCTCTGATGCTCTGAAGGACTGCTTCAGCACTACAGACTGGGACACTATCAAGCAAGCAGCCACTCTCAATGGACACACAAACCTAGAGAAGTACACTGAGGTAGTTATAGCATACATAGCTAAATGCATTGACGATGTCACTCACTGCAAAACAATCACTGTTCATGCCAACTAAAAGCCATGGATGAACACCGCAGGACTAACAAAAGCCAGGACCAACCTGTACCATGGCATCAAGGAGTTAAAACGACAGTACAGTAAGAAAATATCCGGCCACTTCAGTAACACCAGAGATGCACATTCCCTCTGGTGGGGCATACAGACCCTTACCAACTACAAACCTCCACCTCAGACCTGTGCAAGTGACATCACATTGCTTAACAACATAAATGACTTCTTCAGCCTCTTTGAAACACAAAACAGCACATCAGCACATAAGACCACTCCCCCTCCCGATGGGCAGGCCATGAGTCTAGATCCAGCTAGTGTGAAGAGGATCCTCTGCAGGATCAACCCAGGCAACGCAGCTGGTCCAGACAACATACCAGTTCGCGTTCTGAAGGACTGTGCAGACGAGCTAAAAAATGTCCTGACCGATATCTTTAACATCTCCCTGACTCAAGCTGTTGTCCCCACATGTTTCAAAACTGCCACCATACCAGTCCAAAAAAAGCCTGTCCCATCCAGCTACAACAATTACCGGCCGTAGCACTGACCCCCATCATTATGAAGTCCTTCGAGCGGCTGGTCATGCAGAACATCAAGACCATCCTTGCTTCCTCCCATGACCCATCTCAGTTTGCATACAGGTCAAACAGGTCCACAGATGATACCATCACTGCTGCTCTCCATCCAGCCCTCACCCACCTGGACTCAAAGAACTCCTACATGTGAATGCTGTTCTTGGACTTCAGTTCAGCATTCAACACAATGATCCCCCAGCACCTAATACAAAAACTCAGACACTTGGAACTCAAAACCTCTCTCTGTAACTGGGTGCTGGACTTTCTCACAGGGAGGCCACAGAATGTGTGGGTTGGCAGCAACACATCCAAGACCATCACACTGAGCACAGGGGCCCCACAAGGGTGCGTGCTCAGCCCGCTGCTCTTCACCCTGCTGACCCATGACTGTGTACCAGCCTACAACACCAACCACATCATCAAGTTTGTGCATGACACGATGGTGGTGGGCCTCATCACCAACAACAAGGAGGCCAACTACAGAAATGAGGTGAGACAAGTGGTCCAGTGGTGTAAAGACAATAACCTCTTCCTGAACATGGGAAAAACCAAGGAGATTGTAGTTGACTTCAGCAGGGGACACACACAGCATCCCCCTCTGATCATCAATGGAGCAGCTGTGGAGAGGGTAAGCAGCATTAAGTTTCTGGGGGTACACATTTCTGAGGACCTCACCTGGTTCAACAACACCACATCACTGGCCAAGAAGGCTGAAACTCGCCTCCATTTCCTCTGCAAACTGAGGAGAGCACGAATCCCATCCCTATCATGTGCTCATTCTACCGGAGCACCGCTGAGAGCATCATCACCAGCTACATCACGGTGTGGTATGGAAGCTGCACCACCTCTTGCCGAAAGACACTACAACACACAATGAAAGCAGCCAGCAAGAACATCGTTGCTCTTCTGCCTCACCTCCTGGACATCTACCTCACCGGCCTCACCCGCAGAGCCATCAACATTGCAGGCAACACCTCCCACCGCTCCCACTCCCTCTTCAGCCCCCTGCCCTCAGGGAAAAGGTACCGAAGCCTCTGGGCCCGCTACACAAGACTGCTAAACAGCTTTGTTCATCAGGCCATAAAGACTCTGTCCACCCCCCACCCCCCAGTCCATAACGCACTCATCCACACAATAACTACCTCAGCTGTTTGCACAGAAAGACTGGCACACCAACAGTAACAGATTTGCTGCTGTATGTCTCTGCACTTTACTGCAACCATTTGCATAAATGTCATATCTGCTGCTGTCTGTCATTGCAATATTGGTCATGTGCAGTCCTATCTGTCTCTGTCTGCACCTACGCTACTGCATTAAACTTGGTACTACGAGTATTACTGCTCTACTTTTCTGTATATAAGATTGCTGGGTCTCATCGTTTATCTTTATGTGCACTATGGGAGGTCTGGGTCTATCTTTTGTTGCCATTTGCATTACGGGTAGCATTACTGTACATAGACTGCTGTTGTTTTTCCAGCCTTATTCCTTTTTTTTCTGTGCACACCACTGAAAAGAGATAGAAACGCCATTTCAATTCTCCTGTATGTCCTGTACTATATAGTAGTATTGACAAATAAAATCTTCAAATCTTGAATCTTTGAATCTTGAAAATACACAAAATGGGGGGGGGGGGTGTAAAATAAACGGGAGTTGAAACAAAACAACAACTGCAGAGGCAAAAGAACACTCACAGGGAAAAACCACAGGAAAAACCACAGGAGATGACCAGGAATAATGACAATGACACCACACTAGAACACAAACTCCGACAGACATTTATAGGGTAACTAATAATCACAAACGTAACCCAGCTAGGAGACAATCAGGGGGTAAACGGTAGCACACCTGTGGGAAAGTGTCCACAGGTATGGAAAACATGAGGAGCTGGGAACAATAGGTAAACAAATATACAGACAAGACACAGAACCACACACAGGACAAAAAACAAGGGCAAGAAAACACAATGACCACAATAATGACAATAAAGGCAAAGAGGGAATGACACAACAGACTGGGGGAACACAGAGGAGAATAACTAAAAATAGTAATGACAAAGGAAAACAAAGAGAACCAAAAGTGAACAAAAGGCGTGGACATGGTCTAAAACCGTGTCCAGATCATGACACTACCGCCCCCTTGAAGGACGGATTCTAGACGCCCCAGAAAGAACACAAAGAAAATTATTATAAATCTGGTGGGAGGAGGGGGTAAAGGCACGGCGGGAAGCACCAAACACAAAGACACACAAAAAAAGACTGTCCATCGGGTGGTCTCCCAAAGTCCCTGGACCACCGGACCAGGAAACACAATGAGTCAGGGGACCGGCCAGAGTCCAAGGGCCCCCAGACCACGAGACATGGGGAGTTAGGTGGCCTTCCACAGTCTCACTGTATCACCAGTATCACCAGACCAGAGAATACAGTGAGTCCGGTGGCCTACCAGTGATTCACAGGCCACCAGACGGAGGAGCATGGGGCGTCGGGTGGCATCCCAGAGTCCATGGGCCACCTGACAGATGAACACGGCGCATCGGGTGGTCTAGCAAAGTCCATGGGCCACCAGATAGGTGAATATGGTGTCATAGGAGCGTTGAGCTCAGGAGCCTCTGGAACACATGGCGGAGGCTCCCCAGCCTCAGGAACAAATGGTGAAGCCACATCGGCCTCTGGAACAAATGACAGAGGTGCATCGCCCCCTGGAACAAACGGGAGAGGCGCACCGCCCTCTGGACCAAACGGCGGAAGCGCATCAGCCTCTGGAACAAATGGCAGAAGCGTATCAGCCTCTGGAGCAAACAATGGAGGTGCATCAGCCTCTGGAACAAATGACGGAGACACATCGGCCTATGGAACAAATGGTGGAGGAGCATCAGCCTCTGGAACAAACAGGGGAGGCGCATCGGCCTCTGGAACAAATGGCGGAGGGGCATCAGCCTCTGGAACAAACAGGGGAGGTGCATTGGCCTCTGGAACAAACAACTGAAGTGCATTGGCTTCTGGAACAAGCAGTGGAGGATGAAAAGCATCCAGCAGAGACGCCTGGGAAGCCATCCCTGATGCAGCCATCTCGGATGAGGGAAAAAGGCAGGGAGTGAGTGGGGCATCACCAAAATCAACAGGAGAAAGGCAAGTCTTTTCTTGCCTTAATATAAAATAAAACATAATACATAAATAAAACATAATATAAAAGTAAACGAAAGAACTTGCCTAGCTCCTGGTCTTCTGCTACTGGGGTGACTGCCTCAGGAAGGGCTGCAGGAGTGATGGTCCCCGAGAAACACTGCGACTGGGGAGCATCGACCACAGTGAGTGACTGCGACTGGGGAGCATCGACTATGGGGCAGCGTAGACCACAGAGAGAGACTGCGACTTGGAAGGGTCGACCACAGAGACAGCAGGAGCAGAAGCGTGCACCTTGGAGGTCACTGGAGTAGAAACATGCACCTCAGAGGAAGCTGAAGCAGCGGCATGAACCTCGGAAACAGCTGAAGCAGCGACGTACACCTCGGAGACAGCTGAAGCAGCAGCGTGCACCTAGAAAACAGCTGAAGCAGCGGAATGCACCTCGAAGACAGCTGGAGCAGTGGCGTGCACCTTGGAGACTGCTGGAGCTGTAGTGTCCTTCTCCATCCCTGACGCAGCCACCTCGGACAGAGAGGAAGAAAGCTAGGGAGTGGGTGAGGCAACACCATAGGCCTAATTTAAGGGGGGGGCGGTTGGAGGGGTTGTAACCCCCCTCCCATAATTAAAAAAATATATGTATCTACAAGTGAGCATGAAGAAGATGTCGTTTTTCTATTTGCACACAACGAAAAGTAACATTTCTAATAATCAGACAATGTATCCCCCCTGCTGCAGACTTGGTATTGCCCAACTGGTCCTTGGGCCTTCTCTCAGTTGGAGTCAGTTAAGGGCTGCTGGTGACCGCAGCAGGTGGGGATGCTCATCTAGAATGCATTCAGCTCACAAGTGAGAGAAAATTAAAAGGGCTCCACAAGGGCAACAAACCATTTTAAATTGGTTGTCAAATAAAAGGACAAACCCCTCTGTCCAAAACAAGGTAAATATCATATTATTGATTTAGCTTGTGAATTGTTGTCTAAAGCTGGTTGCTAGTTTGCTAATATGAGTTAAATGGGGGTACACTACAGAATAAATGTGTTGCCTGGTAGCATTTAGCTGATCTGAGAAATGATTAGCTTTTCTCATGCAAATTTGGTCTTTACATTGTATTAATCATTATTCGTCAACTGTTAGAGTGAAATTTATGTGTTCCAGAATTCATGAAAATGTTAGCAGCTCCGAATATTTATCAAGTACAAACAAAATCTACTCTGACCACCAGTCCTGAAATATAAATGTGTTTAAATATTGCTTGCCATCCCCACAAAATTAAAGTTAACCTTAAAATGTTCTGTATTTTTAAAATGTCATGATTTTGATAATAAAAAAAATTCAATTAAAAGGGAAGTTTTACCTCTTTTGATTATTAAATCACTCTGAAGGCTGTTCTTATACATCCATGTTAAAAAAAAATGGATTATTTTCCATGCAGATCATTTTCAGATCTTCTATCAACTGTGAAAATACCACAACTGCCCAAAAGAGTATCTAAACAAATATATAAGAAATAAACACCAAATAGATGAATGAAAGAATAGATGCTTTCATATTCCTAAACTTTTTATAAACTTTTTACATGTGTTAAAATGAGTTCAAAAGCACTGCAATACAGCATCACTGAGTTATTTACTTAATTTAGTACTGAGCTTAAAAATCACATTTCTAGTTTTCCGTTCCCATTTTATTTAATCATGAGACAGCATTACACAAATTAGGCAGTGACCAAACACTGAGTTAATGATGGCTTATTGTCACTTTATAATGATTTAGCACCTAGTACAACAAGATTCATCACCTTAACACTGTACCTTTTGAGTTCGTTGGTGTTTAAGGGTCCATTTGCAATAAAGGTAGCACTAAAAATAAAATAAATAGATAAATAAAAAGTTGCAAAGCTTCTTGCAGCATGTTTTTTTCTTGCAGCATTTGTCATCTCCTTCAGTCTGTTGCTTTTTCTGTATGGTCACTTCTGTCATGAACTGCCCAGGCGGGCCGAAATGGAGGCCCAAATGCAGAACTGTGAGTTGCAAACGTTTAATCCAAAAACACAAAGAAATATAACATGGCAGGAGCAAAAACTTCCAAGACTTGGGATGAACAGGCAGGATAACAAGAAGGCTGAATAGCACACTGGCTAAATCGTGTGTAAAACACCGGATTGACAAAGTTGGACATCGCCCCGAACTGTGGGGTGGCGTCCCTTAAATAGGGCAAAGACATACAAATGGTGAACAGGTGGGGATGACAACAGCGAGGATAATAAATCAGAATGGAAAACAGCTGTGACAACCATGAAGTTGAGCTAGAAGAGGAAGTAAAGAAAGCACACTGTCAAAATAAAAGCACTGACCAGAATGAATGATAAATCATGATACAGATAATGAACAAAGAACGATGACAACCCACCTAGGCAAGATCAAAATAAAAATAAATAACAATAATAATTAATATAAACACTTCAAAGAGCGAACTATGGTGAAGGCGGAGAAGGCTCATTTACAAACACAGGAAGATATAATTTATAACACAAAACAAGATGGCCATAGACACATAATAGCAATAAACAAGACTACAATAACCAATCTAAGATAATAGGACAGCTCAAAACAAACACAGACAAAGGGCAAACTCAGATAACAAAATACAGGCAAAACCATACTCAGATTCAATAATAAAACTCAGATGGTGAAAGAACAGAAAATAATCAGAATAACTGAAAGCGTGAGCACAGTTCCCCAACCGTGCTCAGCATCATGACAGAGCCCTCCCTTCCAAAGTGTGGATTCCAGACACCCCAACATAACATCAAAAAGAAAAAACCCAAACCAACAACGCCCCCCCCCCCCCCAACAAGAACAGAAAAATCACCCTTCTAGTGAAGGCGGTGGGGGAAACAAGGCTAGGAGGGACAAAACAAATCTCTCACTCAAGAGAAACCTACAAAGCAAGACAGGTTAGGTGACCTATCAAAATACCAGGATCACCGGACCAGAAGGCAAGGCAGTTCAGGTGGTCTGCTGGAGTCCCAAGACCACCAGATCATAAGATGAAATGTGTCAGGTGGCCTCTCAGAGTCCCTGAGCCACCCAAGCAGAAGGCATACTCCATCGGGTGGTCTTCCAGCATTCCAAAACCAACACACCAGGGAACAAGATCTGTCAGGTGGCCTTCAAGAGTCCCTGAGCCACCCAAGTTAACGGCATAAATCATCGGGTGGTCTCCCAGCATTTCAACACCAACAGACCAGAGAACAGGATCTGTCGGGTGGTCTCCCAGCATCCATAAGCCATCGGACTGTGGAGCATGATGCGTCACCTTCAGGTGACGGCAGCTGGAACACGTGTCCTTTACATAATGCAGGGACTGAAATGTGGATCCAGTGAGTCTGTAGCTGAGGAGCGTTGAAGCCCGATGATGACTGCTGACCAATGGTGGGCCCAGACGGCCATGACCGTTGACCAGAGGCAACACCAGATGGTGATGACAGTTGACCAGCGAGGAAACCAGACAACGTTATCTTTGTCTAATATTTAAATTTGTTTGATGATCTGAAACATTTAAATTGGGAGGGGGCAAACACTTTTTCACACCACGGTAGATAGGAGTTGTTTGTGTGGTTGAGTGTCATTTTTTGAGTGTAAGGTATGTTTTTGTGAGTGAGTGAGTGAGTGAGTGAGTGAGTGAGTGAGTGAGTGTAAATGTAGTAAAGGAGGGACATGGATGACAACTTCACTTTTGGACTCGCAATTTAAAACATTAGGTTTTTGGCAATGAAACACATGCACAAGAGGCCATGTTAAAACTGACTGCTGAACGCGCTGCAACCATGAGGATGGAGAGGACAATGCCATCAACATAACGGGTAACCATTTATTATTCCATAATATTATTGTGTTTTCCAAACCTCTCTAGCCAAAATGTTCTCAACTCCATCAGTCAGCAGCAGAGGAAGAACCTGTGCCTGCAGCAGAAGACAACTTGTGGAACATTTCACATAGCAGAGTTGGTTTGTATTTTGTTATTACTTTAAGCATCATTTTCTTATTATAAACAATTGCTAATTACATTTTTTTTATTTTTTTTATTTTTTAGGTGAATCACAGCATTCTCAAAGTGCAAGAGCAGATGCCACAGTGGACATTCAGTGTTATTTGTCTGAGCCCTACCTCTCCAGAGGAGAAGAGACACTCTGTTACTGGGCAACACACAGAACCATATACCCAAACCTTTATAAGATGGCAAAAAAGTATCTCCACTTGCCAGCAACATCAGTGCTATGTGAGAGGGTGTTCTCCAAAGCTGGAGAGGTAGTAAGTGAAATCACACACTGTTGAAATGCTTGTTTTGTGTATATATATATATATATATATATATATATATATATATATATATATATATATATATATATATATATATATATATATACTGTATATATATATATATATATATATATATTAAAAAGTGTTCCTTTAATCTGAGTAAGCTGGACTAGCCTGCCACAATTTCGATATCCAGCTTATTTTTTCCCATTAAAATCTGATGTGTTTTCAAAGTGTTCCCTTTATTTTTTTGAGCAGTATATATATACAGTGGTGTGTGAAAAAGTGTTTGCCTCCTTCCTGATTTCTCAATTTTTTCATATGTTTGTCACACTTAAACGTTTCAGATCATCTAATAAATTTAAATATTAGACAAAGATAACACAAGTAAACACAAAATGCAGTTTTTAAATGAAAGTGTTTATTATTAGGGGGAAAAAAATCCAAACCAGCATGGCCCTTGGTGAAAAAGTGATTGTCCTCTAAACCTAATAACTGGTTGGGCCACCCTTAGTAGCAACAACTGCAATCAAGCATTTGCGATAACTGGCAATGTCTTTTTTACAGCACTGTGGAGGAATTTTGGCCCACTCATCTTTGCAGAATTGTTGTAATTCAGCCACACTGGAGGGTTTTTGAGCATGAACCACCTTTTTAAGGTCATGTCACAGCATCTTAATCAGATTCAGGTCAGGACTTTGATTAGTCCACTCCAAATTCTTCATTAAGCCATTCAGAGGTGGACTTGCGTTTTGGATCACTGTCCTGCTGCAGAACCCAAGTGCGCTTCAGCTTGAGGTCATGACCAGATGGCCGGACATTCTCCTTCAGGACTTTTTGGTAGACAACAGAATTCATGGTTCCATTTACCACAGCAAGTCTTCCAGGTCCTGAAGCAGCAAAACAACCCCAGACCATCACACTACCATGACCATATTTTACTGTTGGTATGATCTTCCTTTTCTGAAATGCTGTGTTACTTTTATGCCGGATGTAATGGGACACACACCTTCCAAAAAGTTCAACTTCTGTCTCGTCAGTCTACTGAGTATTTTCCCAAAAGTCTTGGGGATCATCAAGATGTTTTCTTGCAAAACTGAGGTGAGCCTTTATGTTCTTTTTGCTCAGCAGTGGTTTTCGTCTTGGAACTCTGCCATGCAGGCCATTTTTGCCCAGTCTCTTTCTTATAGTGGAGTCATAAACACTGGCCTTAACTGAGGCAAGTGAGGCCTGCAGTTCTTTGGATATTGTTGTGGGGTCTTTTGTGACCTCTTGGATGAGTCGTCTCTGCACTCATGGGGTAATTTTGGTCAGCTTGCCACTCCTGGGAAGGTTCACCAGTGTTCCATGTTTTTGCCATTTATGGATAATGGCTCTCATTGTGGTTCACTGAAGTCCCAAAACTTTAGAAATAGCTTTATAATCTTTTCCAGACTGATAGATCTCAATTACTTTGTTTCTCATTTGTTCCTGAATCTCTTTGCATTGTAGCATGATGTCTAACTTTTGAGGATCTTTTGTTCTACTTCACTTTGTCAGGCAGGTCCTATTTAAATGATTTTCTGATTGAGAACAGGTGTGGCAGTAATCTGGCCTTGGTGTGGCTAGAGAAATTGAACTTAGCTTTCCAAAGATGTGATAAACCACAGTTAATTTATGTTTTAATGGGGGGTCACTTCAAAAATTCAAACCATGTAGGTTTGAAATTTTTTTACCCTTAACAATAAACACCTTAATTGAAAAACTGCATTTTCTGTTTACTTGTGTTATCTTTGTCTACAATTTAAATTTGTTTGATGATCTGAAGCATTTAAGTGTGACTGACATACACAAAAAAAGAGAAATCAGGACGGGGGCAAACACTTTTTCACACCACTGTGTGTATGTATATATATATACAGTATATATATATACATATCTCAGGTTTCGTTCACTGAAAATTTTCCTTTGACAGAATTTTTCCAGCAGTGACTAAAATTTCTGAAAGCTGTCTATCATTTGACAGATTACATGGAGGATGATCTAATTAAAATCAATTAAAATGATAGCTAACAGACTGACAGAATTTTTACAAGCCTGTCTGAGAAAATGATAGATAACAAAAAAGTGTAGTGCAGCCTCTGAAAGTCTCTTTTGATATGTCAGATCTGCCTTGCCTTTATGTGCTCCTTTTGTTGTTACTCTTATTTACTTTTTCTCTCTTACATTGTTCTTAGGCTTTTATATCCATTGGAATTAGGTTTTTTTTTGTTTGCTTTGTATTGTTTGTTCCTGCCATCCAATTCTGAAAAGACTGGCCAAATGCTCAAAAAAAAAAAAAAATGCATTGAGACTTCTTCAGGTCTACCACTCACATGCAGTTCTGACACTCAGTCAGCAGATGGCACTCCTGAATAAATGTTTCATAACACTGTGTCGATCATGAAGCAATTGTCTGAAAGCGGTTCATTGTTTTATAAGGCCTCAGTTTCACCATCACTTCAACTTTTCACAAACTTGGTTAACCTTAGGGGCCGGGGCCTGAGGCCTAGCTCCAGGCCAGAAGAGGGGCCCCCTTCTGACCTGGAGCTCCAAGCATTTGTCTGCCTTATTTTCCTGCACACTACCTCTTGACTTTTGTAAATATTATTTTATTAATTAAAAAAAGATATTATTTTTGAGGGCTTGCAGCAGCGCCCCCTCCAGCAGGTAGCGCCCGAGGGCTGTCAGATCTATTTGGGGTCGGGCGCCTTCTTATGACATTGCAGAATATGATTGGCTGGATGATTGTTTTGATGATGTGGAACATTGTGATTGGTCTCTGTTTGTAGTTTTAAAAAAACACATCTTTTGTTTTAAATGTTTTTCTTTTACCTGTACGAGGATCAGAACTTTTGTGTTGTTTTCATCATTTACAAATAAAATATTTGGCCAGATATAAACGGGTATTTTTTAAAGGTCACTTTTTATACATTGGCTTCACTGTTCATCCACACACAAAACAGCATTTTCATGTACTAAAAATTACTTTATAAAACCTCCTTTCAGGGTGAAGATTTTCACAGACTCCCATGATAACGTTTGCATGTGGACAGAGTATCTCTGTTGTTTCCATGGCAACAGCAAGCACAGTGGGTGCTTCTGTTTTACCTTTAAACTTTTTACATGTTTGCACACTTTAGTGAATCTCACTAAGTTATTTTATTGTGTTGACGTTGATCCATTTTTAACAATATGATTTAATAAGACAGACTTTGACTGTGACATCAGGAGCAGGGCCCCGAGCAGATTCAGTTTGATTGGTATTAAGTTTCTGAAACATACAGTGCATCCAGAAAGTATTCACAGCGCTTCACTTTTTTCACATTTTGTCATGTTACAGCCTTATTCCAAAATGGATTAAATTCATTTCCCTTAAAATTCTACACACAATACCTTATAATGACAATGTGAATAAAGTTGTGGGGTTTTTTGAGATTTTTACAAATTTATCAAAAATAAAAAACTAAGAAATCACATGTACATAAGTATTCACAGCCTTTGCTCAATACTTTGTTGATGCACCTTTGGCAGCATTTACAGCCTCAAGTCTTTTTTAATATGATGCCTCAAGCTTTGTACACCTATCTATGGGCAGTTTCACCCATTCCTCTTTGCAGCACCTCTCAAGCTCCATCAGGTTGGATGGGAAGCACAGCCATTTTCAGATCTCTCCAGAGATGTTAAATTGGATTCAAGTCTGGGCTCTGGCTGGACAACTCAAGGACATTCACAGAGTTGTCCTGAAGCCAGTCCTTTGATATCTTGGCTGTGTGCTTATGGTCGTTGTCCTGCTGAAAGATGAACCGTCGCCCCAGTCTGAGGTCAAGAGTGCTCTGGAGCGGATTTTCATCCAGGATGTCTCTGTACATTATTGCATTCATCTTTCCCTCTTTCTTGACTTGTCTCCCAGTTCTTGCCCGCTGAAAAACATCCCTACAGCATGATGCTGCCATCACCATGCTTCACTCTAGGGATGGTATTGGCCTGGTGTGGAGCAGTGCCTGTTTTCCTCCAAACATGACGCCTGGCATTTATGCCGAAGAGTTCAATCTTTGTCTCATCAGAGCAGAGAATTTTTTTTTTTCATGGTCTAAGAGTCCTTCAGGTGCCTTTTGGCAAACTCCAGGTGGGCTGCCATGTGCCTTTTACAAAGGAGAGGCTTCCGTCTGGCCACTCTACCATACAGGCCTGATTGGTGGATTGCTGCAGAAATGGTTGTCCTTCTGGAAGGTTCTCCTCTCTCCACAGAGGAACACTGGAGCTCTGGCAGACTGACCATTGGGTTCTTGGTCACCTCCTTGACTAAGGCCCTTCTCCCCTGATCACGGGCAGCTGTAGAAAGAGTCCTGGTGGTTCAGAACTTCTTCCATTTGTGGATGATGGAGGCCACTATGCTCTTTGGAACCTTCAAAGCAGCAAAAATTTTTCTGTACCCTTCCCCAGATTTGTGCCTCAAGACAATCCTGTCTCAGAGGTCTACATACAATTCCTTTGACTTCATGCTTGGTTTGTGCTCTGACATGCACTGTCAACTGTGGGACCTTATATAGACAGGTGTGTACCTTTTTAAATCATGTCCAATCAATTGAATTTACCACAGGTGGACTCCAATTAAGCTGGAGAAACATCTTAAGGATGATCAGTAGAAACAGGATGCACCTGAGCTCAATTTTGAGCTTCATGGCAAAGGCTGTGAATACTGATGTACATGTGATTTATTAGGTTTTTTTTAAATTTGTATAAATTTGCCAAAATCTAAAAAAAAAATCTTCTTTCATGTTGTCGTTATGGGGTATTGTGTGTAGAATTTTGAGGAAAGAATGAATTTAATCCCTTTTGGAATACGCTGTAACATAGCAAAATGTACCATAAACTTACTGCTTTTCCTAATAAATTCAGAACTTTTTTCTCATAAACTTTCACAGTATTTACTCATACATTTGCTACTTTTTTTGTGAATTTGCAACTGTTTCTAATTTTTCCTAATAAATTTATGACTTTTTTCTTGTCATGTTGCCTCTGGCGCCAGTGTTACTGAAACCTGCTCACCCATTAAAACCCATGTGGGCCCAGATGGATTTAAAGCAGGTAAACAGATTCCCTGCTCACCTGTCCCACAGGTAAAGTCTATGTGGGCAAACACAGATTGGTCCAACATGGAACTCACTGACAAAACCACATGGGACCCATAAGACAGCCAAGTTGTAATTGATGGTGGGGCCCACATGGACATGTTGGTTGGGACACTGGTTGGACTTGTTGTTGTCATGGTCTTTTATTACCTGTGGTTTTAATAAGACTGCAAAGAGTTTTTGTTTTTGTTCACTTGTAATCATGAACCTGGAGGATCCAGAATGCAGATTCATGAACTGAACTGATGAGCAGAGACTGTGGCTCAGTGCTGGAACATGTGCTATAAAGCAGACAGGGAATCCAGGTGAAAGTTCCCATAGTTCACCATCAGTGGGATTTTTCTGCTGATGCAACCTGTGGTCAAAACAGTGCAGAATTAACCATTCACTAAAGCAGCTGTTTTCACTGGTGATGTTTTGCTTAACACCGCCGACTCGACACTGATTCGAGCAATATAACGCGGCAGTGTCAACATGTCCACAGTCACGTGACTGTAGCAAGCGAGGCCTCGCTATGTCAGTCACATCACGTGACTTGAGGGCTCACAGGAAGTTTGAGAGGAAATTAGTTTTTTTTATTACATCCGCCAAGGAGGTTATGTGATCATCTGCGTTGGTTTGTCTGTCTGTTTGTCTGTTTGTTTGTTTGTTAGCAAGATAACTCAAAAAGTTATGGATGGATTTTCATGAAATTTTTACAGATTGTCAGAAATGGGGTATCCTATAGATGATTACATTTTGGTGGGGATCCGGATCACCGTCCAGAAGAAAACTGCCATTACGGAAAATGCCATTTTCGTCAATAACTACTGAACCACTAATCCTATCATTGTGAATCCAATTGCTAGTCATATGTTTTCATGGTCAAGGAATCTGAAAACGTACACACAAACACTGTATGAGGGGAACTGTGGCGCTTGGCGGAGGTCTGCGCTCTCCGAGTGCTTTTCTAGTTTGTTTTGTATTGTTTGTTCCTGCCATCCAATTTTGAATAGACCTCGGATAGCCAAATGCTGAAAAAAAATAGTTTTTTTTTCAGGTTTTCACTCAGATGCAGTTCTGAAAGACAGTCACCAGATGGCAGTCTTTAATAGATGTGTCATAACACTGTGTCGCTCATGAAGCAATTGCCTCAAAGTTGCTCATTCTTTCATAAGGCCTCAGTTTTAACATCGCTAGTTTTCACTGATTACCAGTCAGTGGGAATTCAGTTAAATCCTCTTTTTAGAGACTGGCTGAACAGGGTCTCAGCCCTCCACGGCACATGTTGCCCATCTCTCCTTCCATGCATTTTGCATCCCTGGAGAGGTTTCATATGTGTAAAGTGGATAAATGGCAGCTGATGGAACTTAGTGTGATTTAAACGTGTCTGGGTGCTGCCCCCGGTGGTCAAATGAGACTCACTGCCGGTGCAGTTTACATCACAGGATTTGCTCTGTGATACCAGTGAGGTGTGGACTCAGAAGTCAAGGTCATGATGACGTCAGCGGCGCTGGCTGTCAGATCCGTCAGCGTCCCTGTCCTCATCCTTTCACCTTTGCAGCAGCAACATGGAGGAGTGGCTGCAAGCATCGGTGACACCGACAGCAGCAGCGGGGGTTTCCCCATTCATGAAGCCAGACTGAGTCATCCTGCTGCTGGTCATTCACACACCTGCGGCAGCGCTTTACAACTCTCATGTTGCCTGTTGCCTCTTAAAATAACCAGCCTCCCCCTCCCCCCCCTCCTCCTTCCACATGGTTCCAGCTGAGTACATCATACACCAGGCGGAGAGAGCCGTGAGCGGCGGACACGCGTGCACACCGCTGAGCCGCGGCTTCGTCGCTGCCACCGCAGCCAGTGCAGCAAGGAGACCGGGCCGTCTGTCCTGCACCGCGGGATGGCTTGAGAGCGAGACGACGCGGATTGGGCTCCATCGCTCCCCGGCTGCGGGATGACTCTCTGACTGTCTGCCTTCATCTGCGTGTGCGTCGGCCCGTCTTGCCGCGCATTGCTGCAGTGCCGCTTTTCCAGGTGTGCATGCATGCGTGCGTGCGTGAGCGTGCGTGCTGGCATGGCGGTGTAATTCTTGTACGGATTGTGCTTAAGCCGGGGAAACGGGAGTCTTGATGTCACATGTGCTTGATCGGCGGAGACGGGGCATCAGCGAGCTGGATTCTGTGGAGGATGCTGCGGCAAGTGATACACAGAGGGCTCAAGGCTTCCTTCTACTGGCTCGGCTTGTTCGTTAGCAGGCACCCCGTCTTCTTCCTCACCGTGCCCGCCGTCCTCACCATCATCTTCGGATCCACCGTGCTGAGCCGCTTCAAGCCGGAGACGGACCTGGAGGTGCTGGCGGCGCCGACCCACAGCCTGGCCAAGATCGAGCGCAGCCTGGCCAACAGCCTCTTCCCCATCGACCAGTCCAAGCACAAGCTCTACTCGGACCTGCACACCCCCGGCAGATACGGCAGGCTCATACTGCTCGCCAGGTCGGGGGGGAACATCCTGGAGCTGGCCGAGCAGGTGCTGCAGGTCCACAAGCAGGTGCTGGACGTGCGCGTCAGCTACAAGGGCTTCAATTACACGTTCGCGCACCTCTGCGTCCTGAGCCACAGGGACAAGCGCTGCCTGCTGGATGATATCATCACCATCTTCGAGGACATCAGGCAGGCGGTGCTGTCCAACAGCACCTTCCACAAGGTGCCCGTCAGCTACCCCAACACAACATTAAAGGTGAGCATCATTACTGATGTCATTATTATTAGCAAATGCCCATCACTGAGGGCACAGTGCTGCAGCGGCTGCCCATCATTTCTGAATGAGCGCAGTGGGCTGGTGTTGGTGGGCTTCCAGACTTATCCATAATCAGCTGGTGAGGGAACCCTCACCCCCCCCCCCCACCTCCCTGTTAATGGTACAGGTGAATTGATTGGCTGCAGCCCCTGACTGCTCAGCTCTGTCTGCTGCACACACGCACACACACTCAGGGATATCCCATGTCTTTTTTTCTTTCTGATGCAGTCTCTCCTGGCTCAACATGCATGACTCTTGCTCCTTCTGCAGCATCTTGCTGCAGAACCACACATGCAGCTGCAGCAAATCACAGCAAGGCAGCAAAGCTGTTGCAGACACAGCTTCATGTTGCTGCATTAAAATGCAACAGGGACTGTTGAGGTTTTTTCCTTCCTGCCACCGTCTTTGTCAGCAGGGTCACAGGCGCCATCATGCATGTCCATGTGGGCCCCACCAAAGGTTAAATGGCCTGTCTTATGGGTTCCATGTTGGTCCCATCTGTCTTTGCCCACTTGAACTTAACCTATTTTCAACTTATTTTCTCATAAATTTGCTATTTTCTTGTAAATTTGTGACCTTTTCTCCATATTTTGATAAATTTTTGTTGAAAATTTTAAACTTTCTCATAAACTTGCAACTTTTTCTCATAAATTTGTGACTTTTTTCCTTGTACATTCACTACTTTGTACAAGGAATGACAAATGTACATTTTGTACATTTTATATTATTTGCTGTAATTTCCCACTTTGGGATCAAAAAAGTACATCTGTCTATTTTTTTGTAAATTTGTGAGTTTTTCCCATAAATTTGAGACATTTTTCTTGTAAGTTTGGAACTTTCTAAAAAATTTTCAACTTTTTTTACCGTAAACTGACAATATTTTTCCTCATCAGTTTGTCACTTTTTTCTTGTAAATCTGCAAAGTTTATCTTACAAGTTTGTAATTCTTTTCAAGTAATTTTACATTTTTTTTTAAAAATTTTTACTTTTTTCCTGATAAATTTGTGACATTTTTTCTTAAAAATTTGCAACGTTTTTCACTGTAAACTTGCAACTTTTTCCTCATAAATTTGTTAGTTTTCCTTATGAAATAGTGACTTTTTTTCTAGTAATTGTGGAACTTCAGATCAACTTTTTTTTTACTGTAGAATTGCAATTTTTTCTCATAAATTTTGGACTTTTTTCTAGTAAATTTGCTGAATTTTTCTTTTAAGTTTATAACTGTGTTCAAGTAATTTTACAATTTTTTTCTTATAAATTTGTGACTCTTTTCTAGGAAATTTGTGAGTTTTTTTGTAAATTTGTCACTTTTTTCTTATAAATGTTGCATTTTTTGTTCTTAAATTTGTGAATGTTTTCAATGGCACCAGTGTTACTGAAACCTGCTCACCCACTTTAAACCCATGTGGGGCCCAGATTAGCTGCACAACTGTACCACAGGTAAAGTCCATGTGGGCAAACACAGATGGGGCCAACATGGAACCTGCGGACAAACACACATGGATCCATAAGACAGCCAGTTTAACCTTTGGTGTATGGCTAACATGGCAATGCTGGCTGGGTCATCCACCATGCTGCGAGTTGATGTGATGTTCAGGTTGATGTGATATTCAGGTTGACATCATGTTCAGGTTAATGTGATGTTGATGTTCATGTGATGTTAAGGTTGATGTGATGTTCAGGTTGACATGATGTTCAAGTTTATATGATGTTCAGGTTGACGTGAATTCAGGTTCACAGGATGTTCAGGTTGACGGGAGGTTCAGGTTGATGTGAACAATTGGTGGGAGGTTCAGGTTGACGTGATATTCAGGTTGATGTGATGAGGCTGATGTGATGTTCAGGTTGACATGATGTTCAAGTTTATGTGATGTTCAGGTTGACGTGAATTAAGGTTCACGTGATGTTCAGGTTGACGGGAGGTTCAGGTTGATGTGATCAATTGGTGGGAGGTTCAGGTTGACGTGATATTCAGGTTGATGTGATGAGGTTGATGTGATGTTCAGATTGAAGTGATGTTAAAGTAGACCCGATGTTCAAGTTGATGTGATGTTCAGGTTGACGTGCTGTTCAGGTTGAGGTGATGTTGAGGTTGATGTGATGCTGAGGTTGACGTAATGTTCAATTTGATGTGATTTTCAGGTTTATGTGATGGTCAGGGTGATATGATGTTCAGGTTGATGTGATGTTCAGGTTGACATGAAGTTCAGGTTGACATGATATTCAGGTTAATGTGATGAGGTTGATGTGATGTTCAGATTGAAGTGATGTTAAGGTAGACCTGATGTTCAGGTTGATGTGATGTTCAGGTTGACGTGATGTTCAGGTTGACACAATATTCAGGTTGGTGTGATGTTCAGGTTGACATGGTGTTCAGTTTGAGATGATCAAGTTGACATGATGTTGAAGTTGACGTGAAGTTCAGGTTGACGTGATGTTCAGGTTGATGTGATGTTCAGGTTGACGTGGTGTTTAGGTTGACATGGTCAGGCTGGCATGATGTTCATGTTGGCTTGATGTTCAGGTTGATGTGATGTTCAGGTTGACATGATGTTCAGGTTGATCTGATGAAGTTGATGTGATGTTCAGGTTGATGTGATGTTCAGGTTGACGGGATTTTCAGGTTGAAGTGATCAGGTTGACATGATGTTCACAATGATGTGATGTTCAAGTTGACATGATGTTCAAGTTGATGTGATTTTCAGGTTAACATGATCAGGTTCACATGATGTTCAGGTTGATGTGATGTTCAGGTTCATGTGATCAGGTTGATGTGACATTCAAGTTGACGTGATATTCAGATTGACATGATGTTCAGGTTGATGAAATGTTCAAGTTGATGTGATGTTAAGGTTGACGTGATGTTCAGGTTGACATGAAGTTCAGGTTGATGTGATGTAAGGTTGAAGTGATGTTCAGGTTGATGTGATGTTGAGGTTGAGGTGATGTTGAGGTTGATGTGATGCTGAGATTGACGTGATGTTCAAGTCGATGTGATGTTCAAGTTGATGTGATTTTCAGGTTGACATGATCAGGTTCACATGATGTTCAGGTTGATGTGATGTTCAGGGTCATGTGATCAGGTTGATGTGACGTTCAAGTTAACGTGATGTTCAGATTGACGTGATGTTCAGGTTGACGTGATCAATTGGTGGGAGGTTCAGGTTGACGTGATATTCAGGTTGATGTGATGAGGTTGATGTGATATTCAGAATGAAGTGATGTTAAGGAGACCCGATGTTCAAGTTGATGTGATGTTCAGGTTGACGTGATGTTGAGGTTGAGGCGATGTTGACGTTGATGTGATGCTGAGGTTGATGTAATGTTCAAGTTGATGTGATGTTCAGGTTTATGTGATGGTCAGGGTGACATGATGTTCAGGTTGATGTGATGTTCAGGTTGACATGAAGTTCAGGTTGACGTGATATTCAGGTTGATGTGATGAGGTTGATGTGATGTTGAGGTTGATGTAATGTTCAAGATTATGTGATGTTAAGGTTATTGTGAAGTTCAGGGTGATATGATGTTCAGGTTGATGTGATGTTCAAGTTGACATGAAGTTCAGGTTGACGTGATGTTCATGTTGACACGATATTCAGGTTGGTGTGATGTTCAGGTTGACATGATGTTCAGTTTGAGATGATCAAGTTGACATGATGTTGAAGTTGACGTGATGTTCAGGTTGATGTGCTGTTCAGGTTGACATGATGTTCAGGTTGATCTGATGAAGTTGATGGGATGTTCAGGTTGACGTGATGTTCATGTTGATGTGATGTTCAGGTTGACATGGTGTTTAGGTTGACATGGTGTTTAGGTTGACATGGTCAGGCTGGCATGATGTTCAGGTTGACGTGATATTCAAGTTGATGTGATGTTCAAGTTGACATGATGTTCAGGTTGATGTGCTGTTCAGGTTGACATGATGTTCAGGTTGATCTGATGAAGTTGATGGGATGTTCAGGTTGACGTGATGTTCATGTTGATGTGATGTTCAGGTTGACGTGATTTTCAGGTTGAAGTGATCAGGTTGACATGATGTTCATAATGATGTGATGTTCAAGTTGACATGATGTTCAAGTTGATGTGATTTTCAGGTTGACATGATCAGGTTCACATGATGTTCAGGTTGATATGATGTTCAGGGTCATGTGATCAGGTTGATGTGACATTCAAGTTGACGTGATGTTCAGATTGACGTGATGTTCAGGTTGACGTGATCAATTGGTGGGAGGTTCAGGTTGACGTGATATTCAGGTTGATGTGATGAGGTTGATGTGATATTCAGGTTCACATGATGTTGAAGCTGACGTGAAGTTCTGGTTGACGTGATGTTCAGGTTGATGTGATGTTCAGGTTGACGTGATGTTCAAGTTGATGTGATGTTAAGGTAGACCCGATGTTCAAGTTGATGTGATGTTCAGGTTGACGTGATGTTGAGGTTGAGGTGATGTTGACGTTGATGTGATGCTGAGGTTGATGTAATGTTCAAGTTGATGTGATGTTCAGGTTTATGTGATGTCAGGGTGATATGATGTTCAGGTTGATGTGATGTTCAGGTTGACATGAAGTTCAGGTTGACGTGATATTCAGGTTGATGTGATGAGGTTGATGTGATGTTCAGATTGAAGTGATTTTAAGGTAGACCTGATGTTCAGGTTGATGTGATGTTCAAGTTGACATGATGTTCAAGTTGATGTGATTTTCAGGTTTGCGTGATCAGGTTGATGTGACGTTCAAGTTGACGTGATATTCACATTGACATGATGTTCAGGTTGATGAAATGTTCAGGTTGATGTGATGTTAAGGTTGGCATGATGTTCAGGTTGACATGAAGTTCAGGTTGATGTGATGTTAGGTTGAAGTGATGTTCAGGTTGACATGAAGTTCAGGTTGATGTGATGTTCAGGTTGAGGTGATGTTGAGGTTGATGTGATGCTGAGATTGACATAATGTTCAAGTTGATGTGATGTTCAGGTTGATGTGATGGTGATGGTGATATGATATTCAGGTTGAAATGAAGTTCAGGTTGACGTGTTATTCAGGTTGATGTGATGAGGTTGATGAGATGTTAAGGTAGACCCGATGTTCAAGTTGATGTGATGTTCAGGTTGACGTGATGTTGAGGTTAATGTAATGTTCAAGTTGATGTGATGTTAAGGTTGATGTGATGGTCAGGGTGATATGATGTTCAGGATGATGTGATGTTCAAGTTGACATGAAGTTCAGGTTGATGTGATGTTCATGTTGACACAATATTCAGGTTGGTGTGATGTTCAGGTTGACATGATGTTCAGTTTGAGATGATCAAGTTGACATGATGTTGAAGTTGACGTGAAGTTCTGGTTGACGTGAAGTTCTGGTTGACGTGAAGTTCTGGTTGACGTGATGTTCAGGTTGATGTGATGTTCAGGTTGATGTGATTTTCAGGTTGACATGAAGTTCAGGTTGATGTGATGTTCAGGTTGAGGTGATGTTGAGGTTGATGTGATGCTGAGATTGACGTGATGTTCAAGTCGATGTGATGTTCAAGTTGATGTGATTTTCAGGTTGACATGATCAGGTTGACATGATGTTCAGGTTGATGTGATGTTCAGGGTCATGTGATCAGGTTGATGTGACGTTCAAGTTGACGTGATGTTCAGATTGACGTGATGTTCAGGTTGACGTGATCAATTGGTGGGAGGTTCAGGTTGACGTGATATTCAGGTTGATGTGATGAGGGTGATGTGATGTTGAGGTTGATGTAATGTTCAAGTTTATGTGATGTTAAGGTTATTGTAAAGTTCAGGGTGATATGATGGTCAGGTTGATGTGATGTTCAAGTTGACACGATATTCAGGTTGGTGTGATGTTCAGGTTGACATGATGTTCAGGTTGACATGATGTTCAGTTTGAGATGATCAAGTTGACATGATGTTGAAGTTGACGTGAAGTTCTGGTTGATGTGATGTTCAGGTTGATGTGAGATTCAGGTTGACATGGTGTTTAGGTTGACATGGTCAGGCTGGCATGATGTTCAGGTTGACGTGATATTCAGGTTGATGTGATGTTCAAGTTGACATGATGTTCAGGTTGATGTGCTGTTCAGGTTGACATGATGTTCAGGTTGATCTGATGAAGTTGATGTGATGTTCAGGTTGACGTAATGTTCATGTTGATGTGATGTTCAGGTTGACGTGATTTTCAGGTTGAAATGATCAGGTTGACATGATGTTCATAATGATGTGATGTTCAAGTTGACATGATGTTCAAGTTGATGTGATTTTCAGGTTGACATGATCAGGCTCACATGATGTTCAGGTTGATGTGATGTTCAGGGTCATGTGATCAGGTTGATGTGACATTCAAGTTGACGTGATGTTCAGATTGACGTGATGTTCAGGTTGACGTGATCAATTGGTGGGAGGTTCAGGTTGACGTGATATTCAGGTTGATGTGATGAGGTTGACGTGATTTTCAGGTTGAAATGATCAGGTTGACATGATGTTCATAATGATGTGATGTTCAAGTTGACATGATGTTCAAGTTGATGTGATTTTCAGGTTGACATGATCAGGCTCACATGATGTTCAGGTTGATGTGATGTTCAGGGTCATGTGATCAGGTTGATGTGACGTTCAAGTTGACGTGATATTCACATTGACATGATGTTCAGGTTGATGAAATGTTCAGGTTGATGTGATGTTAAGGTTGGCATGATGTTCAGGTTGACATGAAGTTCAGGTTGATGTGATGTTAGGTTGAAGTGATGTTCAGGTTGACATGAAGTTCAGGTTGATGTGATGTTCAGGTTGAGGTGATGTTGAGGTTGATGTGATGCTGAGATTGACATAATGTTCAAGTTGATGTGATGTTCAGGTTGATGTGATGGTGAGGGTGATATGATATTCAGGTTGAAATGAAGTTCCGGTTGACGTGTTATTCAGGTTGATGTGATGAGGTTGATGAGATGTTAAGGTAGACCTGATGTTCAAGTTGATGTGATGTTCAGGTTGACGTGATGTTGAGGTTAATGTAATGTTCAAGTTGATGTGATGTTAAGGTTGATGTGATGGTCAGGGTGATATGATGTTCAGGATGATGTGATGTTCAAGTTGACATGAAGTTCAGGTTGATGTGATGTTCATGTTGACACAATATTCAGGTTGGTGTGATGTTCAGGTTGACATGATGTTCAGTTTGAGATGATCAAGTTGACATGATGTTGAAGTTGACGTGAAGTTCTGGTTGACGTGATGTTCAGGTTGATGTGATGTTCAGGTTGATGTGATTTTCAGGTTGACATGAAGTTCAGGTTGATGTGATGTTCAGGTTGAGGTGATGTTCAGGTTGATGTGATGCTGAGATTGACGTGATGTTCAAGTCGATGTGATGTTCAAGTTGATGTGATTTTCAGGTTGACATGATCAGGTTGACATGATGTTCAGGTTGATGTGATGTTCAGGGTCATGTGATCAGGTTGATGTGACGTTCAAGTTGACGTGATGTTCAGATTGACGTGATGTTCAGGTTGACGTGATCAATTGGTGGGAGGTTCAGGTTGACCTGATATTCAGGTTGATGTGATGAGGGTGATGTGATGTTGAGGTTGATGTAATGTTCAAGTTTATGTGATGTTAAGGTTATTGTAAAGTTCAGGGTGATATGATGTTCAGGTTGATGTGATGTTCAAGTTGACACGATATTCAGGTTGGTGTGATGTTCAGGTTGACATGATGTTCAGGTTGACATGATGTTCAGTTTGAGATGATCAAGTTGACATGATGTTGAAGTTGACGTGAAGTTCTGGTTGATGTGATGTTCAGGTTGATGTGAGATTCAGGTTGACATGGTGTTTAGGTTGACATGGTCAGGCTGGCATGATGTTCAGGTTGACGTGATATTCAGGTTGATGTGATGTTCAAGTTGACATGATGTTCAGGTTGATGTGCTGTTCAGGTTGACATGATGTTCAGGTTGATCTGATGAAGTTGATGTGATGTTCAGGTTGACATAATGTTCATGTTGATGTGATGTTCAGGTTGACGTGATTTTTAGGTTGAAATGATCAGGTTGACATGATGTTCATAATGATGTGATGTTCAAGTTGACATGATGTTCAAGTTGATGTGATTTTCAGGTTGACATGATCAGGCTCACATGATGTTCAGGTTGATGTGATGTTCAGGGTCATGTGATCAGGTTGATGTGACATTCAAGTTGACGTGATGTTCAGATTGACGTGATGTTCAGGTTGACGTGATCAATTGGTGGGAGGTTCAGGTTGACGTGATCAATTGGTGGGAGGTTCAGGTTGACGTGATATTCAGGTTGATGTGATGAGGGTGATGTGATGTTGAGGTTGATGTAATGTTCAAGTTTATGTGATGTTAAGGTTATTGTAAAGTTCAGGGTGATATGATGTTCAGGTTGATGTGATGTTCAAGTTGACACAATATTCAGGTTGGTGTGATGTTCAGGTTGACATGATGTTCAGGTTGACATGATGTTCAGTTTGAGATGATCAAGTTGACATGATGTTGAAGTTGACGTGAAGTTCTGGTTGATGTGATGTTCAGGTTGATGTGAGATTCAGGTTGACATGGTGTTTAGGTTGACATGGTCAGGCTGGCATGATGTTCAGGTTGACGTGATATTCAGGTTGATGTGATGTTCAAGTTGACATGATGTTCAGGTTGATGTGCTGTTCAGGTTGACATGATGTTCAGGTTGATCTGATGAAGTTGATGTGATGTTCAGGTTGACATAATGTTCATGTTGATGTGATGTTCAGGTTGACGTGATTTTCAGGTTGAAATGATCAGGTTGACATGATGTTCATAATGATGTGATGTTCAAGTTGACATGATGTTCAAGTTGATGTGATTTTCAGGTTGACATGATCAGGCTCACATGATGTTCAGGTTGATGTGATGTTCAGGGTCATGTGATCAGGTTGATGTGACATTCAAGTTGACGTGATGTTCAGATTGACGTGATGTTCAGGTTGACGTGATCAATTGGTGGGAGGTTCAGGTTGACGTGATATTCAGGTTGATGTGATGAGGTTGATGTGATATTCAGATTGAAGTGATGTTAAGGTAGACCCGATGTTCAAGTTGATGTGATGTTCAGGTTGACGTGATGTTGAGGTTGAGGTGATGTTGACGTTGATGTGATGCTGAGGTTGATGTAATGTTCAAGTTGATGTGATGTTCAGGTTTATGTGATGGTCAGGGTGATATGATGTTCAGGTTGATGTGATGTTCAGGTTGACATGAAGTTCAAGTTGACGTGATATTCAGGTTGATGTGATGAGGTTGATGTGATGTTCAGATTTAAGTGATTTTAAGGTAGACCTGATGTTCAGGTTGATGTGATGTTCAGGTTGACGTGATGTTCAGGTTAACACAATATTCAGGTTGGTGTGATGTTCAGGTTGACATGGTGTTCAGTTTGAGATGATCAAGTTGACATGATGTTGAAGTTGACGTGAAGTTCAGGTTGACGTGATGTTCAGGTTGACATGATGTTTAGGTTGAAATGGTCAGGCTGGCATGATGTTCAGGTCGGTGTGATGTTCAGGGTCATGTGATCAGGTTGATTTGACATTCAAGTTGATGTGATGTTCAGGTTGAGGTGATGTTGACGTTGATGTGATGCTGAGGTTGATGTAATGTTCAAGTTGATGTGATGTTCAGGTTTATGTGATGTCAGGGTGATATGATGTTCAGGTTGATGTGATGTTCAGGTTGACATGAAGTTCAGGTTGACGTGATATTCAGGTTGATGTGATGAGGTTGATGTGGTGTTCAGATTGAAGTGATTTTAAGGTAGACCTGATGTTCAGGTTGATGTGATGTTCAGGTTGATGTGATGTTCAGGGTCATGTGATCAGGTTGATGTGACATTCAGGTTGATGTGAAGTTCAGGTTGACGTGATGTTCAGTTTGACGTTGTGTTTAGGTTGAAATGGTCAGGCTGGCATGATGTTCAGTTTGACGTGATATTCAGGTTGATGTGATGAGGTTGATGTGATGTTCAGATTGAAGTGATTTTAAGGTAGACCTGATGTTCAGGTTGATGTGATGTTCAAGTTGACATGATGTTCAGGTTGAAGTTATCAGGTTGACGTGATGTTCACAATGATGTGATGTTCAAGTTGACATGATGTTCAAGTTGATGTGATTTTCAGGTTTGCGTGATCAGGTTGATGTGACGTTCAAGTTGACGTGATATTCACATTGACATGATGTTCAGGTTGATGAAATGTTCAGGTTGATGTGATGTTAAAGTTGGCGTGATGTTCAGGTTGACATGAAGTTCAGGTTGATGTGATGTTAGGTTGAAGTGATGTTCAGGTTGACGTGATGTTGAGGTTAATGTAATGTTCAAGTTGATGTGATGTTAAGGTTGATGTGATGGTCAGGGTGATATGATGTTCAGGTTGATGTGATGTTCAAGTTGACATGAAGTTCAGGTTGATGTGATGTTCATGTTGACACAATATTCAGGTTGGTGTGATGTTCAGGTTGACATGATGTTCAGTTTGAGATGATCAAGTTGACATGATGTTGAAGTTGACGTGAAGTTCTGGTTGACGTGATGTTCAGGTTGATGTGATGTTCAGGTTGATGTGATTTTCAGGTTGACATGAAGTTCAGGTTGATGTGATGTTCAGGTTGAGGTGATGTTGAGGTTGATGTGATGCTGAGATTGACGTGATGTTCAGTTTGACGTGGTGTTTAGGTTGAAATGGTCAGGCTGGCATGATGTTCAGGTTGGTGTGATGTTCAGGTTGATGTGATGTTCAAGTTGACATGATGTTCAGGTTGAAGTTATCAGGTTGACATGATGTTCACAATGATGTGATGTTCAAGTTGATGTGATTTTCAGGTTTGCGTGATCAGGTTGATGTGACGTTCAAGTTGACGTGATATTCACATTGACATGATGTTCAGGTTGATGAAATGTTCAGGTTGATGTGATGTTAAGGTTGGCATGACGTTCAGGTTGACATGAAGTTCAGGTTGATCTGATGTTAGGTTGAAGTGATGTTCAGGTTGACATGAAGTTCAGGTTGATGTGATGTTCAGGTTGAGGTGATGTTGAGGTTGATGTGATGCTGAGATTGACATAATGTTCAAGTTGATGTGATGTTCAGGTTGATGTGATGGTGAGGGTGATATGATATTCAGGTTGACATGAAGTTCAGGTTGACGTGTTATTCAGGTTGATGTGATGAGGTTGATGTGATGTTAAGGTAGACCCGATGTTCAAGTTGATGTGATGTTCAGGTTGACGTGATGTTGAGGTTGATGTAATGTTCAAGTTGATGTGATGTTAAGATTGATGTGATGGTCAGGGTGATATGATGTTCAGGTTGATGTGATATTCAAGTTGACATGAAGTTCAGGTTGATGTGATGTTCATGTTGACACGATATTCAGGTTGGTGTGATGTTCAGGTTGACATGATGTTCAGTTTGAGATGATCAAGTTGACATGATGTTGAAGTTGACGTGAAGTTCTGGTTGACGGGATGTTCAGGTTGATGTGGTGTTTAGGTTGATGTGATGTTCAAGTTAACATGATGTTCAAGTTAATGTGATTTTCAGGTTGACATGATCAGGTTCACATGATGTTCAGGTTGATGTTAATTTCAGGTTGACGTGATGTTCATTATGATGGAATGTTCAGGTTGATGTGATTTTCAGGTTGACGTGATCAGGATGACATGGTGTTCAGTTTGACGGGATTTTAAGGTTGATTTGACATTCACGTTGACATCATTTTATGGTTAACATGATGTTCAGGTTGATCTGATGAGGTTCATGTGATGTTCATTTTGACGTGATGTTCAGGTTGATGTGATGTTCATATTAAAGGGAGATTCAGGTTAATTTGATGTTCAGGTTGATGTGATTTTCAGGTTGATGTTATCATGTTGACGTGATGTTCAGGTTGATGTAATATTCAGGTTGACGTTATGTTCAGGTGGGTGTGATGTTCAGGTTGAATTGATGTTCAAGTTTCTTATTTTCAGGTTGACTTTTTAAGGTTCACATGATTTTCAGGTTAATGTAATATTCAGGTTGATGTGATCAGGCTGATGATATGTTCATGTTGATATAATGTTCAAGTTGATGTGATTTTCAGGTTGACATGATCAAGTTCACATGATGTTCAGGTTGATGAAATGTTCAGGTTGATGTGATGTTAAGGTTGACGTGATGTTCAGGTTGACATGAAGTTCAGGTTGATGTGATGTTAGGTTGAAGTGATGTTCAGGTTGACATGAGGTTCAGGTTGATGTGATGTTAGGTTGAAGTGATGTTCAGGTTGACATGAGGTTCAGGTTGATGTGATGTTCAGGTTGAGGTGATGTTGAGATTGATGTGATGCTGAGATTGACGTAATGTTCAAGTTGATGTGATGTTCAAGTTGACATGATGTTCAGGTTGAAGTTATCAGGTTGACATGATGTTCACAATGATGTGATGTTCAAGTTGACATGATGTTCAAGTTGATGTGATTTTCAGGTTTGCGTGATCAGGTTGATGTGACGTTCAAGTTGACGTGATATTCACATTGACATGATGTTCAGGTTGATGAAATGTTCAGGTTGATGTGATGTTAAGGTTGGCGTGATGTTCAGGTTGACATGAAGTTCAGGCTGATGTGATGTTAGGTTGAAGTGATGTTCAGGTTGACGTGATGTTGAGGTTAATGTAATGTTCAAGTTGATGTGATGTTAAGGTTGATGTGATGGTCAGGGTGATATGATGTTCAGGTTGATGTGATGTTCAAGTTGACATGAAGTTCAGGTTGATGTGATGTTCATGTTGACACAATATTCAGGTTGGTGTGATGTTCAGGTTGACATGATGTTCAGTTTGAGATGATCAAGTTGACATGATGTTGAAGTTGACGTGAAGTTCTGGTTGACGTGATGTTCAGGTTGATGTGATGTTCAGGTTGATGTGATTTTCAGGTTGACATGAAGTTCAGGTTGATGTGATGTTCAGGTTGAGGTGATGTTTAGGTTGATGTGATGCTGAGATTGACGTGATGTTCAGTTTGACGTGGTGTTTAGGTTGAAATGGTCAGGCTGGCATGATGTTCAGGTTGGTGTGATGTTCAGGTTGATGTGCTGTTCAAGTTGACATGATGTTCAGGTTGAAGTTATCAGGTTGACATGATGTTCACAATGATGTGATGTTCAAGTTGATGTGATTTTCAGGTTTGCGTGATCAGGTTGATGTGACGTTCAAGTTGACGTGATATTCACATTGACATGATGTTCAGGTTGATGAAATGTTCAGGTTGATGTGATGTTAAGGTTGGCATGATGTTCAGGTTGACATGAAGTTCAGGTTGATGTGATGTTAGGTTGAAGTGATGTTCAGGTTGACATGAAGTTCAGGTTGATGTGATGTTCAGGTTGATGTGATGAGGTTGATGTGATGTTAAGGTAGACCCGATGTTCAAGTTGATGTGATGTTCAGGTTGACGTGATGTTGAGGTTGATGTAATGTTCAAGTTGATGTGATGTTAAGATTGATGTGATGGTCAGGGTGATATGATGTTCAGGTTGATGTGATGTTCAAGTTGACATGAAGTTCAGGTTGATGTGATGTTCAGGTTGATGTGATGGTGAGGGTGATATGATATTCAGGTTGACATGAAGTTCAGGTTGACGTGTTATTCAGGTTGATGTGATGAGGTTGATGTGATGTTAAGGTAGACCCGATGTTCAAGTTGATGTGATGTTCAGGTTGACGTGATGTTGAGGTTGATGTAATGTTCAAGTTGATGTGATGTTAAGATTGATGTGATGGTCAGGGTGATATGATGTTCAGGTTGATGTGATGTTCAAGTTGACATGAAGTTCAGGTTGATGTGATGTTCATGTTGACACGATATTCAGGTTGGTGTGATGTTCAGGTTGACATGATGTTCAGTTTGAGATGATCAAGTTGACATGATGTTGAAGTTGACGTGAAGTTCTGGTTGACGGGATGTTCAGGTTGATGTGATGTTCAGGTTGATGTGGTGTTTAGGTTGATGTGATGTTCAAGTTAACATGATGTTCAAGTTAATGTGATTTTCAGGTTGACATGATCAGGTTCACATGATGTTCAGGTTGATGTTAATTTCAGGTTGACGTGATGTTCATTATGATGGAATGTTCAGGTTGATGTGATTTTCAGGTTGACGTGATCAGGATGACATGGTGTTCAGTTTGACGTGATGTTAATGTTGATTTGACATTCACGTTGACATCATTTTATGGTTAACATGATGTTCAGGTTGATCTGATGAGGTTCATGTGATGTTCAGGTTGACGTGATGTTCAGGTTGATGTGATGTTCATATTAAAGGGAGATTCAGGTTAATTTGATGTTCAGGTTGATGTGATTTTCAGGTTGATGTTATCATGTTGACGTGATGTTCAGGTTGATGTAATATTCAGGTTGACATTATGTTCAGGTGGGTGTGATGTTCAGGTTGAATTGATGTTCAAGTTTCTTATTTTCAGGTTGACTTTTTAAGGTTCACATGATTTTCAGGGTGATGTAATATTCAGGTTGATGTGATCAGGTTGATGATATGTTCATGTTGATATAATGTTCAAGTTGATGTGATTTTCAGGTTGACATGATCAAGTTCACATGATGTTCAGGTTGATGAAATGTTCAGGTTGATGTGATGTTAAGGTTGACGTGATGTTCAGGTTGACATGAAGTTCAGGTTGATGTGATGTTAGGTTGATGTGATGTTAGGTTGAAGTGATGTTCAGGTTGACATGAGGTTCAGGTTGATGTGATGTTCAGGTTGAGGTGATGTTGAGATTGATGTGATGCTGAGATTGACGTAATGTTCAAGTGATGTGATGTTCAGGTTGATGTGATGGTCAGGGTGAGATGATGTTCAGGTTGATGTGATGTTCAGGTTGACATGAAGTTCAGGTTGACGTGATATTCAGGTTGATATGATGTTCAGGTTGATGTGATGTTCAAGTTGACATGATGTTCAGTTTGACGTGATGATCAGGTTGACTGGAGGTTCAGGTTGATGTGATATTCAGGTTGATGTGATGAGGTTGATGTGATATTCAGATTGAAGTGATGTTAAGGTAGACCCGATGTTCAAGTTGATGTGATGTTGAGGTTGATGTGATGTTGAGGTTGAGGTGATGTTGACGTTGATGTGATGCTGAAGTTGACGTAATGTTCAAGTTGATGTGATGTTCAGGTTGATGTGATGTTCAAGTTGACATGATGTTCAGGTTGAAGTGATCAGGTTGACATGATGTTCACAATGATGTGATGTTCAAGTTGACATAATGTTCAAGTTGATGTGATTTTCAGGTTGACATGAAGTTCAGGTTGATGTGATGTTAGGTTGAAGTGATGTTCAGGTTGACATGAAGTTCAGGTTGATGTGACGTTCAGGTTGAGGTGATGTTGATGTTGATGTGATGCTGAGATTGACGTAATGTTCAAGTTGATGTGATGTTCAGGTTGATGTGATGGTCAGGGTGATGTGATGTTCAGGTTGATGTGATGTTCAGGTTGACATGAAGTTCAGGTTGACGTGGTATTCAAGTTGATGTGATGAGGTTGATGTGATGTTAAGGTAGACCTGATGTTCAGGTTGACGTGGTGTTTAGGTTGACATGGTCAGGCTGGCATGATGTTCATGCTGGCGTGATGTTCAGGTTGATGTGATGTTCAAGTTGCCATGCTGTTCAGGCTGATGTGATGTTCAGGTTGACATGATGTTCAAGTTAATCTGATGAAGTTGATGTGATGTTCAGGTTGAAGTGATCAGGTTGACATGATGTTCACAATGATGTGATGTTCAAGTTGACATGATGTTCAAGTTGACGTGATTTTCAGGTTGACATGATCAGGATCACATGATGTTCAGGTTGATGTGACGTTCAGATTCATGTGATCAGGTTGATGTGACGTTCAAGTTGACGTGATATTCAGATTGACATGATGTTCAAGTTGATGTGATGTTAAGGTTAACGTGATGTTCAGGTTGACATGAAGTTCAGGTTTATGTGATGTTCGGTTGAAGTGATGTTCAGGTTGACATGAGGTTCAGGTTGACATGATGTTCACAATGATGTGATGTTCAAGTTGACATGATGTTCAAGTTGATGTGATTTTCAGGTTTGCGTGATCAGGTTGATGTGACGTTCAAGTTGACGTGATATTCACATTGACATGATGTTCAGGTTGATGAAATGTTCAGGTTGATGTGATGTTAAGGTTGGCATGATGTTCAGGTTGACATGAAGTTCAGGTTGATGTGATGTTAGATTGAAGTGATGTTCAGGTTGACATGAAGTTCAGGTTGACATGAAGTTCAGGTTGATGTGATGTTCAGGTTGAGGTGATGTTGAGGTTGATGTGATGCTGAGATTGACATCATGTTCAAGTTGATGTGATGTTCAGGTTGATGTGATGGTGAGGGTGATATGATATTCAGGTTGAAATGAAGTTCCGGTTGACGTGTTATTCAGGTTGATGTGATGAGGTTGATGAGATGTTAAGGTAGACCCGATGTTCAAGTTGATGTGATGTTCAGGTTGACGTGATGTTGAGGTTAATGTAATGTTCAAGTTGATGTGATGTTAAGGTTGATGTGATGGTCAGGGTGATATGATGTTCAGGATGATGTGATGTTCAAGTTGACATGAAGTTCAGGTTGATGTGATGTTCATGTTGACACAATATTCAGGTTGGTGTGATGTTCAGGTTGACATGATGTTCAGTTTGAGATGATCAAGTTGACATGATGTTGAAGTTGACGTGAAGTTCTGGTTGACGTGATGTTCAGGTTGATGTGATGTTCAGGTTGATGTGATTTTCAGGTTGACATGAAGTTCAGGTGGATGTGATGTTCAGGTTGAGGTGATGTTGAGGTTGATGTGATGCTGAGATTGACGTGATGTTCAAGTCGATGTGATGTTCAAGTTGATGTGATTTTCAGGTTGACATGATCAGATTGACATGATGTTCAGGTTGATGTGATGTTCAGGGTCATGTGATCAGGTTGATGTGACGTTCAAGTTGACGTGATGTTCAGATTGACGTGATGTTCAGGTTGACGTGATCAATTGGTGGGAGGTTCAGGTTGACCTGATATTCAGGTTGATGTGATGAGGGTGATGTGATGTTGAGGTTGATGTAATGTTCAAGTTTATGTGATGTTAAGGTTATTGTAAAGTTCAGGGTGATATGATGTTCAGGTTGATGTGATGTTCAAGTTGACACGATATTCAGGTTGGTGTGATGTTCAGGTTGACATGATGTTCAGGTTGACATGATGTTCAGTTTGAGATGATCAAGTTGACATGATGTTGAAGTTGACGTGAAGTTCTGGTTGATGTGATGTTCAGGTTGATGTGAGATTCAGGTTGACATGGTGTTTAGGTTGACATGGTCAGGCTGGCATGATGTTCAGGTTGACGTGATATTCAGGTTGATGTGATGTTCAAGTTGACATGATGTTCAGGTTGATGTTCTGTTCAGGTTGACATGATGTTCAGGTTGATCTGATGAAGTTGATGTGATGTTCAGGTTGACGTAATGTTCATGTTGATGTGATGTTCAGGTTGACGTGATTTTCAGGTTGAAATGATCAGGTTGACATGATGTTCATAATGATGTGATGTTCAAGTTGACATGATGTTCAAGTTGATGTGATTTTCAGGTTGACATGATCAGGCTCACATGATGTTCAGGTTGATGTGATGTTCAGGGTCATGTGATCAGGTTGATGTGACATTCAAGTTGACGTGATGTTCAGATTGACGTGATGTTCAGGTTGACGTGATCAATTGGTGGGAGGTTCAGGTTGACGTGATATTCAGGTTGATGTGATGAGGTTGACGTGATTTTCAGGTTGAAATGATCAGGTTGACATGATGTTCATAATGATGTGATGTTCAAGTTGACATGATGTTCAAGTTGATGTGATTTTCAGGTTGACATGATCAGGCTCACATGATGTTCAGGTTGATGTGATGTTCAGGGTCATGTGATCAGGTTGATGTGACGTTCAAGTTGACGTGATATTCACATTGACATGATGTTCAGGTTGATGAAATGTTCAGGTTGATGTGATGTTAAGGTTGGCATGATGTTCAGGTTGACATGAAGTTCAGGTTGATGTGATGTTAGGTTGAAGTGATGTTCAGGTTGACATGAAGTTCAGGTTGATGTGATGTTCAGGTTGAGGTGATGTTGAGGTTGATGTGATGCTGAGATTGACATAATGTTCAAGTTGATGTGATGTTCAGGTTGATGTGATGGTGAGGGTGATATGATATTCAGGTTGAAATGAAGTTCCGGTTGACGTGTTATTCAGGTTGATGTGATGAGGTTGATGAGATGTTAAGGTAGACCTGATGTTCAAGTTGATGTGATGTTCAGGTTGACGTGATGTTGAGGTTAATGTAATGTTCAAGTTGATGTGATGTTAAGGTTGATGTGATGGTCAGGGTGATATGATGTTCAGGATGATGTGATGTTCAAGTTGACATGAAGTTCAGGTTGATGTGATGTTCATGTTGACACAATATTCAGGTTGGTGTGATGTTCAGGTTGACATGATGTTCAGTTTGAGATGATCAAGTTGACATGATGTTGAAGTTGACGTGAAGTTCTGGTTGACGTGATGTTCAGGTTGATGTGATGTTCAGGTTGATGTGATTTTCAGGTTGACATGAAGTTCAGGTTGATGTGATGTTCAGGTTGAGGTGATGTTCAGGTTGATGTGATGCTGAGATTGACGTGATGTTCAAGTCGATGTGATGTTCAAGTTGATGTGATTTTCAGGTTGACATGATCAGGTTGACATGATGTTCAGGTTGATGTGATGTTCAGGGTCATGTGATCAGGTTGATGTGACGTTCAAGTTGACGTGATGTTCAGATTGACGTGATGTTCAGGTTGACGTGATCAATTGGTGGGAGGTTCAGGTTGACCTGATATTCAGGTTGATGTGATGAGGGTGATGTGATGTTGAGGTTGATGTAATGTTCAAGTTTATGTGATGTTAAGGTTATTGTAAAGTTCAGGGTGATATGATGTTCAGGTTGATGTGATGTTCAAGTTGACACGATATTCAGGTTGGTGTGATGTTCAGGTTGACATGATGTTCAGGTTGACATGATGTTCAGTTTGAGATGATCAAGTTGACATGATGTTGAAGTTGACGTGAAGTTCTGGTTGATGTGATGTTCAGGTTGATGTGAGATTCAGGTTGACATGGTGTTTAGGTTGACATGGTCAGGCTGGCATGATGTTCAGGTTGACGTGATATTCAGGTTGATGTGATGTTCAAGTTGACATGATGTTCAGGTTGATGTGCTGTTCAGGTTGACATGATGTTCAGGTTGATCTGATGAAGTTGATGTGATGTTCAGGTTGACATAATGTTCATGTTGATGTGATGTTCAGGTTGACGTGATTTTCAGGTTGAAATGATCAGGTTGACATGATGTTCATAATGATGTGATGTTCAAGTTGACATGATGTTCAAGTTGATGTGATTTTCAGGTTGACATGATCAGGCTCACATGATGTTCAGGTTGATGTGATGTTCAGGGTCATGTGATCAGGTTGATGTGACATTCAAGTTGACGTGATGTTCAGATTGACGTGATGTTCAGGTTGACGTGATCAATTGGTGGGAGGTTCAGGTTGACGTGATCAATTGGTGGGAGGTTCAGGTTGACGTGATATTCAGGTTGATGTGATGAGGGTGATGTGATGTTGAGGTTGATGTAATGTTCAAGTTTATGTGATGTTAAGGTTATTGTAAAGTTCAGGGTGATATGATGTTCAGGTTGATGTGATGTTCAAGTTGACACAATATTCAGGTTGGTGTGATGTTCAGGTTGACATGATGTTCAGGTTGACATGATGTTCAGTTTGAGATGATCAAGTTGACATGATGTTGAAGTTGACGTGAAGTTCTGGTTGATGTGATGTTCAGGTTGATGTGAGATTCAGGTTGACATGGTGTTTAGGTTGACATGGTCAGGCTGGCATGATGTTCAGGTTGACGTGATATTCAGGTTGATGTGATGTTCAAGTTGACATGATGTTCAGGTTGATGTGCTGTTCAGGTTGACATGATGTTCAGGTTGATCTGATGAAGTTGATGTGATGTTCAGGTTGACATAATGTTCATGTTGATGTGATGTTCAGGTTGACGTGATTTTCAGGTTGAAATGATCAGGTTGACATGATGTTCATAATGATGTGATGTTCAAGTTGACATGATGTTCAAGTTGATGTGATTTTCAGGTTGACATGATCAGGCTCACATGATGTTCAGGTTGATGTAATATTCAGGTTGACATTATGTTCAGGTGGGTGTGATGTTCAGGTTGAATTGATGTTCAAGTTTCTTATTTTCAGGTTGACTTTTTAAGGTTCACATGATTTTCAGGGTAATGTAATATTCAGGTTGATGTGATCAGGTTGATGATATGTTCATGTTGATATAATGTTCAAGTTGATGTGATTTTCAGGTTGACATGATCAAGTTCACATGATGTTCAGGTTGATGAAATGTTCAGGTTGATGTGATGTTAAGGTTGACGTGATGTTCAGGTTGACATGAAGTTCAGGTTGATGTGATGTTAGGTTGAAGTGATGTTCAGGTTGACATGAGGTTCAGGTTGATGTGATGTTCAGGTTGAGGTGATGTTGAGATTGATGTGATGCTGAGATTGACGTAATGTTCAAGTGATGTGATGTTCAGGTTGATGTGATGGTCAGGGTGAGATGATGTTCAGGTTGATGTGATGTTCAGGTTGACATGAAGTTCAGGTTGACGTGATATTCAGGTTGATATGATGTTCAGGTTGATGTGATGTTCAAGTTGACATGATGTTCAGTTTGACGTGATGATCAGGTTGACTGGAGGTTCAGGTTGATGTGATATTCAGGTTGATGTGATGAGGTTGATGTGATATTCAGATTGAAGTGATGTTAAGGTAGACCCGATGTTCAAGTTGATGTGATGTTGAGGTTGATGTGATGTTGAGGTTGAGGTGATGTTGACGTTGATGTGATGCTGAAGTTGACGTAATGTTCAAGTTGATGTGATGTTCAGGTTGATGTGATGTTCAAGTTGACATGATGTTCAGGTTGAAGTGATCAGGTTGACATGATGTTCACAATGATGTGATGTTCAAGTTGACATAATGTTCAAGTTGATGTGATTTTCAGGTTGACATGAAGTTCAGGTTGATGTGATGTTAGGTTGAAGTGATGTTCAGGTTGACATGAAGTTCAGGTTGATGTGACGTTCAGGTTGAGGTGATGTTGATGTTGATGTGATGCTGAGATTGACGTAATGTTCAAGTTGATGTGATGTTCAGGTTGATGTGATGGTCAGGGTGATGTGATGTTCAGGTTGATGTGATGTTCAGGTTGACATGAAGTTCAGGTTGACGTGGTATTCAAGTTGATGTGATGAGGTTGATGTGATGTTAAGGTAGACCTGATGTTCAGGTTGACGTGGTGTTTAGGTTGACATGGTCAGGCTGGCATGATGTTCATGCTGGCGTGATGTTCAGGTTGATGTGATGTTCAAGTTGCCATGCTGTTCAGGCTGATGTGATGTTCAGGTTGACATGATGTTCAAGTTGATCTGATGAAGTTGATGTGATGTTCAGGTTGAAGTGATCAGGTTGACATGATGTTCACAATGATGTGATGTTCAAGTTGACATGATGTTCAAGTTGACGTGATTTTCAGGTTGACATGATCAGGATCACATGATGTTCAGGTTGATGTGACGTTCAGATTCATGTGATCAGGTTGATGTGACGTTCAAGTTGACGTGATATTCAGATTGACATGATGTTCAAGTTGATGTGATGTTAAGGTTAACGTGATGTTCAGGTTGACATGAAGTTCAGGTTTATGTGATGTTCGGTTGAAGTGATGTTCAGGTTGACATGAGGTTCAGGTTGACATGATGTTCACAATGATGTGATGTTCAAGTTGACATGATGTTCAAGTTGATGTGATTTTCAGGTTTGCGTGATCAGGTTGATGTGACGTTCAAGTTGACGTGATATTCGCATTGACATGATGTTCAGGTTGATGAAATGTTCAGGTTGATGTGATGTTAAGGTTGGCATGATGTTCAGGTTGACATGAAGTTCAGGTTGATGTGATGTTAGATTGAAGTGATGTTCAGGTTGACATGAAGTTCAGGTTGATGTGATGTTCAGGTTGAGGTGATGTTGAGGTTGATGTGATGCTGAGATTGACATAATGTTCAAGTTGATGTGATGTTCAGGTTGATGTGATGGTGAGGGTGATATGATATTCAGGTTGAAATGAAGTTCCGGTTGACGTGTTATTCAGGTTGATGTGATGAGGTTGATGAGATGTTAAGGTAGACCCGATGTTCAAGTTGATGTGATGTTCAGGTTGACGTGATGTTGAGGTTAATGTAATGTTCAAGTTGATGTGATGTTAAGGTTGATGTGATGGTCAGGGTGATATGATGTTCAGGATGATGTGATGTTCAAGTTGACATGAAGTTCAGGTTGATGTGATGTTCATGTTGACACAATATTCAGGTTGGTGTGATGTTCAGGTTGACATGATGTTCAGTTTGAGATGATCAAGTTGACATGATGTTGAAGTTGACGTGAAGTTCTGGTTGACGTGATGTTCAGGTTGATGTGATGTTCAGGTTGATGTGATTTTCAGGTTAACATGAAGTTCAGGTTGATGTGATGTTCAGGTTGAGGTGATGTTGAGGTTGATGTGATGCTGAGATTGACATGATGTTCAAGTCGATGTGATGTTCAAGTTGATGTGATTTTCAGGTTGACATGATCAGGTTGACATGATGTTCAGGTTGATGTGATGTTCAGGGTCATGTGATCAGGTTGATGTGACGTTCAAGTTGACGTGATGTTCAGATTGACGTGATGTTCAGGTTGACGTGATCAATTGGTGGGAGGTTCAGGTTGACGTGATATTCAGGTTGATGTGATGAGGGTGATGTGATGTTGAGGTTGATGTAATGTTCAAGTTTATGTGATGTTAAGGTTATTGTAAAGTTCAGGGTGATATGATGTTCAGGTTGATGTGATGTTCAAGTTGACACGATATTCAGGTTGGTGTGATGTTCAGGTTGACATGATGTTCAGGTTGACATGATGTTCAGTTTGAGATGATCAAGTTGACATGATGTTGAAGTTGACGTGAAGTTCTGGTTGATGTGATGTTCAGGTTGATGTGAGATTCAGGTTGACATGGTGTTTAGGTTGACATGGTCAGGCTGGCATGATGTTCAGGTTGACGTGATATTCAGGTTGATGTGATGTTCAAGTTGACATGATGTTCAGGTTGATGTGCTGTTCAGGTTGACATGATGTTCAGGTTGATCTGATGAAGTTGATGTGATGTTCAGGTTGACATAATGTTCATGTTGATGTGATGTTCAGGTTGACGTGATTTTCAGGTTGAAATGATCATGTTGACATGATGTTCATAATGATGTGATGTTCAAGTTGACATGATGTTCAAGTTGATGTGATTTTCAGGTTGACATGATCAGGCTCACATGATGTTCAGGTTGATGTGATGTTCAGGGTCATGTGATCAGGTTGATGTGACATTCAAGTTGACATGATGTTCAGATTGACGTGATGTTCAGGTTGACGTGATCAATTGGTGGGAGGTTCAGGTTGACGTGATATTCAGGTTGATGTGATGAGGTTGATGTGATATTCAGATTGAAGTGATGTTAAGGTGGACCCGATGTTCAAGTTGATGTGATGTTCAGGTTGACGTGATGTTGAGGTTGAGGTGATGTTGACGTTGATGTGATGCTGAGGTTGATGTAATGTTCAAGTTGATTTGATGTTCAGGTTTATGTGATGGTCAGGGTGATATGATGTTCAGGTTGATGTGATGTTCAGGTTGACATGAAGTTCAAGTTGACGTGATAATCAGGTTGATGTGATGAGGTTGATGTGATGTTCAGATTTAAGTGATTTTAAGGTAGACCTGATGTTCAGGTTGACGTGATGTTCAGGTTGACACAATATTCAGGTTGGTGTGATGTTCAGGTTGACATGGTGTTCAGTTTGAGATGATCAAGTTGACATGATGTTGAAGTTGACGTGAAGTTCAGGTTGACGTGATGTTCAGGTTGACATGATGTTTAGGTTGAAATGGTCAGGCTGGCATGATGTTCAGGTCGGTGTGATGTTCAGGGTCATGTGATCAGGTTGATGTGACATTCAAGTTGATGTGATGTTCAGGTTGAGGTGATGTTGACGTTGATGTGATGCTGAGGTTGATGTAATGTTCAAGTTGATGTGATGTTCAGGTTTATGTGATGTCAGGGTGATATGATGTTCAGGTTGATGTGATGTTCAGGTTGACATGAAGTTCAGGTTGACGTGATATTCAGGTTGATGTGATGAGGTTGATGTGGTGTTCAGATTGAAGTGATTTTAAGGTAGACCTGATGTTCAGGTTGATGTGATGTTCAGGTTGATGTGATGTTCAGGGTCATGTGATCAGGTTGATGTGACATTCAGGTTGATGTGAAGTTCAGGTTGACGTGATGTTCAGCTTGACGTGGTGTTTAGGTTGAAATGGTCAGGCTGGCATGGTGTTCAGGTTGGTGTGATGTTCAGGTTGACGTGATATTCAGGTTGATGTGATGAGGTTGATGTGATGTTCAGATTGAAGTGATTTTAAGGTAGACCTGATGTTCAGGTCGATGTGATGTTCAAGTTGACATGATGTTCAGGTTGATGGGATTTTCAGGTTTACGTGTTCAGGTTCACATGATGTGTTGATGTGATGATGAGGTTTCTATGGTGTTGAGGTTGATGTGATGTTAAAGTTAACGTGGAGTTCAGGTTGGCGTGATCAGGTTGTCATGATGTTCAGGTTAGCGTTATGTTCAGGTTGAAGTGGTGTTCAGCTTGACATGATCTCGTTTACATGATGCTCAGGTTGATGTGATGTTCAGGTTGACGTGATGTTCAGGTTTTTATGATTTTCAGGTTTATGTTATATTCAGGTTGATTTGATCAGGTTGACGTGATCTTCAGGTTCACATGATGTTCAGGTTGATGTAATGTTCAGGTTGATGTGATGTTCAGGTTGACATGATACTCAAGGTGTTGTGATGTTCAGGTTAATGTGATATTCAGTTTGACATGATCAGGTTGACGTGATTTTCAGGTTGATTTGATGCTCAGGTTGATGTGATTTTCAGGTTCATGTGAATTTCAGGTTGTTGGGATATTCAGGTTGATGTGATTCTCAGGTTGATATGAAGTTCAGGTTGACGGGATATTCAGGTTGATGTGATTTACAGGTTGACATGATTTTCAGGTTGATGTTATTTTCAGTTTGACGTGATCAGGTTGACATGATGTTAAGGTTGATGTGATGCTCAGGTTGACGTTATAACGTTGACGTGATTTTCAGGTTGATGGGATATTCAGGTTTATGTTATTTTCAGGTTGACAGGATTTTCAGCTTGATGTGATGCTCAGGTTGATTTTTTTTTCAGGTTGACGTTATCAGGTTCACATGATGTTCAGGTTGACATGAATTTCAGGTTTATGTGATGTCAGGTTGACATGATTTTCAGGTTGACGCGATGTTGTGGTTGATGTGATGTTGAGGTTTATTTGATGTTCAGGTTAAGGTGGAGTTCAGGTTGACATGATGTTAAGGTTGGCGTGATGTTCAGGTTGATGTCATGTTCATGTTGACTTGATGTTCAGGTTAATGTGATTTTCAGGTTGACGTGATCAGGTTGACGTGATCAGGTTGACGTGATGTTCAGGTTGGCGTGATTTTCAGGTTGATGCGAGGTTCAGATTGACGTGATGTTCAGGTTGATGGAATGTTCAGGTTGATGTGACGTTCAGGTTCATGATGCTAATGTTTACGTGATGTTCAGGGTGACTTGAAGTTCATGTTGATGTGATGTCAGTTTGACGTTATTTTCTGGTTGATGTTATGTTCATGTTAACATGTTCAGGTTGACCTAATGTTCAGGTTTTCATGATGTTCAGGGTGATGTCAGCTTAACCTGATTATCTGGTTGATGCAATGTTCAGGTTGACTTCATGCTCAGGTTGCTTTGATGTTCAAGTTGTCGTTGTGTTTAGGTAGACGTGATCAGGTTGACATGATTTTCCGGTTTTCATGTTGTTCAGGTTGATGTGATATTCAGGCTACTGTTATCAGGTTGATGTGATGTCCTGTTGACCTGATGTTCTGGTTGACGCGATGTTCAGGTTGACATGATGCTCGGGTTTTTGTGATGTTCAAGTTGATGTCATGTTCAGTTTGACGTGATCAGGTGTACGTGATGTTCAGTTTGATGTGATTCTCAGGTTGATATGAAGTTCAGGTTGACGGGATATTCAGGTTGATGTGATTTACAGGTTGACGTGATTTTCAGTTTAATGTGATGTTCAGTTTGACGTGATCAGGTTGACATGATGTTAAGGTTGATGTGATGCTCATGTTGACGTGATCACGTTGACATGATGTTCAGCTTGATTTAATTTTCAGGTTGACGTGATCAGGTTCACATCATGTTCAAGTTGATATGATTTTCAGGTTGATGCGAGGTTCAGATTGACTTGATGTTCAGGTTGATGAAATGTTCAGGTTGATGTTACGTTCTGGTTCATGTGATGCTAATATTTACGTGATGTTCAGTGTGACTTGAAGCTCAGGTTGATGTGATGTCAGTTTGACGTTATTTTCTGGTTGATGTGATGTTCATGTTAAAATGTTCAGGTTGATCTAATGTTCAGGTTTTCATGATGTTCAGGTTGATGTGATGTCAGCTTAACATGATTATCTGATTGACGCGATGTTCAGGTTGACATGCTGCTCAGGTTGCTTTGATGTTCAGGTTGTCGTTGTGTTTAGGTCGACGTGATCAGGTTGACATGATGTTCAGGTTTTCATGTTGTTCAGGTTGATGTGATATTCAGGCTAATCTTATCAGGTTGATGTTATGTCTGGTTGACGTGATGTTCTGGTTGACGCGATCTTCAGGTTGACGTGATGCTCAGGTTGCTGTGATGTTCAAGTTGATGTCATGTTCAGTTTGACGTGATCAGGTTTACGTGATGTTCAGTTTGATGTGATTCTCAGGTTGATATGAAGTTCAGGTTGACGGGATATTCAGGTTGATGTGATTTACAGGTTCATATGAAGTTCAGGTTGATGTGATTTACAGGTTGACGTGATTTTCAGGTTGATGTGATTTTCAGTTTGACGTGATCAGGTTGACATGACATTAAGGGTGATGTGATGCTCAGGTTGACTTGATCACGTGTACATGATGTTCAGTTTGATGGCATATTCAGGTTTATGTGATTTTCAGGTGGATAGGATGTTCAGCTTGATGTGATGCTCAGGTTGATTTTTTTCAGGTTGACGTGATCAGGTTAACATGATGTTCAGGTTGACATGAATTTCAGGTTTATGTGATGTCAGGTTGACATGATTTTCAGGTTGACGCAATGTTGATGTTGATGTGATGTTGAGGATTTTTTGATGTTCAGGTTAAGGTGGAGTTCAGGTTGACGTGATCAGGTTGACGTGATCTTAAGGTTGGCGTGATGTTCAGGTTAATGTCATGTTCATTTTTAATTGATGTTCAGGTTAATGTGATTTTCAGGTTGACATGATAAGGTTGACATGATGTTCAGTTTGATGTGATGTTCATGTTTATTTGATTTTCTGGTTGATGTGATGTTCAGGCTTACATGTTGTTCAGATTGTTGTAATGTTCTGGTTGATGTGATTTTCAGGTTGATGTAATGTTCAGTTTGTTGTGATCAGGTTGACATGATGTTAAGGTTGATGCGATGCTCAGGTTGATGTGATCACATTGACGTGATGTTCAGGTTGACGTGAAGTTCAGGTTGATGTAATTTTCAGATTGACGTTATGCTCAAGTTGCTGTGATGTTCAAGTTGATGTTGTTTTTGGTAGACGTGATCAAGTTGACATGATTTTCAGGTTTTCGTGTTGTTCAGGTTGATGTGACATTCAGGCTAATGTTATCAGTTTGATGTGATTTCCAGTTGACGTGATGTTCTGGTTGACGCGATGTTCTGGTTGACGCGATGTTCAGGTTGACGTGATGCTCAGGTTGCTGTGATGTTCAAGTTGATGTCATGTTCAGTTTGACGTGATCAGGTTTACGTGATGTTCAGATTGATGTGATTCTAAGGTTGATGTGATTTTCGGGTTGATATGATGTTCAGGTTTACGGGATATTCAGGTTGATGTGATTCTCAGGTTGATATGAAGTTCAGGTTGACGGGATATTCAGGTTGATGTGATTTACGGGTTGACATGATGTTCAGGTTGATGTGATGTTCAGGTTGACGTGATCAGGTTGACGTGATGTTTAGGTTGACGTGATCAGGTCTACGTGATGTAGGTTGACGGGATATTCAGGTTGATGTCATTTTCAGGTGGATATGAAGTTCAGGTTGACGGGATATTCAGGTTGATGTCATTTTCAGGTTGTTGTGATTTTCAGGTTGATATGAAGTTCAGGTTGACGGGATATTCAGGTTGATGTGATTTACAGGTTGACTTGATTTTCAGGTTGATGTGATTTTCAGTTTGACGTGATCACGTTGACATGATGTTCAGGTTGATGCGATATTCAGATTTAAGTGATTTTCAGGTTGACAGGATGTTCAGCTTGATGTGATGCTCAGGTTGATTTTTTTTCATGTTGACATGATCAGGTTCACATGATGTTCAGGTTGACATGAATTTCAGCTTCATGTGATGTCAAGTTGACATGATTTTCAGGTTGACATGATGTTGAGGTTGATGTGATGTTGAGGTTTATTTGATGTTCAGGTTAAGGTGGAGTTCAGGTTGATGTGATCAGGTTGACGTGATGTTAAAGTTGGCGTTATGTTCAGGTTGATGTCATGTTCATGTTGACTTGATGTTCAGGTTAATGTGATTTTCAGGTTGACATGATAAGGTTGACATAATGTTCAGGTTGATGTGATGTTCATGTTTATTTGATTTTCATGTTGATGTGATGTTCAGGCTTAGGTGATGTTCAGGTTGATGTGATTTTCAGGTTGATGTGATGTTCAGTTTGATGTGATCAGGTTGAGATGATGTTAAGGTTGATGTGATGCTCAGGTTGATGTGATCACATTGACGTGATGTTCAGGTTGACGTGAAGTTCAGGTTGATATAATTTTCAGGTTGACATGATGCTCAGGTTGCTGTGATGTTCAGGTTGACGTTGTGCTTTGGTAGACGGGATCAGGTTGACATGATGTTCAGGTTTTCGTGTTGTTCAGGTTCATGTGATATTCAGGCTAATGTTATCAGGTTGATGTGATTTCCGGTTGACGTGATGTTCTGGTTGACGCGATTTTCAGGTTGAAGTGACGCTCAGGTTGCTGTGATGTTCAAGTTGATGTCAGGTTCAGTTTGACGTGATCAGGCTTACGTGGTGTTCAGGTTGATGTGATTCTCAGGTTGATGTGATTTTCAGGTTGATATGAAGTTCAGGTTGACGGGATATTCAGGTTGATGTGATTCTCAGGTTGATATGAAGTTCAGGTTGACGGGATATTCAGGTTGATGTGATTTACGGGTTGACATGATGTTCAGGTTGATGTGATGTTCAGGTTGATGTGATCAGGTTGACGTGATGTTCAGGTTGACGTGATCAGGTCTACTTGATGTTCAGTTTGACATGATCAGGTTGACGTGATATTCAGGTTGACGTCATGTTCAGGTTGACATGATCAGGTTGATGTGATATTCAGGTTGACGTGATGTTCAGGTTGATGTGATGTTCACATTTTTGTTATTTTCTGGTTGAACTGAACATTGCGTTCAGTTTGACTCAATGTTCATTTTGATGTGATGTCAGGTTGATGTACTGATCAGATTGACTCGATTTTGAGGTTGATGTGATGTTCAGGTTGATTTGATGTTCAGGTTGACATTCTCAAGTTTACTTGATGTTCAGGTTTTCATGATTTTCAGGTTGATGTGATCAGGTTGACTTGATGTTCTGGTTGACGTTATTTTCAGGTTGACATCATTTTCCGATTGACACTATGTTCATGTTGATGTGATGTTCATGTTGGCGTGATGTTCAGGTTGACATGATATTCATGTTGACTTGATGTTCATGTTGACATGATATTCATGTTGACTTGATGTTCAGGTTGACATGATCAGGTTGACATGATGTTCAGGTTGATGAGATGTTCAGGGGTACAGGCCACGTTTTCCACCCGTGCATCACATACGGATCACAGCGCCTTCTCACCAGCGTGGCTTACAGTTTCCACAGCAGAGCGGTCTGTGTGGCATTAGTGTCTGGGCTGAGTGACGAGGCTTTCCATCCTGCTTTTGCAGACAGTTAGGTTCCTATGATTAGTGAGTTGGAGGGGATGCCCAGTGGTTTCTCCTATTGGTCATTAAGTCAAAGTCCAACATCATTTTGACTTCTGGCCATCCCTGTCCAGTTTGATACCAGTTTCTTTTAAACTGTCATGAAATATTCTCTAAAATCAGAAAAGTGTTTCACCAAATCTGGCTCGTCACACTGACAAACCAGTAGGTTTGGTGTTTATAGCACAGGTAAAGAAACCTTAATTTAAAAAAGAGTGACAACAAGATCTTTTCTGTTATAATTCATTCTGTTGTATATAATTTCTATTTAATTGAATGAAAAGGACACAGTTCTAAGATATTAAGGCTACCCTATTTATCTAATACTTGAATATGAGAAGCAGACAGGGCTTTCCCATGTTAAATGCTCATGTTGCCGTTACCCATTCATCAGCCCTGACATCCTCTCGCTATAATAGCTGTATTTGGTAAATGTTACTTTACACATTGCTCCTATATCAAATAGTAGTAGTACAATTTAATGGTCTTTATTTAAACTGTTTCAGAAAATGCTTGATGTTCTTTATTCATGACAGACTTTGACTCAGACTTTAAGGCAGCCCCATATGTGGTCGTTGGAACACAAGAACACATTAAGACTGGGTCTCCAAACCTGACAGACACACTGACTTTGTTACTCATAACTGGGTTGTACTGCTGGGTTTAAAGGCCTTATGGCAGCAGTCATGGGGTCAAAAATAGGAATATCAATCTCAGTCACAGCAGCTTTATCACTTTATCATTTGGTCTTCGACCAGCAGGGGATTATGTTATGGGACGGTCTTTCTGTCTTTCCCACTTTTGTGAAATCAACTCCTCCTACAGTTTTGTTCTGATTGTTTTGAAACTTGGTACCAGGGTTTGACATGCACTGATGATGAGCAGGTCGCAGTTTCGTTCCAATCAGATGATGAACGAGTACAGCTAGGGTCACCAAACCTGGTAACCAGGTTCACCCCGTGACCCTGAACTGTGACTAGAGGTTTGGGGTCACATGGTCAAAGGTCAAGGTTAGCATTCTTGATGCCCTTTTACTATAGAAGCTGTCTAGGGTCACCAAGCTTGCTGCACAGGTTCACCTTGGGATCCTGACCTACAGCTATGGATTGTAATTATTCAAAGAAAAGGGAGGCGGGACATATTGCACTTTGCTCAGAGTGTTCTTGTATAGATGACCTTTGTCAAGTGTGAAAGCAAAACCAGAAGCCACAGTAATAGAGGATAAAACCAAGAAATAATAAGTGTGTACTTGAAATTTTTTGGGGGTAAATGGATTGGCTAACACCTGGAATAAAGCCCCACAGGAAATAGTCTAACTTCCTTCAGACATGGACTTGATGAAATCCGCTGTGAAGTCTGATTTGATCAGGGTCTCTGCATGATCACTGAGACTTTGAAAGGTCACAGTCAGTGAGGAGCAGTCTGATTAGACTGTCAGCTGGAGTAATTATCAGGGTTAACAACCCAGCCAGCAGGTCCAAGTGGGCCCCACAATAGGTTCAGTCTGGGCTGTCCCATGGCTCCCATATGGGTGTGATATTGGTATTTGCCCACATGGACATTACCCGATTGAACTTATTGTCTCATAAATCTGATATTTTCTTTGATATTTGTGACTTTTTTCCAATAAAATTTTTTATATTTTCTTGAAAAATTTAAACTTTCTCATAAATTTTAAACTTTTTTTTACTATAATCTTACAACTTTTCTCAAAAATGTGTTACTGTGGAGTGTGTAAATGAAGAGGCATATTCATTTCAGACGGTTTATTACACACTCACATCTCACAAGCAAAGAACAGACTGACTGGTCACATCAAGCATTCCTTTCTCTTTCTTTCTTTCAAAGGTCTTTTTATTATTATTAATTGAAGTATCAATACAATACAAAGTATTAGAAATTTTCATTTTTGTTTCAACCAAACAGTAAAAAACTAGAACTTAAAGCCAACAAATGTAAATGCTTCAAAGCACAAAAACCTTTAAATAAACAATAAAAAAAAAAAAAAATACAAAGAAAAATTATGTGTGTGAAGTGGGGGTGGGGTAAAGGGGATATGAGCTACTCAGAAACTATAATCGTGGGTCTTTCAAAGAAATCAAGAAACGGGCGCCATAATTTATAGAATTTGTTTTCAGAGCCACAGACTGTATATCTGATTTTTTCTAAATCCAAACAGGACATTATATCTTTTATCCACTGTAAATGTGAAGGGGGCGAAGAGTCTTTCCACTTCAGTAATACAGCACGTCTGGCCAATAATAATGAAAATTTGAATACTTTTAATTTGGAACTTGGCAAGACAAGTTCTGGAGCCACACCAAAAATGGCGCATAATGGATCAGGTTTAATTTGATATTGCAGGACTTCAGACATAGTGATAAAAACAGAATGCCAAAAATTCATCAATGCAGGGCAGGACCAATACATGTGAAGCAAAGTGCCAGGAGCGCTACCACACTTTTCACAAGTTGGGTCTATATCCGAGTAAATACGTGTTAACTTAACCTTGGACAGGTGCATCCGGTGTACAATCTTAAATTGAATAAGAGCGTGACGAGCACACATTGATACAGTGTGAACCTGGCCAAGAATAGAGTCCCACAGTTCATCAGTAAAAGTAAAATTAAGATCTTGTTCCCAGTTCAATTTGATAGCGGCCAGAGAAGAAGATTGTAAATTTGAAATTAAATTATATAAAACTGACATTACCCCCTTAGAAGTTGGTTTAACTAATAAAAAATCATCTAGAGGATTATCAGAAGGTTTTTGAGGGAATTGTTTTGTCATGGTTTGCACATAATGTCTGACCTGGAGGAAGCGGAAAAAGTGTGTAGAAGTGATGTCGAATTTGGTGGAAAGTTGAGAAAAACTTGCAAATTGACCATCAAAATATAAATCCGCAAAAGATTTTAAACCTTTTCTGTGCCATATATGAAATGCACTATCAATAGTTGATGGGGTAAATAAATGATTTGCGGCAATTGGACTTCTAATGGAAAAAAACTGAAGACCGAAATTTTTCCTGAATTGAGACCAAATTCTAAGAGACTGACGAACTACTTTATTATTACCCAGTGTAGACAAAGCAAAGGGAAGTGGTGAACCTAAAATTGCCGGTAGGGAAGTTTGATTGTCCACATGTGACTCCATAAGGATCCAAATAGGTGATTTGGGTTCCAGATAAAAATGTTTCCAATATAACATGCACCTGATATTTGCTGCCCAGTAGTAATATTGAAAGTTAGGCAGAGCCATGCCACCTACTGATTTGGGTCTTTGAAGAAAAACTTTCCTCAATCTCGGATGTTTACCATACCAAATAAATGAGGTAATCAGAGAGTCCAAAGACTTAAAAAAGGATTTAGGAATAAAAATGGGGAGACATTGAAACAAATATAAAAACTTTGGAAGTAACATCATTTTTACAGAATTGATTCTGCCAATTAAAGACAAGGATAATGGGGACCATTTGGAAAGTATTAACTTGCACTGGTCAAGTAAGGGGAGAAAATTATTTTTAAACAAGTAATTAAATTGTTTAGTGACACATATCCCAAGATAATTAAAATGATCAATAACAACCTTGAAAGGAAAATTTTCAAAATCCTGAACTTGAATCTTTTCATTAATCAGAAACAGTTCACTCTTATTAAGATTAATTTTATAACCAGAAAACCTACTAAAACTATCCAAAATATTAAGTATAGCGGGTAATGAAGTAAGTGGGTTGGAGAGAAATAATAAAAGATCATCAGCATAGAGTGAAACCCTATGCTCAATGCCACCCCTACGAATGCCTAGAAAGTCCCGGCTCCCACGGATTGCAATAGCTAACGGCTCAACTGCCAAGGCAAAGAGCAACAGGCTCAAAGGACAGCCTTGCCTCGTACCACGGTAAAGTCTAAAATAGTCAGAATAGCGACAATTAGTTAACACTGAAGCTAAAGGACTAGCATAGAGAAGTTTAATCTAGGAACAGAAGGAAGGACCAAAACCGAACCTCTCCAAAGTAAAAAACAAATACTCCCACTCAACCCTATCGAATGCCTTTTCAGCGTCCAAACTAATAAGACATTCAGGTATGTTGTGGTGAGGAGTATAAATAATATTAAACAACCGCCGCAAGTTAAAAAAAGAATGGCGATTTTTAATGAAACCGGTTTGGTCCTGTGAAATTATAAAAGGAAGAATCTTTTCCAACCTTGAAGTTAACAACTTTGACAAAATTTTAACATCGGTATTTAACAAGGAAATAGGCCTGTAAGAAGCACAATCAACAGGATCCTTATCCTTTTTAAGCAACACAGTGATACAGGCCTGATAGCATGAAGGAGGAAGTGTACCAGAGTCAAGCGACTCTGTAAAAACTTGACAAAGGAAAGGGGCGAGGTCATCAGAGAATTTTTTGAAAAAATCAGCGGAAAACCCATCAGGTCCTGGAGATTTTCCTGATTGCATGGATGATATTGCCAGCTGAATTTCTTCTTTTGTGATGGGAGCTTCTAAAATTTGCCGAGATTCTGAAGAAATCGAAGGAATATCAATAGAATCAAAAAAAAATTCCAAATCCTTTAAGTTTGTTGTATATTCTGAGGTATATAATTTGGAATAAAATGACCTGAAAATATCATTAATCGCTTGTTGGTCAGATGTCACCTCTCCTTTATCTGTCCTAACTCCAGTAATAATTTGCTTAGCTCTAATACCACGTAGTTGATTAGCTAGAAGTTTACTGGTTTTTTCGCCATGTTCATAAAATTCACTCTTGTTCCTTATTAAACAACCTTCAATTTGTCGAGTAGAAAGTAAATTAAATTTAGTTTGTAATGTCATACGTTCCTTGTACAGAGCGGGTGATGGAGATTGAGCATATTGTCTGTCAATGTCCAGGATTTGATCTAAAATAACCTTCTGTTCCTGTATTAAGGATCGTCTTTTAAATGCTGCCAATGAAATAAATTCCCCCCTAAGAAATGCCTTCATGGCCTCCCATATCGTTTTATTTGACATACCAGGAGTTTTATTTTCTTTCAAAAAAAAATTAATTTTAGAAGAAATATTCGCAACCAATTTTTCATCTGTAAGTAATAATGGATCCAATCTCCAATGCTTTCTCATGGAGTCACATCCATGGAGGATCATTTTAAGTACAAGAGGGGCATGATCAGAAACCGAGATGCTATCATAACTGCAAGAGCAAAGGTTATTAATTAATAAATTGTCAACAAAAAAATAATCTATTCTGGTATAAGTATGGTGTACGTGAGAGAAAAAAGAATAGTCCCTGCCGTTAGGATGTAAAAAACGCCAAGGATCTGTAAGGCTATATTCCTCAAGAAAAGACTTAACATAAGTTGCAGATTTATTAAGACTAGCAGGTTTTGAAGATGAGCGATCTAAGATCGGATCCATATACTAAATTAAAGTCACCCCCAAGAATTAGAGAATGAGTATTTAAATCTAGAAGTTGCGAAAAAAGGTTGCGAAAAAAGTGCACATCATCAAAATTCGGTGCATACAGATTAGCCAAAGTGACATGTTTATCGCCAAGTTTACCTGATACTATCACAAATCGTCCATTTTTATCTGATACAACATTAGAGGGAATAAATGGGATATTTCGATCAATAAGAATAGCAGCGCCCCTGGCCTTAGCTTTAAAATTTGAATGAAAAAATTGTCCTGACCAACATTTTGACAAACGCAAGTGGTCGGAATCCTGCAAATGGGTTTCCTGCAAAAACAATACCCCAGGCTTAAATTGCTTTAGACATGACATGACTCTCTTTCGTTTAATTGGATGGTTCAACCCCTTCACATTCCAGCTTACCAAAGTAAGATTACTATTCATTCAAAGAGTAAAATTTATATATTATGTTGTGTAGCCCAAAGAAGAATAAAGTGAGGTACGGGTAAAAAAAAAAAAAAAAAAAGGAAGGGGTAAGGGGGGTGTAAATAAAACCATAACAAAAAAACAAAACAAAAAAAAATAAATAAAAAAATAAAAATTAAAAAAAAAATAAAAATAAAAAAATCCAACAACCAAACCTATAACAACACTCTAGCCGGTTGCAAAAAAACAGCAACCGCTCCATCTCCAGCTCTATTTTCATCCTAACAGAATGCTCCCATACAACTGGCTTCAATCCTGCATAATATGAACGTTTTACCCTAAAAAAAAAAAAAAATAAATAAGATAAAATTAAAAAAAAGAATTAAGTAAACAACAACGTATAGGGAGCCAATTTTACCTTGTTTTTAAACATCTGAAAATGCATCAATGTCCAGTCAGTGCAGCTTCAATGAAGTAACAAGCAGCCCAGCGCGGCAGCTGGTCAACCCAGAAATGTCCAGTTCAAGGCGAAAATCGCTGATTTCTCTCCATGGTTTGCATGAATCGGGTGGCCTCCGGAACGGACGCCAGCCACTGGTTTTTGCCGTCTGGAAGAGTTATCCGGAGCCTGGCGGGGAAAAGAAGAGAAGGACGAAAACCTCTCTTGTACAACTCGGACATAACCTCCTTATATTCGGCTCGTTGCTTCTGAACGTCGGCGTTATAATCCTCGTAGAACTGAAGTTTATGCCCACGATATTCCAAAGTCCCACGGCGTCTCCGCGCTTCTCTCATCACCAAGTCTTTGGTCCGAAACCGGTGGAAACAAATAATGACAGCGCGCGGCTTCCCATTCGGACTCGGCTTGGACATGAGGCTGCGGTGGGCTCTATCCAGCTCTGGGGGAGATGGCAAAGTTTGTGCGCCAAAGACGTCCACCAACAGCCGAGAAAAAAATTCAGATGGCCGTGGACCCACATCAAAGGACTCCGGCAGACCCACCAGACGAATATTCAGCCTCCTGCTTCTTCCCTCCAGGTCAGAAAGTTTGTTTTTCAAAAGTTTGTTCTCCTCCTGTATTGACTCGCATGTAACTTCAAGCGCCGCTAGGCGCTGGCTGACGTCCTCCGCGTTGTTTTCAAGGTCGCCAATGCGTTGCTCCTGGTTCGCCACATCTGCTTGAATTTTGTCCAGCTTACCATTAATAAGTTCAAATGAAGCTTTGAAGTCAGCAGCTATGGACATTCTGTGTTGCTCTAGCAAGGCAACAAGTGCAGGGTTAAGGCTGATACTAGCATCCTCAGCTAAGCTGGTGTTAATATTGTTCCCTGCTGCCTCCTTTTCAGTCTGCTTTCTTGTTTTGGACATATTTCAAAACAGATTCTGCACGTATTAAATGTCCAAAATATTAACAGCTTACAGCAAAATAGGGTTTAAAAAGTAAAGAAAAAAAAAATATAGCAGGAGCCAGCAACGCACACACCTACTCCATTGCCAGCACACCTGAAGCCAATCCCCCCCCATTCCTTTCTCTATATCAAGTCACACTTCACAAGATTCAAGGCACTTCCTCATACACAGCATGACATCTACACTACACTTCATTCAAGCCCCTCTCACCCTCTTGGGCATTGTTCTCCCATGTGTATTCATTACCTCTGTCTAAGGTGTGAAATAACCTGAGGCCCACACCGCCCCCCCCAGCATCTTAGATAGAACAATAGAACATCAGTCCACATGCTGTTTCGGCTTCAGTCTCCTCCCATATCTGCTGTACTGGGGTTTACTGCCTCCGTGGCGCTGCTGTGCTGGTGGGAGGCTGCTGGGAGTGTGTCCGACTGCGGGTGAGCTGTGGAGATGGGGGAGGGGGGTTCACTCGGTCCGTGTGGCTGCTCTGATGAATCGTTCCCCTGGGGAGGTCTCCATGGGGGTCTTCCACGCCGAGGGGCCCTCGCCAACAGCACTTGCTCATCCGCCACTACAAAGGCTGGTTTGAGTCTGTCTATGCCAATTCTATCCTGTCTACCCCCCAAGTCTAGCACAAAATGCTTATCCCCTGTTTCCAACACTCTGAACAGTCCATCAAAGGGTGGGCGCAATGGAGGGTGGTGGGCGTCGTGTCTGACTAACACGAACTCCGCGTTCTTCAAAGTTTTAGGCATGAAGGCCCGCGGAAAACTGTGGTGGGCAGGGCCCGGCAGCGTGCCTGTGTTTGCACTATGCTGCAAAAGCTGAGATGGGGAGCTGCCCGGCGCGGGATTGTCCGGTAGAAATTCCCCGGGCAGCCGTAGGGGCTGCGCAAAAACGAGCTCTGCCAGGTAAGCTTCCAAATCCTCTTTTGGCGCGGAGCGCAACCCCAATAAAACCCACGGCAGCCTGTCTACCCAATTTGCATCCGTCAGTGAAGCCCTGAGTGCTGCTTTCAGTGATCTATGAAAACGCTCGCATAAACCATTGGCCTGTGGGTTGTACATGGTTGTGCGATGAATTGCAGCACCCAGGCTGCGGGAAATCATGGACCAGAGGTCGGAAACAAGTTGTGGGCCCCTGTCGGACGTAACGTCCGAGGGGACTCCAAAATGCGCCACCCATGTTGTTAAAAAAGCGCGTGCTACGTCCACGGACGTGGTTGCTGCCAGCGGGACTGCTTCTGGCCAGCGCGTGGTGCGGTCCACCACTGTCAGGAGGTGCGTGCACCCCTGTGATGGCGGGAGGGGGCTCACGAGGTCCACGTGAACGTGGTCGAACCTCTTAGCCGGTACCGGAAACGGCTCCAAGGGAGCCTTCGTGTGCCTGTGTACCTTGGCTCGTTGGCACGCCATGCAGGCTGAAGCCCACTCTTTTACTTGTTTGCGTAGGCTCGGCCACACAAACTTCTCTCCCACCATTTTGACGGACGCGCGCACTCCTGGGTGCGCCAGAGTGTGAACAGACTCAAACACACGGCTGCGCCACACGACCGGGACTACCGGACGTGGGCGTCCCGTGGAGACGTCGCAGATTAGGGAGGGGGGACCATCTTGCAGCACCCTGCTCTCCAGCCTTAACCCTGTTGGTCCAGACTGGAGCGTGCACACGTCTGCATTGCTAATCTGCTCCGTGGCCATGGCTGCATAATCTATCCCCACGTAGACTGGGGCCACCACAGCGCGCAAGAGGCAGTCCGCCACCACATTCAGTTTACCCGACACATGCTGAATATCGGTAGTAAACTCTGAGATTGCGGCCAGCTGTCTCTGCTGCTGGCCCGACCACGGTTCTGAAACCTTGGCCATCGCGAACGTTAGTGGCTTGTGGTCTACGAACACGGTGAAGTTGCGCCCTTCCAGCCAGAACTGGAAGTGGCGTAAGGCCAGATGGACAGCCAGCAACTCTCTGTCGAACACGCTGTATTTATGTTCGCTGTCGCGCAAAGTTCTGCTGAAAAATGCGAGCGGCTGCCAAGCCCCGGCAACGCGCTGCTCCACGACCGCCCCTATGGCCACGTCTGAAGCGTCGGTGGTGAGCGCTATCTGGGTCGTCGGGTCCGGATGTGCCAGTAGTGCGGCATTTGCCAGGGCTGCTTTAACTTCCGAGAACGCCCGCTCTCGCTCCGGGGTCCATTCAACTCCATCCGCGGGTTTCTGTCTCTTGAGCGCGGCGTACAATGGTTGCATGAGCCGCACCGCGCGGGAAAGGAAACGGTTATAAAAATTCACCATTCCCAAAAATTCCTGCAGCGCCCTGACCATCTGAGGCCAGGGAAAATCTGCCACAGCGCGCACTTTGTCGGGCAACGGGATCGCTCCTTCCAGAGAGACGCGGTGCCCCAAAAAATCAATCTCCGTCACGCCGAACTGGCATTTCGCCGGGTTGATTATCAACCCATGCTCCTCCAACCTCCGGAAAACCGTCCTGAGGTGGGTTTCATGCTCGTCTTCGGACGTACTGGCTACCAGGATATCGTCCAGGTAGATGAACACGAACGGGAGGTCACGCAGCACTGCGTTCATCATGCGCTGGAACGTCTGTGCTGCGCCTTTTAACCCGAATGGCATGCGCAGGAACTCGAATAAACCGAACGGAGTTATTACCGCTGTTTTGGGTACGTCCTCTGCGTGCACTGGGACCTGGTGGTAACCGCGGACCAGGTCTATTTTAGAAAAAACGCGCGCTCTGGCGAGGTGAACGAAAAAATCCTGTATGTGGGGAATTGGGTAGCAGTTGTGTGCTGTGGCGTTGTTCAACCTGCGGAAATCACCGCACGGTCGCCACGATCCCTCAGCCTTAGGGACCATGTGTAGCGGGGATGCCCATGGGCTGTTTGATCGCCTGATGATGCCCAACCTTTCCAGGTTGGTGAACTCCTCGCGCGCTATGGCCAGTTTAGCTGCGTCCAAGTGCCGAGGTCTTGCAAAAATGGGCGGCCCGGTGGTGGTGATAAAGTGCTCCACCCCGTGTTTAGCGATGGCCGCCGAAAACGTCGGGACCGTGAGTGCTGGGAACTGAGTGAGCAGTGCATGGAACTTACCGCCTGGAGTTGTGACGCTGGCTTGTGCTGTTGGCCGGGTCCTTTGAGCTATACAGGGGAGAGATTCAAAGGACAGTGCATTAACCAGGCACCTGTTAGCAACATCCACAAGTAAACCATTTGCACACAGAAAATCAGCGCAAAGGAGCGGGCAACACAGTGCTGCTATGATAAAAGTCTACTCATACGAGCGGCCATGTAGAGATAAGGTCAGTGTTCTCTCACCGAACGTCTTAATCTCCGAGCCGTTTAATGCCACCATTCCAGGGCCGCTAGGTCCTGCCAGCCGGTCAGCGTAGGACGGCAGGATGACGCTCTTCTGGGCTCCGGTGTTGACGAGGAAGTGTCTCCCCGAGCACGAGTCCGTCACGTAGAGCAGCTTGTTCTCTTCACCGGAGGTCGCAGCTACTACCAACTGCCGGCCTTGGCATTTCCTGAGCGCTTGAAGTGGCACGGTGGCGCGCATCTGTGCGCGTTCCCTCCGAAGCGGCGGTGGTAGAAGCAGAGCGTGTCTTTCTGGCGCTCCTTGGCCCCCGTTGCCGCTACCATCGGTGGCTCTTCGCCTCCCCTGGTCGTCTCGCTGGGCTCCGCTGCTGCTGCGTTGACTGTGATCGCCCTGGTGGTGAGGATGATCAGGTCATTTTCTGGGCTAGCACACGGTAGTCTCGCGCGGCCAGCAACGGCGAATTGGCCAGAACTGCTCTTGCTTCTGTTGGCAGGTTCCGGAGGAAAAGGTGCGCAAACAGAAAGTGCCCGTCGCCCGTGCCCATCAACGCCAGCATCTTCTCCATCAGGTCTACAGCCGACCCATCTCCTAACTCGGTCCGCGCCAGGAGCCTCTCCGGTCTCTGGGAGGAGATCCCAGGGCAGACCCAGGACATGCTGGTGAAACTATGTCTCCTAGCTGTCCTGGAAACGTCTTGGTATCCTCTCTGAAGAGCTGGAGCAGGTGGCCGGGGAGAGGGAAGTTTGGGCTTCTGTGCTTGAGCTGCTGCCTCCGTGACCTGGATCTCCGGAAAAGTGGTAGAGAATGGATGGATGGATTTATGGTAAACCATTAATTAAATTATCTTGCGTTGTGTGTAAGATGCCCCACCCATGGAACATTTTACATTGGCTGGACACCGGCTAAAATGGTAACATGGAGGCGGGGGGGGCTGATAATGTATGTGAACAACAGATGGTGTAATCCTGGGCACATCACGATTAAAAAACAACATTGCAGCAAGGACATTGAGTTGCTAGCTGTTAGCATGAGACCAGCTTAACTCCCAAGTGTCATGAATCCCCGTGCCACAGACAAATTTATTAACATAAAGTCCCAAGAGTGCAGACATACAAAAATGCAAAGGAGAAACACTTACAGTTAACACGACGTAACGTGTTGCGGGCAGACCATGGCGTAACATGGCAGAGCAGAAAAACCCACGGTGTAACGATGCAGAGATAGGAACAATCATCCAGCAAAGAAACAAAGAACATGAGCTGGTTAAATACACAAACTGAATGAACAAATGATTGGGAGCACCTGAGCACGGGAGCAGAGCAGAAATCATCAAACAGGGAACAGCTGAGTGTCAAGAGCGGTAGGGGTGTGGTCTGGCTGGCAGACTGACAGGCAACGCCCACACCAAGTGCAGACTACCAAGTGCTGCCTGACAGCCTGTCAGTCAGAACCCAAAATAATACAACAACACAGAAAGGATTGCCAAAATAACATAAGACCTGACAAGAGTAAACTAGACAATACACAGATGATAACATAGGACACACAGAGGAGAGTCACGGAACCGAGCCAGGAGGACAAACTGGCCTGGTTCATGACACAAAGGGAATTTTCACATCATCAGCATTATTATTTATGTATCTCCCTCTGCGAGCGCTGAGGCAGCGCATGATGTCATCCACTCAGTCATTAGCAGGCTGCAAACACAGCACCCAAATGTTGTCCTCCTCATCTCAGGTGATTTTAACCATACTTCACTGTCCTCCATTCTGCTCACATTCACCCAGTATGTCACGTGCCACACCAGAGACATTAAAACATCAGGTTCAGGTTCAGGTTACTTTATTTGTACCCGTAGGTAGATTTGTTTTGCAGTCCGGTGACATCCATATTTACAAGCCACAAATTACATTCAACATAAACACAAACACAGGCACACATGAAGCTGACAATAAACATGATAAAAATACTCAAGGCTCCATCAATCAGGGTATGAAAAGACAAAGAGATGGGAGAAAAACCAGAGGTAAGAGAGAAGAGTCATATTAAAAGTTAAAAACTAGTCAAAGAGGTTAAAAACTCAAAGGTCTAAAACCCAATAAAATATTTAGAACCCAAGTAACATCCTACAAAAATAAGTAAATATAAAATGGAGTTAATAAATAGGTACCTAAATTATGTGCAATATATTGTTACAACTTGTTCAACTCTTTGACAGCAGCAAGAACAAAGCTGTTTTTGTAGCACTGGGTTCTACTTTTTGGGACAGCAAACCTCCGTCTGGAGGGAAGAAGCTGAAAGTTGCAGTGCAAAGGATGGGAGTCATCATTTAAAATGGAGGTAGCAATCCTCTGTACTTGTCTGGTGTACAGGGATGTCAGGCTCAGCTGTGACTCACCAAGCAAATGACTGGACCATCTAACTACCTGATCCAAGGATTTCCTCTGTTTCAGTTTTATCTGACCAAACCATGACACTAAAGAAAAGGATAAAACAGATTCAATAAAAGCCCGATAAAACATTGCCATTATGGTTCGGTCAATTTGGAAGCGTGCAAGTTTTCTCAAGCAATGCAAATGTTGCTGACCCTTTTTGCACACCCTTTCACAGTTCTCTTCAAAGTTTAAATTACTATCAATAATCGTCCCAAGATATGTGTAGGATTGTACACATTCGATGGTCTGGCCTTTTAGTACGGTGACTTTGTGCCTGGGAGTTTTCCTCCTAAAGTCAATAATCATGTCTTTAGTTTTTGTCGTATTCAGCTGCAGGTAGGAATCCTCACACCAGTGAACAAAATCATCAACTACTGGGCCGTGGCCACTCTCACCATCCTGGAGGAGACTGACAATAACTGAATCATCAGCATACTTTATAATGTGTCTGTTGTCATGTCTGCTTCGACACATGTTTGTGTACAGGATGAAGAGTAGTGGTGACAACACACACCCCTGAGGAGAGCCAGTAGAAGAGCACTTTAGGTCAGACAATGTACCATTGACCCTTACTCTCTGCATCCTGTTGGTTAAGAAATCCAGAATCCAACCCACCAGATTATTGCTCAAATCAAATTGTTGCAGGAGCCTTTCAACTAAGATATGAGGTTGGATTGTATTAAAGGCGGAGGAAAAGTCCACAAATAAAAGCCTGGCATGTGTCCCATTAAAATCCAGATGTTTAAAAAGCATGTTAAACATAGTGACAGTGGCATCCTCCACTCCTCTGTGAGGCCTATAGGCAAACTGCAGAGGATCCAGTGCATGCTCAGTCTGCTTTAGGACCTCACATCTGACCAGTTTTTCAAAAAATTTCATTAAAATTGAAGTCAAAGCAACTGGTCTAAAGTCGTTTACCATTTTAGGACAGCTGGATTTTGGAACGGGAACAACCACAGCTTCTTTCCAGATCTTAGGCACATGTTGTGTTTGTAAGGACTTACTGAAAATGTAATGAAATATAGGACTCAGTTCATGTGCACAGGACTTTACCAAGTGCCCACATATATTATCAGGGCCCTGACTTTTGTTCACTTTTACAGCGCAGTACTCCCTTTTAACATCCTGCACCTCAATATTAAAGTGCTGATTGTCTTTGAGTTTCTGTTTCAAATCTTGGGTTTCTGTGCTAAAATCAAAGGAGTCAAAACGACCATACAAACAATTAAGAGCATTAGCCAGCTCTGTGTCTGAATTAAAACCATCTAAAAACACACGATTACTGCGCTCTGTACTCTGAAGGCCTGCAATAGTTTTCATACTAGCCCAGGCTGAACCAAGTTTCTTTGTTGCCATCTTGCTTTCCAATTCTGAATTATAATTCTGTTTTGCTCTTAAAATTTCGGACTTCAGCTCTTTTGTGGCAACCTGTAGCTCAGAAACAGACCCCTGTTTAAGGGCAAGTGCTTTCCTCTGTAAGCAGGATTTAACTGATTTTGTAACCCATGGCTTGTTGTTGGGATATGTTTTGACACGTTTACGTGGAACGATCTTATTTTTACAGAAAGCCATGTATGAGCATGTGATGTCCACCAAAGAGTCCAAATCATCTCCGCAGGCCAGTGTGAACATCTCCCAGTCTGTACAGTCAAAACATTCCTGGAGGCTGTGCACTGAATCCTCTGTCCACACATCTATGTCTCTCGTCTCCACCTTGCCTCTTCTGAGAGCGGTTTTATATGTGGGCAGCAAATGTACACAGTTGTGATCTGAGGATCCTACAGGAGGAAGGGGGAGTGATTTATAGGCTCTCTCTATGGATCCATAGCACAGGTCCAATGTCTTTTTTCGCCTGGTTGGGCAGGAGACATACTGATAAAAGTTTTTAAGTGTCTTCTTTAAAGAAACATGGTTAAAATCCCCAAGAATGAAGTTTGGCACCTCTGGAGAAATTGATTGCAGCCACTAGATCACATCAAAGACGGTGCTGGAGGTGGAGTCAGCGTCTGCCCTCGGGTGAATGTACACAGTTGTGATGAAAAGCTGGGGGAACTCGCGAGGCAAATAAAAGGAGCGTAGTGACACAGACAACAGCTCCACATCAGGTGTACAGATGTGCTCTCTGACTGTGACAGATGTGCAGTACTGCTTATTAATGTATAAAGATACGCCACCCCCCCCGACATTTCCCCATTACCTCTTCCTGCCGATCCGAGCGCAGTGGAGCTCCAAAGCCGTCAATCCACAGGTCTGCGTCTCGGTCATGCGCATTAAGCCAAGACTCGGTGAAAGCCATGACGCAGCAGTTCTTAAAGTCCTTCTGGTAGCGTACATTCCCTTGAATTTCATCCACCTTGTTTCTCAGAGATTGTACATTCCCAAAAATCATAGAAGGAAGAAGGATGTTACCAAACTGACGTCTTCTCAGGTGCAATTTCACGCCTCCACGCTTTCCGCGTTTCCTTCTCCCGTCTCTCCCGTCTCTCTTTTCACCGCTGTGTCCGTCTCTCAAAATAAAGTCCGGCAGTTGCGGCTTAGGCTCAGTCACAGCCGCTGCATCAACCATGTTTAAATGCAGCAACATGTCCCTGGAATAATGTATCTTGCCCGCCATGTTGCCGATCGCGTTTACCTCAGAGACAAAGAGCCGGAGGAAAAGTAGCAGCAATGCAAAAAAGGGGAGGAAGTCCATGTTGATGGAACCAGGGAGCTCTTCGCCATACAGTCCACAAACAGTCCAGGACAGAAACGACACAGAGAATTTCGTAAAAACACATTAAAGTGCATAAAACAAGACACACAGACGACAGACTTTTTCACCAGCTGCCGGTCACTGCGTGCGCATGCGCCCTAAAACATTGGATATAACAAGGATATAACACTGGACTTATTTTACGCAAACACCAAGGAGGCTTACACCTCATCACCACTACCCCTCTCATCCCCTTCCGGGAGATCGGACCATAACTTGGCTCACTTCTTGCCTGTGTACAAACCCCTGGTACACAGACAACCTCCTGTTACCCGCACAGTGAAAATATGGTGTCAGGAGGCGATGGGTGCTCTGAAGGACTGTTTTGAATCCACTTTATGGGAGCAGCTTTGTGATCCACATGGTGAGAACATCAACGGCCTCACACACACCATCACAGACTACATCAATTTCTGTGTGGACAACACCGTACCCACCAAGACTATACGGTGTTCCTCAAATAACAAACCCTTGGTCAATCCTGAGATGAAGTCACTACTGAAGGAGAAGCAAAGGATCTTCAGGTGGGGAAACAAGGAGGAGCTAAAGTCCGTGCAGAGGGAGCTAAGGCAGAAGATCAGAGAAGGGAAGGACAGCTACAGGAAAAAGATGGAGGACAAGCTGCAACAGAGTAACATCAGCGGGGTCTGGAGAAGCCTGAAAACCATCTCTTCCCAGGCCACGGGGGGCAGGGAGTTGGTGAACAACCTGAACCTATTTTTTAACAGGTTTGACCAACTGCCCTCTTCTCTGCCTGTCCACCAACCACTGCTGTCTCCACCTTCATCGAGTCCCGCTGTACACGGCCTCCCCCAAACACCCCCCACTCCCAGCACACAGCCCCCTGCCCCAACCTGGCCCTCACTAAGACCCAGGTGAGAATGGAGCTGAGGAAGAGCAAGGCGAGGAAGGCCTTGGGTCCGGATGGCATCAGCTTGAAGCTCCTCAAGTCTTGTGCAGACCAGCTGTGTGGGATTGTGGAGCACATCTTCAACCAAAGCATGAAGCTGAGGAGGGTACCACAGCTGTGGAAAACATCCTGTATGGGACCTGTACCAAAGAGCTCTTACCCCAATGACCTGAACAGCTGCAGACCAGTGGCCCTCACATGACACATGATGAAGACCCTGGAGAAGCTGCTCCTTGCCCACCTCCGCCCCCTGGTGGGACCAGCGATGGATCCACTCCAATTCACCTACCTGCATGGCATTGGGGTGGAGGATGCAGTGATCTTCCTCCTACATAGTTCCCTGTCCCACCTGCAGAAGTCTGGGAGCACTGTGAGGATCATGTTCTTTGATTTCTCCAGTGCCTTCAACACCATCCCACCAGTGATCCTGAAGGACAAGCTGCTGTGCACAGGGTGAACCAGCACCTTTCATCGTGGATCTTGGACTACCTCACAAACTGACAACAGTTTGTGAGAACCCAGGACTGTGTATCTGACACCATCATTTGCAGTACAGCCCCCCCCCCCCCCCCAGGGAACAGTTCTTTCTCCCTTCCTGTTCACCCTTTATACTGCGGACTTTTCACACAAAACCCCACATTGCCACCTACAGAAGTTCTCTGACAACTCTGCGATCATCGGCCTCATCTCTGATGGAGATGATGCAGAGTGCAGAGGACTTATCTAGGACTTTGTGGACTGCTGGCATCAGAGCTGCCTCCAGATCAATGCAGGGAAAACTAAGGAGCCGGTGGTGGACTGCCGCAGGCGAGCACATCCCCCACAGCACCAGTAAACATCCAGAGAACAGACAATGAGATGGTGACATATTACAAGTACCTTGGTGTACTATCCTAGGTGCGCGACGGTGCGCGACGGAGAGGTTCCACAGGTCCTTTCTACTTACAGCTGTCAGACTTTATAACCTAACCAGGGCTGCTCATAGAGGTTGTATTGAATGTACAAAATGCAACAACCTTGCACAATAAATGGTCCCCTCCATTATACAACTAGGACAATATCAACCATTACTGAGGGTGACAACACGGCTGATTCAAATACGGAATATACTTTCTGGGTACATATTCATATTTTGCAGGGTAACTGTCTCAGGCACCGTTTGGCACCATAATCACTAGTGGTCAAGAGTGGTAAAGATTTTTTGTCAAGAAAATTGTTCAGATTTCCAAGGCTGTAACTTGAAAGTTGCAAGAGATAATGGCTTACTGTCAATTAGAAAGATGTAGAATATAATCCAAAGTTTCAGATAGGAATAAATTTACACATCTAATTTGCATAATGTCGCAGCAGCTATATCGAATTACATAACTCAGTCAAAAGTGGACTTTGGACATATTTACACAAAGGACGGCTCTGTTTTTTGACACCATATTTTCTACAAGGGATGTTGTTATGTTATCTTCAAAGTATATAAACCAGAAAATCAGTACAATGTAAAGAAACAAAGAAATTTGTCACCGGTGGCGAAGGGGGCTGGCTCGCTGGCATGGTCGGTCTGTTTTCATCCATCGTGGTCGTTATTTTGCATTCTGTCGGTCATTTGCGCTCTCTCCCACATCTAGAAACTCTTATGATTATCCCACGTCAATTTCGTCTGTATCCCTAGGCAATTTTTCGTGTATGTCGCTGTTTTATTTGACGATGCATGGCGATCATGGCGGCCATATTTCTTTTCTAAGCTCAAAGAAGAAAAAGAATAATAGGAAGAAGAATTTGTTCTTCTTTGGTGTATTCCGTGTCAGCCATGATTCCTCCAATGCATGTCTGCCACCTTCTGAACTGGCAGGATCAGTACACACCCTCAGTACAGCTGGGGAGTTAAAGGGATGTCAGATTCAGTTGACAGGTGCAGTTGCTGCGCTGTGCCACTGGGGGTGTGTGAAATCTGCCCGTTAAAGGGTTAACAAACCGTAATGCTGTTTATACCACGTAGCTGCAATGCTTCTGCATTGTGTATATATCTGTGTACATTCATTTGTTCTTATCTTATTAATTATTGCTCTGAGTGCTGCTGTCCTTGTGCTGCTGCAATCTTGGAATTTCCCCATTGTGGAACTAATAAAGACTTATCAAATCTTATCTTATCTTTTGTGAAGCATACAGCTGTTGTAACGAACAGGCAAAAAAAAAATACCTAAAAAAGGCAGAACATTTCATAAGTGAGATTTTACTGTTGTAAAAATGCTCTGAAATACTCTAAATATGTAAGGATTTAAATACGTTTGGTAATGCTCTCTAATCAGAGCCAGGGCCTGTTATAATCATACTGTACATTATTATGATGATTATGACAGCAAGAAAAGTGCTGGCAATATCATGATGACCTCCTTCACATTTTACACAGTAAGAGCTCTCCAGGCAAAGCTTTCAAGGTATGGTGGTGGTGGTGGTGGTGGTGGTGGTGGGGGGGGGGGGGGGGGGTCTGAAAAGTTCATAGTGGTTCATTGAGGCCAAATTTGACCAAATGTGGTTTATTTTTCAACCGCAGGGATCCAAGCGCTGCAACACCGATGGAAGAAGTGTGTGGAACGAAGGGGAGACTATGCTGAAAAATAAACCACATTTGGTCAAATTTGACCACTATGAACTTTTCAGTCCCCCTCCCCCCCCACCACATACACACCTTATTCCTAGCCCCCATGATGCCTTGCGTGAATTATGGATTCAACTTCCGACACTGCTCTGGAACTGGCGTTGCCATGGAAACATGATGCTTTTTCTTGTTAAAAAAAAAACCCAATGGCTTCGGCATCAGAAATGTGGGAAAATGATCTTTTTCACCTCAAAAACAGTAATATAATCATACCACTTCCCACGACTATCGGGGAATATGAAGTGACTATCAGGGAATATGAAGATTACATAAAAAAAAAATCACCTGACATTGCATACAGTAGCCCCATTACTTAGCTCTGCTGTTAAGATGACAACGTGATGAACAAAGTAAAAAGCTCTGAGACATATCAGCACGTTCAGAGCAATAAAGTTGATGTCATTTTATTGGGCATAATCTAATTTACCTTAAAGCAGACGTAGAATCTGGTCAAAGCCACAACACCGTGTGTGGGTTTTGGTTTTAATGTCGGGGGAAATCCAGACAGCTGAATGCTCATGCTGCTGTCATGTCATGAATGCTTTTTATTTAATGTAACACCTTCAGACCTTTTCTGATGACTGTTCAAACTTTTACTGATGTGTTTGGTGACTGTGTAAAAAAACAAATGAACGCATGTTGAAGCAGCCAATATTGAGTCCATGTACTGCACTGCAATACAGTTGATAAACTGATGACATGTGAAAATGACCCTTCACAATTTTTTTTACATTAAGAGCTTTGAGCTCAGGCTTTTCTTTAACAGATTTCATTGTAATTTGCAATTTATGCTGAAAAGTTTATAGATCAAATAGCAAGTCAAAAAAAAATATGACAGTATTTGTCACACAAAAAAACTGATGTCTTTCCTAAATTGTTAATCCATAGGAAGCAAACTGTCAACTATTTAATTTATTTATTTTACATTGTGCAGCTTTGCATTTGGTGACATATATCCATATATGACACAAAACATCAGATTTGTGACTTTCATAACAGTGAAAATGTACCTGGTGCTCTTATGTCTGTCCTGTGTCTGTACCACACAAACAGTCCTTTTTAATTCAGTTAAATTCAACTTTATTTATATACCGCCATTTCACAACAACAGTCATCTCATAGCACTTTCAACTGTAGAGGGGACCCCCACAATTTCAGAAAAACCCCAGCAATCAGGCGATCCCTTGTGAGCAAGCGCATGGCGAAGGTGGAGAGGAAAAACTCCCTTTTAACAGGAAGAACCTTCAGCAGAACCAGGCTCAGGGAGGGGCAGTCATCTGCTGCGACTGGCTGGGGGGGGTGAGGGGATAGAGAAGATGAAAAGAAGAGACATGTAGAGAGCAAACAGCACGATGGGGACTCAATCTATGGGAGAGAACAAACAGATGTTAATGACCAGCAAAAAAAATATTTCATTGAGACTGAAGAAAGGAGTGAAGCCCAGTGCAATTATTGGAGGTCCCCCAGCTGTCTAAACCTATTAGCAGCATAACTAAGGGAGGGTTCAGAAACACATGATCCCTCCCTAATTGTAGGCTATATCAAAAAGGAAGATTTTAACCCTATTCTTAAAAATGGAGTCGGAGTCTGACTATCAAATCCAGATTTACAGCTGGTTCCACAAGAGAGGAGCATGATAACTGAAGGCGCTGCCCCCCAATGTACTTTTGGAGATTCTAGGTATTACAAGTAATCCAGCATTTTGGGAGCGTAGTGCTCTGTTAGGATAATAGGGTAATATGAGATCCTTTAAATAAAAAGGGGCCTGATTGTTTAGAGCTTTGAAAGTGAGAAGAAGGATTTTAAACTTAATTCTAAACTCTATGGGAAGCCAGTGAAGGGAGGCCAGAACCGGAGAGATATGATGTCTCTTTCTAGTACCTGTTAAAACTCTTGCTGCAGCATTTTGGATCAAATGAAGAATTTTTAGAGATGTTTTAGGACAACCTGATAATAAAGAGTGACAAAAATCTAATCTAGAGCTAACAAAAGCATGGATCAGTTTCTCAGCATCACTCTGAGACAAGATGCTTCAAATCTTGGCAATATTACGCAAATGATAGAAGGCAGTCTTAGAAACAAATTTAATATGTGAATTGAAAAACAGATCTTGATCAAACATAACTCCAAGGTTCCTCACAGAGCTATTAAGAGAAAGAGTAACTGCATCCAAACTAAAAGTTTGATTTGAAAAGGTATTTCTAACATTTTTTGGCCCAACAAGAATAACTTCAGTCTTATCTGAATTTAATAACAGGAAATTACAAGTCATCCAAGCTTTGATTTCCTTATGACAGGCTTCTAACTTGGCTAATTGATTACTATCATCTGGCTTCATTGACAGGTATAATTGTGTATCATCTGCATAACAATGAAAATGTATACAGTGCTTTCTAATAATGTTGCCTAACGGAAGCATATATAAACTAAAAAGAGAAGGGCCTAGCTCAGGTCCCTGTGGAACTCCATGACTGAGCTTTGAGTTGGAAGAAAACTCATCATTGACATGAACAAACTGGAACCTATCAGATAAATAAGATCGAAACCACTGCAATGAAGTTCCATTAAGTCCAACATAGTGTTCTAATCTATCAAGTAGAATATTATGATCGATAGTATCAAAAGCTGCACTAAAGTCTAAAAGGACAAGTACAGAAACCAGTCCATTATCAGATGCGATCAGGAGGTCATTAGTGACATTTACTAAGGCTGTTTCAGTACTATGATGGATTCTAAACCCAGATTGAAACTCTTCAAATAAACCATTTCCCTGCAAGTGGTCAAATAATTGCGTAGCAACAACTCATTCCAAGATTTTTGAAATGAAAGGGAGATTAGAGATTGGTCTATAGTTAGCTAAAACTCCTGGATCCAGCGTTGGCTTTTTGAGTAAGGGTTTAATTACAGCCGTTTTAAAAGCCTGCAGTACATGGCCTAAAGTTAATGAAGAATTGATTATTTGAAGAATAAAGCTACCAATAAATGGGAGGACTTCTTTAAATAACCTGGTAGGAATAGGGTCTAAAAGACAAGTTGAAGGCTTGGATGAGGAAAACATTTTGTCTAACTCTAAAAGGTCAATTGGAGTAAACTGATCCAAAGAGATGTCAGTTGAAGGAGTTGTAGTAGTTACTGTATTTAAGTTAACAGTGGGAAGAATGTGACTGATTTTATCTCTGATAGATGAAATTTTATTATTGAAAAAGTTCATAAAGTCCTGACTAGTAAGCTCTAAGGGAATGCTAGGATTGACAGAGTCCTGACTCTTTGTCAGCCTGGGTACAGTGCTGAAAAGAAACCTGGGATTATTCTTGTTCTCTTCTATTAATGCAGAATAATAACTCGTTCTAGCTTTTCAAAGAGATTTCTTATAAATTAAAAGATGATTTCTCCAAGCTAAATAGATTTCATCTAAATTAGTGGAGCACCATTTTCTTTCTAATTGACGAGTCTTCTGTTTTAAGCTACGAGTTTCTGTGTTGAACCAAGGAGTTAGAAATCTCTTATTAGACTTTTTCTTTTTAAAAGGGGCCACCAAGTCTAGAGTCTGATGCAGAGAAGCTGTAACACTATCTACCATGCTATCAATTACAGAAGGAGCAAGCTCTCCATAGCTTATTTCCGTTGTGTTGACGCATGGCATAGAGGAAACAACCTGCACAAATTTGGTAACATCATCTGAGAGGCATCTACTGTAGTAATATTTTTCCTTAGGAGCCAAATAGTCAGAAACAGTAAAATCAAAGGTTAACAGACAATGGTCTGACAGTACAGGGTTATGAGGAGACACTACCAGATTTTCTATTTCTATGCCATATGTCAGAACAAGGTCCAGTGTATGGTAGAGATAGTGGGTAGAATTTCCTACTTTCTGAGAAAACCCCATCGAGTCTAATGCTGAATTAAATGCCAAATTAAGGCAATCACTATCTACATCTACATGTACAGCCATGGACAAAATTCTTGGTACCCCTCTGTTAATGAAAGAAAAACCCACAGTGGTCACAGAAATTACTTGAATCTGATAAAAGTGGTAATAAATAAAAATTCTATGAAAATTAACCAATGAAAATCACACAGTGCTTTTGAATTGTGGTTCAACAGAATTGCTTTAAAAAACAAACTCATGAAACAGGCCTGGACAAAAATGATGGCACCCCTAGAAAAGAATGAATATAATGTGACCATAGGGACATGTTCAACCAAGATGTGTCCTCTACTTAACATCACAGGTGTCTACAAACTTGTAATCAGTCAGTCGGCCTATTTAAAGGGTGACAAGTAGTCACTGTGCTGTTTGGTGACATGGTGTGTACCACACTAAACATGGACCAGAGGAAGCAAAGGAGAGAGTTGTCTCAGGAGATTAGAAAGAAAATTATAGACAAGCATGTTAAAGGTAAAGGCTATAAGACCATCTCCAAGCAGCTTGATGTTCCTGTGACTACAGTTGCACATATTATTCAGAAATTTAAGATCCACGGGACTGTAGCCAACCTCCCTGGACATGGCCGCAGGAGGAGACGGATAATACGAATGGTAACAAAAGAGCCCAGAACAATCTCTAAACACATTCATGGTGAACTCCAAGGTCAAGGTACATCAGTGTCAGATCGCACCATCCGTCGTTGTTTGAGCCAAAGCGGACTTCATGGGAGACGACCAAGGAGGACACCACTGTTGAAAACAAATAATAAAAAAGTTGGACTGGAATTTGCCAAACTGCATGTTGACAAGCCACAAAGCTTCTGGGAGAATGTCCTATGGACAGACGAGACAAAACTGGAACTTTATGGCAAGGCACATCAGCTCTATGTTCACAAATGCAAAAATGAAGCATACCAAGAAAAGAACACTGTCCCTACTGTGAAACATGGAGGAGGTTCTGTTATGTTTTGGGGCTGCTTTGCTGCATCTGGCACAGGGTGTCTTGAATCTGTGCAGGGTACAAGGAAATGTCAAGACTATCAAGGTATTCTAGAGAGAAATGTGCTGCCCAGTGTCAGACAGCTTGGTCTCAGTCGCAGGTCATGGGTCTTGTAACAGGATAATGACCCAAAACACACAGCTAAAAACACCCAAGAATGTCTAAGAGTGAAACATTGGACTATTCTAAAGTGGCCTTCTATGAGCCCTGATCGAAATCCTATTGAACGTCTGTGGAAGGAGCTGAAACATGCCGTCTGGAGAAGGCACCCTTCAAACCTGAGACAACTGGAGCAGTTTGCTCATGAGGAGTGGGCCAAAATACCTGCTGAGAGGTGCAGAAGTCTCATTGACACTTACAGAAATTGTTTGATTGCAGTGATTACCTCAAAAGGTTGTGCAACAAAATATTAAGTTAAGGGTACCATCATTTTTGTCCAGGCCTGTTTCATGAGTTTGTTATTTAAAATAATTCTGTTGAACCACAATTCAAAAGCATTGTGTGATTTTCATTGGTTAATTTTCATAGAATTTTTATTTATTACCACTTTGGTCAGATTCAAGTTATTTCTGTGACCAGTGTGGGTTTTTCTTTCATTAACAGAGGGATACCAACAATTTTGTCCACGTCTGTATATTAAAGTCCCCTACTATAATTACTCTGATTTCAGCACTAAATCAGCTAAGATTTCGGAAATCTTAGCAAATTCGGATAAAAACTCTAAGTAGGTTGATGGAGGACAATAAACTATGGCAAATAAAATTTGGTTTAGCCTAAAATTGCTAAAATGCCCAATACTAAGGATCAGGCCCTCAAAGGAATTATAACATGTTTTTTGCTTTACATTAACTAGTAATTTGGAATGGTAAATTGTTGCTACTCCTCCTCCACAACCAGAACTTGTGGAATTTTGACAGTTTAAATAACCAGAGGGAGTTGATTCATTTAAACCAACATAATACTCTTGCCCTAACCAAGTCTCTGTAAGGGATATTAAATCAATCTGATGATCAATTAACAGATCATGGACTAGCAGAGACTTTGGAGTTAGAGACCTAATATTTAACAGACTGCATTTAATTTTTAAATTATGAGGAGGAACAGAGGCCATATCATTAAATTTAGAGGCTTCATGTTTAATTTGAGTTTTACCAACTTTTTGTTTAATCACTTTGGGATGCTTATACATTATATTTTTATTTACTTTGGAGGGAACAGACAATGATTCTCTAATGGGGAAGACGGGCTAAGTTGAGGGGTGGTGGATGAAGAGGAGCTGCAGAGAGGCGTGTAAGATTGCGACTCTGCTTCCTGGTCCCAACTCTGAGTTGTCAAGGTTTTGGAAATTTGGATAAAAATGATGCCAGATTGTTAGATAAATGAGACGCACCATCCAAAGTGGGATCGACGCCGTCTCGTCTAATAAGACCAGGTTTACCCCAAAATGAGCTCCAATTGTCTATTTAACCCACATCGTTTGCAGGACACCACACAGACAGCCCGCGGTTGAAGGATGACAAGCGGCTAAACATGTCATCACTGGTCAGATTGGGGGGTGGGAGGCAGAGAATACTACAGAGGCAGACATTGTTTTTGCAAAGTCACACACCGATTCCACATTAAGTTTTGAGACTTCCGACTGCCGGAGTCGGACCGTTGTTAATGCCGGTGTGGATAACAATTGTAGAGTATTTGCAGTTACTTTTAACTAGCATTTTCAAATTTGACTCGGTGTTGCCTGCCCTGGCCCCGGCAATGCATCTGACTATGGCCGCTGGAGTCTCTAGGTTCACGTTTCTGACTACAGAGTCACCAATGACTCTGCGATTAGAAACATGAACAGGTTGGTGGTGAACCGGGGCTTTGCGGCTATGCTTCCTTCTCACCATCACTCACCCAGTCTCCTGGCTGCTGAGAAGGACCGGAGGACCGCTTGCAGGCCGACCTATGCTAGCCCTTAGACGCATAAGCGGGGTAACAATTGCCCCAGCGGTTGTTTTTTTTGCAATATATCTTTGTAATTTTAATTTTTTTATCATTTAATCTTCCATGTATTCCTCAAATAGGTTGTGTTTGACACGAGGCCATTTGGATTTGTATCTAATTGTTATATTTTTTTAAGTAATTGCATTTTTTGTCTCAGTACCACACTTTTCCATACAGTATGTGGGGTCAAAAATGACCAGAAGCTTTTCCCCAGCTGTCCCCTTTTGAATCTCACCACGGTTATCAGTAACACTGTGTACGCTGCAATTAGCATCTCAGACTGGATGCCAAGGGTAAACAGAGAGGGTAAACAGATGAGGACAATACAGTGTATACAGTGAGGACAATGTAGGTATTGCTAGATGCAGGGAGTCAAAAATGCCCGAGCGATTGTTTTTTTTTTTTTTTGCAATATCTTTGTAATTTTAATTTTTTATCATTTAATCTTCCATGTATTCCTCAAATAGGTTGTCTTTGACATGAGGCCATTTGGATTTGTATCTAATTGTTATATTTTTTAATTGCATTTTTTGTATCAGTGCCACACTTTTCCATATGTGGGGTCAAAAATGACCCCAAGCTGTTCTCTTCTTTTGTTGACCAAAATATAATTTAAAATAATAATAATTACCCAAAATATAATAAAAATAATCATCTTTAACCAAAATGAAAGAAATTTCTTAAGTTTATCCTTTTTTTTTTTTCCTTTGAAAGACAAAAGTAAAATAGAAAGATGTCTTTACCTTCTTTACATGTTTCAACTGCACAAAAAAAGGATAAATAATTGAAAGAAGACAAAATGAACCTGTTTGACGTAATTTCTTAAGTTTACAGCATAAATCACACACATTCTAGTTGGGGTCATTTTGACCACGCTCATGGTAGTGTGTTGGAATTGGTTGGTCATGCATCTAAGGGCTAGGCAAAAATGCTCTATTATGGAAGGAGGAAGACAAAAGAGAGCACTTGCCTTAGCTTGAGCTTGATGGACAGCTAGCAGGCCGCCCTATGCTAGGGAGCTCCACTACAACTAAGGAACGTCCGTGAGGACGGAGCTGAGGAAGATCAAGGCGAGGAAGGCGTCGGGACCGGACGGCATCAGCGCAAAGCTCCTCAAGTCCTGTGCAGACCAGCTGTGTGGGATTGTGACGTATATCTTCAACCTGAGCCTGAAACTGGGGAGGGTACCACAGCTGTGGAAAACATCTTGTGTGGTACCTGTACCAAAAACTTCCCACCCCAAAGACCTGAACAGCTACAGACCGGTGGCCTTGACGTCCCACTTGATGAAGACCCTGGAGAGACTGCTCCTTGCTCACCTCCGCCCCCTGGTGGAACCAGCGATGGATCCACTCCAGTTCGCCTACCAGCATGGCATTGGGGTGGAGGATGCGGTGATCTTCCTCCTTCACCGTTCTCTGTCCCACCTAGAGAAGCCCGGGAATATGGTGAGGATCATGTTCTTTGACTTCTCCAGTGCTTTCGACACCATCCAAACGATGATCCTGAAGGACAAGCTGCTGCGCGCAGGGGTGGACCAGCACCTGTCATCATGGATCCTGGACTACCTCACGAACCGGCCTCAGTTTGTGAGAACCCGGGACTGTGTGTCCGACACGATCATCAGTAGCACGGGGGCCCCCCGGGGAACGGTGCTGGCTCCCTTCCTGTTCACTCTTTATACTGCGGACTTCTCACACAACACAACACACTGCCATCTACAGAAGTTCTCTGATGACTCTGCGATCGTTGGCCTCATCTCCAATGGAGATGAAGCTGAGTACAGAGGGCTTATCCAGGACTTCGTGGACTGGTGCCATCGGAACTGCCTCCAGATCAACGCGAGGAAAACTAAGGAGCTGGTGGTGGACTGTCGCAGGCAAGGACAACCCCTCACAGCACCAGTAAATATACAGGGAACAGACATCGAGATGGTGACAGCCTATAAGTACCTGGGTGTTCATCTGAACAATAAACTAGACTGGTCACACAATACTGACGCACTCTACAAGAAGAGACAGCGCAGGCTGTTCCTGCTGAGGAGACTCAGGTCTTTTGGTCTACAAGGTGCGCTGCTGAAGACATTCTATGACACGGTGGTGGCATCAGCCATCACTTTTGGAGTGGTCTGCTGGGGCAGTGGCATTACTGCAGCCGATAGGAAGAGACTGAACAAACTGATCAAGAAAGCTAGCTCTGTCCTGGGGCAGCGCCTTGATCCGGTGGAGGAGATAGGAGAGAGAAGGACGGTGGCTAAACTGTCATCTCTGCTGGAGTCCGAGTTCCACCCTATGCAGGACATACTGAATGCACTGAGGAGCTCATTTAGCAGCAGACTACATCATCCTAGGTGCACAACCGAGAGGTTTCGCAGGTCCTTCCTACCAACGGCTGTCAGACTGTACAACCTAAGCAGGGCTGCTCGCAGAGATAGCAAAAAGACGTAACAAACTAATAGTTTTTTGAATGCAAAGATGCAATAGACTTACACAATGGTCCCCTCCGGCATGCAACTAGGAAAATACCAGTCGCTATGGAGAGTGAGAATATGTATGGGCACATAATCATACCATGTAGGATAACTAAGTAGACGGTTGTGCTGTTTCATCCCATCTAGCAACAATGCTCTGCACTGTGTGTGTTTATATATTTACATATTTATTCCATCTAGCTACAATGCTCCGCACTGGGTGTGTTTATATTTATATATCCATCCATCCATCTTCTACCGCTTTTCCGGAGGTCCGGGTCGCGGAGGCAGCAGTTCAAGCAGAGAAGCCCAGACTTCCCTCTCCCCAGCCACCTGCTCCAGCTCTTCAGAGGGGATACCAAGGCGTTCCCAGACCAGCTGGGAGACATAGTCTCTCCACCGAGTCCTGGGTCTGCCCCGGGGTCTCCTCCCAGTGGGACGTGCCTGAAACACCTCAAGTGGGAGGCGTCCAGGAGGCATCCTAATCAGATGCCCATACCACCTCAACTGACTCCTTTCAATGTGGAGGAGCAGCGGTTCTACTCTGAGCCTCTCCCGGATGACTGAGCTCCTCACCCTATCTCTGAGGGTGAGTCCAGCAATCCTACGGAGAAAGCTCATTTCAGCCGCTTGTATCCGCGATCTCGTTCTTTCGGTCATTACCCAAAGCTCATGACCATAGGTGAGAGTAGGAACGTAGATTGACTGGTAAATCGACAGCTTTGCCTTAGAACTAAGCTCCCTCTTCACCACAGCAGACCAGTACAACGTCCGCATCACAGCAGATGCTGCTCCAATCCGTCTGTCGATCTCTCGCTCCATTTTCCCCTCACTCGTGAACAAGACCCCAAGATACTTAAACTCCTCCACTTGGGGCAGGAGCCTGTCCCCAACCCGGAGAGGACAATCCACCTTTTTCCGGCTGAGGACCATGGACTCGGACTTGGAGGTGCTGATTCTCATCCCAGCCGCTTCACACTCAGCGGCAAACCGTCCCAGCAAGAGCTGTAGGTCATTGCTGGATGAAGCCAACAGGACAACATCATCTGCAAACAACAGAGATGAGATCCTGTGGTCACCAAGCATGACACCCTCCATTCCCTGGCTGCGCCTAGAAATCCTGTCCATAAAAATTATGAACAGGATCGGTGACAAAGGGCAGCCCTGGCGGAGTCCAACTCTCACTGGGAATGACTCCGACCGAGTGTTGGCAATACGAACTAAACTCTCACAACGGTTGTACAGAGACCGAATAGCTCGTAACAACAAGCCCGATACCCCATACTCCCGAAGCACCCCCCACAAAAATCCACGAGGGACGCGGTCAAATGCCTTCTCCAAGTCCACAAAGCACATGTAAACTGGTTGGGCAAACTCCCACAAACCCTCAAGAATTCTCGAGAGGGTAGAGAGCTGGCCCGATGTGCCATGGCCAGGACGAAAACCACATTGCTCCTCCTGAATCCGAGGTTCGACCAACGGCCGGACTCTCCTCTCCAGTACCTTGGCATAGACCTTCCCAGGGAGGCTGAGGAGTGTGATCCCTCTAAAGTTGGAGCACACCCTCCGGTCCCCTTTTTTGAAGAGAGGAACCACCACCCCGGTTTGCCATGCCAAAGGCACTGCCCCCGACCTCCACGCAATGTTGCAGAGGCGTGTCAAACATGACAACCCAACAACATCCAGGGCCTTGAGGTACTCGGGGCGAATCTCGTCCACCCCCGGGGCCCGGCAACCAAGGAGATTTTTAACCACCTTGGCGACCTCAGCCCCTGTGATAGGCGAGTCATCCCCCTCGTCCCCAAACCATGCTTCCTCTGTGGAAGGCGTATCAGTGGGATTGAGGAGATCCTCGAAGTATTCCTTCCACCGCCCGACGATATCCCCAGTTGAAATCAACAGTGTCCCATCCGCACCATACACAGTGTGGACGGGGAGCTGCTTTCCCCTCCTGAGCCGCCGAACAGTTTGCCAGAATCTCTTTGAAGCCGACCGAAAGTCTTGTTCCATGGCTTCACCGAACTCCTCCCATACCCGGGTTTTTGCTTCAGCAACCACCCGAGCTGCACTCCGCTTGGCCTGCCGGTACACCTCAGCTGCTTCGGGAGTCCCACAAGCCAACCAAGCTTGATAGGACTCCTTCTTCAGCTTAATGGCCCCCCTCACCACTGGTGTCCACCACTTGGTTCGGGGGTTGCCACCACGAGATGCACCGACCATCTTGCGGCCGCAGCTCTGGGCCGCCGCTTCAACAACAGAGGTGGAGAACATGGCCCATTCAGACTCCATGTCTCCAGACTCCCTCGGAATGTGGTTGAAGTTCTTCCGGAGGTGGGAGTTGAAGACCTCCCGGACAGGGGCCTCAGCCAGACGCTCCCAGCACACCCTCACTATACGTTTGGGTCTACCAGGTCTGAATGGCTTCCTCCCCTGCCATCGGATCCAACTCACCACCAGGTGGTGATCAGTTGACAGCTCTGCACCTCTCTTTACTCGGGTGTCCAAGACATAGATATATTTATATATCTATATATTTATTCCATCTAGCTACAGTGCTCTGCACTGTGTGTTTATATATCTACATATTATTCCATTAGCTACATTGCTCCGTACTGTGGGTGTTTATATATTCACATATTTATTCCATCTAGCTACAATGCTCCGCACTGTGTGTTTACATATTCATATATCTATTCCATCCAGCTACAATGCTCTGCACTGTGTGTCTGTGTGTGTGTATATATATATTTTATAGTAATATGTACATATGTATATTAGCTGCTCTTGCTTGCTTGTTTTTTTTTTTCTTGCCTTCTGATTGTTGCTCTGAGTGTTGCTATCCCTGTGCTGTTGCAATCCTGGAATTTCCCCATTGTGGGACTAATAAAGGCTTATCTTATCTTATCTTATTATTAACTGGCGCAGATGGTGTTTCAATGCAGTGGAGCCAGGATTCCAAATCAGACTACCTCGCCTCGAGCACCTCAAAAAGACAACATTTATTACATTTACCGTCATCACTAAAGGAGGCAGAGGTGTAGCTAAACATCTGACAGAGAGAGCACACCAGAGGAGGAGAGGAAGGAGAGCTAGTAGCCATAGCTAGTGGCTAACCCGAAGCTAACAAAAATGCAGATGAAAGGTAACGGTAGATGGAAAAAAGTAATTAAAATACAATTAAAGGCAAAATCCTCAGGAGAATGAAAAAGATTTGGCTTTATTGGTTGTGGTACAACTATATCATTTATAGTCCTACCAGCACAAATTGGTTAAAAAAATGTTGAAAAAACAGCTTTGCCAACCATCTTGAAATGTCCAGATTTGCTTGAAAAGTGAAAGACGAAAAGCTGCCTTTTTCAGATTGTTGAAAAGACATCTTCATATATAAATTTGATCAACCACACTATGAAGATATGGGAAAGAGTTGTTGAAGTCAAGTTAAGAGTAGAGGTGACAATCAGTGAGCAGCAGTACGGTTTCATGCCAAGAAAGAGTACTACAGATGCAATGTTTGCTCTAAGAGTGTTGATGGAGAAGTATAGAGAAGGTCAGAAGAAGTTGCACTGCGTCTTTGTGGATCTAGAGAAAGCAGATGATAGGGTGCCAAAAGAGGAAGTGTGGTACTGTATGAGGAAGTCAGGAGTGGCAGAGAAGTATGTGAGGATGGTGCAGGACATGTTTGAGGACAGCGAGACAGTGGTGAAGTGTGCTGTAGGAGTGACAGTTGGATTCAAGGTGGTGGTGGTGGTGGGGGGGGGTTACATCAGGGATCAGTTCTGAGCCCCTTCTTGTTTCCATGGTGATGGACAGGCTGACAGACGAGGTCAGGCAGGAGTCTCCATGGACCATGATGTTTGCAGATGACATTGTGATCTGTAGTACATGAATAAATATAGCACCACCATAATTCAATTGTAGACTGACATGAGTGGAGGGTCCCAAATATCACTGCTGTGCTATATTCATGATACTACATCAGTGTGAGTGCAATATAGCTGTTAAAAAGCCTCCACAAACTCATTTTAAAAGTTGAAAATACAACAGATAATGTTTGCTTTTTAATGATATATTGATTTGCTAAGACTTTTATTACTACGCTAAAAAAGTAGTTCCCAGCTGCCACTCTTGGATGTTTCTCAACACAAACAATGAGCATAATGTAAACTATAATAGCATTATTGTCATTTTACACATACAGTATGTTCAGCAACATCTGCCATTATCCACTGGTCATTGTTTATATACAGTGGGGAAAATAAGTATTGAATACATCAACATTTTTCTCATTAAACATATTTCTAATGGAGCCATTGACATGAGATTTTCGCCAAATATCAGTAACAACCCAAGTAATCCATACATGCAAAGAAATCAAGGCAACTGTGTTCACAAAGCAAGTTCTATTTAATAACGTGGAATGACACAGAGAATAAGTATTGAACACACTTGGTGAAATTCATTTATTATTTATTAGAAAAGCCTTTGTCGGTAATAACAGCTTCCAGACACCTCCTATATAGAGAAACTAGGTGCAGGCATGACTCAGGAGTGATTTTAGTCCATTCTTCCACACAAACTGTCTTCAAATCTTGAAGGTTCAATGGATGTCTTCTATGAACACTGATCTTCAGTTTGTTCCATAGATTTTCAATTGGATTCAGGTCAGGTGACTGACTGGGCCATTCTAGCAGCTTTATTTTCCTTCTCTGGAGCCAGTGGAGAGTTTCCTTGGCTGTGTGTTTGGGATCATTGTCTTGATGAAATGTCCGCCTTCGTTTCATCTTCAGCAGATGGCAACAGGTTCTTATCAAGGATGTCTCTGTAGATTTGTCCATTTATCTTTCCTTCAATTACATGAAGTCTGCCTGTACCATGTGCTGAAAAATACCCGACACCATGATGCTCCCATCTCCAAACTTCACTGTCGGTATGGTGTTTTGGGGCTGATGTGCAGTGCCATTTCTCCTCCCAACATGCTGTGTGTTGTGGCATCCAAAAAGTTCAATTTTGGTTTCATCTGACACTATATTCTCCCAGTATTTTACTGGCTTGGCTAAAAGTTGTGCAGCAAACTTCAAACGAGCTTCAACATGCTTTTTCTTCAGCAGTGGAGTCTTGGGAAGTGAGGGGGCATAGTGCCCATGTCGGTTGAGTGCATTACTTATTGTTTTCTTTGAAACAGCAGTACCTGCTAACTCTACGTCTTTCTGGAGCTCTCCACAAGTGGTCTTTGGCTCTTGGATAACTCTTCTGATAATTATTTTGACTCTTCTGTCAGAAATTTTGCGAGGAGCTCCTGGTCATGGCCAGTTTATGGTAAAATGATGTTCTTTCCACTTCCAAATGATGGCTCCAACAGTGCTCACTGGAACATTCAGTAGTTTACAAATGCACCTGTAACCAATGCCATCATTATGTTTTGCAACAATAAGGTTGTGAAGGTCTAGACAGAACTCTTTTCTTTGACCCATCATAAGTTCTTTCTGGTGTGACAATCTGATATTCACAGACCTTTTTAAAGGCTATTAGTCATGACTTAGGCTGCGTGTCCACCAAACACGTTTTTTGTCTCCCGACCACCCTGAGCATTTTTTTTCAGCGTTTTTGCGCAGTGCTCTGGGGGAAAAAAAAGTCTGTGCCCTGTATCCCAGCAACAGCTTGACACTCTCAGCTCATCACTCCCGCTTTTCCTATTGTCAGACTTTCTACAGATTTTTTAATAGCAGTCTCTAAATATCAATGGACAGGAAACATTTTCTAGCAGCTCTGGATGTAAAATATGATGACACAGAAAGCAGGAGTCTAAGTACAGACTAGTACTGGCGTCCTATGTCCCGCCCACGCAGCAGTCCTGATTGGCTGCTTAAGGTCTGACATTGACGAGCTCAGCTTCAGTCTCTGAAAAGTTGAACTTTCTTCAGCTCTGAGCGCCCTGAGCAGCGCGACAAAAAACGGCCACCGCCAAGAGCGTTTCAGTGCCGTAGGTGCTCAGTGCTGTAAATGCTGGACTACATAGAGAATGAATGGAAAATAGCCGCCCAGAGCTGACAAAACACGTTTGGTGGACACACAGCCTTAACCAGCTGGCTTCCTAAATTCTGATGAATTTCATCTGGTTTCTTGGTTTTCTATGCCTTTTTGCATCTCTTGTTCTTCATGTGTTCAATAATTATTCCCTGTGTCATTCCACTGTATTAAATATAACTTGTTTTGCGAACACAGTTGTCTTGTTTTCTTTGTATGTATGGATTACTTGTGTTGTTACTGGTATCTGGTGAAAATCTCAGGTCAATTGCTCCATCAGAAATACAGTGGTGGGAAAAGGTGTTTGCCCCCTTCCTGATTTCTCATTTTTTGTTATGTTGGTCACACTTAAATGTTTCAGATCATCAAACAAATTTAAATATTAGAGAAAGATAACTCAAGTAAACACAAAATGCAGCTTTTAAATGAGGATGTTCATTATTAAGGGTAAAAAAATCCAAACCTACATGGCCATGTGTGATAAAGTGCCCCCCCCCCCCCGTTAAAACGTAAATTAACTGTGGTTTATCACATCTTTGGAAAGCTCAGTTCAGTTTCTTTAGACACACCCAGACCTGACTACTGCCACACCTGTTGTCAACCAAGAAATCACTTAAATAGGACCTGCCACTGCCAAAATGATGTAGACAAAAGATCCTCAAAAGGTAGACATCATGTTGCGATCCAAAGAAATTCAGGAACAAATGAGAAACAAAGTAATTGAGCTCTATCAGTCTGGAAAAGGTTATAAAGCCATTTCTAAAGTTTTGGGACACCAGCAAACCACAGTGAAAGGCATTGTCCACAAATGCCGAAAACATGGAACAGTGGTGAACCTTCCCAGGAGTGGCCGATCAACCAAAATTACCCCAAGAGCGCAGCGACAACTCATCCAAGAGGTCACGAAAGACCTCACAACAACATCCAAAGAACTGCAGGCCTCACTTGCCTCAGTTAAGGTCAGTGTTCATGTCGGCCTCCGTTAGTCTATGATGACCATGGAAGAGAATCCTAAACGTCTACTCTGCTGGAACAGCACCGCCTGTGGCTGAACAGGCTGATGCGCGAATGGCAGTCCCTGTCACACAGGTCACACTTGTGGGTGGTCTCCGTGCTGCTGGGTCTGTGGCAGTTCTTCCTGCGGGTCCTTTTTTCATCTGCTGCAGCAGTCAGTCTCTCTTCGCCCGCCTTGAGCTGTCTGGTCAGGGTGCCTCTCCATTTGGAGCGGTCCGTTGTAAGGTCCTCCCAGCGCTCTGTGTTGATATCCAGGGCCTTCATGTCTCTCTTGCAGACGTCTCTAAAGCGCAGCTGTGGGCGGCCAACGTCTCTCCTGCCAGTCGCCAGTTCTCCGTAGAGGACATCTTTGGGGATTCTGCCATCCTCCATACGGTGAACGTGGCCTAGCCAGCAGAGCCTGTGCTGCCTGAGTAGAGTGAACATGGACGGAAGGCCGGCACGGGACAGAACTTCTGTGTTGGGCACTTTGTCCTGCCAGGATATGTCCAGGATGTGGCGAATGCAGCGCAAGTGGAAGGAGTTCAGTCTCTTTTCCTGCCGGGTGTATGTTGTCCACGTCTCACTCCCATAGAGCAGTGTGCTGATGACGCAGGCATTGTACACTGCCATCTTCGTCTTGACAGAGAGTTTGGGATTCTCCCACACTTGTGTGGTGAGGCGAGCGAGTGTGAAGGCTGATTTTCCAATCCTCTTTTCGATCTCTGTATCAAGGGAGAGGTTGTTGCTGATCGTGGACCCCAGGTACGTGAACTGATTCACGACCTCCAGCTCGTAGTCGTCGATAGTGATGGTTGGTGGTGCTTCCGTGCCTTGCGCCAAGACATTAGTCTTCTTCAGGCTGATGGTAAGCCCGAAGTCCTTGCATGCCTGGGAGAAGCGGTCCATCAGGGTCTGGAGCTCCTGCTGTGTGTGGGTTGTGACTGCAGCGTCGTCTGCGAACAGCATGTCTCAGATTAGAGCCTCGCGTACTTTGGTTCTGGCTTTCAGGCAGGCGAGGTTGAAAAGCCTGCCGTCAGACCTTGTGTGCAGGTAGATTCCCTCTGTTGCTGTGCTGAAGGCATGCCTCAGGAGCATAGCAAAGAAAATCCCAAAGAGGGTTGGCGCAAGTACACAGCCCTGTTTCACTCTGCTGCGTATGTTGAATGGCTCTGAGACGTTGCCGTCGTGCTGCACTATCCCCTGCATGTTGGTGTGAAACGATTCGATGAGGCTTTGCAACTTTGGTGGGCATCCTATCTTTGGCAGGATCTTGAAAAGGCCCTCTCTGCTGACCAGATCGAACGCTTTGGTGAGGTCGATGAAGGCGACGTACAGGGGCATGTTCTGTTCTCTGCATTTCTCCTGGAGTTGGCGGATGGAGAATATCATGTCTACCGTCGATCGCTCACCGTGGAAGCCACACTGAGACTCGGAGTAGACACGTTCGGCAAGCTTCTGTAGACGAACGAGAACAACTCGTGCGCAGACTTTGCCAACAACGCTGAGGAGGGAGATGCCCCTGTAGTTGTTGCAGTCGCTTCTCTCCCCTTTTGTTTTTGTAGAGGGTGATGATCTTGGCGTCCCTCATGTCCTGTGGTACGGCACCTTCCTTCCAGCACTAGCAGAGGACGTCATGCAATGGCAGCAGTAGGGCGGTCTTGCAGTGCTTGATCAGGTCGGGGGGTATGCCGTCATTGCCGGGTGCCTTGCCAGCGGCCAAGCTATCAGTGGCCTTGCTGAGTTCGTCGATGGTTGGCTCGGTGTCAAGTTCGTCCATGGATGGCAGGCAGTCGATGGCATCAAGGGCTGACGGTGTCACGGTGTTCTGTCTGGAGTAGAGGTCGGAGTAGTGTTCCACCCATCTCTCCATCTGCTTGTTCTTTTCTGTGATCATCTCCCCAGTGGAGGATTTGAGGGGGGCCGTCTTGCTCTGAGCCGGACCAAGTGCTTTCTTGATGCCATCGTACATACCACGGATGTTTCCTGTTATGGCAGCGGTTTGAATGTCTTGGCTGAGCTGAGTCCAGTACTCGTTGGCACAGCGCCGAGCAGTCTGCTGAACTTTGCTTCTCGCAGCCCTGAGAATCTGGAGATTCTTCTCATTTGGGTACTTCTTGTACTCAGCAAGTGCTGAGTGCTTGGTTTCAATGACGGGGGTCATCTTGGTCAACTTGGCATCAAACCAGTCCTGTGACTTCGAGGTCTTCCTCCCAAAGGTAGCCAAGGCTGTGCGGTGGATGGTGTTTCGCAGCTCTTCCCATTTCTGCTTTGCAGATTATCCTTCTTGTGGTACACCAAGTTCCTTCTCAAAGGTGGAGGCAAACTGCTCAACAAGTTCTGGTTGGGCCATCTTGCTGGTGTCAATCCGTACCTTTCCAGGCTGTCTAGCACGATGGAATTTCTTCAGCTGCAGCTTGACCTTGCAACACACCAATGAATGGTCTGTGTCGCAATCTGCACTCTGGAACGAACGGGTGATTAGCACGTTCTTCAGTGAGGTGCGCCTGATCAGGATCAAGTCCAGCTGGTGCCAGTGCTTTGAGCGCGGATGTCGCCAGGAAACCTTGTGTTGGTGCTTGGTCTTGAAGAACGAGTTTGTGATGCACAGATCGTGATATGTGCAGAACTCGAGCAGCTGCTGTCCGTTGTCATTCATTCTGCCCACACCAAATGGTCAAAGACAGGAGGGCCAGGAGTCGTGATAAGCACCCACTCTGGCGTTGAAGTCTCCAAGGAGAATGAGTTGTTCAGAGTTGGGGATGATCCTGACAGTTGTTGCGAGATTCTCGTAGAACTCGTCTTTTGCCTCTGGTGTGGCTGTCAGTGTTGGGGCATACACACTGACGAGGGTGACTGGGCCTTGAGTGGTGTTGAGGCGGAGGGTGAGGAGTCGTGCATAGCCTTTGCTGCCCAGTTCCACCATCTTCACCAAGGTGTTTTTCACTGCGAAGCCCACTCCGTGTTCCCTGTGTTCGTCACTACCCTTTCCCTGCCAGTAGAACATGTAGTCCTTCTCTCTCAGTGTGCCTGCATCAGCCAACCATGTTTCCTGGAGAGTGGCGATATCCACTCCCAGTCTCTTCAGCTCATTATTGATGATGGCAGTCTTCCTGGTGTCGTTGATGTCCTTGAGGTTAGCAGCAAGTCCTGTCATCATAGTGCGGACGTTCCAAGTTCCCAGTTTTAGAGTTGGTCTCTTTGGTTTTTTGTCTTGCCTGGTGCGAAGGTTCTCAGTCTGCTGTTCGGACTTCTCCTCATCCCCATGCACCCAATGAGGAAAGCAAGCTGTGGCGGGACAACATCTTATTGGCTGGGGGCTGCCCAGCTTGAGGCGGGCGGTAGCTTTCCAGTGAGATCCGATGATCCCTCCCACCATTGGGAACAACCCATGGTGCCGCGCTCTACACCAATTGAGCAGTGGCTTATAACGGGTAACTGTCATTCCCCATGTTTTGTCTACGCCAAAGGCGAAGCTGGAGTGTCCTCTCCAGTGATCCGGTGTTCTACCTTCCAGCGTTGGGTGTTGGTAGGATTCAAGCCTGGGCAGGAAGATAAGGAGGACAAGATGTTGCCCATGCAGCATGTCCCCCCTCTCCACGTCACTGATGAATCCAAAGGAACAGCAGGGCTGCTACAGTTTGGCGCCAGCACCGTCGCAGGAGCTGCCAGGACGATGTTGAGCACAACAGAGAACTGCCTTAGAGGCTCTGACTCTGGATTTTTCCTCAGGGTTGACTCCCGAAGCCTTTCCCGTGACCGGGTGTACCGCAAGGCAGCAGAGGTTTGAAATCAGGGTTTACCTTCCCCTAGATGGGCTACCTTCCCAGGTTGATGAGCCACCATCTACCCGAAGCATCTGGTTTTAAGGCGCCAGCGATCCGCCCTCGCCCCTTCTCCTATTAGTAAAAGCAGTTCCTCCGGGCTTAGAGACTAAACCACACGGGCAGGCTAGGAGTTGGACTTAGTTGTCAGAGGCTTTTCGAGACGCACGCCATAAGGAGCATTTTATGAGCACTGGGAGCTTAACCCCAGTGCCGCTCCTGGCTATGACAACCTTGGAACCAGTGTTCATGACTCCACCATAAAAAAGAGACTGGGCAAAAATGGCCTGCATGACAGAGTTCCAAGATGAAAACCACTGCTGAGCGAAAAGAACATAAAGGCTCATCTCAGTTTTGCAAGAAAACATCTTGATGATCCCCAAGACTTTTGGGAAAATACTCTGTGGATGACGAGACAAAAGTTAAACTTTTTGGAAGGTGTGTGTCTCATTACATCTGGCGTAAAGTAACACTGCATTTCAGAAAAGGAACATCATACCAGCAGTAAAATATGGTGGTGGTAGTATGATGGTCTGGGGCTGTTTTGCTGCTTCAAGACCTGGAAGACTTGCTGTGTTAAATGGAGCCATGAATTCTGCTGTCTACCAAAAAATCCTGAAGGAGAATGTCCGGCCATCTGTTAGTGATCTCAAGCTGAAGCACACTTGGGTTCTGCAGCAGGACAATGATCCAAAACACACCAGCAAGTCCACCTCTGAATGGCTTAAGAAAAACAAAATGAAGACTTTGGAGAGGCCTAGTCAAAGTCCTGACCTGAATCCGATTGAGATGCTTTGGTATGACCTTAAAAATGCTCATGTTCATGCTCAAAAACCCTCCAATGTGGCCGAATTACAACAGTTCTGCAACGATGAGTAGGCCAAAATTCCTCCACAGTGCTGTAAAAGACTCATTGACAGTTATTGCAAATGCTTGATTGTAGTTGTTGCTGCTAAGGGTGGCCCAACCAGTTATTACGTTTAGGGGGCAATCACTTTCTTCACACAGGGCCATGTAGGTTGGGATTTTTTCCCCTTAATAATAGACACCTTCATTTAAAAACTGCATTTTGTTTTGACTTGTGTTATCTTTGTCTAATATTTAAATTTGTTTGATGATCTGAAACATTCAAGTGTGACAAACATACAAAGAAATTAGAAATCAGGAAGGGGGCAAACACTTTTTCACTCCACTGTATGTTTAATGAGAAAAATGTTGACATGTTCAATACTTATTTTCCCCGCTGTACATTTTTTGCAGAGTACTGATCTGTAAAAAAAGGTCTGGAAAAGGTAGCTTGCTAGTGCCTGATGGTATCTCTATTTTTTATCACCCGCCGGTCGAAGCCCAAAGGGGTTAAACAGCCCTGCGGCAAAGACAGCAGGGGGATTATGTTACACTCTTTCTATTCCAACAGTATCTATTGTTAGGTTTAACAAATTATAAAAGTGATCTAGCTTCTAGCTAGTTAGCCAGGTATTGCTCCATCTTTATCTTCTTTTGTGTTTTCATCCTCTTCACTGTCTTCTTATACCTATGCTTTACACAAAGAGTCAGCAGCATTCTTTTTGTTATATGGCTTAAGTTGAAACTGCACACTGTTTTAATCTAATCTCTGTTTTAAGAATTATAAATGTGAGAAAATACACCTTACAGGGATAACTATTAGAACACAAGAATGGTTTATGGGCTGGGAATTCTCTTTTGAAACAGTGCCAACCATGGAATTAAGGTACACAACACACTACAATCATCAAATATGATAAGAAGATCCAATTAAGAATTCAACTAATTAATTAAACTAATTAACAGAGCATTAGAGCACCACTGAAGTGGAGTGATACATATCTGGTGAAGAGTCAGAGTGCAGTTATCGAAGAATAGTAACTCATGGAATCCCTATAGCCCAAACAAATTACTCAGCTGGAACTGTTGTGTAATTAAGCAACATTACACAAGAAGGAGTATGGTGTCAATGAATATTCAGTGGTGTGAAAAAGTGTTTTCCCCTTCCTGATTTCTCATTTTTTTGTATGTTTGTCACGTAAATGTTTCAGATCATCAAACAAATTTAAATATTAGACAAAGACAACACAAGTAAAGAAAAAATGCACTTTTAAAATGAAGGTGTTTATTATTAAGGGGAAAAAAATCCAAACCTACATGGCCCTATGTGAAAAAGTAATTGCCCCCTAAACCTAATAACTGGTTGAGTCACCCTTAACAGCAACAACTGCAATCAAGCGTTTGCGATAACTGGCAATGAGTCTCTCACTGCGCTGTGGAGGAATTTTGGCCCACTCATCTTTGCAGAACTGTTGTAATTCAGCCACATTGGAGGGTTTTCGAGCGTGAACCGTCTTTTCAAGGTCATGCCACAGCATCTCAATCAGATTCAGGTCAGGACTTTGATTAGGCCACGCCACAGTCTTCATTTTGTTTTTCTTAAGCCATTCAGAGGTGGACTTGCTGGTGTGTTTTGGATCATTGTCCTGCTGCAGAACCCAAGTGTGCTTTAGCTTGAGGTCACGAACAGATAGCCGGACATTCTCCTTCAGGATTTTTTGGTAGACAGCAGAATTCATGAGTCCATTTACCACAGCAAGGGTCATGATTAATCAGCTGACAGCTCACGTGCACGATACAACAGCACAGGAGGACAACCACATGAGGAGGCATGTTTGAGAGTTTTATTGAATTGCAAAATAAACGCACAGATAAGGAAACAGTCACTCGCCAGAGGAATCAACCTGCGGAGAGAAGACGAGAGTTGTGAGTGGGGGAACAGAGTAAGGGGAAATGGGCGAGCCAAATTGCCACTTACTTGGGTTCCGGGGAATAATCGGCAAGACTCCAGCAGGGAATAGATGAACTAGCCCGCCACTGTGGGCACCATGGCGCCCACAGTGGTCGCCATGGTGCTTCGTTGCGCTTTTCTTTGTTTGTTTTTGTTCGTCAATTGTGTGTCTGCCTGCTCTTACACTCGTGAAGAGCTACTAAATATCAGGACTTTCACTCCCACGGACCTACTCCCAGTTTTTTTGGCTCCTGCCGCCGATCTGGTTCACCTTTTAGCCCAAAAAGTGAGACGGCGAAAGAGAGGAAGACGAGCGGGCGCTCTTGTGCGTCTTTGCAGGAGAGGCACGTGCACGGCTTTGCCTGGGATATTTCTGTCCAACGTCAATTCTCTCTATAACAAGGTAGAGGAACTGAGACTGCTGATGTGATTTAAGGATCTCTCCACCTTGTGTGCCCTCTGCTTTACTGAGACCTGGCTTAAGGAACAGACACCGGACAGCGCGCTCCTCCTCGAGGGATTTCAGCTGTTTCGTGCAAACCGAGATAAGGAGCTCTCCGGCAAGACCACAGGAGGAGGAGTCTGCTTCTACATCAACAACAGCTGGTGCTCCGATGTAACTGTGATCTCCCAACACTGTTCTCCCGCTCTGGAATATTTATTCATCAACTGCAAGCCATTTTATTCCCCGCGTGAGTTCGCTTCATTCATCCTGGCCGCTGTTTACGTCCCGCCCGACGCGGACGTGCGCGAGGCTCAGCGCGCGCTCGTGGATCACATACAGCAAGTGGAGCGAACTTTTCCGGACTCTCTGGTTATTGTGGTTGGCGACTTTAACCAGAGCAACCTGAGCCACGAACTTCCCCGCTACAAACGGTTTATTAAATGCCCCACCAGAGGAGAGAACACGCTGGATCACTGTTACACTACAGTTAAGGACGTGTATCGCGCTGTTCCCCGCGCTGTGCTCGGACTATCTGATCACGTGATGGTCCACCTGATTCCCACATACAGACAGAGGCTGAAGCTCACAAAACCTGTTGTGAGCACTACGAGGACATTGACCAGTGGAGCTGGGGAGAGGCTGTGCACGTGCTTGGAAATAACTGACTGGGGCATGTTTAAAGGAGCCACGCATGATCTGGATGAATACACGGACACTGTGAACTCATACATCCACTTTTGTGAGGAGAGCATTCTTCCATCGCGCACCAGGGTGAGTTACTCCAACGACAAGCCCTGGTTCACAGCCAAGCACAGACAGATCAGGAAGGAGAAGGAAGCAGCGTTGAAAAGTGGAGACAGGGACTGCTACAGGGAGGTCAAATACCGGTTTAGCAGAGAGCTTAGGAGAGCTAAATCTGTGTATTCTGAGAGACTCCAGCAACAGTTCACTGCTAACGACTCTGCTTCTGTGTGGAGAGGACTGAGGCAAATCACCAACTATCGGCCTCGGGCTTCTAAGGGTCAGGATGACAAAGCCCTTTGTCAAAGACTGTCCCAACACTATGCCCGTTTTGACACCTCGTCAGCTGTGTCCAACTACCTCCTTCCCCCCAGCGCCACTGCCTCCATGGTCCCCACTTCATCAAAGGCGGCCCCCTCCTCCCCCCCTGCTCTTGTCATCAGTGAGCAGGACGTGCACAGACAGTTCTCCAGACTGAACCCGCGCAAGGCCCCCGGTCCGGACGGCGTATCTCCCTCCACCCTGAGACACTGTGCGGAAGAGCTGACTCCTGTCTTCACAGACATTTTTAAGCCCTCCCTGAAGTCATGCCACGTGCCGACCTGCCTCAAAACCTCTACCATCGTCCCTGTCCCACAAGAAGCCACGGATCACTGGACTTAACGACTACAGACCTGTAGCGCTCACCTCTGTAGTCATGAAGTCCTTTGAGCGCCTGGTCCTGCCCCACCTCAAGACCATCACCACTCCCCTCCTGGACCCGCTGCAGTTTGCCTACAGAGCCAACAGGTCTGTGGACGACACAGTCAACCTGGCCCTCCACTCCATCCTGCAGCACCTGGACTCCCCGGGAACCTATGCCAGGATCCTGTTTGTGGACTTCAGCTCTGCATTCAATACCATCTGCCCCACTCTGCTCCAGGACAAACTGTCCCTGCTCAACGTGCCTGACTCCCTCTGCAGGTGGATCACCGACTTCCTGACGGACCGGAGGCAGCATGTGCGGCTGGGAAAGACTGTCTCAGACTCTGTTAGCATCAGCACCGGATCACCCCAGGGCTGTGTACTTTCCCCCCTGCTCTTCTCCCTGTACACCAACTCCTGCACCTCCAGCCACCAGTCTGTCAAGCTGATCAAGTTTGCGGATGACACCACCCTCATCGGGCTCATCTCCAACGGCGACGAGTCCGCCTACAGGAGAGAGGTGGCCCAGCTGGCATCCTGGTGCAGCCACAACAACCTGCAGCTGAACGCTCTGAAGACAGTGGAGATGATCGTGGACTTCAGAAAAGTCACAGCCCCTCTGCCCCCCCTTACCCTCACAGACTCTCCCATCACCACTACGGATTCCTTCCGCTTCCTGGGCACCACCATCACCCGGGACCTCAAGTGGGAGCCGACCATCAGCTCCCTCATCAAAATGGCCCAGCAGAGGATGTTCTTCCTGCGGCAGCTGAGGAAGCTCAAGCTACCCACCAAGATGTTGGTGCAGTTCTACACAGCCATCATCGAGACCATCCTCACAACCTCCATCACCATGTGGTACGCAGGAGCCACTGCCAGGGACAGACTAAGACTGCAGCGAGTTGTGCGCGCTGCTGAGAAGGTGATCGGCTGCAAGCTCCCATCCCTCCAGGACCTGTACATCTCCAGGACCCGGAGGCGTGCAGGTCGGATCATAGTCAACCCTTCACACCCTGGACACGCACTGTTTGCCCCCCTCCTCTCAGGTAGAAGACTTTGGTCCATTCAGACTAAAACCTCCCGCTACATGAACAGCTTCTTCCCCTCTGCCATCAGACTGCTGAACACTAAGTGACTTATTAGACTCTCGTGCACTACGTACAGCAGCTCAACCGGACTCTTGATAATTATCACTGTTTTCTTTTGCACTACCGTCTGCACTATGTGGAACTCCACAATATCTGCTGCTTGTTAATATATTTAATAATTGCATAGATTAGTATTACTCATTCATATTTTACATTTTATGGCGTGCATAGTTTTTTAGTTTTTTTATTTTTATCTTTAGTGTTCCATGTTAAATGTTGCAGCATTGAACCGAGACAAATTCCTAGTTTGTGTACTACATGAACAATGGCAATAAATCTCATTCTGATTCTGATTCTGATTCAGTAGGGTAAGGGAGATGAGCTGGTGGTGCCTGACCGGGTGGATGTTGAAAGCCAATGAGAAGTGGCGATGTGGCAGGAGAGCGTGCGCAGTCCCAGCGACACACCTGCACGGTGGCAGCAACCTGGGAAGAGAAGAGAAACAAGATTAGATGACGTGTCTACACTTGTCAAATGATTCTTGCTTGTCCATTGAAGGGCAGTATACCCAGACAAGCGAGCATTGAATGCACGGAGAGAGCCTCCTTAAGTATGCTGGCTGATGAGCGGGGGCAGGTGCGTCTTCTGCCTCAGGTGCAGTGATGAGTTGGTGAACATGAGACAGAATGGCAGGGGTGCACCCTCGCTGCCCATGACAGCAAGTCTTCCAGGTGATGAAGCAGCAAAACAGCCCTAGACCATCACACTGCCACCACCATATTTTACTGTTGGTATGACGCTCATTTTCTGAAATGCTGTACTACTTTTACGCCAGATGTAATGGGACACACACCTTCCAAAAAGTTAATTTTTTTTTGTCTTGTCAGTCTACAGGGTATTTTCAGAGTATTTTAAAGTCTTGGGGATCATCAAGATGTTTTCTTGCAAAACTGAGACGAGCCTTTATGTTCTTTTTGCTCAGCAGTGGTTTTTGTCTTGGAACTCTGCCATGCAGGCCATTTTTGCTCAGTCTGTTTCTTATGGTGGAGTCATGAACTCTGACCTTAACTAAAGCAAGTGAGGCCTGCAGTTCTTTGGATGTTGTTGTGGGGTCTTACAGTATATGGCCTCTTGGATGAGTCGTTGCTGTGCTCTTGGGGTAATTTTGGTGGGCTGGCCACTCCTGGGAAGGTTCACCACTGTTCCATGTTTTCATCATTTGTGGATAATGACTCTCACTGTGGTTCGCTGGAGACCCAAAGCTTTGGAAATTGCTTTATAACCTTTTCCAGACTGATTCAGGAATTTCTTTGGATCACAGCATGATGTCTAGCTTTTGAGGATCTTTTGGTCTACTTCACTTTAGCCACATTTCCACTATATAGTTCTGCGCTACTCTTTTCTTTTCTTTACTACTTGTTTCTCCCGCGGCTGCGCCTCCATCACAACCGCGGAAAGCCGAGAATTGCTGGGGTGGGCGGGATCGAGGTGGCGCTACACTGCTGACGTATAAAGGACGAGACTGACTCCTCAACAACACAGAAAAAAATAGCGGATTACGAGCGGAGGATTTCCACGGTTTTTAACACAATGAATGTCTTTAACGAGACAAGAGAATTTTACAGGAGAAGACAACGTGGATTGAGACAACACACGTTGGAGCAGGAGAGGAGAATAGCGGTTGCCCAGGAGGAATCTGAAGCAGCTGCATATGAAGCAGAGATCATTCAGAGATCATTTCATTTGTTCAGTGTTCATGTGCATACATATGTCTAACGTCTTTTTTAAATAAAATGTTGTGCACTTTTAAACTACGTCGCCTCTGTTGTTCAAAACGGTTAAATGTTAACAGACGGTTAATTAAATGCTGAAACACCAGGGTAATTTAAAATTATGCAGAAGCTTAATCCTAAACCCCTTTAACTTACCAAATAATTTATAATATTATAAAAAAAGCCAATCCAAATCTAGACCCATTTTGTATATTGTGTAATAATGATACACTGATGATAAACTGACTTCCCAAAAAAAGCAACAGCTATACAACGCACTTTTGGTTTGATGGAATTGCCAATTGACCTTGGAATTATATGTGGAAACTTGTTATACTTCCAGTTAACTTTAACTTACAAAATAATTAAAAATATTATAAAAAAGCCAATCCAAATCTAGGCCCATTTTTGGTATTGTGTATCATTGTACAATCTATTGTTATTTATAAGGGTTATCTGTTCAGTGGTGGCTAATTACACACTAAAACAACGTAGAAAATGACTGCAAAGAAAATGCTGCAGCTAGCCAAGTCACTTTTGATTTGATGGAATTGCCAATTGACCTTGGAATTATATGTGGAAACTTGTTATACTTCCAGTTAACTTTAACTTACCAAATAATTGATATTATAAAAAAAGCCAATCCAAATCTAGGCCCATTGTGTATCATTTTTCCAATCTATTGTTATTTATAAGGGTTATCTGTTCAGTGGTGGCTAATTACACACTAAAACAACGTAGAAATGACTCAAAAAAAAATATGCTGCAGCTAGACAACTCACTTTTGGTTTGATGGAATTGCCAATGAACCTAGAAATTTTATGATGAAACTTTTTTTAATCCTACTAAATACACTGACATTGTCACACTGCCAACACCAAATTATAATTTTCTTTTTCAAACCAAAGATCACTATGGATCTATTGAATCACAATCGCATAGGTTTATCATATACATGTCAACGTTTACAACATCGAAAATGTTATATTTGGGTTTACATGTATGGGTATTTTCGCTTTATATTATACTAGACTGCTTATAATTTATTGGAATTCTCAGAATTTGGAATGCCGATATAACATTCAATTCACATGTACTTACCTTTTACCCAATTCGACTTTCACCTTTATCAGTGTCTACTGCTGAATGTAAATTACACCTGGGCAACTGCTTACAATTTTACTTAAAAACTGTACCCAATGTAGAGCAATGGATACAGCAGTGGTAATATTTATTAAATTTAACAATAACAATTACATTACCATTAAAAATCTTGACACCTTTATGGCTGAACAGCAGGATTAGGGTCATATGAGGCAATGGAATGTGTATGTAATTATTCGCCTTTATCATCCAGTGTTATAATATACAAACCACACTTTTATCCAAAAGACTAACATTTTATTACATTACAAATATTCCCAAAACATGTTAACAAATGGGGAGCTTTCAGTACTTCGACCAGACTGCCAAAATGGTTTCGGAAGGCTCCGTGGAAGGGAGCCGTCTCTGTCAGCTCATCCCTTCTTAATGCGGCTAACTGCAGGTGTCTTTCGCGCTGTTCGAGCATCCTTTCATGGATCCGCATCTCCTCAGCATGATTCTGGGCCATCAGTGATGCAAGGTCTGCAATGTTGCTGGACCTCTTCAGCTTGCCTATATGAAAGACAGAAGTCATTGTATTTAGATAACACCGGATCAAAACATGTCAGAAAAAATAATATGGAATTAAACTGTTGAAAGCCTGTGGTAGGATGCTTCGTTGCTGTATTTAAGCTCAACTGTCATGTTGTTGCCCCTCAGTAGAGTGGACTATAAGCAACTTCTGTGGTGATGTGGTTAGGCCCCCCTTCATTTCAAAAAGGATTAATTGTAAAAAGTATTTTGATTTAATGGGTTATTTTTAAAAGAATTTCTTTGTACTGTGGCCTCATAAATCAGAATGGGTTAATAGTGTTAGCTGACTTGAAGAATTTCAATCAAGCATTTTGATTTGAAGTCTGTACATGTGCTCCTTTTTTTTTGTGAAAATACAACAGTATTTCCACCACCAACACACCTATAACACTGGGCCACTGTGGCTCTGAACACCCCTGAATCTAGTATTTTTATAAACGTAGAAAGACATTTTAAATTCCTTGTTATGCGTCTATAGAAAACAATCACATATAAAAACAACCGGGTGGTAATTTTCAGTTTGTTGTGCCTACCAGCACTTGACTGGGAGATGCCGGGGCAGTCCAGTGAGTCGGACCCCAAGGGATTTGAAAACTGTGTATAGAAGGAAAAAAACACACAATAACGCTCACAAACAAAGTGCAACATGTACCGCAAACACAAAACTTTTTAACCAGAATACAATAAGCTTACGTCAGCGTTTTGTTCACGTGAATACTGAAATAAAAGCGCGATTCTGCAGCTTGATGCCAGGTAGCAGCAAGGTACAGAGGTAGCTAGCTATTAGCGGGCTAGCCATCACCACAATTGCCCACAATCAAACAACTTTCTTTATTGCTAAAATAAAGTGCGCTTTTGACCGAAAGGCAAGAAGATGGACAATAACAAAACAACACTCACCGTCACCGTTTTCCAATTCCGTGGCCGTGTCGAGTCCAAATTCTCTGCCAATAATAGCAGGCCGGACACTTCCTGGTATATTTTTTCATTGCAAGTTGCCCCACCAACTCGCTCTGGATGTAGTCATCGGCTACGAGGGACAGAAAAGTCCGCACCTCCTCGTTTGTTCATGGAATAAACTTGCGCGTGGACATCGTTATATGAAAACACAATTTTGAATCCAGTCACCGCGGTTACTCGCTGAAATTACAAATGGCGGACGTGTAGCTTCAACAGAAAACTAACGGACGCGTTTGGTGACGTTACGCCCTGACCAATCAGCGTTTAGCAGTCGATTGACGTCAATTCACACCTCGCTTTTCGCTCGCTTGTACCCTGCCTCTGAACAGGCACGAAAATCGTAACGGTTAAACCGTGAGGACTTGGGTGGAAATGGCGAAAAACCGAAACAAGTAAAAAAAAGTAAAGCCCAGGTGATACTGGTGGAAATGGGGCTTTTGTCAGGCAGGTCCTATTTAAGTGATTTCTTGATTGAGAACAGGTGTGGCAGTAATCAGGCCTGTGTGTGGCTAGAGAAATTGAACTCAGCTTTCCAAAGACGTGATAAACCACAGTTAATTTATGTTTTAACACGAAGGAGGCAATCACTTTTTTCCACACAGGTCCATGTAGGTTTGTATTTTTTTTTTTTACCCTTTATAATAAACACCTTCATTTTAAAACTGCATTTTGTGTTTACTTGTGTTATCTTTGTCTAATATTTAAATTTGTTTGATGATCTGCAACATTTAAGTGTGATAAACATACTGTAGGCTACAAAAAAAATGAGAAATCAGGAACGGGGCAAACACTTTTTCACACCACTATATCTCACAACCACACTTAGTATATTCATTGATCCTGTACGACTTGAGTGTAATATTACTTTTATAGAACAGTTCTACAAGCACAGTGTATTAAATGACAGCAATACTGGACAAAGTATTATGATTTGTTTGTTTAAGCAGTTATTTTCTGCAGCTTAGAAAAAAATTGTCCCTTCTAAATTTAGCCAGTTGTGGAGGATGAAAGCAGACGAGACATGAGCTGATGACACAGAGGTTTATTTCTCCTCCAACACACAACAGACTGACTCTGAGTGCCCAAGTGATCTGCTTTACACATTTTCTTCCCGCCTCTGGCACTCAGGGTAAACACATTTACATACATACCAGTTACCAAATGTGAACACACATCAACATTCACAAACACATTAACACATTTGTGCCCCTGCGTCCTCAGGTAAGAGCCTGGCACAGCGGGGGGCGATTGGCACATCTTTATTTACTACCTACCACCCAGTGCTCTAGCGCCCCTGGCTAGCACCCCCAACACCCCGAAGTAGTGGGTGGAGTGTCATCTCCTTTGTGTCACAACACAGCCCCCCCCCCCAGAACACCCAGAAGGGGTCCTAACTCTCCAGACCTTTAAGCTTGAGCAAGCACTCGTAGCAGCTGTAAGGTGGGCTGGTCGAAGCGCCTTCCTGTCGACACGGGTAGGAGAAAAGCTTGGTCTCTGGAGGGGGAAAGGGTGGGGAGGGGAAAAAGTTAGTTTCCTGAAAACAGTCATTTGTCAGGGCATACTAACCTGAGGACCCACTGTAGGAGGGCGCCTGCGCCGGGGAGCTTGGGCCAACACTACCTGCTCGTCTGCCAACACATAAGCGGGCTTCAGCCTGTCTATGCAGACAGTTTCCTTACGCCCCCCCCCCCCAAGTCTAAAACAAAAACGGGCCGTCGTATGGCGAACACAGCGGGGTCCTGTAGGTGTCATGCCTGACGAAAGCAAATTTGGCATTCTCTAAGTGCTCTGGAACAAAAGTGCGTGGAAAACAATGGTGCGCCAGGCCCGGAACACTAGCAGCCCCTATACCGGAAAAAAAGTGTGTGGGGGGATTGGTACCGGGCTTGGGACTCGCTGGTAAAAATTCCCCCAGGATCCGCAATGGCTGAGAAAAAATGAGTTTGCCCAGGAAAGCTGCCAAATCTTCTTTAGGTGCGGAGGGCAACCCCAGTAGGACCCAAGGTAGGCGGTCGACCCAATTTGCATCCATTAGCGAGGATCTGTGCGCTGCTTTAAGCGACCTGTGAAAACACTCGCACAAACCGTTGTATGCCATGATGCGGTAGATTTTGACCCCCAGGCTGTTGGCCATCGCGGACCAAAGTTCCAAAACAAATTGCGGACTGCTGTCAGAAGTGATGTCCGACGGTGATCTGAACTGTGCCACCCAAGATGACAAAAATGCTCGGGCTACCTCGACCAATGTGGTGGAACTCAGCAGAACCACCTCTGGCCAACGCATAGTGTGGTCCACGATTGTCAAAAGGTGTGTGAACCCCTGCGACCACTGAAGGGTGACCCACTAAGTCCACATGTACATGGTCAAACCTCCTGGCTGGAATTCGAAAAGGCTCGAGGGGGGCTTTGGTGTGCTTGTGCATCTTAGCCCATTGGCATGCAGCGCATGCTGCAGCCCATTCTTTCGCATCCCTGTGTAAGTGAGGCCAAATGAATTTGGAACCCACTAGTTTAACTGAGGCTCATACGCCGGGATGTGAAAGGGAGTGGACGGACTTGAAAACACAGTGGCACCAGGAGCTCGGAACCACAGGGTGGGTGCGGCCGGTGGAGATGTCGCAGAGCAAGGGGGGCATCCTTTTTGTACCACCCTGTTCTTAAGTTTTAATCCGGTAGCTGCAGACTGGAGCGTGCAAATGTCTGCGTCCCTGGTTTGGTCGGTGGCCATTGTGGAAAAATCAATGCCCATGTATACTGGAGAGACCAACGCGCGTGACAAGCAGTCTGGCACCACGTTCAGTTTACCAGCTACATGTTGGACGTCGGTCGTGAACTCCGAAATTGCGGCCAAGTGCCGTTGTTACTGAGCCGACCACGGTTCTGAGACTTTGGCCATCACGGAGGTCAGTGGTTTATGATTGACAAATATGGTAAACTCGTGACCCTCGAGCCAGAACTGAAAATGAAGTGTAGTGACCTGGAGAGCCAACAACTCTCTGTCGAAAGTGCTATACTTACGCTCGTCGCACAAAGTATGGCTGAAAAAGGCAAGGGGTTGCCACAAACCGGAAACACACTGTTGCACTACGGCTCCTACTGCGACGTCAGATGCATTTGTGGCGAGTGCTGTCCACACTGACGGGGCTGGGTGGGCCAGCAATGCTGCGTTAGCGAGCGTTGTTTTAGCATTTGTGAACACCTGGACCCATTCAGGGGTCCAGTCTATGCTATCCACGGGCTTCTGTTTTTTGAGCATGCTGTAGAGTGGCTGCAGTAGCTGGGCTGTGTGGGGGAGGAAGCGGTTGTAAAAACTGACCATCCCCAAAAATTCCTACAGCACCCTGACGGTCTGCGGATGCGGAAAATCCGACACTGTGCGCATTTTGTCCGACAGCGGGATTGCGCCATCTGGTGAGATGCAGTGGCCCAAAAAGTTGATTACTGGCAGCCTGAACTGACACTTCGCTCGGTTAACGATTAGCCTGTGCACTTCCAAACGTTGGAAAACTTGTTTGAGATGGGTGAGGTGCGCCTCCTCTGACGCGCTAGCTAGAAATGTTGTAGTCAAAAGCAGACGAAAATGAACGGCAAGTCACGGAGCACAGCATCCATCATCCTCTGGAAAGTTTATGCTGTGCCCTTTAATCCAAAAGGCATGCACAGAAACTTGAAAAGACCAAAGGGAGTTATTACCGTCATTTTGGGGACATCCTCTGCACGCACCGGGACCTGGTGGTAACCGCGGCCGAGATCCACTTTTGAAAAAATATGCATCTCAGCCAGGTGCATGGAAAAATCCTGGATGTGCAGGATGGGATGACAATCATGTTCCGTGGCGTTTAAGCATAGGAAATGGCGGCGCGGCCGCCACGACCCATTGGACTTGGGCACCATGTGAGGCGGGGATGCCCAAAGGCTATTGGAGTACCTAACGATGCCTAAGCGTTCTAAATTAGCAAACTCCTCGTGCGTGATGGCTAGTTTAGCCGCATCCAGGCAGTGAGGGCACGCAAACACGGGTGGACCCTTCATGGTGATAAAATGCTCAACCCCGTGCTTGGTTACTGTAGCGTAAAAAGTGGGCACCGTGAGTGCTAGGAACTCGGAAAGCAAATGCTGGTACTTACCCCCTGGAGCTAGAATATTTTTGTGTGTTGATGGCCCAACTCTCTGAGTTGTGCAGGACAAGGAGGAAGAAGATAAAGTATCCACTAAACGCCTGTTGGCAATATCAACAAGTAATCCATGAGCACAGAGAAAATCAGCACCTAAAGATGGGGACCAAACATGCAGCTACCACAAAGTCCCACCGGTAATTGCGTCCATTTGAACATACAGTCATCGCCCTTTCTCCAAACGTCATGATGCAGGATCCGTTTGCGGCCGTTAAAGATGGCCCACAGCCTTCTGCCAGCCTGTCGGCGCTGACTGGCAAAATGAGGCTCTTCTGGGAGCCAGAGTCTACCAGAAAATGTCTCCCCGAATGTGTGTCCGTGATGAAAAGCAGCTTCTCCCTGTCGCCAGCAGTCGCAGCTGCTATCGACCGCTGGCTGTCTCATTTCCTGGCTTTCTTGAAGTGGCACAGCGGCAGACAACATTGCACTTCCTTGCCAAAATGGCGGTGATAAAAACACAACGTCCTGGTCCTGTTTCTTCAAAGGTATCAGTCAGGAGAAGGGTACAAAAGAATTTCCAAGGCATTAAATATACCATGGAACACAGTGAAGACAGTCATCATCAAGCGGAGAAAATATGGCACATCAGTGACATTACCAAGAACTGGACGTTCCTTGAAAATTGATGAAAAGATGAGAAGAAAACTGGTCAGGGAGGCTGCCAAGAGGCCGACAGCAACATTGAAGGAGCTGCAGGAATTTCTGGCAAGTACTGGCAGTTTAGTACATCTGACAACAATCACCTGTCTAGGGTGGCAAGACGGAAGCATTATCTTACAAAGAAAAACATCCAAGCCCAGCTACATTTTGCAAAAACACAGTTGAAATCTCCCAAACATGTGGGAAAATGTGCTATGGTCCAATGAAACCAATCCTGAACTTTTTGGCCATAATTCCAAAAGGTATATTTGGTGCAAACACAACATTGCTCATCACCAAATGAACACCATACCTTCAGTGAAGCAATGGTGGTGGCAGCATCATGCTTTGGGGCTGTTTTTCTTCAGTTGGAACTGGGGCCTTAGTCAAGGTGGAGGGAATTATAAACAGTTACAAATACCAGTCACTGTTGGCACAAAACCTGCAGGCTTCTGTGAGAAAGCTGAAGATGAAGAGGGACTTCATCTTTCAGCACTACAGTGACCCAAAGCACACTTCCAAATCAACAAAAGAATGGCTTCACCAGAAGAAGATTGTTTTTGGAATGGCCCAGTCAGAGTCCAGTCCTGAATCGTATCGGACATCTGTGGCGGGATCTGAAGAGGGCTGTGGACAGGAGATGTCCTCACAATCTGACAGATTTCGAGCGTTTTTGCAAAGAAGAGTGGGTAAATATTGCCACATCATGATGTGCCACGCTGATAGACTCCTACCCAAAAAGATGCTAAAAGGTGCTGCAACAAACTTTTTGTTTAAGGGTGTGCATATTTATGCAACCAGGTTATTGTAAGTTTTTTTTATTTTATATTTTTCTCCTTAAAAGATTTCAGTTTGTTTTTCAATAGGGTTGTACAGGTTATAGGTCACATTAATAGCGGAAAAAGTTTTGAAATGATTTATCTTGGTCTCATTTTTTTAAATCACTAAAACTGGCATTTGAAATATCCACTGCAAATATAAACCAGTCACCTGTTGAGTTGGTACTGCAGTAGAGCAGCGATCAATGCCGGCGGCTAGTTTTAGTGCTTGCGATTTGGTTTTGGCACACTTCACTCACTTTTTCTTGGCATTTTCAGATGAAACATTACCACAAAGGTATTTTGTTTTTCAATTCAATTCAATTTTCAATTATACTTTATTTATATAGTGCCATTTCACAACAGCAGTCATCTCATAGCACCTTCAACTGTAGGGGAAAACCCCACAATTGCAGAAAGACCCCAGCAATCAGGCGATCCCTGTGAGCAGCACTTGGCAATGGTGGAGAGGAAAAACTCCCTTTTAGCAGGAAGAAACCTTCAGCATAACCAGGCTCAGGGACGGACAGCCGTCTGCTATGACTGACTGGGGGGTGAAGGGATAGAGAAGAAGAAGAAAAGAACAGACATGCAGAGAGCAAAAAGCACGTCAGGGACTCAATCTATGGGAGAGAATAAACAGATGTCAATGAGCAGCAAAAATATTTCATTTAGAGTGAAGAAAGGAGTGAAGCCCAGTGCACTGTTAGAGATCCCCCCAGCTGTCGAAACGTATTAGCAGCATAACTAAGGAAGGTTTCACGGGCACCTGATCCCACCCTAGCTAAAGGTTATATCAAAGAGGAAGGTTTTAACCCTATTCTTAAAAACAGAGATTGAGTCTGAATCCCAAATTCAGATTTGCAACTGGTTCCAAAGGAGAGGATCCTGATAACTGAAAGCTCTTCCTCCTACCGTACTTTTCGGGATTCTAGGTATTACAAGTAATCCAGCATTTTGGGAGCGTAGTGCTCTGTTGGAATGATAAGGTACTATCAGATCCTTTAAATAAAAAAGGCGCTGATTATTTAGAGCTTTGTAAGTGAGAAGAAGGATTTTAAACTTAATTCTAAATTCTATGGGAAGCCAATGAACGGAAGCCAGAACCAGAGAGATATGATCTCTCATTCTAGTACCTGTTAAAACTCTTGCTGCAGCATTTTGGATCAGCTGAAGACTTTTTAAAGATTTTTTTAGGACAACCTGATAATAAAGAGTTACAATAATCTAATCTAGAGCTAACAAAAGCGTGGATTAGTTTCTTAGCATCACTCTGAGACAAGATGGTCCTAATCTTGGCAATATTATCCAAATGATAGAAGGCAGTTTTAGAAACAAGTTTAATATGTGAATTGAAAAACAGGTCTTGATCACAAATAACTCCAAGGTTCCTCACAGAACAATTAAGAGAAAGAGTAAAAGCATCCAAACTAAGAGTTTGATTTGGAAAGGTATTTTTAAGGTTTGTTGGACCACTAGAATGACTTCAGTCTTATCTGAGTTTAATAGCAAGAAGTTACAAGTCATCCAAGCTCTGATAAAATCAACTGTGCAATCAACACTGCATCCCCCCCACCTTCAAAAGATCCAAAACACACACAGACAATCGAGACCCTCCCCAGTTTGGAACCCGAATCACACACTTAGAAAACTAAACAGAAGTACTTAAAAGGGGCTGAACACAATCACTCAAAAAAACTAAAAACTAGGGGAGGACAGGTGGACTGCCCTCCCACCCCCACACAACAAGACGGATTATTCTGCCATCTATACTAAAATAAAAACAAAAAAATATATATAAAAAAAAAATACAGTCCAACTTAAAGGAAATAACTGTCGTCTTCCTGAAGTAAAAAAAAAGCACAAAATAATCCCATGAACCATAACACAATAACAATACCGGCTGTCCCCCCTTCTGACACATGTGTCACACACTGTCCAACCATCAGTCTACCCCGAGAGAGAAACCACACCCCAGATAACCGTCAGATGATTCAACTCCGGTACGCCTTCTCTTTCTCACCAACGGGGATGCTCCACACTCAGGCCCAAGCACCTCCTTTTTCTCCCGGGTGCACTGCAGCTCATTAGGGTGCCTCCATGAGCCATCAGATAGCTGGAGATAGGCATCTTCCCGAACAACCACCACCTGCAGCTACCCCTGGTTGTCTCCTCTCCAACGCTTGACCCGAACTCCTTTCGACCGGGCCTCCTCCCTGGGCCGGACCACATCTATGACCCGCAGAGGGACCCTACTCGGCTTCCAGTGCCAGGCAAGTTCTCATCTCACACAGCTCCGTCATCCGTTCATGGGATTGGCCGGTCCCACAAACCACAACTCGATCATTCTTCTCCAACACTGCTCGTGATGGTGAAACCCAGGCCATAAAACAAATCACATCCCATAATGTTCTCTCCCCTGGCAGTCATGATGAACCTCTGGTCATACACACTCTCTTGCTGAGCTCCGGCGATAGCTTGTCTGCCGCCTCCAACTGCTGAGCTAACTCGATGGCCTTGGACAACGTCAGCTCACCCGAGAATGTAAGGAACCTCGTAGCCGGGCAAACAGTATATTCCGCCAACTAGTTGCCGGACCATCTCTTCCTCCAATGCTCCAAACTGACAGTCCTTGGCCAGCTAGCGCAGGTCTGACACAAACCGTTGCACTGACTTGACAGCCCGCTGGCGGTGCTGTCGAAACTGGATCCTGCGGACAATGACGTTTTCCGGGGCGCGAAAATGTTGCGCCATTTGCTCCACCACTTCCCCAAAGTTATCACACTCGCCTAAAGTACTTAATATACTCTGTCCCTCCATTCCTAAATTATGAACCAGCAGTGTCCATGCCCTCAACTTCTCCAGTCTTCCAAGGTCCAATGCCGCCAAGTATGTCTGAAAAGCGTCGAACTACCTCGCCCAAGGGACTAGCGGCTTACTGGGAAACCCCAAAAATGGCCGAATTGACGTGACACATGCATCCATACCTTTTATCCTCTTCGTCAAATGTTATGTCAGGAGTAGGAGCCAAGGACGAGACTGGTTGTTGAACTGAACACAGGTTTTGCTTCTGACGAAGGCTGCAGTGCAGTTGAAACATGTAAAGAAGGTAAAGACATCTTTCTATTTTATTTTTTGTCTTTTATATGAACAAAAGATAAATACATTATTATGTATGCCTTGTCACACACCAAGCGGATCCGCCAGACAGAGACGGGGCCAAGAGACCGCCCCTCTCTCTCCTTGCCCTCTTATACCCTGAGTGGTGGCAGAACCGGAAAGGTGGGGCCACCACCCGCGTCACATTGCAAAAGGTCCCACAATCCAACACTACAGTGCATTCAAACCAAAGTCGAACGTGTGACGCAAATACATGTAAAGTTAATTCCCCCATAGCCTGAGTGGTCCTGCATTACCTGCAACAGCTCTGTTCTTGTAGAAGCTACGGGTGGGTTCAAAAGATCGATTCTCTGACTGGAATTGATTCACGTTTGAATGTGCCAATATCAATTAAAAAAATACATTCCTGCATGACACAACATACACATGAGAGGCCAGCCATCACTGAGCTTGGACAACCATTGTGCCTCCAAGCCTGAAGGCGAACTGCACCCTGGACCCAAGAACCGCAAAGACAGCAAAGATCCCAACAAAAATAAAGCTGCATGCAGGACTCGCTAAGAGGAGGCAAAACACCACAGAAGTACCACACACCCCAGAAACCAACATGACACCAGCAAAAATGCTAGACCAGAAGCAAAGTTTCCCAACTATCAAAATTTAAAAAAGGAGACATATCATACCTCAAACTTTTCTAAGAAATATTCACACACAGTTTCCTTCCTACATTTTCAGGGTATTAATTAAATTAAATCACCCTTATTGTCATTCAACCATACAACCAATCATGTACAGTAGAACGAGATTGTGTTTTACCTATCTACAGTGTTAATCACACACACACCCCAAGTATAGAATCAGAGGGCCGCTGCCATGCAAGGCGCCACCACAGATTTCCCTTCTCCATTCCATTATTGCTGAGCACCAAGCTGGACGGCAGGAAGTTCCACTTTTATATGGTCTTCGGCATGACCCGGCCGGGATTTGAACCCCTTCCTCCCGGGTGTGGGGCAGATGCTCTACCATCTGAGCCACCACTCCATATTAAACATGTTGTTCTGCAAAGAAGGGGGATTTGGAAACTAAGATATATCAGAGAGAACTTGTTTTGATTGACACTTTAGATGCCCTTCAACCTAAAGGTCTCAATAAAGATTTTGATATGAGTGTTATGCTGTGATTCAGGATGTGTTCCAGCCCTTCTTTTCAGTTCTTGTATTGTGAAACTTGAGATCTATGGTTTATGATGGCCTTAGCCTGATGTTGTTATAGCTCTTGTTTCTTTTGAGATTTTTTAAAATTGTATCTTGTCCTATTTATTGATATTGGTAATGTTATTGTTCTTTATGATTTGTTAGTCTTTCTGTTCACCTCTGACACACCTCCCCATTTTTCTTAGAAAAGTTTAAAGGTATGATATCCCTCCATTTTTGAAATTCTGATAGTTGGGACTACATTTCCCAGAAGGCATGGCACTGCCACAGGGGTGTGTACACAAGTGTACTGCATACTGCTAATGACTAATATGGGAATGCTGTCCCATTTAACCTTGTCCATTGCTACAGTCTGTATGCTCTGATGAAGATTTGACAGAACTGAAAGCTTAGCAGTTAAGTGACACTTGCACTGACTAAGTGTGCGGATGTCTTTATTTCTATCTATACTTGGTTGATTGTCCAGTACCTGACAAAGTCCTCCAGCTGGGTGGAGTGGCAGCTTTTTCTACTTTGTCAGTGTTTCATTGCCATAAAAAAGTTGCAGAGTGCTTCTTGAAGGCCATAATCTACAGTTGCATTAGTTGTGGTTGATTATGATAGATTTTAACCTCTTTACCAGTGGAACGTTTCAAATTTTCAACTGCCACGCAGTGAAGAAAGAATTTAATTTACAGAATTTGGTTGGAATGCCAAGGGGTTAAAATAAAAGTTGTAAATTTAAAGGAAAAAAGTTTTATAGGAAAAATAATCAAATTTTAGAGAAAAAGGTTGCAAATTTATAGTGAAAAGTTGCAAATATTGAAGAAAAAAGTAATAAACCATTTTTTTTGCACATTTTTCAGAAAGGTACATATTTTTGAGAAAAAAGTTACAAATTTTGGCCAAAAAAGTTTCAAAATTTTCAGGAAAAAAGTTGCAGATATTGGAGAAAACAGTAAAAAACAATATTTACGAGAAAAAAAAAGCACATTTTTGAGAAAAAAGTTGCAAATTTTTGAGAAAAAGTTTCAGAAATTTTGAGAAAAAAACTTGTAAATTTACAGGAAAAAAATGCAAATTTTTGAGGAAAAAGTTGCAAATTTACAAGAAAAAAATGTTAATTTTTGAGAAAAAGATTGCAGGTTTACAGGAAAAAGTTTTTAATATTGGAGGAAAAAAGTGCAGAATTTTCAAGAAAAAACTACAAATTTTTGAGAAAAAAGTTGCAAATTTACATGAAAAAAGAAAACTGAGGAGAAAAAAGTTTCCAAATTTAGCATCTTAAAATTCAGATGTTATCAAATTGAGGATGTTAAATTTTCTACTGCCATTCATTGAAGAACAGATTTGATTTTCTTTGCATAATTTTGCAAAATTTACAGAAAGTGGCTGGAATGCTAAGGGGTGAACAAGCAGTACATCTGGGATGTTTTGTTTCTTATTCTTTATTAATTGCCGAGGGAAGTTCCAGGATAAGGCAGCCATGGTGGGGTGCCAATCCCTTCACCATTCACACCTAGGGTCACTTCAGAGTAGGGATCTCAAACTAATCTGGGGCCAAGACTCCTACCCAGTCATTGAAGACACAGGTTGGAGGTAAAACATACAGGATCTTAGCCCTCCATGGCAAGAGTTTGAGATCCCTGCTTTAGAGTTTCCAATTAATAACCAAACTTGAGTGTTTTTGGACTGTGGAAGGAAACCAGAGACCAGAGCCTCATGTACAAAGGGTAGTTATGCACAAAAACATGGCATATGTCCTTTTCTATGGGATGGAATTCCAGCAGAAGTGTGGAAATTTGGTGGTGTTAAGCTGACCAACTGCCTGCACAAACTCATCCAAGAGATATGGGATGCCCAGAAAGTACCTCAAGACTGAAAGGATGCAAGTATTGTGCCTTTGTTCAAGAAAGGTGACAGGAAAGATTGTGGAAATTACCAAGGTGGATCACTGCTAGCCACTGTTGGTAAGATTCTCTCACATATACTACTGAACAGACTCAATGAACACGTCTCGCAGAATGTACTACTGGAAACCCAGTGCGGCTTTAGAAGTGGAAGAAGCACAATGGACATGATTTTCTGCTTGAAACAGGTTCAAGAAAAGTGTATCGAATGGAACATGCCGCTTTATGTAGTCTTCATAGACTTCAGTAAAGCATTCAATACTGTTTCGCAACAAGGACTTTGGCAGGTACTCAAGAAATATGACTGTACAGAGAAGTTTGTCAGCCTGATTGAGGCACTCCATACAGGTATGCAAGGGGCAAGGGGCTGCACGGTGGCGCAGTGGTTAGCATCGCAGCAGCACAGTTTACCCTCGGCCGGGGGATCGCGGGGATCATGAGATCGTGGGTTCGATCCCTGCCCCGGGCCAACAGTGATCTGTGTGGAGTTTGCATGTTCTCCCCGTGTTTGTGTGGGTTTACTCCGGGATTTCTCCGGTTTCCTCCCACATGCTAAAAACATGCAGGTTAGGGAGTTAAGGGGCGCTTGCGCACGCAGCGACCGGCAGCTGGTGGCTTGTCACCGGACTGCAGAACAAATCTACCTACGGGTACAAGATAAGTCCAAAAAAAAAAAAAAAACAAACAAAAACGTGGCAATGAGTGGTTCAGTATCTAAAGACTTTTCAGTAAGCAACGGGGTGAAACAAGGGTGTGTGCTGGTGCCTACACTCTTCTCGCTATATCTGGCAGCCTTGCTTGAGGTGGCCTTCAAAGACACTTCAGAAGGAGTATACATTCAAACAAGGAAAGAAGCAGACTTGTTCAATGTGGCATAGTTTAAAGCCAAGAGTAAGACATCGATAAAGGTAATAAGAGAAATGCTCTTTGCCGACAACAGTGCTCTATTTGCACACAGTGTGGAAGATATGCAATCTTTAGTGGAGAAATTTGCAAGAGCAGCTAGCCAATTCAGCCTCCAAATCAACATCAAGAAGACAGTGTGCCTTTATCAACCACCAAAGTTCCAATTATCAACATCACTTCCAGAAGAGATCAGCATTGGTACAGAGCCACTAGTCAAGTGCAAAACTTTCAAGTGTCTAGGGAGTACTGTTTCAGAGAATGCTAGGCTGGGGGATGAACTATCTCTCAGAATGGGAAGAGCGAGCGCTGTGTTTGGAAAGTTGAGGGAGAGACTGTGGAACAATTGACATGTGTCTATCCGTGTGAAATGCAAAGTGTACAGAGCAACAGTACTAGCTACTCTATTGTACGGTGCTGAAACTTGGACTGTCTCTAGAGTGCAGGTGAAGAAACTCCACGCGTACATGATGAGACACCTTCGAGCCATAATGAACATCTCATGGAAAGGCAAGATAACCAACATAGAAGTGATGAAACAAGCTGGTCTACCATCAATGGAGGACATGCTGATACAGATGAACCTGAGATGGCTTGGACATGTTGAGAGGATGGACCACCAGCATCTCCCTCAGCAGTTACTCTACTCACAGTTATGCAAGGGCAAATGCAATCAGGATAGACCAAGGCTCAGATTTAAAGACACTGTTAAAAAAAAAAAAAAAAAAAAAAAAAAAACTTGAAGAAGTTGGACATAGACAGGAGTTCCTGGCAGCGGAAGGCGAAGGACAGAGCTGTGTGGAGGAATCTGATCAGACCTAAATGAAACAGTCATCGTCGTCCACGACAGACTGCTATGATGATGATGATGATGATGATGATGATGAAAAATTTCAGCTGTATCAAGAATGAAATGACCATTGAATTATGACCAGCCCCACACCAAATTCATGGCTGGCATACGTACGTTTCTACTGTTATTGGTCCATTGGCAACACTTAGAGGTGATGTTGGGAGACTGATAATGACGTGAAAATGATTGTACACACCAGAGACACATAATGAACAAACATCCAAGTGTGCACAATTAGATGCGTGGATATAAAAGCAAGCCCAAAGAAGTGCAGAAAATGCCTCTAACATCAATGGCTCTAACATCAATGGCAAATCGCGCAGTGAGAAGAGAAAGGGTATTTAGAGAGAGAAGATTTTCCGGCTAAGGATGATGACTGGCTTGTCAGCCAGTTTAGGTTTCCACGGACAGTCCTTGTGGAACTGTGCTCAGAGCTACGGCTGTTCTTGGAGTGCGACACGGCTAGAAGCCGTGCACTGCCCATCCCAGTGCAGGTGCTGACAACACTGGGGTTTCTGGAAACAGGGACATTCCAGAGGGAGCTGGAAGACCAATCGGGAATTCCCCAGTCAATTCTGAGCCAAGCAGTGCCAGCTGTGTGGGATGGCATTATCCTGTTGTCACCCAGGTACATCATATTCCCGTACAATGCAGTTGAACAGGCCAAAATCAAAGTGCTATTTGCAGTAAGAGCCAGTTTCCCTAATGATTCTAATGAACAGCATTGTTGAGAACAAACTACAAGCTTGCACTGTGTGGGTGGGTGGCTTCTTGGTGAGTAAATTCATGTAATTGTCCTAATAATAACACAACGTGCCTGTGTGCCCCGAAATATCACCCTGTCTTCAAGGCTTCATTACAAGTTAGTGGGTCGAGTAAGTGACTTCCTTTTTTGCCAATTAAACTACAGTTTCACAGCATTCTATCAAGCACCCAATTGACTCTTTGTGTACAGTAGTTATGTCAATAAACATGCGTAAAGTTTGAAATGCAACAGTCTCACCCTTTTCCTGGCACACTTCATTCATTTACAATAGTAGTGTGTGTAATCCATGTAAGTTGTATATAACTATAAAGGATGATATTTCCATTTTGGACATAAAATATAGTGGTGTGAAAAAGTGTGTATCCCCTTCCTGATATCTCATTTTTGTCACACTTAAATGTTTCAGATCATCAAACAAATTTAAATATTAGACAAAGATAACACCACTAAACACAAAATGCAATTTTGAAATGAAGGTGTTATTATTGATGGAAAAAAAATCCAAACCCACATGGCCTTGTGTGAAAAAGTGATTGTCCCCGAAACCTAATAACTGGTTGGGCCACCCTTAGCAGCAACAACTGCAATCAAGCATTTGCAGTAACTGGCAATGAGTCTTATATAGTGCTGTGGAGGAGTTTTGGCCAACTCATCTTTGCAGAATTGTTGTAATTAACCACACTGGAGGATTTTTTTTTTTTGACTTATTTTGTACCCGTAGGTAGATTTGTTCTGCAGTCTGGTGACAAGCCACCAGCTGCCGGTCGCTGCGTGCGCAAGCGCCCCTTAACTCCCTAACCTGCATGTTTTTGGCATGTGGGAGGAAACCGGAGAAATCCCGGAGTAAACCCATGCAAACACGGGGAGAACATGCAAAGTCCACACAGATCACTGTTGGCCCGGGGCAGGGACCGAACCCACGATCTCATGATCCCCGCGATTCCCTGGCCGAGAGTAAACTGTGCTGCCGCGGTGCTAACCACTGCGCCACTGCACGAACACTGCATGAACATGCTCAAAACTGCACAGTTTTGAGCATGAACCGCCTTTTTAAGGTCATACCAAAGCATCTCAATCGGATTCAGGTCAGGACTTTGACTAGGCCACTCCAATGTCTTTTTTTGGTTGACAGCAGAATTCACGGCTCCATTTACCAAAGCAAGTCTCCCACTTCCTGAAGCAGCAAAACAGCCCCCGGCCATCACACTACCACCACCATATTTTACTGTTCGTATGATGTTCCTTTTCTGAAATGCTGTTACTTTTATGCCAGATGTAATGGGACACACACCTTCCAAAAAGTTCAACTTCTGTCTGTCTCGACAGTCCACAGAGTATTGGGGATCATCAAGATGTTTTCTGGCAAAACTGAGACAAGCCTTTATGTTCTTTTTGCTCAGCAGTGATTTCTGTCTTGGAACTCTACCATGCAGGCCATTTTTGCCCAGTCTCTTTCTTATAGTGGAGTCACGAACACTGACCTTAACTGAGGCAAGTGAGGCCTGCAGTTCTTTGGATGTTGTTGTGGGGTCTTTTGTGACCTTTTGGATGAGTCATCGCTGTGCTCTTAGGGCAATTTTGGTTGGCCAGCTCCTCCTGGGAAGGTTCACCACTGTTCCATGTTTTCACCATTTGTGGATAATGGTTCTCACTGTGGTTCATTGCCCCAAAGCTTTAGAAATGGCTTTATAACCTCAATTACTTTGTTTCTCATTTGTTCCTGAATTTCTCTGGATCGTAGCATGATGTCTAGCTTTTGAGGATCTTTTTGTCTACTTCACTTTGTCAGGCAGGCCCTATTTAAGTGATTTCTTGATTGAGAACAGGTGTGCCAGTGATCAGGCCTGAGTGTGGCTGGAGAAATTGAACTCAGCTTTCCAAAGATGTGATAAATTACAGTTATTTTATGTTTTAATCATTTTTTCACACAGGACCATGTAGGTTTGGATTTTTTTTTACCCTTAATAATAAACATATTCATTTAAAAACTGCATTTTGTGTTGACTTGAGTTATCTTTGTGTAATATGTAATTATCAATCAATCAAACTTTATTCCAGACTCATGGTCCATCAAAATAAAAAAATAAATAAAACAAGACAATTAAAACAGTTAATAAAAACAGGACAATTACAAAAGTTAAAAAAAAACAATAAGAAACAATAAAAGAAGTACAATAACAGTACAGACTTTAAAAAGACTTAAAAAGACAAGTGTACCAGTGCCTTCTAAACTGTGACTGACAGCGAATAGAACTGAGCTTAATGCTAGACATAACCTGAATGATTTCATTTCCAGATACATCAAGCCGACAGATGAATTTATACATAAGATTCCATATTACTGCATGCAGTGTATTTACACGTGATGATACAAATAACTCAGAAGCACTGCACCATCGAGGCTTTTTAAGTAAAATTCTTAAAGCATCATTGTAAGCAACCTGTAATTTCTGCATACTTTGTTTCCTGTAATTTATCCATAAATGAGCAGTGTATAAAGGTGTACAATAGGTTTTAAAAAGAACCAGTTTCACCTCATCTGAACAAAAGCCAAACCTACGTGCAAGAATATTTGCTTGCATGTAGATTTTGCAGCGCTGTCTGAAAATATCATCATCATCAGTCATTCTATCATTAATAAAATGTCTCAGATATTTAATTTTATCCCTGACAATTAATTCCCTGCCTTCCAAATCAAAGGCAGGGAATTTCATTATCAAATCTTCTCTAGTGGGGCAAATCAGCACACAACTCTTATTTGTATTATATTTTGTCATTTTCATCTCCATAAGCAGTACACACTCTTAATAACTCCTGAAGACCAGCACTACTTGGACTGAGAATAACTAGATCATCAGCATACATAAAATGATTCACTAACTTATTCCCTGTTAAACACCCAGTTTTACAGGCATTCAGTTGCTTTGACAACTCATCCATATAAAGATTAAATAGAATAGGGGACAATATACTGCCCTGTCTGACACCACTGCTCACACCAAATGGGGATGAATGAGTCTTCCCCCATTTCACCAGCATCTTCTGATGTGCGTACCAGTAGATCAGGATACGTACTAAGTACTTGGGAACCGCCCGTCAATCATTTTACTAAACGATTTTCTGTGATTAACACGATCAAACGCCTTAGAGGCGTCAATAAAACAAAAAAACTGATGAATTTTGATTTCTATACTTATTTATAATTTCTTTTAAAGCATATATGCACAGATCTGTTCCATGATGGGGTTTAAATCCAAATTGATGATCAGTAGATTTAATGAATATATTTAATTTTTCAAACAGTATTCTTTCCAGTACTTTTATTAGTACTTTTATCCAGTACTAGATCTCATATATTGGCTATAGCTATGGGCCTGTAATTATCCAGGCTACACAGCTTGCCAGCTTTATCTTTAATGACTGGTACCAACACAACAGGCAATAATGATTCTGGTAACATCCCATGAATCATGAAGCTGGTGAAACAGCAAGGAGAGGAGCAATTCTTGAGCTAGCGTATTTAAGATGCTCAGCAGAAATACAGTCTAAACCACTCGCTTTGTTATCTGATAGCTCTCTAATGGCTTTGGTCACTGCATAAGTGTCAGTCAGGAACGAATTGTCCCTTTCTACTTTCCCTACTTTATAAGTTTCGTCCTTAGTTGAATTAAACAATGAATGAAAATGCTGCCGCCATAAATCCACAATATTTTCTGTACCTGAAATGCCTTCCAAAGTACAGGGTAAAGACGTTTTACTGTTACTAATCTGTCTAAGCTCTTTCCAAAAATCTGTGACATTCTTATCTAACAATTTCTTAGCCAAGGAATTACTTCTCATTAGCTGCTCATTTTTAGAAATATAATGAATAGCATACTTAAACTTTGCATTTGTACATTTCTTCATCTCAAATTCTGGCCCTTGTCTGGGTCTCCCAGCCACCACCCATGCTGTATATGCTTCCCGAGCTTCAGAATAAGGCACAGCTACGGCCTCAGTCCAGCCAGGTCTTACATTATGTGTCTTACGTATCTTCCTATAATAAGGCTTACTGTCCTTATACAGGGAGTTAACTATAGCATCGTACATACTACAAAGGTCTTTCTTGTGCTCAACAATGCTACAGTTCACATCGCTGTACATCACAGCATCTCTAGGAAGACAAACTTTACTCAAGGATTTATCTGTACGGACACAGTATTCAACAATTTCTTCCTCAGAAAGAGTGTCCCAGTCTAATTTTCCCACCTCATCCTGACTGACATTCTCACAAAGTGCAGGTAGACAGTCAACATTAATTATCATCACAAACTGTATATGATCAGACATTGTTAACCCATAATAAATACTCATGCCACCCAAAGAGGCATGTGCATCACCAGTGCCAATGCAATGGTCTAGCCAGGTCGTAGTGTGCCAAGCCTCACTTATATAGGTATAACTATCAGGAGGCATTAACACCTTACTTGACAAAATTATTTTCATAACAAAAATGATACATATGTTTTGCAAATAAGGAGTCAGTGTCAGATATGTCCACATTCAAGTCACCTACAATAAAAATACAAGTATTATTATAATCTTGCATATAACAATTAATAAAAGCAAGCTTATTTAAATATTCATCCTCATTCTGTTGACATTCAAAGGGCATATATACATTAATAATGAGAAATTCCTTATCATTACAATTAAACTGCACTCCAATACACCAATCTACACCAAGTCGGACCACTTTTATCAAGGAGTCCAGCTTCTTTCTCCAGAGGACAGCCACCCCTCCAGGTATCCTACCCCGATAATCCCCTTGCTGAGGTCAGTTGTAGACTCCCCAGCACCATGGAAATCAGGGTTAAGACAGTTCAAACGTTCCAAGTCTTGTACAGAAAGAAACGTCTCCTGAAGGCACAAAATAGCACAAGTGTTCAATAAATTGTCAATAACTATTCAGCGAGCTTTCTCTCCAGCACTTTGCCCCAAATTAAGGCCACGACAGTTGTAAGACATGACCTGAATACCCATCAAAAACTCATGAAGGATCACCATCATTGAGTGCCCGCATATTCTCCACAGCAGCCGCTCCACTAGCTCCAGCCCTCCCAGCCCCCCGGGGCTCATAATATCGCAGCACCAGTGCGCCCTCTGGCCAGAGCTCTGGCTGGTACATGTCCCCGACCTCAGAGCATTCCGCCGTTACTTTAAACGAACCAACCCTGCCGTTCCCAGTGAGGATTTTCTGACAGATAACTTCTCGTCCAAGCTTGTCTTTAAGATATGCAGATAAAGTATCAGCTTCCAAATCAGAATGAAAACGGGTAGCAAACACACTCACCTTCTTAGTCCGTACAGTTTTAATATTACCAGAGCCTGTACCAACAACAGCAGCCGCGTTGCTGGCTTTATTCCTACGGCTGATTGAAGCAGAGGATGGCTTGGATTTAGCCGCAGCATGCTCAGTTCGTTGTCACTTTTTCACCACTTGACTCCATTCTGGAGAGCCTGGTGAAAACACTACTGCTCCAGAATTCTTCCCGGTTATAGGCTGACCCACCGGGTCCAAATTCATAGCCAAAGCCTTCTCTCCAGCTGTCAAATAAGATTCCCGTGCATCTCCAGACATTGTATCAACCATCAGGCAGACCCCATCCTCCGCTCCGACATCTGTGGGACCGACAGGACCTCCCAGAGCAGGTGCCTCATTATCCACGGCCCGTAAAGCAGATTGCTCCAGGCCACTTACACGTCGGCCAATATCTGAAGTAATAGTACATAGATCCTCACTGGAGTTGGTCTGTAACAGCATGGTTTGTTTCATGGCACAAACCTCTGCACGTAACTGCTCCATTCTCTTCAGGAGACTTGACCAGTCCAAGCTGGAAAATGTAACCAGCGGCAAATCATCCAGGTAATGAGAGGCGAATCTAGGTAGATTTTCACCGCACTCGTTCATTACCTTAAGGCAGCTCTCTAAATTATTAAATGTAGGAGTCAAGAATTGAGGAGACTGGATGATTTTTCCAGTAACTGCTTTAATTCCCCATTCATCCTACGTCCTCTCTCGATCGGAGTGAAAAGAGACAGGACGCAGTCACACACATACATTTATACATTCATCTTCTAACAATACATCACACACAAAAGTCACAATACTCAGCTACATCCTTTCATCTCTAATAGAACACCCAGAGTCCTTCTGTTCTCCTTTCCGACCCCCAAAGGTCAGGCCGGGTAATCTTCTCCTCTCTCCTGAGTCCCCAGGGGGTGCAGACATGTCTTCCTCTTGGGGAGTGAAGCCAATACACATGGCTAGCTCAAAGTCTCTCTTGGCTGAATTCAGCCAGCCACATGTGAGTTACCTAGGTTATAACTATGGGCTCCACATCACTCCCCCCTTCCACGCGAAAGTCTGGGCACCCACATACAGTCATACAACAGTCATACAGCACGTCACCCCCCCAACAGAATCTCACAGCAACCCAAACAACCTGACCACAAAAAACAAAAAAACAAAACAAAACACATCATTCTGCATGCAGCTTAGGTTTCAATCTTCTCCCGAATCTGCTGTATGCAGGTCTCCTGCTCTGTGCTGGGCCGTCCTGCTGTGCATCTGTGGAGTGAGGGGGAGAAGGGTTATTTCCCCCCGTGGGGGGTCCCGGGACCGCCCCTTTGGAGGCCTGCCGCGTCGAGGCACGCCCGCCGGCCGTACAGACTCGTTATGCAACACAAAAGCAGGCTTTAATCTATCGATACTGATCGTCTCCCTCCTGCCCCCCAAATCTAGCACAAAATATTTCTCTCCGGTTTCCAGCACTCGGAATGGACCGTCATAAGGTGGGCGGAGGCTATGCCGCTGCGCATCGTGCCTGACAAAAACAAACTCTGCGTCTCGTAAAGCCTGGGGCACGAACACACGCGGGAAAGAGTGATGAGCGGGGCCCGGGAGCATTTCTGCTCCCGTGTTACTCAGAGACCCCCGGATCGGGGGGGGCCCTGGTGCCGTGTGGTCGGGTAAAAACTCGCCTGGCAGCCTGAGCGGTTGTGCGAAGACCAATTCTGCTGGTGGGGCATCTAGATCCTCTTTGGGTGCCGAACGCAACCCCAAAAAAACCCATGGTAGTTTGTTTACCCAATCTGTGTCCGTCAGTGACGCTCTGAGGGCTGCCTTCAAAGACCTGTGAAAACGCTCGCATAAACTGTTGGCCTGGGGATGGTAAGCGGTCGTGCGATGTACCGCCGCTCCTAAGCCGCTGGCCACTGCTGACCACAGTTCCGACGCAAATTGAGGTCCCCTATCAGACGCAATATCTGACGGGACCCCGAACCGCGCTACCCAGGCTGTTAAAAAAGCGCGAGCCACCTCTGCCGCTGTGGTCGATGTTAACGGGACCACTTCCGGCCAACGAGTGGTTCTGTCTACCATTGTCAAGAGATGCGTGAACCCTTGTGAAGTGGGCAGGGGGCCCACGAGGTCCACGTGCACATGATCGAACCTTATAGCCGGAATGTGGAACGGTTCTAAGGGCGCCTTAGTGTGCCTGTGAATCTTAGCGTGCTGGCAAGCCATGCAGGTTTTAGTCCACTCCTTCACGTGCTTGCACAGGCTCGGCCAAACAAACTTCTCCGCCACCATTTTCACCGAAGCGCACACCCCTGGGTGCGCTAGGGAGTGCACGGCGTCAAAAACGCGACGGCGCCACGCGGCTGGCACCACCGGGCGCGGTCGCCCCGTGGATACATCGCAAATAAGCGGGGGGAAACTGGTTTGTAGATTTCTGCGTTCCAGCCTCAACCCTGCTGGTCCAGACAGGAGAGCGCGCACGTCTGCGTCCTCGCTCTGCTCCGCCGCCACGGCTGCATAATCTATTCCCATGTGGACCGGAGCCGCACGCGTGTCCGCGCTGTTACCGCGCTGTTACCGCGCTCTGGGTAAGCGGCCGCGCAATCCGTTTCCACGCGGACGGGTGCTGTTACTGCGCGTGACAGACAGTCTGCCACCACATTGATTTTACCGGCTACGTGCTGAATATCGGTGGTAAATTCAGAAATTGCGGCCAGCTGTCTCTGTTGCCGCCCTGACCACGGTTCTGAAGTTTTGGACATCGCAAAAGTGAGCGGTTTTTGGTCGACAAACGCGGTGAAACGCTGCCCTTCCAACCAGAACTGGAAATGGCGAATAGCCAAGTGGAGCGCCAGCAGCTCCCTGTCAAACGCGCTGTATTTTCGCTCAGCCTTGCGTAGGGATCTGCTGAAGAATGCGAGTGGTTGCCAAAACCCAGCAACCTGCTGTTCCACTACGGCCCCTATGGCCACATCTGACGCGTCCGTGGTTAGCGCAATGCGGGCTGCTGGGTCTGGGTGGGCCAACAGTGCCGTGTTTTCCAGTGCCCGTTTAACCTCTGTGAATGCGCGCTCCCGCTCCGGGGACCATTCAATCACATGGGAGGGCTTCTGCTTTTTGAGCGCGGTGTACAAGGGCTGCATAAGCTGCGCTGCGTGGGGTATGAAACGGTTATAAAAATTCACCATCCCCAAAAATTCTTGCAACTCTTTTACCGTTCGAGGCTGGGGAAAATCTGTCACCGCGCGTACTTTGGCCGGCAGAGGAACTGCTCCCTCCGAGGAAACGCGGTGCCCTAAAAAGTCGATTTGTGCCACGCCAAAATGGCACTTGGCCGGGTTGATTATCAACCCATGCTCTCCTAACCTCTGAAAAACTGTCGTGAGGTGTTTTGCGTGCTCCTCCTCGGAGGTGCTGGCTACCAAAATGTCGTCTAAATAGACAAAAACGAAAGAAAGGTCACGCAACACTGCATCCATCATCCGTTGGAAGGTTTGTGCGGTGCCTTTAAGGCCAAAAAGCATTCGTAAAAACTCAAAAAGCCCGAACGGGGTTATTACGGCTGTTTTGGGGATGTCCTCTGGTCGGACCGGGACTTGGTGATAACCGGGGACCAGGTCTAGCTTAGAAAAAATTTGCGCCTTCGCCAAATGCACTGAAAAGTCCTGGATATGCGGAATCGGGTACCGGTCCTGCGCCGTGGCATTGTTCAACCTGCGGTAATCACCACAAGGTCTCCATGAGCCGTCAGCTTTAGGTACCATTTGGAGGGGGGAAGCCCAAGCGGACTTCGAGCGGCGAATTATGCCCAGCCTTTCCAGGTTGGCGAACTCCTCGCGCGCAATGGAGAGTTTAGTTGCATCCAAGCGCCGAGCCTTCGCAAAAACGGGTGGGCCAGTCGTGGTTACGAAGTGCTCCACCCCGTGCTTCGCCACCTTAGCTGAAAAAGTAGGAACTGTGAGTGCTGGGAACTGGTGTAGAAGGCTGTGAAACTTACCACCTGCTGTGGCGACGTTGGTCTGAACTGGCGGCGGGCACACCCGAGCTGCACAAGGGATAGAACAGAAAGAGAGTGCATTTACTAGTCGTTTGTTGGCCAGATCAACTAACAAACCATGTGAACACAGAAAATCAGTGTGGGCGACACACATTGTGGGCTCACGTTTCCACAGAGACAGGACTGCATGTGTATTGAGGGTGTCACGTCTGCAAGGACAAAGGACTCGAATCTGCAGAAGATAACAAGGAGGTGTGAGATTTGTCTCTTTGTCCCACAGAAGATGCCCCGGAGAGATTTCCGGTTCATCAGGAAATGAGAGACAATGGTGAAGATTTAAAGGGATGCTTTGTGACTGTGTGTTTACTGAAAACACCATGTGACTTGAATTCTGATGCTGGAAACATATAAAAGGGTGATGAGATATGATTCTTTCTCTTTCCTGCTTTGAGAATGCTAGAAGCTGTGGTCTGTCAATAAAGCTGGTTTACGACTAAACTCAGCCTCATCATTTGAGCACATCTTCAACATCAGCACCTAACATATTGAAGCTCACTGCCACCACGATGAAATTCCACTCATAGGCGCGGCCGTGGAAGGACAGAGACAAGGTTCTCTCTCCGTACGTCTTGATGCTGGAGCCGTTGGCTGCTGTCGCTCTGTCTCCGCGGGGTCCCGCGACCCGATCAGCATAGGTGGCAGTGATGAAGCTCCTCTGGGCTCCGGTGTCCACTAGGAAGGAATTGCCGCCCGGAGCCCGCGTCCGTAAGGTAAAGCAGCTTGTTCCGTTCGCCGAGAGTGGAAGCTGCTAACGACTCACGGCCCGATCGTTTCCCTGCTTTTTTGAACTTGCAGGGCGGGATGCATTTGTGCGCCTTCCCAGCGAAACGTCGATGGTAAAAACAGAGGCCGTCATCTCCCCTGCCACGGAATCTCGCCGCTGCTGTCGCCGCTGGGGTGGTCACTGCCGCCTCTGGCTCCACACTGCCCCCGGCCGCCGCGCCGAGGTCTGCCGCTGCCACGGAATCCTCTGGTTCCTCGCAGGCGTTGAGGAGCCGCTCCGCCTCATGGGCCAGGTCGCGGAAGTCCTGCTGGGTCAAACATCTCCTGCTGGACAGGGAACCTCTCGTGTGCGCTGGGAGGGTTCTCAGGAAAATATGTTTGAAAAGGAACGCGTCGTTGTCCGTCCCGATCATTTGCAGCATGTTCTCCATGAGGACAGTCGGCCTGCGTCCACCTCTGTCGCGCAGGTCCAGCAGCTGCCTGGCTCTTGCCTCAGACGACGGCATGAAGCTCCTGATGAGGGTGGCTTTCAGCGCGTCGTATTTGCCGGCAGCGGGTGGTTGCTGCACCAGGCTCCGCACACACTGAGCCGTGCGGCTGTCGAGCGTCGCGATGACATTATGGAATTTAATGTCATCTGCTGAAACTCCCCCAAGCAGGAACTGCGACTCCACATGCTGGAACCACGAGTGCGGGTCGCTTTGCCAGAACTCGGGGAGCTTAATCAGTCTTGTGCCCCTGCTGGCATTCCCCGGTGAATCCGGGTCTGAGCGGCTGTCTCCCAGCTCTTCCATATCGATCACGAGGCTGTCCTCCAGCCTTGGCGTGCTCAGATTCATGCGTAGGTCACCAATTGTAGGAGTCAAGAATTGAGGAGACTGGATGATTTTTCCAGTAACTGCTTTAATTCCCCATTCATCCTACGTCCTCTCTCGATCGGAGTGAAAAGAGACAGGACGCAGTCACACACATACATTTATACATTCATCTTCTAACAATACATCACACACAAAAGTCACAATACTCAGCTACATCCTTTCATCTCTAATAGAACACCCAGAGTCCTTCTGTTCTCCTTTCCGACCCCCAAAGGTCAGGCCGGGTAATCTTCTCCTCTCTCCTGAGTCCCCAGGGGGTGCAGACATGTCTTCCTCTTGGGGAGTGAAGCCAATACACATGGCTAGCTCAAAGTCTCTCTTGGCTGAATTCAGCCAGCCACATGTGAGTTACCTAGGTTATAACTATGGGCTCCACATAACATCTTTTTGGGGCCCCTTGTGTGCAACACACCTTTGTGTAGTGGGGCAGAGCTCAAACAGAACTTTCTTTGAGGACTCAATCCACTCAGAGTCAAAAGTATTAGAAGCCAATAAGACGATCTCATCCTGACTCAGAGTCTTAATTTTCACTGCAAGGAAATTTAGCAGCTCATCCCCAACAATTATTTTCCCCTCAGTAGTCTTATATACTTCAGGTTTTAATTGAGACCGCCTTAACTCAGGAGCCAACACAGAGCCATTCCAACCATGACGCATGGGTTCCGCCATCTTGCCATTATTTTATTTTTTATATTATATTTATTTTATATTTTATTATATTTTATATTTATTTATATATTTTATTTTATGTTATGTTTGATGATCTGAAACATTTAAGTGTGACAAACATACAAAAACATGAGAAATCAGGATGGGGAAAAACACTTTTTCACACCACTGTATGTACTTTTGGAGTCTAATATGATCTGCTTTCAGCTGACAGGTGACCGTGGCTACCCACTAAATAGGTTCATATTGTCTTCATTTTCGTGACTTTTTTTCCTTTAATTCAACCAGCTGATCCACCTGGCTGGTCACAAATTGATTGATTGATTGATTGTCTGATTCATCATTTAACCCCTTGCACTCTGGTCAATTTCCCTAAAAACGCCAAAAAATAACGTACCCAAAGTAAATCAAAAGCTGTTCTTCAACCCTTTGCAGCATCTTCATGGGGTTGGTCTCATTTAAAAGAAAACACTTTGAATTTTTTGGCAAAACAGTCATAATCTCTCTAAGTGCTCCTGCCACTGAGTAACAGTCATCTAAACATACTGAACTTGAAGAAAATAAAGTTCACCTGGGTGTTTTTTTTAGATACAAATGCTTGCAAATAACACACAGCTGTCAGATCCGGGCTGGAAAATGCAACAGAAATGTAGAACCAAGTGTTATCCAGCTGAGGTCAAAATTTTGTAACAATACCACAAAAATGAATATATTACACAGCTTTGTTCTTAGGTTGCTCCCAGGTGTTTTTGAACTGTGCCAAATTGTGCCAAATGGCACAGTTTGGAAAAACGTCTGTAACTTTTGAATGATTCAACATAGAAGCTTGATCTTGGGCTCTAATGAAAGGTGACACTCAGGGCTGTGTGTGTGTGTGGGGGGGGTGTTGTTTGTTCATTCATGAATGAATGAATGAACAAACAAGCCCCCCACACACAAAGAAGCATGCCACATAAAAAATGCGTGGCCTTTTTTTTTTTTACAAGAAAAAATAACCTACAGTGCAATAAAAATTATATTAAAATATCTGCAATATAGAGGATAACAACTCCCACCCCCCCGCTACAGAGGAGCTCGGCGCACAATAAACGGTCCGTCAACGGTCCGTCATGTGACGATGACGCACCGTTATAATTTACCGATCGGTCAAAAGTCATTTTTATTACTATTTTCAGTGATTAAGAATAATTTAGCTTATAACACTTACCTGTCCACAACAGCAGTGTTGTTGGCGAACATCTGTTCCTCATTGTCAGACGAACATGACGCTGGTCCGCGTGTTACGACTCGTGGTTCTGGTCACGCGACCTGGTCAAACCATGATTCCATGATTGCGGTTTTGTGCTTCCATGATTGTGGTTTTGGCGAATGATTTTTCAAAACAAATAAGAACAGTAGTAATAAAAAAAGACTGGCGAACGCTACCGTTACACACAGCGGCTTACACAAAACAGATTTTATGCATGGGACGCATGCGTTTCAATCGTCGAACTTCTCTGCTTCAAGTGGCTCGTTATATTCGCAGTCGTTGGTAGGCAGGTCCTTCTTACTAGGTTTTCAGTCATTGGTTCTTCAAGGTTTCAGAAACCCAATTCAAGGCTCTTATTAGTCAAATGAGAGGTCAATCAAATCTAAACCAATCAAAACACTCCTTTGGCTTTCTGTTCGCGGCTGTGTCTGTACTGAAAGAACGGAAATGCAGCTTTTTTTTTTTCAGTGCGCACTGAGACGCACAGTGCGCATTGAGACGCACTAGGACGCAGAGAGGTGTCCGCCCGCGGTATCCTAGAGTGCAAGAGGTTAAAATAGCATTGTATCGTATGGGAAATCGTAAAGGATGGTGGCGCGCATGGACGCTGCGGCCCCTCTAGGCATCAGTGTGTGTGAGAGTTTTGAGTGTTTTAATCATCCCAGACGTACAACTTACAACCGAGAGCCCTTATTAAGCATCAAGGTAATGTACGCTGCAAGAATTGTGGCGTTCGGGTGCGATTTGGACATTCTACGCCAGCATGGAATAGTATCGGGGGCTAGGCTGGCAGCTACCCGGGAGAGGAGGAAGCGTAAGCGGCGCAAACGTAAACAAAGGAGAGGAAAGAGTGCCAGAATTCATGCTAGGCTAAAGGCTAACCCCTCCAGACCAGCAGTACCGTCGCTCCTTCTTTCCAATGTCCGCTCCCTCGACAACAAGCTGGACGAGCTGCGTCTGCTGAGAGAAACCCGCAGAGAGTGGAGGGACTGCTGTGTGTTTGCGTTCACGGAAACATGGCTCCACGACAACATCCCTGACGCGGCCATTCGGCTGGAAGGGATGACATCGTTCCGGGCGGACAGGGAGGCTGCTAGCTCCGGTAAGAGCCGGGGGAGGGGGGGCCTATGCATCTATATTAACAAGAACTGGTGTGTTAATGCTACGTTAGCAACTAAACAATGCTCTCCGTTGGCAGAGTTCCTTAATCGTAAACTGCCAGCCATTCTATCTGCCGAGGGAATTCACCATCAGGTTCAGGTTCAGGTTCAGGTTACTTTATTTGTACCCGTAGGTAGATTTGTTTTGCAGTCTGGTGACTTCCATATTTACAAGCCACTAATTACATTCAACATAGACACAAACACAGGCACACATGAAGCTGACTATAAACATGATAAAAATACTCAAGGCTCCATCAATCAGGGTATAAAAAGACAAAGAGATGAGGGAGAAACCAGAGGTAAGAGAGAAGGGTCATATTAAAAGTTAAAAACTAGTCAGAAGTTAAAAAACTCAAAGGTCTAAAACCCAATAAAATATTTAGAACCCAAGTGACATCCTACAAAAATAAGTAAATATAAAATGAAGTTAGTAAATAGTTACCTAAATTATGTACAATATATTTTTACAGCTTGTTCAACTCTTTGACAGCAGCAGGGACAAAACTGTTTTTGTAGCGCTGGGTTCTACTTTTTGGGACAGCAAACCTCCGTCTTGAGGGAAGAAGCTGAAAGTGGCAGTGCAAAGGGTGGGGGGAGTCATTTAAAATGGAGGTAGCCATCCTCTGTACTTGTCTGGTGTACAGGGATGTCAGGCTCAGCTGTGACTCACCAAGCAAACGACTGGACCATCTAACTACCTGATCCAAGGATTTCCTCTGTTTCAGTTTTATCTGACCAAACCATGACACTAAAGAAAAGGATAAAACAGATTCAATAAAAGCCCAATAAAACATTGTCATTATGGTTCGGTCAGTTTGGAAGCGTGCAAGTTTCCTCCAACAATGCAAATGTTGCTGACCCTTTTTGCACACCCTTTCACAGTTGACTTCAAAGTTTAAATTACTATCAATAATCGTCCCAAGATATTTGTACGATTGTACACATTTGGTGGTCTGGCCTTTTAGTATGGTGACTTTGTGCCTGGGACTTTTCCTCCTAAAGTCAATAATTATATCTTTAGTTTTTGTTGTATTCAGCTGCAGGTAGGAATCCTCACACCAGTGAACCAAATCATCAACTACTGGGCCGTGGCCACTCTTACCATCCTGGAGGAAACAGACAATAACTGAGTCATCAGCATACTTTATAATGTGTCTGTTGTCATGTCTGCTCCGACACATGTTTGTGTACAGGATGAAGAGTAGCGGTGACAGCACACACCCCTGAGGAGAGCCAGTAGAAGAGCACTTTAGGTCAGACAATGTACCATTGACCCTTACTCTCTGCGTCCTGTTGGTTAAGAAATCCAGACTCCAACCCACCAGATTATTGCTCAAATCAAATTGTTGCAGGAGCCTTTCAACTAAAATATGAGGTTGGATTGTATTAAAGGTGGAAGAAAAGTCCACAAATAAAAGCCTGGCATGTGTCCCATTAAACTACAGATGTTTAAAAAGCATGTTAAACATAGTGACAGTGGCATCCTCCACTCCTCTGTGAGGCCTATAGGCAAACTGCAGAGGATCCAGTGCATGTTCAGTCTGCCTTAGGACCTCACATCTGACCAGTTTTTCAAAAATTTTCATTAAAATTGAAGTCAAAGCAACTGGTCTAAAGTCGTTTACCGTTTTAGGACAGCTGGATTTTGGAACGGGAACAACCAAGGCATCTTTCCAGATCTTAGGCACATGTTGTGTCTGTAAGGACTTATTGAAAATGTAATGAAATATAGGACTCAGTTCATATGCACAGGACTTTACCAAGCGCCCACATATATTATCAGGGCCCTGACTTTTGTTCACTTTTACAGCGCAGAACTCCCTTTTAACATCCTGCACCTCAATATTAAAGTGCTGATTGTCTTTGAGTTTCTGTTTCAAATCTTGGATTTCTGTGCTAAAATCAAAGGAATCAAAACGACCATAAAAACAATTAAGAGCATTAGCCAGCTCTGTGTCTGAATTAAAACCATCTAAAAACACACAATTACTGCGCTCTGTGCTCTGAAGGCCTGCAATAGTTTTTATACTGGCCCAGGCTGAACCAAGTTTCTTTGTTGCCATCTAGCTTTCCAACTCTGATTTATAATTCTGTTTCGCTCTTAAAATTTCGGCCTTCAGCTCCTTTGTGGCAACCTGTAGCTCATAAACAGACCCCTGTTTAAAGGCAAGTGCTTTCCTCTTTAAGCAGGATTTAACTGATTTTGTAACCCATGGTTTGTTGTTGGGATATATTTTGACCCGTTTACTGGAACAATCTTATTTTTACAGAAAGACATGTATGAGCATGTGAGGTCAGCCAGAGAGTCCAAATCATCCCCGCAGGCCAGTGTGAACATCTCCCAGTCTGTACAGTCAAAGCATTCCTGGAGGCTGTGCTCTGAATCTTCTGTCCACACATCTATGTCTCTCGTCTCCACCTTGCCTCTTCTGAGAACAGTTTTATATGTGGGCAGCAAATGTACACAGTTGTGATTAGAGGATCCTAACGGAGGAAGGGGGAGTGAATTATAGGCCCTCTCTATGGATCCATAGCACAGGTCCAATGTCTTTTTTCGCCTGGTTGGGCAGGAGACATACTGATAAAAGTTTTTAAGTGTCTTCTTTAAAGAAACATGGTTAAAATCCCCAAGAATGAAGTTTGGCGCCTCTGGAGAAATTGATTGCAGCTGCTGGATCACATCAAAGATGGTTCTGGAGGCAGAGTCAGCGTCTGCCCTCGGGTGAATGTACACAATTGTGATAAAAAGTTGGGGGAACTCGCAAGGCAAATAAAAGGGGCGTAGTGACACAGACAGCAGCTCCACATCGGGTGTACAGATGCGCTCTCTGACCGTGACAGATGTGCAGTACTGCTTATTAATATATAAACATACACCGCCCCCCTGACGTTTCCCTGTTACCTCTTCCTGCCGATCCGAGCGCAGCGGGGCTCCAAAGCCGTCAATCCACAGGTCTGCATCTTGATCATGCGCAGTAAGCCAAGATTCGGTGAAGGCCATGATGCAGCAGTTCTTAAAATCCTTCTGGTAGCGTACATTCCCTTGAATTTCATCCACCTTGTTTCTCACAGACTGTACATTCCCAAAAATTATTGAAGGAAGAGGAATGTTACCAAACTGCCGTCTCCTAAGGCGCAATTTCACACCTCCACGCCTTCCGCGCTTCCTTCTGCTGCCTCTCCCGTCTCTTTTTTCACCGCTATGTTCGTCTCTCAAAATAAAGTCCGGCAGTTGCAGCTTAGGCTCAATCACAGCCACTGCATCAGCCGTGTTTAAGTGCAGCAACATGTCCCTGGAATAATGTATTCTGCCCGCCATGGAGCCGAACGCGTTTACTTCATAGACAAAGAGCCAGAGTGCAGATAGCAGCAGTGTGAGAAAGGAGAGGAAATCCATATTGTAGATACCAGGGAGCTCTTTGCTATATATTCCGCAACCACTCCAAGGCAGAAACGACACCATCGTGTTTGTAGCTGTTGTTTACATAGCTCCTAGTGCTAATGCTAAAGATAATGCTAACGAGGCACTCGGAGAGCTGCATGATGCTATCAGTGAATTTCAAACTTCACACCCGGACAGTTTTGTGGTGGTTGCAGGGGATTTTAATCACACCAGTCTAAAGACTGTGCTCCCCAAATTCAAACAATGTGTGGACTTTAAGACCAGAGGAGAGAATATGTTGGACTTGGTGTACACAAATTTCCCAAATGCATACGTTGCAACACCTCGCCCCCACCTCGGCCATTCTGACCACCTATCCGTGATGCTGGTGCCTGCCTACAAACCCTTACTGAAGCACAGCAGGCCAGTAGAGAAACAATTCAGGACTTGGCCAGAGGGTGCAGCCTCGGCACTGCAGGACTGTTTTCTGCATACAGACTGGGAGGTTTTCAAAATAGCAGCCTCTCAGCGAGACAGGATTGACATGGAGGAGTACGCTGAAACGGTCACCAGCTACATCGCGAAGTGCACAGAGGATGTCACTATATTGAAGACCTTCACTGCATGGGGCAACTACAAACCCTGGATGACTGCAAAGGTGCGCTCGCTGCTCACAGCCAGAGATGCAGCCTTCAGAGAGAAGAACAGGATCGCCCTCCGCTCAGCCAGGTCTGCGCTCACAAAGGGAATTAAGACGGCAAAACGTGCCTTCGCAGAGAAAATCCAGGGGCATTTCTGTGACACAGGGAACACCAAACGGATGTGGCAGGGATTACAGGTGTTGACGGATTATAAGTCTAGGCAGGGGGTCGATGATGATGACACTTTGCTTCCAGACAGGCTCAACAACTTCTTTGCACGTTTTGAAGCATCAAACCTGACAATCAGAGGGAGGGCTGGCCCATCTTCCCCATCTGTGGGGCCAGCTATCACCATCAATGCAGTGGACACACGGAGGACCCTAATCAGGGTTAACCCACTTAAAGCTGCAGGTCCGGACAACATCCCGGGACGTGTGCTCCGAGTCTGCGCGAGTGAGTTGGCGGATGTCCTGACTGACATATATAACATTTCCCTGAGTCATACCATCATCCCTAGATGCTTTAAGACCTCTATCATAGTACCGGTGGCAAAGAAAGCGGTTGTGTCCTGTCTGAATGACTATCGTCCTGTCACACTGACACCAATTGTGATGAAGTGTTTTGAACGGCTTGTTAAACCACACATCACAGCCTGCCTCCCTGCATCACATGACCCGCTCCAGTTTGCGTATCGTTCAAATCGCTCCACAGAGGACGCTATAGTCACCACCCTGCACTCTGTCATTACCCACCTGGATCAGAAAGACACCTATGCCAGACTCCTGTACATTGATTTCAGTTCAGCATTTAACACCATTATTCCCCAGAGACTGATGGAGAAATTACTCCTTCTCGGTCTGAACACCGCCACATGTCTCTGGATCCTGGATTTCCTGACAGAGAGACCTCAGTCTGTCCGGGTTGGAAGCAACATCTCCAACTCCATCACGCTGAGCACTGATCCCCTCAAACCTGTGTACTCAGTCCACTGTTGTTTACACTTTTAACACATGACTGTGTGTCCAGACACGGGAGGAACCAGATTATTAAGTTTGCGGATGACACCACAGTAGTGGGACTTATTCAGAGGGATGAGGAATCAATGTACAGGGAAGAAGTTAGAGACCTGGAGGGCTGGTGCAGGGAGAACAATCTGGTGCTGAACGTGGACAAAACGAAAGAGATGATTATCGACTTCCGGCGGTCACGGCCTGAACACGTCCCTCTCTGCATCAGCGGCCGTTCAGTGGAGAGAGTGGAGAACATCAAGTTCCTCGGAGTGCAGATGTCGCAGGACCTGACCTGGAGCAAGAATTCCTTGGGGATCAGGAAGCAGGCCCAACAGAGACTGCACTTCTTGAGGAAACTCAAACAGGCCTCTCTCCCCATCTGCATCCTCAGGACCTTCTACAGAGGTGTGGTGGAGAGTGTTCTGACGTACTGCATTGCAACATGGTACTCCAGTTGCAGTATGTCAGACAAAAAAGCTCTGCAGAGGATAGTTAAGGGAGCTGAGAAGGTAATTGGAGTTTCCCTCCCCTCTGTTCCAGAACTTTTTCAGAGCCGTTGTAGGAGCAGGGCACTGAACATTGTCAAGGACCACTCTCACCCTCTGCACAAACACTTTGAACTGCTGCCATCTGGCAAACGATTCCGGAGCATCAGAGGCAGAACCACCAGACTGATCAACAGCTTCCTTCTACAAGCTGTTAGGATGCTGAACAGTTGATCCGGAATCCTTTACACATATTACTGCACTTTATGGACATTATGTATATTCATCCATCCATCCATCCATCTTCTACCGCTTAATCCTTTCGGGTCGCGGGGGGGCTGGAGCCTATCCCAGCATCTTTGGGCGAGAGGCAGGGTACACCCTGGACAGATCGCCAGTCCATCACAGGGCCAACACAGAGAGACAGACAACCATTCACTCTCACATCCATACCTAAGGACAATTTAGAATCCCCAGTTTTGATGCCAATTAACCTAACTTGCATGTTTTTGGCATGTGGAAGGAAACCGGAGTGCCCGGAGTAAACCCACGCAGACACGGGGAGAACATGCAAACTCCACACAGAAGGGTCACTGATGGTCTGGGGGTGGGATCGAACCCACGATGGTCAAGGGTGGAATCGATCCCATGACCTTCTTGCTGTGCTGCCACAGTGCTAACCACTGCGCCACCGTGCTGCCCCATTATGTATATTATATGTATATTATAGTTTTTGTCAGTTTTAAGTATTTATTTCTCTTAGCTACTTAGATTCATTTAGCCATTTTAATTGTTTTATATGTACAGTATATAGGCAGTTATTACCATTTTAACTGCAACTGTAATAAGTTAACATTACTGTAATATCCAAATGTGTCTCAGGGATGTGTGAATGGCTGTCGGGGTGGGGGGTGTGAGTGTGTTTTTAAATTATGTTCTTTTTACAATCCGGATGCCTAGAGAAACGCAATTTCATCTTGCTTGCACTACAGTTGTATGCACAGCATCATGACAATAAAGGTTGATTGATTGATTGTATAAAAGATACAGCATATGTTTAAATACAATGGGATGACACAAGAAAGTGCGCACAGTTATTTCTATTTTGGTCCCTAAAAGAAATCACAGCTGGTCTCATACCTGCAACCTTCTCCTTTGAAATCTGGCACTCTAACCACTAAGCTATACATGGTACAAATCCCAGGGATCAGCTGATACTTCTGAGGATGACTGCAAACATCAATCTAAACATGTGAAAGTTAAATAATCATCTTCTTCTCATTGTCATATTGGCTGGACAAGCCACCTGAGTGCAGCGTGCGAGCACACAAAAGAAGTTTGACCTTTTATTAAAATGTTCAAACACAGCAATCTTGAGGTGAAAACGTCAATCACTCGACAAGATAAGCAGGAGCCCTGCAGAGGACAGACGAGGCTGATTAGGGAGGAATGGAGATAAATCGGGAAAACAGATTATGCCACTCATGTGGGAGATAGGAGGAGACCAGCACAGAACCCAGTGAAGGAGAGGAACCAGCAGACAGAACTGCCAGAGACAGGTTGGGTGGATGGGTCTGACCGGGTGAAGAAGGAAGGCTGCTTCAAGGAGGAGCAATTGGTTGGCGAGCACACCAAGTCCCCGCAGATTCACCGCTCCGTGGGCAGCAACCTGGAAAAGGTGGAAGAGATAAGGTTATTAGGTGATGTCATAAGACAAGTAGCTGCTTATAATGGAGCCGTCAGTTGAGCAGTATACCCAAATGAGTCAGCATTGAATCACTGAAGACTGCTTCCTTATAAACGATGGCAGGCAGGAATCAGCAGGTGTGTCTGATGAGAGAGCTGGTGAGCAGGAAGGAGGGGGCTAGCGCTCGCCGCTCATGACAATGCCCCCCTCTTAAGGAACGCCTCCTGGCGGTCGCCCAGTCTTCTCCAGGTGAGCACGATGGTAGTCCCGGACCATCCCTTTGTCATGAACCTTGGACCTAGGGACCCATGACCGATGCTCCAGGCCATAGCCCTCCCAGTTGACCAAATACTGAAAACCCCGACCCCGACGTTGTACATCCAAGATCTCCCTTACGGTGTCCAGAACCTTGGGAGGAAAGGGAGACTTCAGGGGAGGACAGAGAGGGCTGAAAGAGAGAGGCTTCACCTTGGAAACATGGAAGGTAGGGTGTGCGCGGAGCGTCCATGGCAGCTGGAGCTGAACAGCAGAGTCGCCAACGTTTCCGGTGACAGGAAAGGGACCCACGAACCGGGGGCCGAGTTTGTGACCCTCTGTCTTCAGCGGAACCTGGTCCGCGGCTGTCCAAACCTGCTGTCCCTTTTTGTAGCTTGACGCCGGAACCCTCTTGCGGTCAACGTAACGCTGATTGCGCTGAGTGGCGCACTGAAGTACCACTCTGGTTGATCTCCAGGCCCAGCGGCAGCGATGGAAGTGAGCTCCCACAGACGGCACCACAACCTCTCTCTCAGCCATAGAAGGGGGGGGGGGGGGGTTGTAGCCCATGGACGCCTCGAATGGTGAATGGCCCATAGCTGAGGAGACCGTGGAATTTAATGAGTATTCAACCCAGGTGAGATGGGAGCTCCATGAAGTGGGGTCTTCGGCTGCCACACAACGAAGGGCGGCCTCCAGGGACTGGTTGGCATGCTCAGCCTGCCCATTGCTCTGGGGATGATAGCCGGAGGTGAGGCTGACGGTGGTACCAAGACAGTGGCAGAAGGACTTCCAGACCCGTGAAGTGAACTGTGGGCCCCGGTCAGACACAATGTCCGTAGGGATGCCGTGTAGCCTGACGATGTGGTAGGAAAGGAGCTCCACTGTCTTGGCAGCAGATGGCAGCTTGGGAAGGGCAACCAAGTGTATGGCCTTGGAAAACCTGTCCACGATGGTCAAAATCACTGTGTGGTCGTGGGAAGCTCGGAGACCAGTGACAAAATCCATGGCAATGTGAGACCAAGGCCGTCTGGGAATGGGAAGGGGGTGAAGAAGACCAGTGGGGGGGTGGAGGAAGACGTGTTCCGGGCGCACGTCTGACAGGCTTTAACATCGTCCTGCACGTCCTGCTGTAAAGTGGGCCACCAAAACGCTCGTCTGATGATGTCGGTAGTCCGCACCACCCCCGGGTGGCAGGCGAAATGTTCAATGTGCCCCCACTGGATGACTTCGCTGCGGAGAGCAGCTGGGACATACAGGCGGTTGGAAGACAGCCCACTGGTTCGGGGTCAGAAGCCTGGGCCTGGCGGACCTGCTTCTCGATCTCCCAGGTGAGGGCTCCCAGGACGCACGAAGGCAGGAGAATGGACTGGGGCGGGAAGGGGGGTCAGCCACGTCCTGAGTGAACTGCCTGGAGAGAGCATCAAACTTCCTGTTACAGGAGCCGGGCCTGTAAGTGATAGTAAAGTTAAAACGCTGGAAAAATAGGGCCCAGCGAGCCTGCCTAGGATTAAACCGGCAGGCCGGCCGCAGATACTCTAAGTTCTTGTGGTCGGTCCACACGACTACCGGGTGAGCAGCTCCCTCCAGCCAGTGTCTCCATTCCTCAAATGCCAATTTAATGGCCAGCAGCTCGTGGTCCCCCACGTCGTAATTCCTCTCGGGCGGGGTGAGCCGTCGAGACAAATACGCACATGGGTGGAGCTTCAAGTCCGGGGAAGAATGCTAGGATAATACTGCACCCACCCCTGTCTCTGAAGCAACCACCTCCAGGGTGAACTGGAGCTGAGGGTCGACCTGAGCCAAGACTTGATTGCCAGTGACAGGACCTTTAATTTGTTGAAGGCCTGTTCAGCTGCCTCGGTCCATACAAATGGCACCTTAACAGAGGTCAGCTTAGTTAAAGGCTGTGCTATCCCACTATAGTTTCGAATAAACCTGCGATAAAAGTTCACAAACCCCAAGAAGCATTGCAGCTCCTTGCGGGAGTGGGTAGTTGGCCAATCAAGCACAGCCTTCACCTTGGCTGGTCAGCCCTCAGCTCTCCCTCTGCTATAATAAAGCGAAGGAAAGAAGTGGAAGATGTAGAAAATTCACACTTCTCAGCCTTGACGTATAGTTGGTTCTCTAAGAGCCGTTGTAACACGGCTCTAACATGGGTCTCGTGCTCCTCTGGCATGCGAGAAAAAATCAGAATGTTGTCTAAATAGACGAAAACAAACCAATTAAGCATGTCGCGGAGGACGTCATTGATTAAACGCTGGAAAACAGCAGGAGCATTAGTTAGACCAAAAGGCATTACTAAATATTCAAAATGCCCCAGATGAGTTTTGAACACTGTTTTCCACTTGTCCCCCTTGCATATTCTAACTAGATGGTAAACATTACGTAGGTCGAGGTTAAAGAATACGCGTGAACGCTGCAGGAGCTTGAAAGCGTTCATTAGGGGCAAAGGGTTTTTGTCTTTGACAGTGATTTTTTTTTTTTTTTTTTGTTACTTATTTGTACCCGTAGGTAGACTTGGTTTGCAGTCTGGTGACAAGTCACCGGCTGCTGGTCGCTGCGTGCGCGAGCGCCCTAACCCTACATGTTTTTGGTGTGCGGGAGGAAACCGGAGAAATCCGGGAGGAAACCCACGCAACACGGGGAGAACATGCAAACTCCACACAGCTCACTGTTGGTCGGGGGCTGGGATCGAACCCACGATCTCATGATCCCCGCGGTTCCCCGGCCGAGGGTAAAACTGTGCTGCCACAGTGCTAAACCACTGCGCCACCGTGCAGCCCAGTGATGGCATTAAAGCTCCCGATAGTCAATGCACGGACGCAAAGACCCATTCTTCCTGCCTACAAAGAAAAACCCCGCCCCTAGGGGAGCCGAGAATGGACGAATGAGGCCGGTGTTTAGCGAATCCTTAATGTACCTTTCCATCGCCTCTCTTTCAGGACCAGAAATGCTATAGAGTTTGCTGGACGGCAACCTTGCACCTGGAAGGAGGTCAATGGCACAGTCGTATGAGTGATGCGGCGGAAGCGTTAACGCTTGCAACTTGCTAAATACCTCCCTGAGGTCATGATAGACCTCGGGTACGAGGCTGAGGTCCAACAGCTCAACCTGAGGTGGGGAGACGGAAAAGGACGGGGGACACTCGGCCGAATCTAGGCATGTAGCCAAACAGTTAGCACTCTAGAAGGTGATAGAATTTTGTGCCCAATTAATAATAGGATTATGCCTCTGGAGCCACAGATAACCAAGTATGGTTATCCGTAACCATGAGAAGCTCGAGGAAACGCATAAAAAGTCTGCTTCTCACGGTGGTTACCCGACAAAAGGATGGATAACTGTGCCGTGCAATGAGTAACGGATGCCACCGTCTAGCCAGAAAGAGTACGCACAGAGTGGGAAGCCGGCAGTTTAACTGTCGGAATCCCCAGCTCGTGCACCAGCATAGAAGAGACAAAATTCCCCTCCGCCCTGGAATCAATCAGGGCGGAGACCCTCCTCTTGACTTCCGGTAGCTGGATGAGGGCCGAAATGGAGAAATTACCGGGGGGATCGGATTGAGTCCCACCCGCCAGACCCCCGCGGCTACTGACAGGCTGGTTCTTTTTGGCCGTAGGCGGCATGTGTCCAACTTATGGTTCAAAGAACCACAGGAGGCACATGCCCTGATCCGCCGCCTCCGCTCAACCTCTGCTCGTGGGAGACGAACAGAGCTGAGCGCCATTGGCTCGGGGGAAGGAGTCGGGCTCGCCTCGGTCAGTAGATGCTGGGAAAGAATGAGTGATGGACGGGCGAGAGGAGGCCAGCACAGAACCCAGCGAAGGAGAGGAACCAGCAGGCGGAACTGCCGGACAGGTTGGATGGATGGGTCTGACCGGGCGAAGAAGGAAGGCTGCTTCAAGGAGAAGCAATAGGCTGTCAAGTGCACCAAGTCCCCGCAGACGCACTGCTCTGTGGCAGCAACCTGGAAAAGGTGGAAGAGATAAGGTTATTAGGTGATGTCATAAGACAAGTAACCACTTATAATGGAGCTGTCGGTTGAGCAGTATACCCAAATGAGCCAGCGTTGAATCACTGAAGACTGCTTCCTTATAAACGCTGGCAGGCAGGAATCAGCAGGTGCGTCTGATGAGAGAGCGCTTGTCGCACCTGACACTCATCCCTGTCTGAATAAAAGAAACAAACTAATCTTATAGGGCTGTGAGCAGGCTATTGAATTCCCTGTATCCGGCGCTAATGCCGGAGGACAGCGTGCCAAACAAAATGCTTTCACGTGCTTCTACCTCATTCAGGAGGACCTCCAACTCACAGTCCATGAAATTCCATTAAACCCATTATTTTTGATCGTGGATACAGGAGAATCAAATGTTGAGCGCTTGTATATACAGTTAGGCCCAGAAATATTTGGGCAGTGACACAATCTTCATGATTTGGGCTCTGCATGCCATCACATTGGATTTGAAATGAAACAACTACAATGGAATTGAAGTGCAGACTCCATCCATCCATCCATCTTCTACCGCTTTTCCGGAGGTCCGGGTCGCGGAGGCAGCAGTTCAAGCAGAGAAGCCCAGACTTCCCTCTCCCCAGCCACCTGCTCCAGCTCTTCAGAGGGGATACCAAGGTGTTCCCAGACCAGCTGGGAGACATAGTCTCTCCACCGAGTCCTGGGTCTGCCCCGGGGTCTCCTCCCAGTGGGACATGCCTGAAACACCTCAAGTGGGAAGCGTCCAGGAGGCATCCTAATCAGATGCCCATACCACCTCAACTGACTCCTTTCAATGTGGAGGAGCAGCGGTTCTACTCTGAGCCTCTCCCGGATGACTGAGCTCCTCACCCTATCTCTGAGGGTGAGTCCAGCAATCCTACGGAGAAAGCTCATTTCAGCCGCTTGTATCCGCGATCTCGTGCAGACTTTAAGGTGCAGACTTAGACTTAGACTTTAAACCTTAAAGTCTCGTGCAGACTTTAAGGTTTAATTCAAGGGGTTGAACAAAAATATATGATTAAACATGTAGGAATTGTACCTATTTTTATACAAATGCTCCTCATTTCAGGGGCTCAAAAGTAATTGGACAAATAAACATAACCCTAAGTAAAATGTTACTTTTCAATATTTTGTTGAGAATCCTTTGCAGGCAATGACTGCCTGAAGTCTGGAACCCATGGACATCACCAAACGCTGGGTTTCCTCCTTTGTGATGCTTTGCCAGGCCTTTACTGCAGCTGTCTTCAGTTGTTGCTTGTTTGTGGGTCTTTCTGCCTTAAGTTTTGTCTTGAGCAAGTGAAATGCATGCTCGATTGGGTTGAGATCTGGTGATTGACTCAGCCATTGCAGAATATTCCACTTCTTTGCTTTAAAAAACTCCTGGGTTGCTTTTGCAGTATGCTTTGGATCATTGGTGAAATGCTGTCCAATCAACTTTGCTGTATTTGGCTGAATCTAAGCAGAAAGTATATCCCTATACACTTCAGAATTCATCCGGCTGCTTCTGTCTTTTGTCACATCATCAATAAACACAAGTGACCCAGTGCCATTGGAAACCATGCATGCCCATGCCATCACACTGCCTCCACCATGTTTTACAGAAGATGTAGTGCTTTGGATCATGAGCTGTTCCAATTCTTCTCCAAACTTTTTTCTTCCCATCATTCTGGTACAGGTTGATCTTAGTCTCATCTGTCCAAAGAATGCTGTTCCAGAACTGGGCTGGCTTCTTCAGGTGTTTTTTGGCAAAGTCAATTCTGGCCTTTCTATTTTTGAGGCTGATTCATGGTTTGCACCTTGTGGTGAATCCTTTGTATTTACTCTCATGAAGTCTTCTCTTCATGGTAGACTTAGATACTGATACACCTACTTCCTGGAGAGTGTTCTTCACTTGAGTGGATGTTGTGAAGGGGTTGTTCTTCTTCATGGAAAGGATTCTGTGATCATCCACCACTCTTGTCTTCCATGGACGTCCAGGCCTTTTTGAGTTCCCAAGCTCACCAGTGTACTCTTTTTTTCTCAGAATGTACCAAACTGTTGATTTGGCCACTCCTAACATTTCTGCTATCTCTCTGATGGATTTCTTCTTTTTTTTCAGCCTCAGGATGGTCTGTTTCACCTCCATTGAGAGCTCCTTTGACCGCATGCTGTGTGTTCACAGCAACAGCTTCCAAATGCAAACGCCACACCTGGAATCAACTCCAGCCCTTTTAACTGCTTAATTGATGACAGGTTAACGAGGGAAGAGCCCATGCAGCCTTGTTATTTTTTTTTTTTGCAGCCTTCTGAGTCAATTGTCCAATTACTTTTGGTCCCTTGAAAAAGAGGTAGCTACGTATTAAAGAACTGTAATTCCTAAACCCTTGCTCCAATTTGGATGTGAATACTCTCAAATTACAGCTGAGAGTCTGCACTTTAAGCCCATATTGATTATATAATTGTATCCTGAATATGTTTTCGTAAACAGCTAAAATAACAAAACTTGTGTCACTGTCCAAATATTTTTGGGCCTAACTGTATCTAATTGCATATTCAAATGGAGGTGTGTCAAGAGAGAAGTCCAGTATTTCCTCATGTGCATTCAATTTCAAGTAGATTGGAATGTACAAAGGAAATGTGCTTGGATTCCTGCGTACGGACGGTTTCATAAATCTGGATATTTTTTTTTTTTTTTTTTTTTTTTGCTTACGGCGTTTTCTTAATTTAAACGTACATCATCTTTCAGTAGGAAATCCACACAGGTCTTTGTATATGAGGCCCCTGGAGTAAAGCCACACAGTCATGGGTAGAACATGCAAACTCCACACAGAAAAGCCCTGCAAGGTAGTAGTGCTAGCCACTACACCACCTGGCTATAGTCACGATGTGAAGCAAGACTCACACTTTGGCTTTTAAGATCAATTTAAAGTAAAGAACCTGCACAGGTATAAAGATCAATTGGCTTTATATCTGGGCTTTTGAGCTAGTCTTATCATTTGAGATAAAGAGCTTTAATAAGCACTTTCACTAATGAGGAGGAAACCCTTCCATATATCTATAATGTGAATGCAAAAATGAGCAGACACAGTTTCTGCTGTTAAATCCATCAGTTCATCATTTTTTTATTCATACACTAGAGGAGTTAGTGGGATGGAGCTTAACCCATGTAGACTTTAAGCTACATACACCATGTTTATCTAATGCCAGACAGAAAGAGACTATACCCTATCACATCCACATGTACAGACAATCTAGAAGTACCAGTTTATGCTGCATGACTTCCTACTGTGTGAGGAGAAGCAATTAAAGCTTCCCTGGAGAGCAACGCGGGTCTGCCACCTATAGAGGCTAACTGGGACTACACAATTAACCAGATCAATGCAATTTTAAAACCACACAAAATGCTGAAATTTAGATTTAAACAGTGAAAATGTTGTTTTGTAAACAGCACTGTGCTAACTAACATTTTTGTATTTTTTATTCAACTTAATATAAGATAAGATAAGATAAGATAAGCCTTTATTAGTCCCACAATGGGGAAATTCCAGGATTGCAACAGCACAAGGATAGCAACACTCAGATCAATAATTTAGAAGATATGATATACATATATAAGAGCAGTGAATATACATACATATGTACACACACACACATATACATCTATATTGTGGTGACACTAGACACAGTGGGTGGACATTCTTCTCACACCCAGAAGCAGAAAGACGGGCAGAACAATGGACTGAAGGGGGCAGCAGACAATGAGGGCAGAGGGGTGAATGTATTGTCATGAATGTCGCAAGTGTTATGTTAATGTGTCACACATTCTCCTTGTACACACACAGGCATAACGCACTAGCACAGCTCTTTATGCATGCCATTAAAGCTGTATAAGCAGAATGCAGAGAGAGTTGAGAGGCTCTCCTACCAGACACTTGGCCCCAGCGGACAACGCTGGGGTCCACCAGCTGTATTTATGTTAGAGGGTCAATAAAGAATCTGTGTCGACCTAGGCTCGTGCCTCGCCTCCACATCCTTTCCTTATACCCTCTACATTGGTGACCCTGGAAGTGCATGGTGCGTCTCTCGACTATGCCATTTTCTCCACTATATATATATATATATATATATATATATATATATATATATATATACACACACACACACACACACGTGGACAAAATTGTTGGTACCCCTCTGTTAATGAAAGAAAAAACCCGCAATGGTCACAGAAATAACTTGAATCTGACAAAAGTGGTAATAAATAAAAATTCTATAAAAATTAACCAATGAAAATCAGACAATGCTTTTGAATTGTGGTTCAACAGAATTACTTTAAAAAACAAACTCATGAAACAGGCCTGGACAAAAATGATGGTACCCCTAGAAAAGATTGAAAATAATGTGACCATAGGGACATGTTCAACCAAGATGTGTCCTCTAATTAACATCACAGGTGTCTACAAACTTGTAATCAGTCAGTCGGCCTATTTAAAGGGTGACAAGTAGTCACTGTGCTGTTTGGTGACATGGTGTGTACCACACTAAACATGGACCAGAGGAAGCAAAGGAGAGAGTTGTCTCAGGAGATTAGAAAGAAAATTATAGACAAGCATGTTAAAGGTAAAGGCTATAAGACCATCTCCAAGCAGCTTGATGTTCCTGTGGCTACAGTTACACATATTATTCAGAAATTTACGATCCACGGGACTGTAGCCAACCTCCCTGGACGTGGCTGCAGGAGGAGACTGATAATATGAATGGTAATTAAAGAGCCCAGAACAACCTCTAAACACATTCATGGTGAACTCCAAGGTCAAGGTACATCAGTGTCAGATCGCACCATCCGCTATTGTTTGAGTCAAAGTGGACTTCATGGGAGACGACCAAGGAGGACACCACTGTTGAAAACAAATGATAAAAAAAGCCAGACTGGAATTTGCCAAACTGCATGTTGACAAGCCACAAAGCTTCTGGGAGAATGTCCTATGGACAGACAAGACAAAACTGGAACTTTATGGCAAGGCACATCAGCTCTATGTTTACAGATGCAAAAATGAAGCATACCAAGAAAAGAACACTGTCCCTACTGTGAAACATGGAGGAGATTCTGCTATGTTCTGGGGCTGTTTTGCTGCATCTGGCCACAGGATGTCTTGAATCTGTGCAGGGTACAATGAAATCTCAAGAGTATCAAGGTATTCTAGAGAGAAATGTGCTGCCCAGTGTCAGACAGCTTGGTCTCAGTCGCAGGTCATGGGTCTTGCAAGAGGATAATGACCCAAAACACACCGCTAAAAACATCCAAGAATGGCTAAGAGCGAAACATTGGACTATTCTAAAGTGGCCTTCTATGAGCCCTGATCTAAATCCTATTGAACATCTGTGAAAGGAGCTGAAACATGCCGTCTGGAGAAGGCACCCTTCAAATCTGAGACAACTGGAGCAGTTTGCTCATGAGGAGTGGACCAAAATACCTGCTGAGAGGTGCAGAAGTCTCATTGACAGTTACAGAAATCATTTGATTGCAGTGATTGCCTCAAAAGGTTGTGCAACAAAATATTAAGTTAAGGGTACCATCATTTTTGTCCAGGCCTGTTTCATGAGTTTGTTTTTTAAAATAATTCTGCTGAACCACAATTCAAAAGCATTGTCTGATTTTCATTGTTTAATTTTCATAGAATTTTTATTTATTACCACTTTTGTCAGATTCAAGTTATTTCTGTGACCATTGTGGGTTTTTCTTTCATTAACAGAGGGGTACCAACAATTTTGTCTGTGTGTGTGTGTGTATATATATATATATATATATATATATATACTGTATATATATATACAGTGTGGAGCATTGTAGCTAGATGGAATAAACAGCATAATGGTCTATTTAGTTTCCTCACATAGTATGAATATATACCCATACAACATATTATGTATTTGAATCAGCCTAATTGTCACCCTCCATAGTGACTGATATTGTCCTAGTTGTATAATGGAGGGGACCATTATTGTGCAAGTTTGTTGTGTCTTTTGCATTCAATACTATTAGGTCAAAACTTTTTTTTACGATCTCTGCAAACAGCCCTTCTTAGATTATAAAGTCTGACAGCCGTAGGTAGGTAACTTAATATCTGAGTTGAGAAATAAACATTTTAAGCATTTTCCTTCATAATAAAGCAAGTAGACTCATGAGACTATCTGTTTAAAAAAAAAAAAAAAAAAAAACTATTCCAAATTGTTTTGGAAATCACAATATTTGGGACAATAAATGCTAACTTTTGCAACTGATTTGTGTTCATGTAGATAAACTTGATTTTTCCTCTACAACGTATGCTTTGTTTTCTACTTTCTTTTCTTTCACATTCAGTAAATGAACATATTATTGCAGCTATGAGTGATGCTCTAAAGATATTTCCCTCTAACTTTAATCCAAAATTACTTGCATTATATTGCTGCAGTGTCAGAAGAAGTCATATGTGGCTTTCTGGTGGCGTAATGGTTACGATGCATAGGGGAGTATGTTGCTCAAATGCATTTATTGTTGGTTCAGCAAGAGTGATCCTTCATGTATCGCACTGGCTCTTTACCCTTGCTTTCTATCACTCCCTTTATAGTATCTGTCCAATAAAGAAAGAAAATGCAGTTTAAATCAGTTGGAAGTAGCTGAAGTGTTTTATTGGGGTTATGCTAAAGGTATAAGTCACTAGGAGTGGGACAAAAGATTGATTCAGTGAAGGACTGCAATACTTGACACTAACAACAATGCAGTGATCCCTAAATGCATGGAACAGTCTTTTATTAATTATTTATATAGCACCCAGTCAAGTGAAGTCATAGCTTGTCTCGCAAGATTTGCAGCCAGCTTTGAACGTTTGGAAGCAGCTAGCTCAAAGTTAGCTCAAATGTCGAGCCTTTTTTGATTTTATAATAAAGATGGAAGGAAAGACCTCGACATGACACACAACCCGTAAGAACCACTGCACAAAAAAATTAAACAACACACCGACCAGCACACATCTGGGAGCAGCATTTGCAAAGGCTAAGCTAAAAAGACACCAGCATGGAGCTTTTTCTTCGAGCAGTTTTTTTTTTTTTTTTTTTTGTTACTTATTTGTACCCGTAGGTAGATTTGGTTTGCAGTCTGGTGACAAGCCACCGGCTGCCGGTCGCTGCGTGCGCGAGCGCCCTAAACCTACATGTTTTTGGTATGCGGGAGGAAACCGGAGAAATCCCGGAGTAAACCCACGCAACACGGGGAGAACATGCAAACTCCACACAGCTCACTGTTGGTCGGGGGCTGGGATCGAACCCACGATCTCATGATCCCCGCAATCCCCCGGCCGAGGGTAAAACTGTGCTGCCACAGTGCTAAACCACTGCGCCACCGTGCACCGTGCACCGTTTATTTATGAAGTGCTTTTTGCAGACATATAGTCACAAAGTGCTGTACAATAAAATAGAATGAAAGGAAGTTGATGAATCAAGATAATTTTAAAAATACAAACTACTACAAAAATAACTTAAAACACAAGATTAAAATGATTTTTAAATATCAGACTTACCATTAAAAAGCAGTTGAATTGAAACTCAGTGGAAAACCTTGTTAAACAAAAAAGTTTGCTTTTTAACCCAATGAGTGTGTATGTCACACAAGTGCAACTGTCAGCTGATCAGTCCAAACAAACCCTGTACAGCTGAATAGAGTGTGAAATGTACAATCCTTTTAACACCACTTGGTGGCTGAGAGGTGTGGCTTTTCACTTACCGTAAGAACTGGAAATGGTCCAATTCAATAAGTAGGTCAAATCAGCATTTGAAGACCGCCCCCTTTCATTCTGTTGTTTGACACGGAGGAGACAGGATGGCGAGGAAGACACTCTCAACTTAAGAGGTTTTAGCGCTGGTGTTCGCCGCTCCTGGTTCAGAGGAAGAGCTTAGCCCTAGTTCATCATCTGAGGAAGAGTACAGCTCTGATTATGTGCCTTCGGACAATGGTGCAAGCAGTTCTGGTGAAAGTGGAGACGGACATCTTGTGCGCGACACTGCAGCTGCGTTTTCTGTGTCCAGCTGTGCCCAAAATGGCACAGGAGCCTCGTCTGCAGATTGTTCTGCTTTGCCAAACTGTGATGGCGGAGCAAAAAGGTCCAGAGCAGCCCGTGGGCGATGTTTGGGTGGCAGCGCACAGCCTGTGTGCATCGACATGCGCCACGTGTGCGCAGTGGCAGGACAACAACGGGTAGTGGCAATGTGGCAGGAGGTTTGGACATTGATGGCTGGGAGCTTCTTAGAGATGAAGAAGTTTATCAGCTGTGGCTGAAAGCATTTGAACAGCCAGTTGGATATCGTGAAGAGAAGGACCTGTCACCTGCGTCCACCATTGATTTTGTGTTGCTGTTTTGGACTGAGGAATTCTGGAAGCTTGTGACCGACGAAACAAACAGGTACATATTTGTTGCATAAACTGTATTTCATTTGCTTCATTTTAGTTTAGTGTGAAACAAATGTGCCATGAGATTGTGGGTTTTTTTTAAATGATTTTTAGTAATTTTGGCAATGAAGGGACAAAAGGCCATGTGGTGGCAGTGTGTGAAACAAATGTGGCATGCAACGGGTTTTATTTGCCTTACAATGCTAATTTTGAGGTCAAACTTTGTGTGTCCCAAACAGGTACACTGACCAGGTCATAAGCGAAGCCAAAGTAAACGATGTGCTGAAACCCTGGTTCCGAATTCAAAAGTGGACTGCAGTAACTGTGGAGGAGGTGAAGGCGTTCATGACACTCCATCTGTCCATGGGAATATTGCAGAACCCTGCACTGAAGGACTACTGGGGAGAGTTTTGGCTAACATTTACTCTTGGATATGGCAGAGTGATGACATACGACAGGTTTGCAATCATCCTGTCTTGCCTTCACTTTGCAAACAATGACACCTGGGTTGAATATGGACAGCCAGGACATGATCGTCTTTTCAAGATCCTCCCAGCCATTGAATGTGTAGAGCCACGTTTGGCCGCTGCTTATGCTCCAGGCAAGGAACTCTCCCTGGATGAAATAACAATTGCATTCAAGGGGAGGTCAACCTTGAGACTTTATAACCCCCAAAAAATGGACAAGTATGGCTTCAAGGCATTTGTCTTGAGTGAAACCAGCACAGGCTATGTGGTGCGGTGGTCACTGTACAATGCACAAATTGGCGATGACTGTGACAGTGTGGGTGCAACTCATCTTGTTGTGCATCAGTTGATGGAGCCATACACCGGGAAGGGACATCGCATGTACGTGGATAGCTATTACACAGGGCCAGCCATCACTATGGAACTCGCAGCCAAGGACACTGGACTGTGTTGGACCGTCAGCAGCAACAGGACAGGTAATTTGTTTTTATTTTTGTTCATTTTTTGTGTGTTATTTATGCCGATTTATTTATGCCAGTTTTTTCATGCCATTATTTATGCCATTATTGTAGGTATGCCAATGGATCCCAGACCAGCCCTGTTGCCGTTGAGAAGGGGAGATTACCCAGTTTTCATGTGGCACAACAAACTGCTGGCCTGTGCGTGGCATGACACAAAGCGTTTCACCATGCTCTCAACGATCCATGCCAACACATGTGTCCGAAAACGCATTTGCACAAAGGGGAGTGCGACTGGTTTCTGTGACATAAACAAGTCTGTGTGTGTGGACAGCATCTGCGTTGTGAACTCCCACATCCTGTACACTAGGTATACTGCTGGTCCACACAAGCCCCTGAAGCTATTCATTCAGGAACTCATCAGAGGTTTGCTTGAGGGGCACAAGAGGACTGAGGGCAAGAGAGCTGGAAGGCCTTCACAGCAAGCTTTGGAAACGCCACAGAGACTGACCGAACGGCACTTTATGGCCGAAAGTACTGGTTCACGTCCAGACTGTGTAGTGTGTTCGGATCGGAGCCGTCCCCAAGGTTGTGTGGGGTAGGACTGCGTGCTGTGCCTTGCTTTGAGAGTTACCACACACTCAAGAACTTCAAACTCTGCCACCTTGACAGATGAGGGCAGATACTGTTACTGACAAAATGACCACAATGACCTAAAAACATAAAAAATTGGCTTTGTTGATTGTCATGGTAAAATTATATGTCACATTTCTTGTACTTTTTTTTAACCAATGCATTACTAATGTGTGTTATGCACATTGGTAAATAAAATTTATGAAATCACAACCTTCTCTGTCATCTGTGACTTTTTTCTGGAAGGTATTGAACATTTCATTGGTGCAATATGCATATTAGGTCCAATTATGCACTATGCATGGATGCAAGTTCACTAGGCAGACACTTGGGTTCCTCTGCAACATTTTTGTAATTGGGACTTTGCCACTAACTATTACCATTCTGAAGCTATTGTCATTTGAAAATTTGAGGTCAAACTCTGCATTTTCCTGCCAAAAATTCTACACGCTCAAAGGGTTAAGAGTCCACTGCCATCCCTTTGTGCAGAGACATGTTTCTGTCGAAAATGAAGCCCAAGGAATATTATATGAAAGCGATGTCAGCAGTTTTACTTTAGGACATGATTTGAGGTTGAATAAGGTGAAAAAATTGAAATATATGGGATTGTGATACTTGATATCGCAATGTTGTGATTATTGTTGAATTGTGATAGAATTGTATTGTGACCCAAGTATTGTGATTCCCACCCCTACACATCATGCTCCCTGGAGATATGATACATCATATATCAATAGTAATTGCTCAGTTCTTATTCCTGATTCACTAGTTGGTGTCAAAGCCTATGGGGTGTCTGTTTTTGATAGAAGGTATCTTCTGGCTTTGTGGAATACCAGGATATTGTTGTAATCATGAGCTCATCATTGTTCATTAAGCAGGGTTTCTCTTGCTTCAGTCTTCTTCTAAACCTAAGCCTTCTAAATCCATTACTTCTACCTAAGCACAAGTGGAAAATTAAAGAAAAAAGTTTAAAGGAACTTTTGCACAATGACCCTGCAACAACTGTTTTTCCGCCTTTTTTTCAATCACATTTTTCACATTAAAAAAAATCCCCATGGCACACCACAGACCAAAAATGTTATAAAATAACACATTGTAGCCTATTATGGTATATGTAATGACTGTTAAGTCTTATTTGTTTATACTTTGTGTGAAATACATCATGATTACACACAAAGCCATTGGAAACACCATGAACATGTAAATTTGCATCTGTGCAAGTTGGATTTTGTTCATTTCAGGCCAAAAATTCACTTAACGCTTGGTCGCAGTAGACAATCAGCGTTGATATTCTGCTGTTATCAAGATAATAAATTTGCTTGAAAATGAGACCGCCACTTACCAGAGACAGCTGGACCTCCAGAGCTTTGACAGTTTGTATCCACCACTTGTCTAGTGCTGAAAACAGCTGACATCAAGATGCAGTTTCCGGAGGAGGCAGTGACATTTTCCCAGCTGTTTGCCCTTCCAGATAATGTTGTGAACTCAGACATGACAGCATTTTTGGGATTTCCATGGCAGGTACGAAGCATCTGCTGATGTTATGAAGGTAACCCCATTCATCGTTCTACAGAACAGAATCCTAAACCTCTTTGGCTTATTTATATACAGTAGTTCTGAGCCAGTTGGAGCTGATTTTTCAGGCCTATGGTTCAGTGATATGTCTGGAGGAGGAAGAATGAAGCATACGCTGAAAAGAACACCCTGCCTACAGTGAAGCATGGCGGTGGCTCAGTGATGCTCTGGGGCTGCTTCCCGTCCTCTGGCACTGGAAACCTGCAGCGTGTGGAGGGAAGATGGATCAAGTATCAGGAAATCCTGGGAGAAAATGTCATGATGTCTGTGAGGAAGCTAAAGCTTGGGTGTCATTGGAACGTCCAATAGGACAGTGATCCCAAGCATACCTCAAAGTCCACCAAGGCTTAGTTTCAGAAGAAGTCCTGGAAGATACTAAAGTGGCCATCACAGTCGCCCGACTTGAACCTCATTGAAAATCTCTGGTGGGATTTGAAAACGGCGGCTGCAGCACACAAACCCAAGAATTTTAGTGAACAAGAGGTCTTTGCCCATGAGGCATGAAATAAGATTCCTCAGAACGCTGCCAGAAGCTGGTGTCTGGCTGTGCATCATGCAGCAGGTCATATCAGCAAAAGGTGCTCTACTAAGTACTAAAGATGCTTGTCATGAAGGGGTTGAATAATTTTGAGACTGCAGTAGTCATTTAAAGTGGCTGTTAGTGTTGAACTTGGCGAAACCACTTGTAATATTAATAAATTGTTCTTGTTTGATTTGTTTTTTTGCAAACAGCTGGTAGTTTGTACATTTTGCCAATAAACCTAATTTGCAATGGGGGTTAAATGACTTTTATTGCAACTGTATTTACAATGGCATTGTTATAAGCTGCTAACATTGCCCAGTCCAACAGAGAAGCATGTGCATCGTGTAGTAACACAGGTGGCATCTAACAGAAAGGTACTAATTAATGCCCCGGGATGAGAATATGTGAAAAAACCCTGAAGTATTTGTTTGAATACTACCAAGCTTTCTCCCTTTTCTTCCCCTTGCCCATCAGTCACCTCAAACCACAAGGTGTCAGTTTTCTTCTCGTCAAATCCCTCAACACAGACATCACACCCTGATCCCCCACCCACCCTCATTCTTTCATATCCAATCACTCAGCCAATGTGGTCTTCATAAAAGCTGCCACAAACAAGAATAGAAAACAGAGCCAAAGTGAGCAAATATTTCTGCACATTTAAAAAAAAAGCGATGCCCTCATTATGCCTCATTCTTCACTGTCAGACTCTGAAAGGCACGTCTGTGTGTCGGCACTGTGACTGTTGTTAGCTCTGACTTCATCCAGAAGTTCCCGCACTAGTGTGCTGTGACTGCTGAGATTCAGTTGAAATGCTTTAGTTGAGCCAGCACTCCAGTGTGTTTAATTAATACAAGCTTTTTCTAATTCCAAAAGTGAAATCAGAGCTAAAGCTTTCTGAGATCCCTCAGCAATTACTGAGTAATTGCATGACATCATCATAAAATGACAGATGTGAAGTAGGATTGTTTTAGAGTGCAATGACAGAGCCTAAAATAACATGCACATCTCACATGAGATATCGAGCTGTTCAAGGCTTTGAAAAGAAACCTTCAAGGTGAAGTGTCCACCACCATCAGTTCATGCTGCTGCCCACAGAATACACCCCGCCACCTGACCTCAACCCAGTGAAGTAAATTGTTTGCAGAAAATTAAGAAAACAACCAGAGGGATTTACTTATCTGGAAGCATAAGATTTCTATCACGCTCCCCACTGTGAAACAACACATAGCAACTGTCTGATTGTGCTGGATTATTGTGTTCGTGACAAGATAAATCATATCTACAGTAAGCTGCAAATTAAAGCTGCTGTGCTTGCTTCAACAAAACATTGTAATGGTGGAACTGAGATTTACAGGCCAATGAAGTGAGTCTGGTTTTCCTGATTAAATAGGCTGGGAACTCTTGTATTTGTTCTATTTTTATTGTATTGTACAGTTAAAGCTACAGTCACAAAGATTCTCATGAACGATGGGTTTGTAAGAACCTCCCAGTTCCTACGAATTCTAGAGTTTGCAGACATTCGTGAATGTGTGTGTGTGTGGGGGGGCATAGTTTCTTACAGCTGCCATTGAATTCACAAGAGCAACTTGAGGCATTCTTGAGAAATGAGGTGCTTTTCTGTTATAAGACGGCCCTAGAGTTCTTATATTCTTCCTAAGGGTACCTTGGGCTCTTCCTACAACATACTTACTGCCAACTTACAAAAAAAAATTTGTCATAAGATGGCCGTACAGCACCCCTATGTAGAACTCATGGCATTCTCAACTCTCTGCGAGGAAGGTCTTACAGCGGTGAAAATAAGTATTGAACATCTCAACACTTTTTCTCATTAAACATATTTCTGATGGAGCCATTGGCCTGAGATTTTCACCAGATATCAGTAACAACCCAAGTAATCCATACATACAGAGAAATCAAGGCAACTGTGTTCACAAAACAAGTCATATTTAATAAAGTGGAATGACACAGGGAATAAGTATTGAACACATGAAGAAAAAGCAGTGCAAAAAGCATAGAAAGCCAAGAAAACAGTTGAAATCCATCAGAATTTAGGAAGTCATCCCATCCCCCATCAGTACAAATCAGTTTCAGCTGGTTAAGTCCTGACTGATAGCCTTTAAAAAGGTCTGTGAATATCAGAATGTCATACCAGAAAGAACTCCTGATGGGTAGAAGCAAAGAGCTCTGTCTAGAACTCCACAACCTTATTGTTGCAAAACATAATGATGACATTGGTTACAGGCACATTTCTAAACTCCTGAATGTTCCAGTGAGCACTGTTGGAGCCATTATTTAGAAGTGGAAAGAACACCATTTTACCATAAACCAGCCACGACCAGGAGCTCCTCACAAGATTTCTGACAGAGGAGTTAAAAGAATTGTCAGAAGAGTTATCCAAAAGCCAAAGACCACTTGTGGAGAGCTCCAGAGAGACCTGGAGTTAGTAACCGACATGGGCTCTATACCTGCTTACCTCACAAGACTCCATTGCTGAAGAAGAAGCATGTTTAAGCTTGTTTAAAGTTTGCTGCACAACATTTGGGCAAGCCAGTAAAATACTGGGTTGCCATACTGGCAAAAAATACTGGCTAAAATTTCTCAAGAATACAACACACAACCTGTTTGGAGAGGAATGGCCCTGCACATCCCACCATGGTATGGGGGTGTTTTTCAGCACATGGTACAGGCAGACTTCATATAATTGAAGGAAAGATGAATGGACATTTGTACAGAGACATCATTGATAAGAACCTGTTGCCATCTGCCAAGATGCTGAAGATGAAACGAGGGTGGACATTTCAGCAAGACAATGATCCCAAACACACAGCCAAGGAAACTCTCCACTGGCCTCAGAGAAGGAAAATAAAGCTGCTAGAATGGTCCAGTTACTCACCTGACCTGAATCCAATTGAAAATCTATGGAACAAACTGAAGATCAGAGTTCATAGAAGACACCCACAGAACCTTCAAGATTTGAAGACAGTTTGTGTGGAAGAATGAGCTAAATTCACTCCTGAGCAATGCCTGCACCTAGTTGCTCTATACAGGAGGTGTCTGGAAGCTGTTATTACCAACAAAGGATTTTCTACTAAATAGTAGATGAATTTCACCAAGCATTTTCAATACTTATTCCCTGTGTCATTCCACCTTATTAAATATAACTTATTTTGTGAGCACAGTTGTCTTGATTTCTTTGTATATGTGGATTGCTTGGGTTGTTACTGATATCTGGTGAAAATCTCAGATCAATGGCTCCATCAGAAATATATTTAATGACAAAAATGTTGACATGTACAATACTTATTTTCTGTGCTGTAGTACATCTTTCAACACATTTTGTTGGGGTATTGTCATGATTGTAATTATCAGCTATCAGCTCATGTGTGCAATGCAGCAACAAGAAAGAGCAATTAAACCGCAACACACGTTTGATATCTTTATTAAATGTCAAAATAGACGCACAGCTACTGAAACAGTCACTCGCCAGAGGAAACGGCCTGTGGAGAGAAGACAAGAGCTATAAATGGAGGAACAGAGTAAGGGAAAATGGGCTGTCCAAATTACCACTCACGTGAGCTTCAAGGGAGAACCGGCAGGGCCCCAGCGGGGAATAGAAGAACCAGCAGGGTGAAGGGAATGGAGCTGGTGGTGCCTGACCGGGTGGAGGCTGAGTGCTGTAGATTGGCGATGAGGTGGCAGGAGATCGCACGCAGTCCCGGAGACACACCCGCACGATGGCAACAACCTGAAGGGAGAAGAGAATAAACAGGTGAGTAACGTTTCCACCTGTGTGAACGATTATACTTGCTTGTCCTAATAACAGGCAGTATACCCAGATGAGCCAGCGCTGAGTCACTGAAGAGCACTTCCTTATAAACGCTGGCTGATGAGAGGGAGCAGGTGCATCTTCTCACTCAGGTGTGTTGATGACCTGAGGACCTGCTCTCGCCGCCCATGACAGGTATAAAAGTGGCAGCCGTCCACTCTCCAACATTCCGTGTCCAAGTGATCATCATATGTGCTAGAAAATTTGTGGAAAAGTTTATTTGTTCCTTTCAAGATGGCAATAATGCTGAGAAGACTATGGCCCGTGCTTATATAGTGCTTTTTCTAGTCTTGAAGACAAAGTGCTTCACTCATACTAACCCTCTATTCTCAGGGCCTACAGGACACAGATATCTAGGGACAATCTTCAGAATGACCAGTTAACCTAACATACATGTCTTTGGATTGTGGGAGGAAACCAGAGCTCCTGGAGTAAACTCATGCACCACAGGGAGAACATGCAAACTCCACACTGAAAGGTTCCTTCCCCTGCCAGCCTGGGGATTTGAACCTGGAACCTAGTTGCCAACTAGTGTACCACTCATGGTGCAGCTGCATCTTCTACACCTGCAGCTGCAGGACGACGAAGAATACGATCAAGCAGTTGTAGCCACTTCTTCCTCCTTTCTCTTTCCCCCTTTCCTTGTTTTGGTGGCTTCTCCTTGCCGTTCTATCCTTTGAGTCTCAAGTCTCAAATAGGCCTAGTAAAAGCAGAGTTGACATCGTAAAACAGAAATATGAAATTTTGCAGCAGTTTTTTCATTGAAAACTTTGTGCTTAATGGCAATTTGTGTGGGGTGCACGTGGCCTATAACAAAGAACGCCACAAATGTCATATGAATGACGTACTTCCGCCTTATGAGCATCTCACTACCACCTTATGCACGCTGTACGAATCTCTGTACGAATGGGGACTTGTATGTTACCTATGACCACTCAGGGGCCCTCAAGAACAACTTAAGGTGTTCTTGCGGCATACTTATGGCCACCGTAGGAATTTGGGATTCTGGAATGGTCTACTGATCCTAAATAATCCACAAACATCTTGCATAGTTCTTACGTTGTTCCTTTTGCATTTGTGTGGCTACCCTACAATGAGGGGTTTTCATGGGGCATACGTAGAAATCTTGGACAAGTCCATCGATCTGGCCACGAACTTCACAAACAGTCTATGAATACTGGATTCTCCTACAGCCACCTTAAGAAGGCTGTACGAAATGGTCCAAAAATTGTTCATATGGTGTTCTCAGCCATTGATAAGGGTATTTGTGACTATAGCATAAGCTTGATTGATGAGCTTTTTTGTAAAGGATATGGTCATTTTTTTCAGTCTGGGTCTTTTTTCTCTTTTTGGTATTCTATTCTTAGGTGTTTTAGGAGAATTTTACAGAACTTTAAGGGGTAAGGAGGAAAATCTTTTTTTAAATTCAAAAACTTCTTTATTGTATTCTTGAGCAAAAAACATTTCCATACATGTATTCCTGGCGTATTGTGTTGCCTGCCTTGCTCTCCTGCTGCAGCTAAACAGCTGGGTGATGGCACCACAGATGCACAGTCATGTTCGGAGTGTTTCCTTATTGTTACATTTTTGTTAATGGCTTTTTCTCCATCACCATTATAGTTGACACTGAAGCCAAAATGTCCTCACACAACAGAGTTAAACGGCAGCTTAGTTTCCATGTACCGCTGCTGCCTGTGTTCCCGCTGCCACGTTGAAATGAAACCTTACACCAGTAGGGAGAATGTTGGGAGCATCCTGATGTCAGCATGTAGCAATTGAATATTTCACAGGGAAGCATTTCATCCTGGGTGTGTGACTGAGAGAGCAGTTTCAGAGAGAAATGTAATACATTAAAACTACTTGTTATGACAAAACTTAAATGAAATGAAATATTGATCTGGTGCAGTCTAATCTGTCACTGTCTGCACCTACACTACCGCATTGAACTTGCAATTACGGGTATTACGGCTCCACTTTTTCTGTATAGAGGATTGCTGGGTGTCATCTTTTATCTTTATTTCCACTATGGGTAGCATTACTGTAGATTGACTGCTGTTGTTTTTCATCTTTATGCCTTCTTTTCTTATATATTGCACACCACTAAGAGAGAGAGAAATGCCATTTCAGTCCTCCTGTATGTCCTGTATGTATAGAAGTATTGATAAATAAAATCTTTGAATCTTTGAATCTTGAATCTTAAATGCTGTGGTTTACAAGTACGTATTTAACTGACAGTTCTCTACCAGTCTGGATTTATATCAAGAACTGTGGCACCCCTGTACTTGTACTTTTATATTTCAGTATTGTGTACTGTAGGGGAGAGTTATGCGGGTACAGATATTAAATAAATTCTATACAGCATCTCACAAAAGTGAGTGCACCCCTCACATTTTTGTAAATATTTTATTATATCTTTTCATGGGACAACACTGAATATATGACACTTTGAAACAATGTAAAGTAGTCAGTGTACAACTTGTATAACAGTTTAAATTTGCTGTCCCCTCAAAATAACTCAACACACAGCCATTAATGTCTAAGCCACTGGCAACAAAACTGAGTACACCCCTAGTGAAAATGTCCAAGTTGTTTCTAAAGTGTCAATATTTTGTGTGGCCACCATTATTTTCCACCACCTCCTTAACTCTCTTCGGCATGGAATTCACTAGAGCTTCACAGGTTGTTACTGGAATCCTCTTCCACTCCTTCATGATGACATTATGGTGTTAGAGACCTTGCGCTCCTCCACCTTCTATCTGAGGATGCCACACAGATGCTCAATAGGGTTTAGGTCTGGAGACATGCTTGGCCAGTCCATCACCTTAACCCTCAGTTTCTTTAGCAAGGCAGTGGTCATCTCACAGGTGTGTTTGGGGTCGTTATCATGTTGGAATACTGCCCTGCGGCCCAGTTTCTTATCATGGTCTGCTTCAGTATGTCATAGTACATGTTGGCATTCATAGTTCCCTCAATAGACTGTAGCTCCCCAGTGCCGGTAGCACTCATGCAGCCCCAAACCATGACACTCCCACCACCATGCTTGACTGTAGGCGAGACACACTTGTCTTTGTACTCCTCATCTGGTTGCCACCATGCATGTTTGACACCATTTGAACCAAATAAGTTTATGTTGGTCTCATCAGACCACAGGACATGGTTCCAGTAATCCATGTCCTTAGTCTGCATGTCTTCAGCAAACTGTTTATGGGCTTTCTTGTGCATCATGTTTAAAAGGGGCTTCCTTCTGGTATGACAGCTATGCAGACCAATTTGATGCAGTGTGCGGCGTATGGTCTCAGCACTGACAGGCTTACCTCCCACCCCTTCAACCTCTGCAGCAATGCTGGCAGCACTCATATGTCTGTTTTCAAAAGACAACCTCTGGATATGACGCTGAGCACGTGCACTGAACTGTCGACCATGGCAAGACCTGTTCTGAGTGGAACCTGTCCTGTTAAACCACTGTATGGTCTTGGCCACTGTGCTGCAGCTCAGTTTCAGGGTGATGGCAACCTTCTTATAGCCTAGGCCATCTTTATATAGAGCAACAATTCTTTTTTTCAGACCCTCAGGGTTCTTTGCCAAGAGGTGCCATGTTAAACTTCCAGTGACCAGTATGAGAGAGTGTGAGAGCAATAACACCAAATTTAACACACCTGCTTCCCATTCACACCTGAGACCTTATAACACTAACAAGTCACATGGCACCAGGGAGGGAAAATGGCTAATTGGGCACAATTTAGACATTTTCACTTAGGGGTGTACTCACTTTTGTTGCCAGTGGTTTACACATTAATGGCTGTGTGCTGAGTTATTTTGAGGGGACAACAAATTTACACTGTTATACAAGCTGTACACTGACTGCTTTATATTGTATCAAAGTGTCATTTTTTCAATGTTTCATGAAAAGATATAATAAAATATTTACAAAAATGTGGGGGGTGTACTCACTTTTGTGAGATACTGTATCACAAACGCTTGATTGCAGGTGTTGCTGCTAAGGGTGGCCCAACCAGTTATTAGGTTTAGGGGGCAATCACTTTTTCATACAGGGCCATTTAGGTTTGGATTTTTTTCCCTTAATAAGAAACACCTTTTTTTTAAAACTACATTTTGTGTTTACTTGTGCTTTCTTTGTCTAATAATTAAATTTGTTTGATGATCTGAAACATTTAAGAGTGACAAACATACAAATAATGAGAAATCAGGAAGGGGGCAAACACTTTTTCACACCACTGTGCATGGATGCAAACATAACACTGACCCAGCCAGCATGTCCATGTAAGCCCCACCATAGGTTAGACTTGGGCTGTGCTATGGGTGCCATGGGGGCACCCATAACACAATGGACTTTACCTGCTTACCTATTTTGAACTTATTTTCCTCATAAATTTGCTATTTTCTTGAAAAATCTGAACTTTCTCATAAATTCGTGACTTTTTCATTGTAAACCTGCAACTTTTTCTCATAAATCTGTTATTGTTTTTTTGTAAATTTGCAACTTTTTTCTCATAAATATGTTAGTTTTTCTGTTAAAATTGTGACTTTTCTTTGCAAATTTGCTTTTTCTTGTGATTTTGGAACTTTCTCATAAATTTGTCACCTTTTTTAATTGTAATCTTGCAACTTTTTCCTCATAAATTTCTGACTATTTTCCTTGTAAATTTGCTATTTTCATTTAATTTTTGTGAATTTTCCCCATACATCTGTGACATTTTTCTTGTAAATTTGGAACTTTCTGAAAAAAAATCAACTTTTGTACTGTAAATGTACAATTCTTTGCATAAATTTGACTTTTTTCGTGTAAAATTTCAATTTCTTTGCTCATGTAGTTGCTATTTTTTTAAAATATGAAGTTTCAAATTTTTGCCCATAGATTTGACTTTTTTCTTTCAAATTTGCAAAAATTTTTTTGTAAAATTGTAAGTTTTTTTAAATACTTTTTTTTAAAATTTGATAATTTTTTTCTCCAAAATTTTCCTTTTTCTTAAAAAAACTGACTTTTTTCTCATAAATTTGTAACTTTTTTCTTCTAAATTTTCAATTTATTTACTCATTTATTTGCTACTTTTTTAATTTGAAACATTTTCAAAATTTTCCTCATAGATTTTTGACTTTTTTCTTTTAAATTTGCAAAAGTTTTCTTGTAAGTTTCAGTTTTTTTCAAGTAAGTTTACTTTTTGTTGTAAATTTGCAATTTTTTTTCCTAAATTTTCACATTTTTTCCTCATGAATTTGTGACTTTTTGTCATAAATTAGATACTATATTTGTAAATTTTTTACTTTTTTCTCATAAAATTTCACATTTTTCTCATAAATTTTTGACTTTTTTCTTGTACATTTCCAATTTACTGATGTATTTGCTACTTTTTTGTTAATATGAAACTTTTTCAAATTTTCCTTTATACATTTCTGACTTTTTTCTTTTAAATTTACTAAATTTTTCTTCAAAGTTTATAATTTTTTCAAGTACGTAATTTTTCCTTTTTTGTAAATTTGCAACATTTGTCTCCTAAACTTTCCATTTTTTTCTAATAAATTTGTGCCCTTTTTCTCATAAATTCATGAGTTTTTTCTCATAAATTTGCTACTATCTTTTAAGTGAATCATATTAAGGAAGTGCACTAATGCACTGAAAGGCCAAAAGAAGCAGGAAGAACTTACACAGGAAATGGATGAAAACTTGAAAGACTGGGACAGCAACAACTCAGAGAATGACATAGAAGAGAAATGGGCAACACTGAAGGATACGGTGTATCAGACTGCAAGTGATGTATTAGGCTACCCTGAGAGGAAACATCAAGATTGGTTTGATGAGCATGATGAACACCTGAAGAAACCACTAGAAGTGAGGAATACAGCTAGGCAGGAAAACCTACAGTGTAACACAAGGTCGAAGAAGAAGAAATACTCAAAGGCTCAGAGTGAGCTACAGAAGTACACCAGAGAGATGAAGTCCAACTGGTGGAATGAAAAAGCGGAGAAACTTCAAACTGCAGCAGACAGGAAGGACATGAAAACATTCTTCACAGGTTTGAGAGAAATCTACAGCCCTAAACCAAGAGAATTGATCCCACTAAAGGCTATGGATGGTGAAACGGTTTTGCAGGAGAAAGACAAGGTCCTGGACAGATTTGCAGACCACTTTGACCAACTACTAAACAACCCTGGAGATCTCACTGAAGAGGGTAAAGAAGCTCTAGTGCAGCGACCAGCTGTATCAAGTCTGGATGAACCACAGGATGGTAAAGCTCCAGGAAGGGATGGAATTCCAGCAGAAGTGTGGAAATTTGGTGGTGTTCAGCTGACCAACTACCTGCACAAGCTCATCCAAGAGATATGGGATGCCCAGAAAGTACCTCAAGACTGGAAGGATGCAAGTATTGTGCCTTTGTTCAAGAAAGGTGACAGGAAGGATTGTGGAAATTACCGAGGTATGTCACTGTTAGCCACTGTTGGTAAGATTCTCTCACGTGTACTACTTAACAGACTCAATGAACACATCTCACAGAATGTACTACCGGAAACCCAGTGCGGCTTTAGAAGTAGAAGAAGCACAATGGACATGATTTTCTGCTTGAAACAGGTTCAAGAAAAGTGTATTGAACAGAACATGCCAATTTATGTAGTCTTCATAGACTTCAGTAAAGCTTTCGATACTGTTTCGCGACAAGGACTTTGGCAGGTACTCAAGAAATATGGTTGTACAGAGAAGTTTGTCAGCCTGATCGAGGCACTCCATACAGGTATGCAAGCAAACATGGCAATGAGTGGTTCAGTATCTAAAGACTTTTCAGTAAGCAACGGGGTGAAACAAGGGTGTGTGCTGGCACCTACACTCTTCTCGCTATATCTGGCAGCCATGCTTGAGGTGGCCTTCAAAGACACTTCAGAAGGAGTATACATTCAAACAAGGAAAGAAGCAGACTTGTTCAATGTGGCATAGTTTAAAGCCAAGAGTAAGACATCGATAAAGGTAATAAGAGAAATGCTCTTTGCCGACGACAGTGCTCTAGTTGCACACAGCGTGGAAGATATGCAATCTTTAGTAGAGAAATTTGCAAGAGCAGCTAGCCAGTTCAGCCTCCAAATCAACATCAAGAAGACAGAGTGCCTTTATCAACCACCAAAGTTCCAATTATCAACATCACTACCAGAAGAGATCAGCATTGGTACAGAGCCACTAGTCAAGTGCAAGACTTTCAAGAACCTAGGGAGTACTGTTTCAGAGAATGCTAGGCTGGAGGATGAACTATCTCTCAGAATGGGAAGAGCGAGTGCTGTGTTTGGAAACTTGAGGGAGAGACTGTGGAACAATTGACATGTATCTATCCGTGTGAAATGCAAAGTGTACAGAGCAACAGTACTGGCTACTCTATTGTACGGTGCTGAAACTTGGACTGTCTACAGAGTGCAGGTGAAGAAACTCCACGCGTACATGATGAGACACCTTTGAGCCATAATGAACATCTCATGGAAAGACAAGATAACCAACATAGAAGTGTTGAAACGAGCTGGTCTACCATCAAGGGAGGACATACTAATACAGATGAACCTGAGATGGCTTGGACATGTTGAGAGGATGGACCACCAGCGTGTCCCTCGGCAGTTACTGTACTCACAGTCATGCGAGGGCAAAAACAATCAGGGTAGACCAAGGCTCAGATTTAAAGACACTGTAAAAAGAAACTTGAAGAAGTTGGACATAGACAGGAGTTCCTGGCAGCGGAAGGCTACGGACAGAGCTGTGTGGAGGAATCTGATCAGACCTAAATGAAACATTCATTGTCCCCCACGACAGACTGCTATGATGATGATGATGATGATTCAGGAATAAACTGTATATTACCGTATTATTATATTTTATCCAGTAAGTTATTTGGCATATATAATGTGAGAGTAAAAGAGCACTGATTTAAAAATCTATCCAAAGGACTAGATTTTTTTTAGGCAAGACACTTAATAAACCACATCTTATATTCTGTAGGTTTAGGCATGGTCTTTCTGAAATAAGCAAGGCCTTCCTGAAAAACAAATCATTGTGTTGTAGCACATCATTGAAAATGTCTTCAAATCATCTCACATTAGCAGCCTTCACACATGGGTAAGTTGGTTGCACACAGCTGATGAGTCAGCCTCTGTGATGATGTGGCCGGGATAGTGCAGACACTTGTGTTTTTTGCTTTAAAAAAATTAGATTTCTAAGAAGAGCCTTCCAAGTTACCACAGCCTATCTTAGCAGTGCATGGCTAACAGTGTTTGGTCCTTGTCTTCTGTAGCAAAGTTAGGTGCAGTACTTCCTGATTACTTTGGTTTGAATGCCGACCATCAGTTTTGGTTTTATGTCAGTTAGTGGCCCAGCCCTAAAACACGCCATCAGCAACATGATCAAGTGGTTAATATAAGCGCATCAAAGTTTAGTAACTTTTGGGAATAACATTAGCTAGTAAAACTAACACTGAGGGTTGGCTTAATGTCTCTGCTGCCACACATCCTTGGAAAGCTTAGAGTTTCATCTATTTAATTATTAAAAAAAGATTTGGGATACAGTCAAGACAGCAGAAGTAAATCAATAAGATAGCACAAAAAAGCAACAATGCAGCGACTGACCAGTCAAGCTTCCTTGAATTCCTAAAATTAATAATAATCCAGTGAATCCAGTCCAGTTTCACTGCCAGAGGTCCAATATATCTGAGTAAGGTTCAGGTTCAGGTTCAGATTACTTTATTTGTACCCGTAGGTAGAGTAAGAATTATTGTCTGTCCACATGATCACAGGGATGAATATCCATATACAGTGGGGTAAAAAAGTGTTTAGTCAGCCACCAATTGTGCAAGTTCTCCCACTTAAAAGATGAGAGAGGTCTCCAATTTTCATCATAGGTATACCTCAACTATGAGAGACAAAATGAGAAAAAAAAAATCCAGAAAATCACATTGAAGGATTTTTAATGAATTAATTGGTAAATTCCTCAGTAAAATAAGTATTTGGTCAATAACAAAAGTTCATCTCAATACTTTGTTATATACCCTTTGGTGGCAATGACAGAGGTCAAACGTTTTCGGTAAGTTTTCACAAGGTTTTCACACACTGTTGCTGGTATTTTGGCACATTCCTCCATGCAGATCTCTTTTAGAGTAGTGATGTTTTGGGGCTGTCACTGGGCAACACAGACTTTCAATTCCCTCCAAAGATTTTCTATGGGGTTGAGATCTGGAGACTGGCTAGGCCACTCCAGGACCTTGAAATGCTTCTTACGAAGCCACTCCTTCGTTGCCCGGGCGGTGTGTTTGGGATCATTGTAATGCTGAAAGACCCAGCCACGTTTCATCTTCAATGCCCTTGCTGGTGGAAGGAGGTTTTCGCTCAAAATCTCACGATACATGGCCCCATTCATTCTTTCCTTTACACGGATCAGTCGTCCTGGTCCCTTTGCAGAAAAACAGCCCCAAAGTATGATGTTTCCACCCCCATGCTTCACAGTAGGTATGGTGTTCTTTCTTCTCCAAACATGACAAGTTGAGTTTTTACCAAAAAGTTCTATTTTGGTTTTATCTGACCACATGACATTCTCCCAATCCTCTTCTGGATCATCCAAATGCTCTCTAGCAAACTTCAGACGGGCCTGGACATGTACTGGCTTAAGCAGGGGGACACGTCTGGCACTGCAGGATTTGAGTCCCTGGCGGCGTAGTGTGTTTCTGATGTAGCCTTTGTTACTTTGGTCCCAGCTCTCTGCAGGTCATTCACTAGGTCCCCCCATGTGGTTCTGGGATTTTTGCTCACCTTTCTCATGATAATTTTGACCCCACGGGGTGAGATCTTGCGTGGAGCCCCAGATCGCGGGAGATTATCAGTGGTCTTGTATGTATTCCATTTTCTAATAATTGCTCCCACAGTTGATTTCTTCACACCAAGCTGCTTACCTATTGCAGATTCAGTCTTCCCAGCCTGGTGCAGGTCTACAATTTTGTTTCTGGTGTCCTTTGACAGCTCTTTGGTCTTGGCCATAGTAGAGTTTGGAGTCTGACTGTTTGAGGTTGTGGACAGGTGTCTTTTATACTGATAACTAGTTCAAATAGGTGCCATTAATACAGGTAATGAGTGGAGGACAGAGGAGCCTCTTAAAGAAGAAGTTACAGGTCTGTGAGAGCCAGAAATCTTGCTTGTTTGTAGGTGACCAAATACTTATTTTACTGAGGAATTTTACCAATTAATTCATTAAAAATCCTTCAATGTGATTTTCTGGATTTTTTTTCCTCATTTTGTCTCTCATAGTTGAGGTATACCTATGATGAAAATTGGAGACCTCTCTCATCTTTTAAGTGGGAGAACTTGCACAATTGGTGGCTGACTAAATACTTTTTTGTCCCACTGTAACTGCCACATGGTTTGAACCAAGCCAGGTGACTTTCCAGTTGAATTTCTGCTTAGGTGCTATAAAAACTGTGTGTGGGAAGCAGAAGCTGAAAAGACAGATGTGACTCTGGGAATTTGATTAACCCCTCATTTGACCTGACTGCAACTTCTGTTATATTTTTACGGCCTTCAATGGCCAGCGAGGGCCCACTTACTGTGCATCCGGAAAGTATTCACAGCGCTTCACTTTTTGCACATTTTGTTATGTTACAGCCTTATTCCAAAAGAGATTAAATTCATTTTTTTCCCTCAAAATTCTACACACAATACCCCATAATGACAATGTGAAAAAAAAGTTGTTGGGTTTTTTTTTTAGATTTTTACAAATTTATTAAAAATAAAAATTAAAAAAATAAGAAATCACATGCACATAAGTATTCACAGCCTTTGCTCAATACTTTGTTGATGCACCTTTGGCAGCAATTACAGCCTCAAGTCTTTTTAAATGTGATGCTACAAGCTTGGCACACCTGTCTTTGGGCAGTTTGGCCCCTTCCTCTTTGCAGCACCTCTGAAGCACCATCAGGTTGGATGGGAAGTGTCAGTGTACAGCCATGTTCAGATCTATCCAGAAATGTTCAATTGGATTGAAGTCTGGGCTCTGGCTGGACCACTCGAGGACATTCACAGAGTTGTCCTGAAGCCACTCCTTTGATATCTTGGCGGTGTGCTTATGGTCGTTGTCCTACTGAAAGATGAACCGTCTCCCCAGTCTGATGTCAAGAGCGCCCTGGAGCAGGTTTTCATCCAGGATCTCTCTGTACATTGCTGCATTCATCTTTCCCTCTGTCCTGACTCGTCTCCCAGTTCCTGCCGTTGAAAAACATCCCCACAGCATGATGCTGCAACCACCATTGGCGTGGTTATGAGCGGTGCCTCCAAACATGACATCTGGCATTCACGCCAAAGAGTTCAATCTTTGTCTCATCAGACCAGAGAATTTTGTTTCTCATGGTCTGAGAGTCCTTCAGGTTCCTTTTGGCAAACTCCAGGAGGGCTGCTATGTGCCTTTTACTAAGGAGTGGCTTCCATCTGGCCACTCTACCATACAGGCCTGATTGGTGGATTGTTGCAGAGATGGTTGTCCTTCTGGAAGTTTCTCCTCTCTCCACAGAGGAACATTGGAGCTCTGACAGAGTAACCATTGAGTTCTTGGTCACCTGCCTGACTAAGGCCCTTCTCCTCTGATTGCTCAGTTCAGACGACAGTCCAGCTCTAGGAAGAGTCCTGGTGGTTCTGAACTTATTCCATTTATGGAATGGATGGAGGCCACTGTTCTCAATGGGACCTACAAAGCAGCAGAAATTTTTTTTGTACCCTTCCCCATATTTATGCCTCGAGACAATCCTGTCTCGGAGTTCTACAGACAATTCCTTTGACTTCATGTTTGGTTTGTGCTCTGACATGAACTGTCAACTGTGGAACATTATATAGACAGGTGTGTGCCTTTCCAAATTTTATCCAATCAACTGAATTTACCACAGGTGGACTCCAGTTAAGCTGCAGAAACATCTCAGGGATGATCAGTGGAAACAGGATGTACCTGAGCTCAATTTTGAGCTTCATGGCAAAGGCTGTGAATACTTATGTACATGTGATTTCTTAGTTTTTATTTTTAATAAATTTGCAAAAATCTCAGGAAAAAAAACTTTTTTCACATTGTCATTATGAGGTATTGTGTGCAGAATTTTGAGGGAAAAAATGAATTTAATCCCTTTTGGAATAAGGCTGTAACATAACAAAATGTGGAAAAAGTGAAGTGCTGTGAAGACTTTCTGGATGCACTGTACCACTTAAAGGCCAAATGTCACGTAATTTTTTTTTCTAAATGACAACGAATTTAGATAAAATACACATAGCTTAAACCAAATATTCATACAGGAGACCATATCACCCACCTGTATTTACATAATTGCACAAAATACACCAGGTGAAGGCCCCACCTTTTCTTGCTGGCTTGTGACAGCCAGTCCAGACCACGCCCATGTTTTTGATATCACCAGTTGTACCCTGGCTGCCCTGCCTATCCACATTCACACTTATCAACATTGGACAATCATGACGGAAAGTGACAGCGATTGTGAACAAATTAGTTTAGTTTTGTCTTTTTTTTTTGTCTTTTTTTTTGTCAGTGGTTCAGACAGTGACAGAGGCATAGAACCTTACCGGTTCGAGCCGTCCGAGACGGAATCAGATGCTTTGTCTGATGACAACAGTTCCAACGATGACCAGAGAGCAGAACCAGTGGAAAATGTCATTGAACTGGACATTAATCGCCTCCAGAATTGCGAAGCCGGAGGGGGTCTGTCGAGGGCGCCCCATAAATATTGATTTTTCGGAAGCCATTATTATTACAGTGGAGGAGAGCCGCTGCTGTCAAGAAATTGACCAGATCAATATGAAAATGGAGGCGCATACCTGTCAAGGGAGACGTTTTCGCCGTATTTTGGTGCCAAGCGCGGCTGTGGGAGACGGCAGTGTGGTTTGGGACACTTTTCTGGGAAATGTTTTAAATGTAGTTCGTGTTGTTATTGTCAAATATTTTAAGGAAAATACGGGGAAAATGCAATTTTAGCAAAAACGGGCGTATTGCCATTTCTGTACGCCCAAAAGAAAAAATATACTGGAAAAAAAACTGAGTGTCTTGAGGAGCAGTCCTGTGTGTGATCACTCACAGCTGGGGCGGGTTGATCGCTCAGCGTCAGCTATTCTCACTACTGTTTGAAGTGTGGAGTCACTCATTAGTTTAATTGTCGGGGCGGGCTGATCGCTCAGCGTCAGCTATTCTCACTACCATGAGAAGTCATTAGGACAATGGTTTAACACGTTGAGCTGTGCAGCGGTTGCGGAACAGACAGAGATCCCAGAGAGGTGTGCCTTGTTGCTCCGCCGTTCCTTATAGCCACTTTTTACGGTGTTGAAGTACGGCGAAAACGTCTCACTTGACGGGTATGAAAACATTTCCCAGAGAAGTGTCCCTTATTACCCAGCTGTCCCTGATAGTCCCGTTTTAAGGTATGGGTGAAATATCCAATTTTTTCTTTCTTGTTGCTCACTTCAACCTTCCAGTCTCCATATAAACAATCAATTGAAATACCCCAAGCATCAAACTAGGGTGCAATCGATTTCGTCACTTCCGCCTTCTTCCCCAGGCGATTCCAGGGGCCGTGTCAGGCCAAGCGCGGCAGTTTTAAATTAACGAATATTCCGTTGTTACTGAAGCATATGCACCAAGACCCGAACGGATCGGTTCCCTTTTATATCTAGTTTCAAGATATTTAAAGTACCCTGTTACGTGACATTTGGCCTTTAAGCACCACACCTTCTCATGTGTAAAAAATGAGCCATGTGCAGTGGAGTCTGTTGATGACTAAATGTGGCCAATGACTTTGTGAATGTAATGAAGTGTCACATGACCGGGTTGGTCACTCACACGCCCTGCAGTGATTTAAAGGGCCATGATTTAAAAGCTACAAATTTTTGAAGCACTCCATCAAATGCCAAATTTAATTCCAAAAATATGTCCAGGAAGCATTCAAAAATTATATGGATGGTGTATGCAGTGCAGTTTAGCACAGTTTGGCAGTTTAAAAATGCCTGATTGGATCCAAAACAAATTAAAACTGTGTAATATATTCATGTTTTGTGGTATTTTTTCCCCCGTCAGTGAGGTAATGTTTCCATCCATGATAGTTTGGTTGTTTATTTGTCTGTCAGCAGGATTACACAAAAACTACAGGATGGTTTGGATGAAATTTTCACCAGAGGTGGTTCTTGGCCCCCAGAGGAACCCATTACATTTTTGTGATTGTGAGTGCATACCCCCACCAAGGCTCTTATCTTCTCACAGTGTGTTAGCAAGAATACTCCAAAGCTACTCGACAGACTTTGACGCAAATTTCTCCAGAAGTGGTTCTAGGCCTACACATGAACCCATTACATTTTGGAGGTGATCCATGAGGGATGGAAGGAGCTTTGGCAGAGGTATGCACTTTCTGAATGTTTTTCTAGTTACAAAATGTAAACGTGGACTCAGTGACACTTGGTGCTACATTCCTATTGTGGTTTTAATATATCACAGCTGTGTGTTGTTTACAGGCGTATATACTAAAAAAAACCTCAGGCTAACTTTTTCCTCCAAATCTGGTATGTTCAAACTGCTGTTACTTTGTGGCAGAAGCACTTAGAGCGATTCTGACTGTTTACCCAAAAGATTTAGTGTTTTCTTTTGAATGAGACCGACGTCATGAATAGACTGCAAATGGCTGAAGAACCCCAGCCAGCATGTCCATGTGATCCCCATGATGGGGTTAGGCTGGGCTGTCTTCTGGGCCCATGTGGGTTTGTCCGCGGGTTCCATGTTGGCCCCATCTGTGTTTGCCCACATGGACTTTACCTGTGGTGCAGGTGAACAGGGAATGTGGGCCCCACGTGGGATTGAAATGGGTGAGCAGGTTCCAGTAACAGTGGCACCACAGGCCAAATTACCAGAGAAAAGTCACACATTTACTGGAAAAAAGTGACAAATTTACAAAAAAAAACCTAGTAGCTAATGTGTGAGAAAAAAGTGAAAATTTATGAGAAAAAAGCTGTTAATTTACAAGGAAAAAAAATGTAAAATTACTTGAAAAAAGTTGCAAACTTGCAAGATAAATTTTGCAAATTTACAAGAAAAAAGTGACAAATTTATTTGGAAAAAATCACAAACTTATGAGATAAAGTCACAAGTTTACAGAAAAAAAGCTGAAAAAAATTCCAACATTACATGAAGTTAGCAAATTTGCAAGAAAAAAGATACAATTTCATAAGGACAAGTACCAAATTTATGAGGCAAAAGTTGCAAGTTGATAGTGAAAAAAGTCGCAAATTTTCAAGATAGAAATGTCACAAATTCATGAGGAAAAAGTCTCACATTTACAAAAAGTAGCTCATTTATGAGAAAAAAGTTTTAAATTTATGAGGAAAAAAGTGAAAATTTAGGAGAAAAAAGTTGCAAATTTACAAGAAAAGAAATTGTAAAATTGCTTGAAAAAAATTACAAACTTGCAAGATAAACTTTGCAAATTTACGAGAAAAGAATCGCAAATTTATGAGGAAAAAAATAGAAAAAGTTGCAAATTAACAAAAAGGTAGTGACTATATGAATAAATAAATTGGGGAAAAAAAGTTACAGATTTATGAGAAAAAGCTGCAAATTTACCTCAGAAAAAGCTGAAATTTTTTGAGAAAGTTCCCAAATTACAAGACAAAACAGTTACAATTTAGTAAGGAAAAGTAACACTTTAATAAAGGAAAAAGTTGCAAGTTTACAGAAAAAAGTGGAAAATTTTGAAGAAAAAAATCACTAATTTACAAGAAAATTGCAAAGTTATGATAGAATAAGTTGAAAATAGGTAAACAGGTAAAGTCCATGTGCACAATCCCACATGGACCCATTAGATAGCTCAGATTTAACCTTTGGTGTGGCCCACATGGACATAGTGGCTGGGTTGTGGCTCTTCTGCTCACAGACACTTGCTCTCTGAGAGCCTGGATATAACTTCAAGACTTTCAGTAACAAGAGGACACAGATTTGTGAGGAAAAAAATCGTAAATTTACCAAAAAAATAGCAAGTTTATAAGAAAAGCTGAAAATTGATCCTAGATAGATAGATAGATAGATAGATGTATTTTATTGATCCCAAACTTGGAATCTGCAGAATGACACAATCACAACAATGACTTTGCAAGGAATCGTCACAAAATTTTGGCAAAAAACCTCACAAATGTACTGGAAAAACTGCAATTTCTTGAGAATAATGTTACAATTTATGTGAGAAATGCTGCAATTTTACTTGAAAATGGTTAGAAATTCAAAAGGAGCATAGAACAAATTTATTAGAAAAGCAGAAGTTTATTCTAGAAATGAGACTAATTTAGCATAAAAATTTGCCATCTTATGGGAAAACAGTCTTGCAAATTTGCAAGAAAAAATATCAAAAAATTCCTTAAAAAAATCACAAACTTACTGGTAATGCTTCATTTTTACAAGAAAAAATGCCACAAATTTATGCTGAATGAGGCTGCAATTTTACCCTAAAAGGCAACAAATTTTCAAAGAAAAAAGGAAAAAATTCAGAAATTTTGGGATAAAAGTTTTAATTTTATAGGGAAAAACCTGTTAACATTGATGGTGTCGGGGCAGTTTGTACTGGTATTGTTGCCGTTTTAGCTCAGTTTTCAGGCTCACGTAGTTTTGTGGCTCCATACAGATTTTGCTGGTCAAAAATCCATCATAAGGGCTCTTTGCGTATAGAGGTTGGTGACCTTTGGTGCAGTCAGTCTCTCTTCCTGACTCTGTATAGACTGTTAATCAGGATTGTGTTCACCCAGAAAAAGACATGCAGTAGCAACATTGCTCTTCTGTAGAAACAGCAGTGGTGTGTCCTAAACTCTGTGGTGTCACCCAAGATCATGGCACCTCATTAGCAGCATGACTTAGCCACCAAACACCAGACAGCAAACCTTAAAGCTTCTTCTTCAAGCATGTGGTTGCACCATGTTGCATTGGACATTGCCGTATTTGCAAACAGATTTTCTTCAAATCATGCAGCCCTACTGCTAACTTTTGCTGATTAGTAGGCAGGTAGACATGCCTCCAGTTTTCCACAACAATGCAAGCTTCTTTTCTTCTTTCTTTTCTTCCACCTTCTGTAAACAAGCACATTATTGCAACTATGAGTGATGCTCTGAAGATATTTCCCACTGATTCAGTCCAAAATTACTTGGATTATATTGCTGCTGTGTCGGAAGAAGTCATACATGGCTCTCTGGTGGCCCACAGAAATAAAGTTTATTGTCAAATATATGAAGTTGGATGGAAACTGAGTAAGTGCTGCTGATTAACATCTGACACAGCAAAACAGAAGGGTAGAAATTCTACAGTTCTCCTACACAGACCGTTTCTGGATACATACAGTTCTATTCATCCATCTATCCAGCCAGCCATCTATCCATCAGCCATCATCCATCCATCCATCCATCCATCCATCATCAATCCTCCATCAGCTATCCATCCATCCATCCATCCATCCATCCATCCATCCATCCATCCATCATCTATCTATCCATCCATCAGTCATCCCTCCATCATCTATCCATTCATCCATCATCTATCCATCATCCATCCATCCATCAGTCATCCATCCAATCATCCATACATCTGTCCATCCATCCATCCATCCATCAGCCAGCCATCCACAATTCATTCATCCATCATCCATCCATCCATCCACCATTCATCCATCATCCTCCATCCATCATCATCCATCCATCCATCCATCCATCCAACCATCCATCATCTTTCCATCCATCGGTCATCCATCATCTATCTTACATTACCACTTCCTGTGGTAACGTAACGTATTGTCACTTCCTGTGTTGCTGGCTATCTGTGGTTTGCTCTCCTCATTCTTCTGAGGATTTTGCCTTTAATTGTATTTTAATCACTTTTTTCCATCTACCGTTAGCTGTCACTTCTGTTTATCAAGGCTCCTGCGCCTGTGTGCGCACTCAGTGTCATCTAATCACCCTCTTTAGCCTTCTGTTCACCTTTCTTCGGTGTTTTTCTTAGCTTCGGGTTAGCCTCTAGCTATGGCTACTAGCTCTCCTTCCTCTCCTCCTCTGGTGTGCTCTCTCTGTCAAATGTTTAGCTACACGTCTGCCTCTTTTAGTGATAACGGTAAATGTAATAAATGTTGTCTTTTTGAGGCACTCAAGGTGAGGTTGTCTGATTTGGAATCCCAGCTCCGCTGTATTGAAACACCGCCTGCGCCAGTTAATAACGACGGACGTCCCGTAGCTGCAGCGAAGCTCCCTAGCTTAGTGCAGCCTGCTAGCAGTCCTCCGGTCCTCCTCAGCAGCGAGGAGACTGGGTGGGTGATGGTGAGAAGGAAGCATAGCCGCAAAGCCCCGGTACACCACCAACCTGTTCATGTTTCTAATCGCTTTTCCCCGCTCAGTGACACACCCGCTGAGGAAAAAGCTCTGATCATTGGTGACTCTGTAGTCAGAAACATGAACCTAGAGACTCCAGCGGCCATAGTCAAATGCATTTCTGGGGCCAGAGCAGGCGACATCAAGTCAAATTTGAAAAAGCTGGCTAAAAGTGTCTGTAAATATCCCACAATTGTTATCCACGCTGGCATTAATGGCATCTGTCTCCGGCAGTCTGAAGTCACAAAACTTAATGTGGAATCGGTGTGTGACTTTGCCAAAACAACGTCTGCCTCCACAGTATTTTCTGGGCCCCTCCCCAATCTGACCAGTGATGACATGTTTAGCCGCTTGTCATCCTTCAACCGCTGGCTGTCTGTGTGGTGTCCTGCGAACAATGTGGGCTACATAGACAATTGGAACTCATTTTGGGGAAAACACGGTCTTATTAGACAAGATGACGTCCATCCCACTTTGGATGGTGCGTCTCTTTTGTCTAACAATCTGGCATCTTTTTTATCCAAATTTCCAAAACCTTGACAACTCAGAGTTGGGACAAGGAAGCAGAGTTGCAGTCTTACACGCCTCTCTGCAGCTCCTCTTCATCCGCCATCCCTCAACTTAGCCCATGTCTTCCCCATCAGAGAATCATTGTCTGCTCCCTCCAAAGTAAATAAAAATATAATGTATAAGCATCCCAAAGTGATAAAACAAAAAGTTGGTGAAACTCAAATTAAACATGAAGCCTCTAAATTGAATGATTTGGCCTCTGTTCCTCCTCTTAATTTAAAACTTAAATGCAGTTTGTTAAATATTAGGTCTCTAACTCCCAAGTCTCTGCTAGTCCATGATCTGTTATTTGATCATCAGATTGATTTAATATCCCTTACAGAGACTTGATTAGGGCAAGAGGATTATGTTGGTTTAAATGAATCAACTCCCTCTGGTTATTTAAACGGTCAAAATCCCAGAAGTTCTGGTCATGGAGGAGGAGTAACAACAATTTACCATTCCAAATTACTAGTTAATGTAAAGCAAAAAACATGTTATAATTCCTTTGAGGGCCTGGTCCTCAGTATTGGGCATTTTAGCAATTTTAGGTTAAACCCAATTTTATTTGCCATAGTTTATTGTCCTCCATCAACCTACTCAGAGTTTTTATCTGAATTTGCCAAATTCTTAGCTGATTTAGTGCTGAAATCAGATAGAATAATTAGAGTAGGGGACTTTAATATACATGTAGATGTAGATAGTGACTGCCTTAATTTGGCATTTAATTCAATATTAGACTTGATGGGGTTTTCTCAGAAAGTAGGAAATTCTACCCATTATCTCCACCATACGTTGGACCTTGTTCTGACATATGGCATAGAAATAGAAAATCTGGTAGTGTCTCCTCATAACCCTGTACAGTCAGACAATTGTCTGTTAACCTTTGATTTTACAATTTCTTTCTAGTTGGCTCCTAAGGAAAAATATTACTACAGTAGATGCCTCTCAGATGATGTTGTTACCAAATTTATGCAGATTGTTTCCTCTATGCCACGTGTCAACACAACGGAAATAAACTATAGACAACTTGCTCCTTCTTTAATTGATAGCATGGTAGATAGTGTTACAGCTTCTCTGCATCAGACTCTAGACTTGGTGGCCCCTTTAAAAAAGAAAATGTCTAATCAGAGACTTCTAACTCCTTGGTTCAACACAGAAACTCGTAGCTTAAAACAGGAGACTCATCAATTAGAAAGAAAATGGTGCTCCACTAATTTAGATGAAATCTATTTAGCTTGGAGAAATCATCTTTTAATTTATAAAAAATCTCTGAGAAAAGCTAGAACGAGTTATTATTCTGCATTGATTGAAGAGAACAAGAATAATCCCAGGTTTCTTTTCAGCACTGTAGCCAGGCTGACAAAGAGTCAGGACTCTGTCAATCCTAGCATTCCCTTAGAGCTTACTAGTCAGGACTTTATGAACTTTTTCAATAATAAAATTTCATCTATCAGAGATAAAATCAGTCACATTCTTCCCACCATTAACTTAAATACAGTAACTACTACAACTCCTTCAATTGACATCTGTTTGGATCAGTTTACTCCAATTGACCTTTTAGAGTTAGACAAAATAGTTTCCTCATCCAAGTCTTCAACTTGTCTTTTAGACCCTATCCCTACCAGGTTATTTAAAGAAGTCTTCCCATTTATTGGTAGCTTTATTCTTCAAATAATCAATTCTTCATTAACTTTAGGCCATGTACCACAGGCTTTTAAAACTGCTGTAATTAAACCGTTACTCAAAAAGCCAATGCTGGATCCAGGACTTTTAGCTAACTATAGACCGATCTCTAATCTCCCTTTCATTTCAAATATCTTAGAAAGAGTTGTTGCTACGCAATTATTTGACCACTTGCAGGGAAATGGTTTATTTGAAGAGTTTCAATCTGGGTTTAGAATCCATCATAGTACTGAAACAGCCTTAGTGAAGGTCACTAATGACCTCCTGATCGCATCTGATAGTGGACTTGTTTCTGTACTTGTCCTTTTAGACCTTAGTGCAGCTTTTGATACTATCGATCATAATATTCTATTTGATAGATTAGAACACTATGTTGGACTTAATGGAACTCCGTTGCAGTGGTTTAGATCTTATTTATATGATAGGTTCCAGTTTGTTCATGTCAATAATGAGTTTTCTTTCATCTCAAAGCTCAGTCATGGAGTTTCACAGGGATCTGTGCTAGGCCCTACTCTTTTTAGTTTATACGTATATGCTTCCGTTAGGCAACATTATTAGAAAGCACTTTATACATTTTCATTGTTATGCAGATGACACACAATTATACCTGTAATTGAAGCCAGATGATAGTAATCAATTAGCCAAGTTAGAAGCCTGTCTTAAGGAAATCAAAGCTTGGATGACTTGTAATTTCCTGCTAATAAATTCAGATAAGACCAAAGTTATTCTTGTTGGTCCAAAAAACCTTAGAAATGCCTTTTCAAATCAAACTTTTAGTTTGGATGCAGTTACTCTTTCTCTTAATAGCTTTGTGAGGAACCTTGGAGTTATTTTTGATCAAGATCTATTTTTCAATTCACATATTAAATTTGTTTCTAAGACTGCCTTCTATCATTTGCGTAATATTGCCAAGATTAGGAGCATCTTGTCTCAGAGTGATGCTGAGAAACTGATCCACACTTTTGTTAGCTCTAGATTAGATTAGTGTAGCTCTTTATTATCAGGTTGTCCTAAAACATCTCTAAAAAGTCTTCAATTGATCCAAAATGCTGCAGCAAGAGTTTTAACAGGAACTAGAAAGAGAGATCATATCTCTCCGGTTCTGTCCTCCCTTCATTGGCTTCCCATAGAGTTTAGAATTAAGTTTAACATCCTTCTTCTCACTTTCAAAGCTCTAAACAATCAGGCCCCTTTTTATTTAAAAGATCTGATATTACCCTATTATCCTAACAGAGCACTACACTCCCAAAATGCTGGATTACTTGTAATACCTAGAATCTCTAAAAGTACATTGGGGGGCAGAGCCTTCAGTTATTAAGCTCCTCTCTTGTGGAACCAGCTGCCAATCTGGATTTGGGGGTCAGACTCGAGCTCTGGTTTTAAGAATAGGGTTAAAACCTTCCTTTTTGATATAGCCTACAATTAGGGAGGGATCATGTGTTTCTGAACCCTCCCTTAGTTATGCTGCTATTTTGTTTAGACAGCCGGAGGACCTCCAATGATGCACTGGGCCTCACTCCTTTCTTCACTCTCAATGAAATATTTTTTTTTTTGCTGGTCATTAATATCTGTTTGTTCTCTCCCATAGAAAGAGTCCCCATCGTGCTGTTTGCTCTCTACATGTCTGTTCTTTTCATCCCCTCACCCCCCAGCCAGTGGCAACAGATGACTGCCCCTCCCTGAGCCTGGTTCTGCTGGAGGTTTCTTTCTGTTTAAAGGGAGTTTTTCCTCTCCACCTTCACCAAGCACTTGCTTACAGGGGATCACCTGATTGCTGGGGTCTTTCTGCAATTGTGGGGGTCCCCTCTACAGTTGAAAGTGCTATGAGATTACTGTTGTTGTGAAATGGCGCTATATTACTAATGTTGAATTGAATTGTAAATTGAATTTAATTATCCATCCATCCATCCATCCATCCATCCATCCATCCATCCATCCATCAGTCATCCTTCCATCCATCCATCCATTTATCCATTTTAAGGACAATGCAGAGTAAATTGATCATTTTAAATGCTTACTTCTAAACTGTAAGCTGTGCATTACTGTTGACAACAACAGTTGTCTCAATTAAAATGAAATTGTATCCTTTTGTGTAAAATATAACTGCTGAGACTGCCATAGTGATGCCCTGCCACTAAATATGCAGCCCTACTCTCAAGTCATACTCCTTCATCATCCATTTATCTATCCATCTTCTTCCACTTAATCCTTTTCGGGTCGCGGGGGGCTTGAGCCTATCCCAGCGTCTTTGGGTGAGAGGCAGGGTACACCCTGGACAGATCGCCAGTCCATCGCAGGGCCAACACAGAGAGGCAGACAACCATTCACTCTCACAGTCATACCTAAGGACAATTTAGAATCCCCAGTTGATGCCAGTTAACCTAACTTGCATGTTTTTGGCATGTTGGAGGAAACCGGAGAAATCCCGGAGTAAACCCACGCAGACACGGGGAGAACATGCAAACTCCACACAGATCACTGTTTGTCGGGGGCTGGGATCGAACCCAGGATTCCCCGGCCAAGGGTGAGTTGCTGTGCTGCCGCAGTGCTAACCACTCCGCCACCGCACTGCCCTCTCCTTCATCATTTTCATATTAATACTAAAGGCATATCTTCTTCTAGACATGATGTTAATGTGCCTGTATCTGCAGTTCTGCCTGGCAATATTTCAGTCTCAACATTATAGTTGTCTAGACAATAACCTCAAGTCCCTATTATGTTGTGATTTCCTTCTGACAGACAAATGCTTTCTCACTGTTATTGTCCCAGCAGCCATATTGAACTGCTGCACTGCTTTGCACAATTCTTGTTGCACAATTACATTATCTCCAAACTCTTTCCACTGTGATGTCTTACATGCACTTTATAATTTTATTCATTTCAAAGAATGGCTGCACGACAAAGACAAGTCAGTGCAAAGCTTTAAAATGTGTTCATGTTAAATGGTATGTTGAAAAAAAATGTTTTAAATAAAGTGAATACTACAGCTGAGCTAAATTTTGAACAGAATGGAAAGCTTAGTCAACAACATACAGTACATACTATCTAAATTGCGCTTCCATTATTAAAAGAAACTTCCTGAATTTCTTGCAGGATGGACGTGTGTCATTTATTGGGCACCAGTTGGGCGGCGTGTCCTTTTCACCCAACAGTCGCGACCAGCAAGTCAAGTTTGCCCGTGCCGTCCAGATTACCTACTACCTCCGTAACCACGGACCTGTGGTGCAGGACGCCATCGCAGAGCGTTGGGAGAACGAGTTCTGCGCGCTTGTCAACCAGCTCTCCACGGCCGAGACGCCCAACCCCACCGACCAGCTTCACATCCAGTCGCTAACCTCCTTCAGCCTATGGCGGGACTTCCACCAGACAGGTGTGCTGGCTAAGGGGGAGGTGCTGGTTAGCCTGGTGTTGGTTCTCCTGGCTGCTACTATCTCCAGCTCTATGCGGGACTGCCTAAGGGGGAAGCCCTTCTTGGGCCTCCTGGGCGTGCTGACCATCTGCATCGCAAACATCACGGCCGCAGGGATCTTCTTCATATCAGATGGGAAGTTCAACTCTACACTACTGGGGATCCCATTTTTTGCAGTGGGTGAGTGGAAGTACAGACTATGGCAGTGTTTTTCACTAGTGTGCCCTGGTATGTTCAGGTTTCTTTGGAAATTAGATAATTTCCAACAGAAACCTGAATGTACCAGGGCACAATGGTTGAAAAGCACTCGACTGAGATTTTGTGGTGCAGTAATTGGGGAGAAATGGTTTATCGGGGTGAATGGGGAAAGTTTTAGCAGAATTTTTAGTGGGTTTTTTTTGTTTGTTTTTTTTGTTGGAGAAGCCGATTCATGTATATGTGTGTAAGCTTTGCTTATGTGCAGCATCATTTGGCCACTGTCAGCAAGATTGCATTGGGAATTCATCTTGTAGAGGTCGTTTGCACACTGGCAAGACATTGGCTAGACGTTGGTCTAGCTGGTGAAGTCTCTGTGTGAGCTGATATGTGTCAGCTCACAGAGACACAGGATATGTATCACTCCGCTTCAAAGGTCTTCGTCTTCATGAAACTGTTAATTACTAACAGTAATTTCCTCTCAACTCTTAGTGAGAATTGCAATACTGTGTTGGATACCTTAATTTCCACAGTGAGGTGCTGTTTCAAAAGATTGCTTTCCTGATCCGAAGTCCCACCCTTTTTGCAAAAATTTTTATTCATTTTACAAAGTATGCCCTTGAGTAAACATCGTTAAGCCATCTCATGTCTGTTTAAAAAAATAGGCAGTGCTAGAGTTGGATTTATTGTCTTGATTAACAAACCACAATACCTTTGGGGTGATGGACTCTTAGTTTCATCTGAAAATGACAAGAAAAGGTGAATGAAGTGTGCCAAAGCCATATGGCTAGCATACTAACTAGCCACCAGCATTGGTCACGTTTTGATCTCAGTCCTTCTGTGGGACCGACTCAACAGGTAACCAGTATGTTTTACACTTTTGCACTTGACAATATTTAATTTATTTACAAGTGTGTGAAATGACAATAGATGTCTTCATACTAATTGGGATGTTTAGCAACAGTTACTGCTTAAATTTAGAAGGGACTATTTTTTTCTCAGCTGCAAAAATAACTGGATAAACAATAATATTTTGTCCAGTAATGCTGTCATTTAATAAATTGTGCTTGCGGAACTGTTGTATAAATGCAATATTACATAAGCGGGAGTATGGTATCAATGAATATATGGGGAGGGGGCACTGAAAAGTTCATAGGCTGACTAAGAAGGAGTTATGTCTTTGAGGATCCAGAAGAGAGCTTCTATACTGTAGGGATCCAAGCGCTGCAACAGCGATGTTGAAATGTAGAAAAATAAACCACATTTGGTCAAATTTGACCACTGCAACATGGTCAGCCTATGACCTTTTCAAACCCTCCCCCATGAACTTTTTAGCCCCCCCCCCCATAGTAACTACAGGTGTAATACGTCTAATGCTGAACACTTAGAGGCAGGCACATCACACCCGTAGTTGTTATTCATTGATACCGTACTCCCTCTCGTGTAATATTGCTTAAATATACCAAGTCAGTACAGTAAATTTTGTAGTACTTTACTTTTTCAGTAGTTATGAGTACCCTTTTTTGTTGGTTGAGCACCTGCCCCCTGAAATGTCTGTGTACATCACTGAATATTATAATCCAAATCATATGAAGAAACAGTAGACAGAAATGTATGACATATTTCCTTCAGCAGGATTCATGTTGCACCTCTTCTGTCCACGTCTGCTCGACCACGAGGCTTGTGTGACAAAAATTACATCATCGTCTCCAGTCTGTGGATGTCCACAGAGCCCTTTTGCAGACGTCCGTGTGCAGCCAAAATTTTCTGACCGCGTTGACTGCGCATGCACAAGATTGAACCTCCCATTCATGAGGGGGCTGTTACCAACACAGCATACAAAGTCAAAGTAGACAAAAAGGAAGTGGAAGACAAGAATAAACATACACAGTTGTTTTTCAGCAGTGGCAGCTTGAGCGGAGAAGAGCCCTGAAACACAGTAATTCCTCCTTTTCCTCGAGATGATGCCATTGATGTTGCTACAAAAAATGGTTACTTGATCTTGTGTTTCTTCACTTTAATATAGCCGATGAACAAACTGGCCTGTTAGCAGATTTGCACTACCCTTAGGACTGGGGTAAAAATACAAACAGTTGTGTACATGCGTCAACCACTGGGCCTGGTAGATGAAAAAAGTGAAGCATATACACAACTGCATGTGTGCCGGCCTCGTCCAAAGCGAACACGCACCTCAGCGGACCAGAACGGAAAAGTACCATGAATCCAGCTTAAGCCAGCTATTAAGTGTATAAAAATTGTAGATAAATAATGAACATGAACATGTGCATTTTCAGTTTGAGAATTCGAATATCAGCCTTCCCAGTGCAAAACTGATTTGTCCTCAGGTGACCACCATTGTAATAGGAATCCACCTTCAATCATGGGTCCCTGCCTGAGGACAGGAGCCTTGCTGATTAGGTTATCGCAGAACACACGTCTGAATAATCCAAAGCAATAGGACAGTAACTTTCCTCTTTTCACCAGTGGGTATGCCCGTATATGAGCTTTGTTCCTTTGACAATAAACTTTAGATTGGATTGTCATAATACGGCCCTGAGTCTACACCTTCATAGACGTATGTAACTGTAGCACCCGACATAAAAAGAACAAACCCATTTTTGCAAGGGTGTGACAAAGTCTGATTGCATCCAAACAGGACAAGAAAGAAGTCCCCCCCCCTCTAAATCTATATTTGGCTTGTTAAGAGTAATGCTGTGTAATGGGTTCCCTTTATCTGTTTCATCAAAGCCTCCCCTTCACATTGAAGTAAAACTAATCCATTATTCCCTCTCAACAGTCCAACTAATGTCACTGCTGGCCTTTGAGTAGTGGAAGCAGCTCGGCTCCAGAAAGGTACACCACGCTACGCGTCTTTGGGCCTTTGTTTAATATGGAGCAGCCTCTCCTCCCTCCCGCCTGCCTCCCTCGTGTCTATCTGCCTTGTCATCTGCGCGCTGGCCAATTACTGCTGAGTTGAGCTTGTCACTTTCTTCTCTCTCTGGATATGTGATGACTGTTAGAAGCGTAAAAACAGGCACGGAGACTGGGAGAGAGAACAAAAGTGAGAAAGGAAACCAGATAAGTCATGAAACATACATGCTGCCAGTGCTGTCTTGCTTCAGGCTGGCAAGCTTAAGTGAATTCACCATTTTGCCCATCCAGAACAATATTTTCTTCACTTAGCACAATGGGTAACTACTGTCATGTCCATCCCGAACAATGCAGTGTTTACTACATTTACATAAAACCCGTGGGCTCGAAAACTGTTAATTTAGTTGACTAAAACTATTTAGTCGACTAAATTTTTGTCAACTGAAACTAGACTAAAACCACTGATAATTAAGAGACTAAAATAAAACTTTACACTCAAAAAACTAAGGTTATTGTCCACTTTATGTTCAGTTCTATTTAATTTGACCTAAAATATACATTTTCTTACTTAACATATATTTTTCGAGTGAAGTTAATGCAATTATCCCGCATGTTAACTGTACATAATAGTAGTGTATTGTTCAATCACAAGCCTTTTAAGTCAAGAAGACTAAAGATACCACTCACATCCAGATGGTGGCAGTAATGAAACAACAATGAAGAAAAAACAAACAGCTGCAGACTGAGCATGTGCAGAGCCAACAGTCTAAAAACCCACCTTTTCTTCTTTGATTGTTTGGCTCGCTACAGAAGAACAGTGGCTGTTTTGATATTGACTTGGAAGTTGGAGGGAAGGTTAGCATTTCTTTTTCACCCTTATCTACAGCATTTTGATGGAAAACATTTTGTGGCTATCATTCAAGGCCTGAAGTGTTTTAAGAAACATAATTCATTTATATGGAACTGGTTAACAAGAAAAAACTAGAAAAGCACTCGGAGAGCGCAGACCTCCGCCAAGCGCCACAGTTCCCCCCATACAGTGTTTGTGTGTACGTTTTCAGATTCCTTGACTATGAAAACATATGACTAGCAATTGGATTCACAATGATAGGATTAGTGGTTCAGTAGTTATTGACGAAAATGGCATTTTCCGTAATGGCAGTTTAGCGCCACAGTTCCCCCCATACAGTGTTTGTGTGTATGTTTTCAGATTGACCATGAAAACATATGACTAGCAATTGGATTCACAATGATAGGATTAGTGGTTCAGTAGTTATTGACGAAAATGGCATTTTCCGTAATGGCGGTTTAGCGCCACAGTTCCCCCCATACAGTGTTTGTGTGTACGTTTTCAGATTCCTTGACCATGAAAACATATGACTAGCATTTGGATTCACAATGATAGGATTAGTGGTTCAGTAGTTATTGACGAAAATGGCATTTTCTGTAATGGCGGTTTTCTCCTGGACGGTGATCCGGATCACCACCAAAATCTAATCATCTGTAGGATACCCCATTTCTGACAATCTGTGAAAATTTCATGAAAATCCGTCCATAATTTTTTGAGTTATCTTGCTAACAAACAGACAGACAGACAAACAAACGCCGATGAAAACATAACCTCCTTGGCGGAGGTAAAAATGTCACTTTCATTTTTTTGAGTGTAAGACTAAATCTCAACTGAAATTAGGTATCAATAGAAACATGTAAAAATGGTAATTTTAGTTTAATTTTGAGTTTTAATTGATAAAATAATTTTAGTCAGTTTTAGCTGACCAGCTTTACACTGCTCGAAACATCTGGACTGTCCAGCATGAGAGTCAATCCTATTTTTAAACATCTGTTTGGCTGCCAGCGTGAACAAATAAGGTGTGACTTATAGGCGGTAGTGGCTCAGGAGGTCGGTCCAACAATCGAAGGGTTGCCGGTTTGAGTCCCTCTTCCCCCCACACTGCCATTGTGTCCTTGGGCAAGACACTTTACCCTTCTTGCGTCCTTGTGTTCATGACACTGGTGTATGAATGTGAGTAAATGTTTGTTGGTGGTCGGAGAGGCCATTGGCTACAGAGGAGTGAATGAATAATGGACTCATTGTGATGTGTCTATATCATCATCATCGTCAGAGTGGCCACAGCTGAGCTGCACACCTAATGGTCCAGTCTTCACAATCTAACATAAAGGCCACAAGCTCAGCAGTGTTGGCCGCCCCAGTGTCTCCCTTCAGAGTGTCCACGAATGATCCGGGTGTAGGAGCCGTCCACTGACCTCTGAACGGAGACGTTTAGTGATCAGCGCTTGCTTCTGTATTGCAGTATGGATGCCATGGTCGCACTGAAGAATTTGGCTTTTAGCTCTCTAGACATGTTTGAGTGCCATATGGCTTGCATGTCATTAAGAGCACCCCACATGTTTGCCTTGCACACCTTGATATAGTGACTAGTAGATCCTATCCAGGAGCCAAGGTACTTAAAGTCATTGACTACTTGTTGTCGGTACTTATCAACAGTGGAGATATGGAATTAGAAGCATGACTGGGTGTTACCACTTTGGTCATCTGCTCATTAATGGTGAGACTGATCTGAGAACATTCCAACTCCACCAGCCACAACAATGTATGTGCCTTTGAGATACCATTTGACAGCAAAACAATATCATCTGCACAATCCAGATCTGCTAGCACTTTCACCAGTATTCTTCGGACTATGAGTCTATGGGTGTCATGAAAAGCGCTATATAAATGCAGTCAATTATTATTACCAGCCAGCTCTGTAGTCATCTATATGTTGATAGCGCCAAATCCACACCTCTCCAAATCTTCTTTCGTTTCTGCCTCCACCAGCTCTGGACCTGTGGTTTGTCTCTTAGCCAGTCTAGGCAACATTAACTCCAGCCAATAAACAGTGTTTTAGTTGTGACAAGGAAACCTAACAAAACGTGCTCTCCTTGAAGATAGCTATACTGTATATATATTTCAGCAAAATAGAGACAAACCAAGCAATTTTTTTTTTTTGACAGGTGGGCCTGTTTATTTTGTGTACTTTATTGAAATTCAGGGCATCCACCTAGATGGATGAAGCAGCCATGGTACAGCACCATCCCTTCACACACACATTCACACCTAGGGCCACTTTAGAGTCTCCAATTAACATAACCTGAATGTTTTTGGCCTGTGGGAGGAAACCGGAGTAAATCCATGCAGACACGAGGAGAACATGTAAACTCCACACCGAAGAGTCACTGATGGTCAGGGGGTGGGATCAAACCCATGACCTTCTTACTGTGCTGCCACTGTGCTAACCACTGCGCCACCGTGCCCTGTTTGAATTTTAGCCTCAGTTTCCTGTTCTTAGCTGACAAGAGTAGCACCAGTTGAGGTCTTCTGCTGCTGTAGCCCATTTGCTTAAAGTGTCAGTGTGTTGTGAATTCAGAGACGCTCTTCCCCAACAGCAAACACATATATTGCACCAGCATCTACCCGACATAGCAAGTTTACATTGGGAATACATCTTACAGACGCTTTTTGTGTATTGGTAAGACGTTGGCTTTTGTGTGGAAACTTAAAATTTTCATCTTTTGGCTGTTCCCTGTTGGGGTCAACACAGTGTCTTCTTTGTGATATTGCAATGGTGTGTATATTTGATTTGGTGAGGATTTTATATGGCCTTTGGTATGACCCAGTTGTGAACCCACAACCTTCTGGCTGTGGGGAAGCTCTACCAATAATCATAATTCAGCAACATTTCTCACCTTAAATAATAAAACAGTTGTGATCCAACCGGATCCAACCGGAGTTGTGGCCTCGTTGATAAGAGGCCCCTACACACACACACACACACACACACACACACAACCGTGAGGTTAAAGGTTCAGTTACCGACTGGGTCATACCAAAGACCATATAAAAATGGTACTTCCCACCTTCTAGCTTGGTGCTCAGCATAATAGAATGGGGGAAGGAAAAGTTGTTTGTGGCGGTGGCTTGCATGGCAATCCCCAGTTTGATGCCAATTAACCTAACTTGCATGTTTTTGGCATGTGGGAGGAAACTGGAGAAATCCCACGCAGACACAGGGAGAACATGCAAACTCCACACAGATCACTGTTGGTCAGGGGCTGGGATCGAACCCAGGATCCCTCGGCCAAGGGTGAGTTTCTGTGCTGCTGCAGTACTGACCACTCCGCCACCACGCTGCCCATATAACTGTGTACATATTTATATTCATCTACTGCTTTGGCTAACCGGTTCTTATTATCCTGTTCACTAGTGCTGCTATCCCATGGCTGCTGCAATCCTGGAAATTCCCCACTGTGGGACTAATAAAGGCTTATCTTATCTTATAAACAAGCAGCTGAACAGGTGAACCTGTTAAAGTGGGTGGTGAGTGTATGTCACAGAGAAGGTAACCGTTCACACCAGGGGCGCATTCCAGAAATCAGGTTTAGTGTCTCATCTGGGTAAGTTAACTCAGAGTTTGTGGTGACTCTGAGTTTTCGGTTCCAAAAAGTCAGAGTATGTTTTTAACTATGGTAACAAAGGCTATGAACATAAGCTGCTTCTCGACTAGGTTCTGTTCAGGTTCTGTTGGGGGATATGTTTAGAATATTTAAACTGAAGCGAATCCGCATCCACAAACAGAAGTGTGATGGCAAAGAATCAGAGAACTAATCACTCAAAATCACCTTTAATAAAACAAACCATCACTAATTTGTTTTTGATGTTCTTTATTTCCTGAACAAACATCATTTTCCCTCCATCTTTACATGCAGATATTTCATCTCCACATTAATTTTCTGATATATATATATATATATATATATATATATATATATTTTTTTTTTTTATTTTTTTTTTTTTCTGTTGAAATAGATTTTGTCCAGATCCTTTGCTGGTAACTGTAGTGAAATTCTTACATTTAGTGATCTTAAAGGTAAAATATTCAGTTCTGTTTAGCAGTAATGATATTACTGCTAAATAAATATTCCTGCTAAACAATGAAAATAAATATAACTGATTTTATTGATCTTAAGGGGAGACATATTATGTCTCCCCTTAAGATCGATAAAATCAGTTTCTTACATTGTCAGAGTGCTGCCCAGATTTTGGAGGAGGATCCACTGCACTGACCTGTTCAGTCTCTGATGGAACAGAAATAAGTTCTGCTGCAGATCCTCCGTCTTCAAACACCACAGTCACATATTGGATGTTTGGCACATATTGTCCATATAGTTTAGTGGACCTTCTGGACCCTCTATGACCACTTCTGCCACAGCAGATGCAGTCTCCTCTTCAGTGTTTAATTGCATTAACAGTCTTATGGTCTTTGGTCTAATGAAGGATAATTTGTCAAAAAGGAAAAAAACAAACAAACAAAAAAAACACAACAAACCTATATTTAGATTACACCACTAGGACACCACCTTGGACTGTGAAGGTGATAAAATTATAAAAATGTTAAAATAAAAAGCCCTCATTCATCCACTGAAAAAAGAGGCTTGTGAGGGAGATTGGTTGAATAGAAAAACCCGTAAAAAGGTTTGTATAAATTAACACAACAGCAAGGCCTGTATAGTGATGCCTGGTTGTAACAGCAATATGGGAGAAAAATTTAAATCCATACTGTATAATCTGATTATCTAGGTGAAAAATCTTATTTTTTTTTTTCACATTGTCATTATGGGGTGTTGTGTGTAGAATTTTGAGGAAAAAAATGAATTTATTACGTTTTGGAATAAGGCTGTAACATAACAAAATGTAGAAAAAAGGGAAGTGCTGTGAATACTGTCCTGATGCACTGTAGCCTACTGCCTTGCAATGCACTCGATTTGTGACATTATTCTAAACACTTATTATTTTTTATGGAACATAAATTTGACCCAAAGGACGTCCAAGCTTGGACTCCAACTCATAGCTTCTCACACCAGAGTCCAGCGCTCTACTGGTGTCACTAAGAGGTTTGATCATTTCATAGATCCAAGAAACTGTCATGATTTAATAATGTCAGAGACTCAAATGCAGAGCATAACTCACCAGAGGAACAACAGACACTGGTGAATGTTTCAAATGATTTATTGAAAGGCGAACATAAATAAATAAACCCACTGAGAGGAGCACACAGCTACTCAGAACAGAGAGCCTGGCTGTGGGGACCCGGCGTGCAGTGGGTGGTGAGCTGAGGGGAGATGATCCAGCAGGACAAACAGGCGGAGAAGGATATGTCCGGACGTGTTGGTCGGAGGTTCAGGTGAGCGTGCGCAGCCCCGAAGTGATTAACACCATAGAGATGGCAGCAACCCAATGGACCAACGAGGAAACATTCACAGACTGGAGGTTTTAAAGATGGCAGATGAGGCAACAGCAGGTGTGCGCAATCACCCAGGTGAGCACAATCAACTTCGGGGGCTGAGAGGAAGGCAGGAGGAGAAACACAGAGGGAGGGGGAGCACGCTTACCTGATCATCACAGAAACTCACTTCATGCAGCAGCAGTTCTTTGCAGATCAGCTTCTTATATCTTTGTCTGATGTCACTGTTTTTTCTTCTTAATTGTGCTTTTTTTTCCCCACTCCTCATATGCTGCCAAGAGTGGTTGCAACTCTTCCTCAGATGAATAATTATGGCTCTTTTCCTCCACTACTCGTGGTCTCTGTGTCTTAGTAGGTTTGCCGTGAACACGCACATCTCAAGGTCAGTCAACTCTGAGTTGATCAGAGTCATAACTGGAGGTCTGGAACCAGAAACTCTATGTTCTCACAGGTTCACTTAACCCTGAGTTCAGGGTTTATTTCAGGCTATGCTAACCCTACTTTTTGGAATACCCCCCGGTATCAGTATTTTTTTCAGGGTCAAACAGCTGCCATTTGAATAAGTCATAGTCACAAACAGATTTTCCAGAAGGTAGAAATTCACATAGTATTTCAGATCCATTTTCAAAGTTTAAATCTGCCACATAGAAAGAAGACTGTGCATTAACAATATTTATCAAAGATATGATGCACACTTGTTCACCTTTGTGTTGTGGCAGGTCAGTCTGAGCCGGTGATGTTCCTGTCAGTGACGGAACATGATTTACAAGCTGTTTGGACCTTCCTCTTTCTGGACCTTGATGTTTTTACAGACTGATGTTTTCTCATCCCGCGAGGGAAAGACAGATAGTGGTACTCAGCATCTGCAGTCAGTCATGCACCACGGCTGCCTCTACTGATGGCGAAAAGCCTTCTGGGAATTCCTGCCTGCTTCTATAAGTAGGGCTGGATGACTGATGATCGATCTGCAGATGATATGGGGGATGATGGTGCGATGACAGCTTCAGGGTTATTATTAAAGTCGGCACAGAGGAATCATAAACTGGGTCCATCATCAATTAATGGGGCTCTATGACAGAATTTCTTATACTACACCTCTCCAACTGTTTTCATCATTATTTCATGTTGCTGTGGGCAAAAGGAGGTTACATTTCATACAGGTAACTTATCTATTCCTATGGCTTTTTTCACTTTTCATGCTCTAGTACTTTTTTGATATGGCTTTGCTCCCATTCCTTCCCATCCTATAAGACATGCATGGTCCACAATTGACAATTCCCAGAATGCAATACAGTGATCCCTCACTTATCGCGGTTAATGGGTTCCAGAACCGACCGCGAAAAGTGAAAAAACCGCGAAGTAGCGTCACCCCTAATGATGTCACCCATAAATAATACGTACGTTCATTCTCTCACTCTCTCTCTCATATGATACGTGTGTGTGTGTGTGTGTGTAAGTGTACATACATACGTAGATGTAAATAAAGTGTACATAAATATGTTTTTAGAACTCTTTTATTCTTATAACAAGATACGTAACTCAAGATGAAGATGATTTACTGCACAGGTTAATGAGAGCTTTACTGCTCCTCAGGGGACGCCTCATCGTCAGGTGCTAGAGGCGCAGGATCGTCGAGGGCAGCTTCCGATAGAGCTGGAGAAGCTGCAGGAGGCGGCGTAGTGGCTCGACGGGAAGGCTATTTCGCACAAAATGGCACAAGAGAACAGCAAAAAGTTCCACGCGGCGAGACTAAGCAACACGAGCGATAAAGAGCAATGAATGCGGTCTTCCTTCGCTGGGTGGGCGCTCGGCAGGGAGAGAAGCTGGGTAAAACGTCTCGGCCAATCAGCTTGCGGGGTGAAACGTCTCGGCCAATCAGCTTGCGAGATTCCCGAGCCGAGCCAACACGAGAACAGCGAACAGAGAGGTGGATTTTGAGTTGTGCAGGCTCTCCGTGTTGATACCTGATGTTCTAATGTAGTCTCCCTGCCTTCTGCTAGCGCCCGCCCATTATTTCTCAATTTTGAATTTTTGATGAATATTTTTGAAAAATCCGCGATGCACTGAGGGCGCGAAAGGTGAAGCGCGAAGTAGCGAGGGATCACTGTATTCTCCTTTAGTCAAACACAACAGTAGGTGTGGGAAAAAAAAAATCAATGCATCGTAATATCATGACAGTTTGTGTATCTATTCAGAGACACCAGTATTCAAGATTCAAGATTCAAGATTCAAAGATTTTATTGTCAGTACTACTGTACATACAGGACATACAGGTGAATTGAAATGGTGTTTCTGTCTCTCTTCAGTGGTGTGTACAATACAAAAAAAAGGAAAAAGAAATAAGGCTAGAAAAACAACAACAGCAGTCTATGTACAGTAGTGCTACCCATAGTGCAAATGGTGACAAAACATAGACCCAGACTTCCCACTGTGCAATTAAAGATAAACGATAAACGATGAGACCCAGCAATCTTATATACAGAAAAGTAGAGCAGTAATACCCATAGTTGCAAGTTCAGTGTGGTAGTGTAGGTGCAGACAGTGACAGGACTGCACATGATCAGTATTGCAATAACAGACAGCAACAGATATGGCATTTGTGCAAATGGTTGCAGTAAAGTGCAGAGACGTACAGCAGCAAATGTATTACTGTTGGTGTGCCAGTCTTTCTGTGCCAACAGCTGAGGTAGTCATTGTGTGGGTGAGTGTGTTACGGTCTTGGGGGGGTGGAGGGGTGGACAGAGTTCAGGGTCCCGATGGCCTGATGAACAAAGCTTTTTAGCAGCCTTGTGGAGCGGGCCCTGAGGCTCTGGTCCTTTTCCCTGAGGGTCAGGGGGCTGAAGAGGGAGTGTGACGGGTGGGAGGTGTCGCCTGCGATGTTGATGGCTCTGCAGGTGAGGTAGATGCCCGAGGGGGGGGGGGGGCAGAGGGGTACTGATGATTAGGGCTGTGCGATATGGCAAAAAATTCATATCAAGAAATAAGTCATTTTATATCATGATAACGATATACAGTATATCACAATATACATTTTCTGTAAATTCTACGTTATAGATAACACTGATCAACACCAAATTTATTGTCTAGGGTTTTTTTTAGCTGATTTAGGACAATTTTCGATGTGCTGAATCCAAAAATCACATTGGTTTTGCTCAGTCAGGTTAACTTTTTGAACTATGGCCACATGTTGTTGTATATGTTTTTGTTTACATGTACGGGTATTTTCGCTTTATATGATGCAAAATTCTTTTTTATGTCTTGCAGCATGGTGGCGGAGTGGTTAGCGCTGCGGCCGCACAGCAACTCACCCTTGGCCGGGGGATCCTGGGTTCAATCCCAGTCCCCGACCAACAGTGATCTGTGTGGAGTTTGCATGTTCTCCCCGTGTCTGTGTGGGTTTACTCCGGGATTTCTCCGGTTTCCTCCCACATGCCAAAAACATGCAAGTTAGGTTAATTGGCATCAAACTGGGGATTCTAAATTGTCTTTAGGTATGACTGTGAGAGTGAATGGTTGTCTGTCTCTCTGTGTTGGCCCTGCGATGGACTGGCGATCTGTCCAGGGTAGACCCTGCCTCTCGCCCAAAGATGCTGGGATAGGCTCCAGCCCCCCCGCGACCCGAAAAGGATTAAGTGGAAGAAGATGGATGGATGGATGGAAATTCTCTGACTTTTGAACAATGATGACATAACATTCAATTTACATGTACTTACCTTTATATAAAGGTAAGTACATGTACAGTACTAAGTAAGTACAGGTTTTTACTTAGCACCTGATCGAGAGAAACGGATGTCATTTTCAGATTCAGTGGTGCAAAATTGTCTTAAATCAGTTGAAAAAACACAGACAACTTACAAAAAAATTATTTTTGTAACCCTGTGTAATCATATAAAAAGGACCATCTCTCTTTTTTTTACAATGTACCATTTTCCCTCATAATTTTGAAGTGTTATAAAATAGTTTTATAATGTGCATTTGAGACTTGATTCTCATAAATTTCAGGATTTTCTTCTAAATGTTAAATGAATAAAAAGTTAAACATCAATAAGTTAAATATTCCCTGAGCCTGAGGAGAATAGCAAAAAAACAAAAAATAAAACCATAACATAAAAAATTGTCTGAAAATGAGAAAAAGGCCCATGGCTGTTACCTACAGATATAAATCAGCTGTTAGTTTAAACCAATGAAAATTTAAGTGTAGACCTGCAGCCTGCCATTCTGGCCTGATTCAACCTGTTTGCTTCTTAGTAAAAATATTTTCAGATTGGTCATGATCTGAAAATCAAAGACACAAAAGGTAATGTAATAAAATACATGTGACGACTTTAACTTTGTTCATTATCATTACCTGATTATTAATTAAACTGATTAGAAATCAAATAAATTACATAAAGAGCCAACATGCTCCTCTGAACCGTTTTAATTTATTTATTATTTATTTTGTGTGTTTATGCCACCATCATGTACTTTTGCAGCTAATAATTTTTTTCAGACAAAAGTAAGAAACTCAGCAGTAATTAAAAAAAAAAAGAAGGTCTTCTATGGTTTCCAGTTAGTACAACTTAGCATCGTCATTTAGCATTTTATAATTAGACATGACGTTAACGTTACATCCGATTAAAATGAGGTTAGCGGACTACCCTGTCTGATGCAGCACGATGAAAAACAGTCCCACATCCCTGGCAAACAGGAGTAGCAGCTATCAGAACGGCTAGTTTGGAGTTAGCATTAGCAACCACCGGACTGAAGCTTAGCCACCCACCACACCTGTTCCGCTGCGCGCAGTCACACACTGCAGGGAAGAGACGGGGCGCTGACAAGTAGTGGTGAGGTAGGAACTTTACTGAATAAATGGGGGTATGTGCATTTTAAATACAGTATAAACGACAGATGTTTTTATATTGTCATCCGATATATATTGTCATATCGCACAGTCTTACTGATGATCTTGCTGGCTGCTTTCACTGTATGTTGTAGCGTCTTCTGGCAGGAGGCAGTGCAGCTTCCATACTACACCATGATGCAGTTGGTGAGGATCCTCTCAATGGTGTCCCTTTAGAATGAGCACATTATGGGGGTGGAACTCATTCTCTCCTCAGTTTGCGAAGGAAATGGAGGCAAGTTTGAGCCTTCTTGGCCAGTGTTGTGGTGTTGTTGGACCAGGAGAGGTCCTCAGAGATGTGCACCCCCAGAAACTTGGTGCTGCTCACACTCTCCACAGCTGCACCATCAATGTTCAGAGGGGGGTGCTGTGTGTGTCCCCACCTGAAGTTGACCACAATCTCCTTGTTTTTGTTTTTTTTTCCATGTTCAGGAAGAGGTTATTGTCTTTACACCACTGGACCAGTTGGCTCAACTTATTTCTGTAGTTGGCCTCCTTGCGATATTTTATGAAGAATTTGTAATAAATTTGAAATAAATGCTGCAACCACAAACTTGTCCATGTAGGGACCAGGTTAAAAGTCATTAAGGTGCGTTCAAACCAAATGCCAATGTGTGAATTTTTTGCAAACTGCAATTACATGTTAACTTAATGTGAACAGATGAATAGAGATGGATTTGCCATCTGAGTGAGTTACAGATGGGGGAGTTGCCTTTATAACTTCTGCAGATGTGCTATACCTGCTGTGGAAATCCCCAAAACACCATCATGTTTAGGTTTACATTAGGCAAAAATTGTCCCTGTTTCCAAAACTTTACCTGAATGACGGTTGTTTATGCTACTTGCCTGCTAGCCCTTGTTAGCACATATGTGGCAGCAGGCTAAGGGTGGATAACTCCAACACGCCGATTCAGCTGCAGAGCTCCCAGGCCATCTGTCTGCAGGTGAGTGGCAGTGTCATTTTCAAACAACCTTAAGCTACAGTCACAAATACCCTTACAGATGGCTGTGAAGACCATATGAATGATTTTTGGATCATCTTGTACAGCAGGGGTGTGCAATTGTGTGCCATGGAGGGCCAAGACCCTGCAGGTTTTCTCTTCTACTCAGTCTCTTCAGCAGGTGTTTTCACTTATCAGCAATCAGTGGGAAGAAATGCAGTGAAATCTACTGTTGAAGACACTGGTTGGAGGTAAAGCCTGCAGGGTCTTGGCCCTCCATGGCGCATGATTGGACACCCCTGTTATACAACTTTCTTAAGGTGGTCATAGTCGAATCCAGTGTTTGTAAATTTGTGGTCAGGTCGATGGCCTTGTCCAAGATTTCTACTAATACCCCACAAAAAACCCTCATCGTAGGGTGGCCGTACAAATGCCATAGGAACAACGTAAGAACTACGCAAGATATTGGCCGTAAGTATGCCTCAAGAACACCTTAAGTTGTTCTTGAGGGCCCCTTACAGTGGTCGTAGGGAATGCCATATGAATCCCTGTTCATACAGAGATTCATACAGCGTACCTAAGGCAGTAGTGAGGCGCTTATAAGGTGGAAGTGCATTTGTGCAACATTTGTGCCGACAAAATGTGTCAAAAGCCGTGAGATCTTCCTACCAATGACTTGAGAGTGCCGTGAATTGCACAAACATTTTCATAAAATGGCAGTAAGTATGCCATAGGAAGATCCCAAGGCACCCTTAGGAAGAACATAAGAACTCTAGGGCCATCGTACGACAGGAAAGCACCTCATTTCTCAAGTATGCCTCACGTTACTCTTGCGAATTGAATGGCAGCCGTAAGAAACTATGTCCCCCTCCATGGATGTCTGTGTTAGGGACCGAGCAGATAGATGAGGGAGACACAGGTGATTCTCTTTAAAAATGAGGCTTCAGTTTATTTACAAAAAATGCAGAACCTTTCTTTACAATAATTGGGCCTATAAAAAAGTCAACTTAACAAAACCAAACTAAGGCACCAAATAAGAGAACTGAACAACATAAACTGACCTAACAAAATGAAACATGAGGGGAACATACAGTGGGGGGAAAAAAGTATTTAGTCAGCCACCAATTGTGCAAGTTCTCCCACTTAAAAGATGGGAGAGGTCTCCAATTTTCATCATAGGTATACCTCAACTATGAGAGACAAAATGAGAAAAAAAAATCCAGAAAATCACATTGAAGGATTTTTAAAGAATTTATTTGCAAATTATGGTGGAAAATAAGTATTTGGTCACCTACAAACAAGCAAGATTTCTGGCTCTCACAGACCTGTAACTTCTTCTTTAAGAGGCTCCTCTGTCCTCCACTCGTTACCTGTAGTAATGGCACCTGTTTGAACGCGTTATCAGTATAAAAGACACCTGTCCACAACCTCAAACAGTCAGACTCCAAACTCCACTATGGCCAAGACCAAAGAGCTGTCAAAGGACACCAGAAACAAAATTGTAGACCTGCACCAGACTGGGAAGACTGAATCTGCAATAGGTAAGCAGCTTGGTGTGAAGAAATCAACTGTGGGAGCAATTATTACAAAATGGAAGACATGCAAGACCACTGATAATCTCCCTCGATCTGGGGCTCCACGCAAGATCTCACCCTGTGGGGTCAAAATGATCACGAGAAGGGTGAGCAAAAATCCCAGAACCACACGGGGGGACCTAGTGAATGACCTGCAGAGAGCTGGGACCAAAGTAACAAAGGCTACCATCAGTAAGACACTACGCCGCCAGGGACTCAAATCCTGCAGTGCCAGACGTGTCCCCCTGCTTAAGCCAGTACATGTCCAGGCTTGTCTGAAGTTTGCTAGAGAGCATTTGGATGATCCAGAAGAGGATTGGGAGAATGTCATATGGTCAGATGAAACCAAAATAGAACTTTTTGGTAAAAACTCAACTTGTTGTGTTAGGAGGAGAAAGAATGCTGAGTTGCATCCAAAGAACACCATACCTACTGTGAAGCATGGGGATGGAAACATCATGCTTTGGGGCTGTTTTTCTGCAAAGGGACCAGGACGACTGATCGGTGTAAAGGAAAGAATGAATGGGGCCATGTATCGTGAGATTTTGAGTGAAAACCTCCTTCCATCAGCAAGGGCATTGAAGATGAAACGTGGCTGGGTCTTTCAGCATGACAATGATCCCAAACACACCGCCCGGGCAACGAAGGAGTGGCTTCGTAAGAAACATTTCAAGGTCCTGGAGTGGCCTAGCCAGTCTCCAGATCTCAACCCCATAGAAAATCTTTGGAGGGAGTTGAAAGTTCGTGTTGCCCAGCAACAGCCCCAAAACATCACTGCTCTAGAGGAGATCTGAATGGAGGAATGGGCCAAAATACCAGCAACAGTGTGTGAAAACCTTGTGAAGACTTACAGAAAACGTTTGACCACTGTCATTGCCAACAAAGGGTATATAACAAAGTATTGAGATGAACTTTTGTTATTGACCAAATACTTATTTTCCACCATAATTTGCAAATAAATTCTTTAAAAATCAGACAATGTGATTTTCTGGATTTTTTTTCTTCTCATTTTGTCTTTCATAGTTGAGGTATACCTATGATGAAAATTGGAGACCTCTCTCATCTTTTAAGTGGGAGAACTTGCACAATTGGTGGCTGACTAAATACTTTTTTACCCCACTGTATATCGATGCTGATCAGACCACTGAGACACACTAGGGAGACAAACTAAACAGAACTAAGAGAAAACTAGACAGACTACAATAAACATTAACAGAGGGTTAGTTTAAGTTGATTATCAACTAAAGAAAAGAAAAGCAATAAAGCAACATTAACAACCTAATAAAAGAAAACTAAAGCAAATTGAAAAACTGAATGTTGCCTTCATCCATAACAATCAAGAAACTTGGTAGAGTCCAATTATCTCAGCTCTACTATTCAGTCCCTCCAGGATTTTGCGATGTTGCAATCATGTCAATTCACGCGAAATCAGCCAATCAGCACAACTATTGCGCGACCTTGCAACTTTATCCAATCACCCCATCTTTCCCACAATTTTTGCCAATCCTCGTCAACTTCCGTCAATTTCACCAATCAAATTTCAGCTGAGTGGCGCTGAAATGCTCAGTCTAACCAATCAAATGCATCGCTACATCACATTCACGTCTGTGTTTACAGTAAGTACTAATGGAACACTTCAGCAAAAAACTGTGTGATTAAAAAAAAAAAAAAACACTCACCTGCGAGATCTCCAACACCGTCCCTTCCTCCGTGTCCCCCAGCCTGCCAGTGGGCATCTCCGTCCTGACCGCATGTACGAAGTGCTGGGTTTGTGTTGAAAAACGTCCGCCTGCCCCAAAAGCACCCTGTTGCGGGAGCACACGTAACAAGAGACTCCATAAAATGACAAACAAACGAGCAAGTCTAACACGACAGCCAGTGTTTGATCATTTCATCCATCTTTAGAGGTAAAATTATTACTACATCTTGTCAATGAGCTTTAAAGCTGTAAATCTCTGGTCTGAACACAGACAAACGCCCCCCTCCCCCTGCTCCCCCAGTAAATGAAAGATGTGTCTGAAGAGACGTGTGTGTGTGTGTGTGTGTGTGTGTGTGTGTGTGTGTGTGTGTGTGTGTGTGTGTGAAGTTGCGCAGCAGATAGACAGGTAGGAGTTAGGCATAGGAATATTATCTGCATTTTTTGTTTTTTCCTGGAGAAACACAGACTCCAATAGACAATGTAGACTAACAGAATAAATTGTTTATTTTTTCTCATTTTCTCTTGGAAATGAGTGGTTGGGGACTATACGGAGTTTTCAAATGAAGGCACTGCAACTAATTTCCACATCTCTACTCTTTAACATGCATTCAATGCAATTTAGCTGTTGTAATGGATATTGTGTTAAAGTCTGTACTGGCTGTTGCACAAAAGAGCTTTTTATTCTGTATAGCAGAAGTTTCTGCTTAATTTACAAATCACTGTAATAGGAAATGTTTGACAATCCTGTGCTTTTCTTGTATTGTTCTATAGAATATCACTGTAGTAAGCTGGAAAAAAAAACATCTGCTTTAAAATTTGTAATTTTTCCCACAACTTTTAGTGCAAAAAAACCTCTCCAAACATTGCAACTTTTATCGCAACTTTTAAAAAAAGCTCCCACGAATTCAGGCTTTTTGGGCTGCAACAATCATAAAAATATCCCGCAAAATCCTGGAGGGACTGTACTATTTAAGAAGAGTTGCAGGAGCTGTGACTCTTTTCTCTGGAGGCCTCCACTCTTCAGCAACCACCCAGGAGCTGGCAACTCAAAGAAAAAGGGATTAATAATGTGCTTCAAATACAGACGTGGACAAAATTGTTGGTACCCCTCTGTTAATGAAAGAAAAACCCACAGTGGTTACAGAAATAACTTGAATCTGACAAAAGTGGTAATAAATAAAAATTCTATGAAAATTAACCAATGAAAATCAAACAATGCTTTTGAATTGTGGTTCAACAGAATTATTTTAAAAAACAAACTCATGAAACAGGCCTGGAAAAAAATGATGGTACCCCTAGAAAAGATTGAAAATAATGTGACCATAGGGACATGTTCAACCAAGACGTGTCCTCTAATTAACATCACAGGTGTCTACAAACTTGTAGTCAGTCAGTCGGCCTATTTAAAGGGTGACAAGTAGTCACTGTGCTGTTTGGCGACATGGTGTGTACCACACTAAACATGGACCAGAGGAAGCAAATGAGAGAGTTGTCTCAGGAGATTAGAAAGAAAATTATAGACAAGCATGTTAAAGGTAAAGGCTATAAGACCATCTCCAAGCAGCTTGATGTTCCTGTGACTACAGTTGCACATATTATTCAGAAATTTAAGATCCACGGGACTGTAGCCAACCTCCCTGGACATGGCCGCAGGAGGAGACGGATAATACGAATGGTAACAAAAAAGCCCAGAACAACCTCTAAACACATTCATGGTGAACTCCAAGGTCAAAGTACATCAGTGTCAGATCGCACCATCCGCTGTTGTTTGAGCCAAAGTGGACTTCATGGGAGATGACCAAGGAGGACACCACTGGTGAAAACAAATAATAAAAAAGCCAGACTGGAATTTGCCAAACTGCATGTTGACAAGCCACAAAGCTTCTGGGAGAATGTCCTATGGACAGACAAGACAAAACTGGAACTTTTTGGCAAGGCACATCAGCTCTATATTCACAGACGCAAAAATGAAGCATATCAAGAAAAGAACACTGTCCCTACTGTGAAACATGGAGGAGGTTTTGTTATGTTCTGGGGCTGCTTTGCTGCATCTGGCACAGGGTGTCTTGAATCTGTGCAGGGTACAATGAAATCTCAAGACCATCAAGGTATTCTAGAGAGAAATGTGCTGCCCAGTGTCAGACAGCTTGGTCTCAGTCGTAGGTCATGGGTCTTGCAACAGGATAATAACCCAAAACACACAGCTAAAAACACCCAAGAATGGCTAAGAGCCAAACATTGGACTATTCTAAAGTGGCCTTCTATGAGCCCTGATCTAAATCCTATTGAACATCTGTGGAAGGAGCTGAAACATGGCGCCTGGAGAAGGCACCTTTCAAACCTGAGACAACTGGAGCAGTTTGCTCATGAGGAGTGGGCCAAAATACCTGCTGAGAGGTGCAGAAGTCTCACTGACAGTTACAGAAATCGTTTGATTGCAGTGATTGCCTCAAAAGGTTGTGCAACAAAATATTAAGTTAAGGATACCATCATTTTTGTCCAGGCCTGTTTCATGAGTTTGTTTTTTTAAAATAATTCTGTTGAACCACAATTCAAAAGCATTGTCTGATTTTCATTGGTTAATTTTCATAGAATTTTTTATTTATTACCACTTTTGTCAGATTCAAGTTATTTCTGTGACCATTGTGGGGTTTTTCTTTCATTAACAGAGGGGTACCAACAATTTTGTCCATGCCTGTACATGTGGAAAAATTGACAGATAAAGTTAACTAAATGTGTGCTTTGCAAATAGGTAACTCAAATGATAATTAACTGCCAACCAAATTAAAAATGTTGAACAAAAATGTGTGTCTATTTTATACCGTGGCGAACTGGCCATGGTGTGATATGGCGCCGCCCTTCTGTATATAGTTCAGTTGTGTATTGAATAAAGAAGAGTGCAGTTCATGCCCGCTGTCCGCACCTCATTCTCAGAGATAACACATGGCGACGAAGATAAACCCTAATAACGCCATCATGGAAGTGTGCACACATCCCCTGCAACCGTTCCTCGCTCTACCAGGTGAGCCGCCGATTCCTTGGCCCTGCTGGCAAAAGAGGTTTCTGAATTATATCGTTGCTACCAGCTTGAACGATGCTAAAGACGAGAGGCTAAGGGGGATGCTAACCTGCTATCTTGGCACCGAAGGACAATGTGCGCTTGACTCTCTGGGCCCTCGGGACACATACAAAGACAATGTGGCCACGATGGACATGTTTCATGCTGCTTATAACAACGTAATGGCATGGAGAATAATCTTCTTCCAGCGCCGTGAAAGTAAGTTGGTCCGGCATTATGTAGCAAACCTCCGGGAGCTAGCAAGTACCTGTGACTTTGGAAAGAGGATGGGCTCGCATTTTCAGCCGCACAACAGAGCACCCTGCTACATTATAGAGTAACACCTCACTCCACGATGGGCAGCTCCCTGGCATTACTGATGCTGGGACATGAGATGAGTCTTCCGCTGGACCAACTCTGCCCCCTAGTAGCTGCTACACTGCTGGAGATACTCTCACCAGGGCGAGAGAACCCAGACTTGCAATTCTTGACTGGGTTTGGATCCGATGTCCCAACTGCGCCCACAAGTTGCAGTTGTTTTGGACAATGCTTATGCAGATCACAACACAGTTGAGTCCAACCACTTTTCGTCTCACTGATGGGTCACGGTGGCGCGCCAGCCACCTCAGAACAGTGACACTGACTTCGGCCCTGGACCAGGAGACAGCTGCTGACATGGCGTGACCAGGTTGTGACTTCGACAACGCAAGACCCACAAACCCCGATGAATGTCCGCCGGAGTCGACGACGGTGGCACGACCCGAGCGCCCCTCGGCCCTGGTTCAACAGAGACCCCGCTACCTTAGGGACTTTGTAACTAAATAATGGACTCTTAATTAAGTGTAGCCAGGACGTGACCAATAATAGTGGCAGAATAACCCACTCGGTCATGCTGGCATACCGGTAGTTCCCCTGAGTGCCCAGGGAGCTGTACATAGTTCTGTGGGTTTTTCAAGGGGGGGTAAATGTGGTGTTTAGACATGGTGGCTTGCCATAGGTAACGTCATCATGTGGTGAACTGGCTGTGGTGCGATATGGTGCAACCCTCCTGTATATAGTTCAGTTGTGTATTGAATAAAGGAGAGTGCAGTTCATGCCCGCTGTCCGCGCCTCATTCTCATACATAGCACCATCGTTGGTAAGAATCTTTGTGACTGTAGCTAAAATTTCAACTTTTCAGATACAGCTGAGCTCATCAATGTCAGACGTTTCTAAACAGACAATCAGAATTAAGGAAGGGTGGGACATAGGTGTCATGGATGTGCGCTTTTACGCACGCCCGAATGGAAAGGATGAGCCCACTTGCAGGTGAAGAGAGTGTTTATTAAATATGGAGTCACAAAGCAACAAGTGTCCAACATAAGAAATCAGAATGATCAGCTACGCAGCAGGTGAGCACAGTACAGCAGAGTCTGGTTGGACTATGAGAAAAAACAGTTCACATCACGCCCCAGGGTACACTGGCCGCTGGGGGAAAACAAGAAATGTAACCCGGGAAAAGGAGGACTTACATGATTGTCGGAGCACAGCTGGGCTCTGGGCAAACAACACCAAACACAGTCAGAGGGAAAAATAGTCCAAACACAGGAAGTAGGCTGAACAGTGAGGCTGACTGCGTGCAGGATGCTGACTAACGCCGTGACAAAGAGTGAATGAACTGACAGGAAATAAATACACAGTCAACTAATGGTGCAGAGTGAATACAGGTGCGTGGCAGCAACAGGTGTACTGATTACAGCTGCACACTACAACTGTTGGCAGAGCAGCCAAAGGGGAGTGCCTGGAGACAGAGGGAGAGGCAGAACAAAACACAGAATAATCCTAGACAATAAGTGGACGAAATAAGGAGACAAATTATAGCAATAACCTGTGTCTGAGGTCTAGGATGACATAGAACCTCAGACTCCTGTTTTCTGTGTCATCATATTTTGCATCCAGAGCTGCTACCAATTCTAGAAAACATTTCCTGTCCATTGTTATTTAGAGACTGTTATTTTTTAAAAAAAAAAGCAGTAGAAAGTCTTACCATAGGAAAAGCGGAAGTGCTGAGCTGTGAGTGACAAGCTGTTGCCGGGATACAGGGCGGTCGGGCGACAAAAAACACATTTGGTGGCCATGCAGCCTTATTCTCCAGTTTTGATACTTTAACTCTGGTGATGGCAGAATCTGAAGGCTGATTACTAGCTAGAACTACCAAATTGTAATTGGTCTCAGGTTGGAGACTTCTGAGATTGTGGTGGAGAGGAGGACACTGAGCAAACTGTTATCCATCATGGTAAACCCTGATCACCCCCTCCACCACACACTGGACAGACATGACGTGTGAATGGTTTTAGCAGCTGACAGTATGAGGATGTAGATGCCCAAAATGCAGAGTCGAGGAATGATAATGAATAACTTATTATGAATAAAGTGAGCTTGCCCAAAGACGCTGCCATAGGCTCCAACACCCCCTGCGACCCGAAAAGGATTAAGGTTGAAGATGGATGAATGGATGGATTGGATGGATGAATAAAGTGAGAAAGATTATAGTAGTAATAAAGAACTATTTAGTTGAAGCATCCCAGCCAGCATGTCCATGTGGACCCCATGATAGGTTTAACCTGGGCTGGCTTATGGGTGCGTGTGGCTTTGCCCTCGGGTTCCATGTTGACCCCATCTGTGTTTGCCCATGTGGACTTTACCTGTGCAGTGTTTCCTCTGGCTTAAAGACCTTGTTGCGGTGGCAACATATTTTTCCGGGGGGGGGGGGCAGAAAACACATGTATGAATATGTTAATTTTATACTATTTATTGCTTTTAATTTTGCACAGTAACTGCAGAAAGACTCGTAAACAGAAGACTCGTCAATTAGAAAGAAAATGGCGCTCTACTAATTTAGATGAAATCTATTTAGCTTGGAGAAATCATCTTTTAATTTATAAAAAATCTCTTAGAAAAGCTAGAACGAGTTATTACTCTGCATTAATAGAAGAGAACAAGAATAATCCCAGGTTTCTTTTCAGTACTGTAGCCAGGTTGACAAAGAGTCAGGACTCTGTCAATCCTAGCATCCCCTTAGAGCTTACTAGTCAGGACTTTATGAACTTTTTCAATAATAAAATTTCATCCATCAGAGATAAAATCAATCAGATTCTTCCCACAGTTAACTTAAATACTGTAACTACTACAACTCCTTCTATTGATGTCTGTCTTGATGAGTTTACTCCAATCGACCTTTGTGAGTTAGACAAAATAGTTTCCTCATCCAAACCTTCAACTTGTCTTTTAGACCCTATTCCTACCAGGTTATTTAAAGAAGTCTTCCCACTTATTGGTAGCTTTATTCTTCATATAATCAATTCTTCATTAACTTTAGGCCATGTACCGCAGGCTTTTAAAACGGCTGTAATTAAACCCTTACTCAAAAAGCCAACGCTAGATCCAGGAGCTTTAGCTAACTATAGACCAATCTCTAATCTCCCTTTCATTTCAAAAATCTTAGAAAGAGTTGTTGCTACGCAATTATTTGACCACCTGCAGGGAAATGGTTTATTTGAGGAGTTTCAATCTGGGTTTAGAATCCATCATAGCACTGAAACAGCCTTAGCGAAGGTCACTAACGACCTCCTCATTGCATCTGATAATGGACTAGTTTCTGTACTTGTCCTTTTAGATCTTAGTGCAGCTTTTGATACTATTGATCATAATATTCTACTTGATAGATTAGAACACTATGTTGGACTTAATGGAACTTCGTTGCAGTGGTTTAGATCTTATTTATCTGATAGGTTCCAGTTTGTTCATGTAAATGATGAGTTTTCTCTCAGCTCAAAGCTTAGTCATGGAGTTCCACAGGGATCTGTGCTTGGCCCTACTCTTTTTAGTTTATATATGCTTCCGTTAGGCAACATTATTAGAAAGCACTGTATACATTTTCACTGTTATGCAGATGACACACAATTATACCTGTCAATGAAGCCAGATGATACTAATCAATTAGCCAAGTTAGAAGCCTGTCTTAAGGAAATCAAAGTTTGGATGACTTGTAATTTCCTGCTATTAAATTCAGATAAGACTGAAGTCATTCTTGTTGGTCCAAAAAACCTTAGAAATTCCTTTCCAAATCAAACTTTCAGTTTGGATGCAGTTACTCTTTCTCTTAATAGCTCTGTGAGGAACCTTGGAGTTATTTTTGATCAGGATTTGTCCTTCAATTCACATATTAAATTTGTTTCTAAGACTGCCTTCTATCATTTGCGTAATATTGCCAAGATTAGGAGCATCTTGTCTCAGAGTGATGCTGAGAAGCTGATCCACGCTTTTGTTAGCTCGAGATTAGATTATTGTAATTCTTTATTATCAGGCTGTCCTAAAACATCTTTAAAAAGTCTTCAGCTGATCCAAAATGCTGCAGCAAGAGTTTTAACAGGTACTAGAAAGAGAGATCATATCTCTCCGGTTCTGGCCTCCCTTCATTGGCTTCCCATAGAGTTTAGAATTAAGTTTAAAATCCTTCTTCTTACTTACAAAGCTCTAAACAATCAGGCTCCTTTTTATTTAAAAGATCTGATACTACCGTATCATCCTAACAGAGCACTACGCTCCCAAAATGCAGGTTTACTTGTAATACCTAGAATCTCCAAAAGTACAATGGGAGGCAGAGCCTTCAGTTATCAAGCTCCTCTCCTGTGGAATCAGCTGCCAATCTGGATTCGGGAGTCAGACTCGATCTCTGTTTTTAAGAATAGGGCTAATACCTACCTTTTTGATATAGCCTACAATTAGGGAGGGATCATGTGTTTTCTGAACCCTCCCTTAGTTATGCTGCTAATAGGTTTAGTCAGCCGGGGGACCTCCAGTAATGCACTGGGCCTCACTCCTTTCCTCACTCTCTATGAAATATTTTTTTTTTTTTTGCTGGTCATTAACATTTGTTTGTTCTCTCCCATAGATTGAGTCCCCATCGTGCTGTTTGCTCTCTACATGTCTGTTCTTTTCTTCTTCTCTATCCCCTCACCCCCCAGCCAGTCGCAGCAGATGACTGCCCCTCCCTGAGCCTGGTTCTGCTGGAGGTTTCTTCCTGTTAAAAGGGAGTTTTTCCTCTCCACCGTCGCCAAGTGCTTGCTCACAGGGGATCGCCTGATTGCTGGGGTCTTTCTGCAACTGTGGGGGTCCTCCCTACAGTTGATAGTGCTATGAGATGACTGTTGTTGTGAAATGGCGCTATATAAATAAAGTTGAATTGAATTGAATATAATAATGCATCAGATTTATATAATGCTTTATCATAGACACTTTTTTACAGATACATTATTCATTCACTCTAGACAGACAATGGTAGTGGTAAGCTACTACTGTAGCCACAGCTGCCCTGGGGCAGGCTAACAGAAACGTGACTGCCAGTCCGGGCCAACGGCCTCTCCCGCCACCGCCAAACATTTATACACATTCATACCCAGTGTCATGGACACTAGAGGCAAGGTGGGTAAAGTGTCTTGTCCAGGGACACAACAGCAGGATATCTGGGGAGAGCGGGATTTGAACCGCCAACCATCCGGTTATTGGACAACCCACTCTACCTCCTGAGCCACTGCTATGCGTATGGAACTTACAATTTGAAGTATTGTACAACCAAGGCTTGAATGTTGGAATATTGGGCCATTTGGGGTCCCACCCGGACGTCCTGTATCTGGACTTTTAATTGGTGACATCATTCTCTCCTTCCTCTGCTCTCACCTCTCCTGGACCCTCTCCCTAAACACTTTCCTCTCCTTGGCTCCTCTCTTCTGTCTCATCTTGCCCTCTCTGAGCTCTGTCTAATTCAGGTTCTCTCTCTGTCTATGGTGGTATACAAACAGATTAGAAAATATCAAGTGTCATGGAAATTAAAGGAGACAACCAAAAATTTCTAGTTAAGGGTACAAAGAGCAGCCACTTAAAACCTGAGTAATGACTTCAGTCTTGAAGGTTTGAGGTTGTTCTCCAAAATTTACAACAGTTTTCTTATAAATTTCTACTCTTCTCTGTAAATGTATCTAAATTTGAAACCATTTTCCTCAAATTTGTAATTTGCTCTTGTAAAATTGACTTTTCATATACATTTGAAACTTTATTTTAAATTTGTGGATTATTTTATGGCTTATTTTTGTCTGTTTTTTTAAAATAAAATTAGTTTTTTAAATAAATTTCAGACTGGCATATTTTTTTTACTTTTTGCTTATAACAATTTATATTTTTGACCATAACTTTGCAGTCAGAACAGAACAATAATTTAACTCTCATTACAAAGAAAAAAATTAATAAAATTGCATTTAAATATTTAATCCAAATGTTGGCACGTTCAGTTTGTCTGAAGGCTGCTGATGGATTAAAGTCATAGACTTCGTGAATTTTGGTCATCTGAACTTGCCAGGTACATAATAGGGAACATAAATTAATATTGTAGTGGCTGGTGAAATACTCATTCGTCGGCCTCCGTCGGTCTCTGATGACCATGGAAGAGAATCCTAAACGTCTACTCTGCTGGAACAGCACCGCCTGTGGCTGAACAGGCCGATGCGCGAATGGCAGTCCCTGTCACACAGGTCAAACTTGTGGGTGGTCTCCGTGCTGCTGGGTCTGTGGCGGTTCTTCCTGCAGGTCCTTTTTTCATCTGCTGCAGCAGTCAGTCTCTCTTCACCCGCCTTGAGCTGTCTGGTCAGGGTGCCTCTCCATTTGGAGCGGTCCGTTGCAAGGTTTTCCCAGCGCTCTGTGTTGATCTCCAGGGCCTTCATGTCTCTCTTGCAGACGTCTCTAAAGCGCAGTTGTGGGCGGCCAACGTCTCTCCTGCCAGTCGCCAGTTCTCCGTAGAGGACGTCTTTGGGGATTCTGCTGGTGAAATATCCATCCATCCATCCATCCATCTTCTACCGCTTTTCCGGAGGTCCGGGTCGCGGAGGCAGCAGTTCAAGCAGAGAAGCCCAGACTTCCCTCTCCCCAGCCACCTGCTCCAGCTCTTCAGAGGGGATACCAAGGCGTTCCCAGACTAGCTGGGAGACATAGTCTCTCCACCGAGTCCTGGGTCTGCCCCGGGGTCTCCTCCCAGTGGGACGTGCCTGAAACACCTCAAGTGGGAGACGTCCAGGAGGCATCCTAATCAGATGCCCATACCACCTCAACTGACTCCTTTCAATGTGGAGGAGCAGCTCTGATTCTGAGTTTCCACGTGATTGTCAGCCATGACAGCTCACTTCTTCTTGGGGGCTGCCTTCTTAGCTTTAGCTGCTTTCTTAGGCGCAGCTTTCTTGGCAGCAGGGGTCTTCTTGGCAGCTTTCTTGGGGCTCTTGGCAGCTTTCTTGGGGCTCTTTGGTGCCTTCTTGGCCGCTGCTGGTTTCTTCACCTTCTTTGGGGACTTCTTAGCAGCTGCAGCCTTCTTGGCTCCTGCTGCTTTGGGCTTTTTAGCCGCTGCTGGTTTCTTGGCAGCAGGTTTCTTGGCTTTAGCAGGGCTTTTCTTTGCGGCCTTCTTGGCCTTGCTCTCTGCCTTTGCCACCTTGAAGGATCCAGAAGCCCCGGTTCCCTTGGTCTGGCTGAGGGTTCCCTTGTTGACCAAGCTCTTGATAGCGATGTTAACGCGGGACTTGTTCTTGTCCACATCGTAGCCCCCGGCAGCCAGAGCCTTCTTGATGGCGGCCAGCGACATGCCCTTCTTCTCTTTGGAAGCTGTCACCGCTTTAACGATCAGTTCTCCAACGCTGGGCCCAGCCTTCTTGGGCTTGGATGCCTTCTTCTTTGCTGGTTTAACCGGAGCAGCGGCTGGTGCTTCTTCTGCCATTTCTTCTCTGTGCAAGTGTCCAACACACAGCAGGAATCAGAGCGCAGGTGAAATATATCCTCAGCAATTCAGTAGTCCCCCTGCCTTTCCCTTCATATGAAGCCAGCTGCATTTGAATTCTAACCACATCTCTTATCTAAGCGACTCTTCCATTATTGCTCCTGTTTCCAACAGGTTGAAACCATGATAAATGCCTCCAGTGTTTACATACCTCTTATGATTTTTTTCCCGGGTTTAAAGTATTTTAATAAACTCATGTTTCTGTCGGACAGTCAAGCCTTATTCATGCTGCATTTCCCCTCTAGTCCACCTTGGTCCGCGTACACTTTGGACGACCCCGGCACACACGCGGCGCTGTACGTGCTCACTTTTTTCATCTACCCAGGCCAAGCGGTTGACACATGCACACAACCATCATTTGCAGTTTCACTCCCGCCCAATAGGTGGGACAGCACGGGGTGCAGTGGTTAGCACTGTTGCCTTACAGCTAGAAGGTTCCTGGTTCGAATCCCCAGGTTGGCAGGGGTTGGAACATTTCTGTGTGGAGTTTGCATGTTCTCCCTGTGCTGCGTGGGTTTACTCCGGGGGCTCCGGTTTCCTCCCACAATCCAAAGACATGCATGTTAGGTTAATTGGCTGTTCTAAATTGTCCCTAGATATCTGTTTCCTATAGGCCCTTAGAATAGAGGGTTAGTATTAGTGAAAGCGCTTTGAGTGGTCTTTGTGACTAGAAAAGTGCTATACAAGTGCAGGTTAGTTAGGTAGCGCCAAGGTGCTGACACGCCAGGATTTTCACCAACGAAGAAACAGTGGACTTCTTCACAAAGTTTATCTACAAATAGAGTCCATTTCTGCTGTTTGACTTCCCGGTTTTCACTCCTTTTCCACAAAGATGCTGCTGCTGTTAGCGAGACACTTCCTGCTGACTGACTGGAAAGCTTGTGTAGGCGGGGCACTTCTAAACTCCGCGTGGATGACGGCCACGCGTGTTGTTCGTGTGTTCGCTTGTGGAAAGTCATTGCTTCATGTATTTTCCTTAAATTCATATCTCCATCTTGGCGCAGCGGTAAATTTTCAGGTGTGGCGGGCTGCCACTGAGAAATGTTACCAGAGGAAACCCTGCTGTGGTACAGGTGAGCAGGGAATCTGTTTACCTGCTTTAAGCCATCTCTGCCCTACTTGGGTTTAAAACGGGTGAGCAGGTTTCAGTAACACTGGTGGTGTTCATAGGCACAATTATGTAAAAAAAATGTCACAAATTTATGAGAAAAAATGGGAGAATTTAAAGTTTCCAAAAAAAATAATAGGACATTTATGAGAAAAAAGTCACAAATTTATGAGAAAAAAAAGTGAAAATTTAGGACAAAAAAAAGTTAGTTTTGCAAGGAAAAAAGTAAAATTACTTCAATAGAGTTCCAAACTCACAAGAAAAATTTAGCAACTTTACAATAAAAAAGGTCAAATTTATGAGGAAAAAATTAGAAAAACTGCAAATTCAAAAAAGTAGTAAATGTATGATTAAATAAGTTGGAAAATTTGTGCGAAAACAGTCCCAAATTTATGAGGAAAAGCTGTGAGTTTATAGTAAAAAAAAAAGTTGAAAATTCTTGAGAAAGGTCTAAATTTACAAGGAAAATGTCACAAATTTATGGGAAAAAGTCATAAATTTACAAGGAAAAATGTCACAAATTTATGGGAAAAGTTGCAGGACTACAGTAAAAAAGTGCCAAATTTATGAGTACGTTCCCAAATTACAAGAAAAAAGTCAGCAAATCTGCAAGAAAAAAGTCACAATTTCATAAGAAAAACTAACAAATTTATGAGAAAATGGTTGGACGTTTACAGTAAAAAAGGTCTAACTTGATGAGAAATTGTGGTGATTCGCTCTGCCTGCCTTTTACCTGATTCTCCACTGCTGCGCGCACACCTGCTCTCCTCATCAACTGTCCTATTTAAGCCATGCTGCCCGCAGGTCTGCACGGAGTCATCTTTCTCCCTGGTCTGTTGAGACCGGCACACCACTTCGTCTATCTCCAGAGATTCCTTCTTTTCTTCGTCGTCCTCCAGAGATTCCTTCTTGTCATCGTCATTCTCCAGAGAAGCCTTCTCTCCCTCGTTGTTCACCTGGGAGCATTCACTCCCTCACGACAAGTAAGCCATCTTCTCCTTCATCACCATTCTATGCTCTGCTTCCCTGTGCACAGGTGGAAATCCATGGTGGAGGACTTCTTCCTCCTGGCGGCGGACTGAGCCTACACTACACCTCAACAGCTTCTCCACTGATTCCATCTGCAACTGGGCTTGAAGACGCTGTCTCCCTGGCCGGAGCCTTTGGGGCCAAGCCTGAGCTGTGCACCATCTCGTCGACAGTAAGACCTAACATAACTGAACGTTGTCTCCAGAGTGTTGACACTAGTCCTCCCTGTCTCTGCTCTTTCATAGAGTTGCCAGGCTGTATGGTGCTCTGCTCGCCCCGGCTGCTACATTTACACATACACGCACACACCCACACACTCACTACACAATAAAGATAATTGAGTTTACGGTTGAGTCTGTGTCTGCTTACTGGGTCCTGAATCATGTCAGTATGACTCCATCAGAACGACCCAGCAGACAATGCGCTAGCGCACAAGGTTAACATCTTAGAGGCTCGAGTAGATCAGTTATCACACCAACAACAGGTTATACTCACTCAGCTGATCCAGATTAACTCCTGCTTGGATCGCCTGTCTGGTCCTCAGCCCTTTCCTCTGGCTTCGGGTAGCTCTACCGCCCCCGCTAGCTCCCATCCTGCTCCATCTCCACCATCCCGGCTGACACCAATTCCCACATCCACACGCTTCAATGGTAAGCTAGAGGAAGCTAGGGGATTTTGGTTGCAATGTGGGATAGTCTTCCAGCAGGTGCCAGGGGATTTTCCCACCAGTCATAGCCGCATAGGCTATGTAGTAAATCTTCTGGAGGGACGGGCATTAGCCTGGGCTTACGCAGTGATGGCTAGGACTGATTATGCAACTTTAACTTATGACCAGTTTGTCAGTGAGTTTAACGAGGTGTTTTGACCACTCCGACCGTGACAGTGTGCTTACCTCCCAGCTACTTAACTTGAGGCAAGGGAGCAAATCTGTAGCCGACTACACTGTAGACTTCCAGGTGGTAGCCACGGAGATGGGTGGGAGGACGCCTCCCTTTGCAGCATCTTTGTCCAAAGTTTTAGCCCAAGCCTGAGGGATGAACTAGCCCATTTAGAAAAGCCCAGTAAGTTAACCGAGCTTATCTCTCTAGCCATTAGCCTTGACAATCAGTTAAGGGAGCGGGCCAATGAGCGTAAGGCTTCCGGTCGCTCAGGCACCCAGTTTCGCTGCTCCCCGCAGCTCCCCCTGTTGGCCCTACCTCTCTTTGATTCTGTAGACTCCCCTGAGCCAATGGTAGTTGGGCAATCCAAGTTACCGCTAGTGGAGAAACAGCGCCACCAAGAGTTAGGACTATGCCTTTGTTTCAGTGAGGAGCATGAGGTTGCCACTTGTCCCACACGGCCAAAAGAGGGAGTCCGTGCGTCGCAGTAGGGGGACTCACGGACTTACCCCAAAACAATCACCTCACTAGATTCCTGTTACCCATCCACTTTGTTCATAATGAGGTTGAGATAACCACACATGCTCTTATTGATTCTGGGGCCGAGCAGAGCTTCATTTTGGGAGAACTGGCAACCCGATTGGGGCTTCCTTGTCACCAATTAGAGACGCCCCTTAAACTTATCACTCAGTTCAAAGCCCCACTGGCCGTGGTGTCCAAACAGACTGCTCCATTATCAGTTACTGTGTCTGGAAATCATCATGAGCAGCTCAGGTTGTTTGTACTTCCGGTTTCCACCTCCCCGGTTATCCTAGGTTACCCCTGGCTCTGGTTGCACAACCCCACGATTGACTGGCCCTCCGGAAACTTGGTCTCTTGGAGCTCGTTTTGTCTCAGCGCTTGCCTTCAGTCTGCTGCTTGCTCGCCATCCGTGCCTCTCAGTGTCCTTAATACACCTCCTCCCGACCTGTCCAAGGTTCCCCCGGAATACCACGACCTGGGGGCTGCCTTTAGTAAGACCCAAGCCCTACCCCCCCCCCCCACTGCCCATATGACTGTGCCATCAACCTCTGGTCCCGAGCCCCATTACCATCTAGTCGGCGTTACAGCATGTCAGCTCCGGAGCGGGAGGCTATGGAAACTTATATCAAGGAGTCCTTGAATTCGGGCATAATTTGGCCTTCGTCCTCAGCTGTGGGGGCGGGATTCTTCTTCGTGGGCAAGAAGGATGGCTCACTGAGACCGTGTATCAACTTCCGAGAGTTCAATAATATCACCATCAAGGATAAATACACCCTTCCATTCATCAACACGGCATTTGACTCCCTCCGGGGCGCCTCCTGGTCGATCAAATTTTAGACCTCCGCAACGCCTACCATCTGGTGTGGATCCGGGAGGGTGATGAATGGAAGACAGGATTCCGGACCCCTAGCAGCCATTTCGAATACCTTGTCATGCCATTTGAACTGACCAACGCCCCCACTGTTTTCCAACGGCTGATCAACGACGTGTTGAGGGATTTTTTGGGCTCATTTTTCTTTGTGTATTTTGATGATATCTTGATTTTTTCCCAGTCCCTTGATGAACACCGGGTGCACGTGAGGCAGGTCTTGCAGTGGTTCCTGGAGAACAAGTTGTTTGTGAAGGCGGAGAAATGTGAATTCCACACGTCAACCACGTCATTCCTGGGCATCATCATTTCACATAACAAAGTCATTGTGGACCCGGGCAAGGTAAAAGCAGTGGTAGAATGGCCAACGCCCTCCTTTTGGAAGCAGCTACAACAGTTTCTAGGATTTGCCAACTTCTACCGCTGCTTCATTAAAAACTACAGCATTACTGCCCTTCCTCTCACTCGTCTCACCTCCTCCAAGATGCCCTTCCAGTGGATGGAGGAGGCTGAGGCGGCCTTTGTGAAGTTAAAATCTTAATTTGCCTCTCCCCCGATCTTGGAGCAGGTGGATCCCGCGCTGCAGTGCCTGGTTGAAGTGGAAGCTTCGGACTCGCCCCTGCGTGTTCTTCTCCCACCGCCTCTCCCCGGCAGAGAGGAACTATAACATCGGGGACAGGGAGCTCCTAGCAGTCAAGCTGGCACTGGAGGAGTGGCGCCATTGGCTGGAGGGGGCCGCCCAGCCATTCATCGTCTGGACGGACCATAAGAACTTGGAATACCTCAGGACGGCTAAACGTCTGAACGCGTGCCAGGCCCGTTGGCCCCTGTTTTTTGGCCATTTTGACTTCACGATCACCTACCAAGAACACCAAGCTTGATGCCTTATCTAGGCAATTCGCCTCAGATGCTGCGGAGGTATCGGAACACCCCATCATTCCCCCGTTGTGCATCGTTGGTCCCCTCTCATGGGGTATCAAGGAGAAGGTCCTGAGAGCACAGGAGACCGAGGCAGACCTGGGCGGGGGACCAGAGGGGAAGCTGTTTGTTCCACCTGCCGTCCATGGCAAGTTGGTTAATTGGGCCCACTCCTCCAAGCTTTTGTGCCACCCGGGGATGGCACGCACTGTGGCACTTCTGCAGAGGACCTTTTGGTAGCCTGTCCCCAGTGCACCACCAGCAAGACATCCTCCTCTCCTCCATGGGCCTGCTTCATCCTCTCCCTATCCCTGGCAGGCCCTGGTCCCATGTGGCCTTGGACTTTGTCACCGGCCTCCCATCCTCTAACAACTACACCATCATCCTCACCATTGTGGGCAGGTTTTCTAAGGCAGCCCATTTCGTCCCCCTGCAGGGTCTGCCCATGGCGAATGAGACAATGGATCTGATCGTCCTCCATGTGGTGAGGCTGCATGGCATCCCTCTGGACACTGTGTCCGACCGGGGGCCCCAGTTTGTTTCACAGGTGTGGATGGCCTTCTGCAACGCCATCGGGGCTACGGTGAGTCTGTCATCGGGGTATCACCCGCAGAGCAACGGGCAATGTGAGCGTGCCAATCAGGAACTGGAGGCAGCGCTACGGTGCGTCACCACCACCAACCCAGCTTCCTGGAGCACCCACCTGCCATGGATTGAGTACGCTCCTTCTCCAAACTGAAACCGAACTGACGCTGCATCCTTGCTGGATCCCGATCGGGCCAGCGCTGCACCCACGATGGACCCCGGCTGGGCCGGAACAGCACCCATGATGGACCCCAACTGGGCTGGCGCAGCACCAGGGATGACCTCCAAGCATGAACCTGGAACCTCCAAGATGACGACTGGAACAGGCTCTATCACCGGTGACCCTGGGAGAAGGCTCAGAGGAAGAAAGAAAACCGGGATCAGAATCACTGGCAGCGGCAGAGCCCGGCAAGACAAGCTCGGATGCAGCGATCGACAGCACCTGGCTCGTTTCCCCAAGAGACAGGCAATAATTCTCCAGAATAGAGAAGAGAAAAACAAAATAGAGCACTTGCCTGATCTTGGGCTCTAACGCCGTCCAGGACTTCGGCGATCCAGGTTCCATGAGCAGGAGGTCCACTCCTGGTTCCCACTCGACTGCGGCGGGCTCCGCAGCCGGCATGATGGTCCTCACAGTCTGGGGATTCCCTGGTGCTGAAGTCCATGCCGAAGGCCTGCACGGCGTGGTGGCAGGGGATCCGTGGCCTGCTGGGTCGAACTGCTCCTCCATGAAGACCCGGGGACACTTAATTGTCGGCACAAGCTCCAACTGGCAGTCCGCCCTCCTCCTCTGCCCTTGACGTGGCTGTGGGGCTGGTACCAGGATCTCCAGGGCCACAGGCTCCTTCCTCGTCCGGCGGTGTATTCCTGGCACCAGGGAATGCTCAGGGGAAGGAGACACAGAGGACACAGGTTCACAATTAATGACTGCAGCAGGTGGAGGAAGCTCGGGGGACTGTGGGCCCCGAACTCCACCCCCAGGAGTCAGACAAGGCAATTCATAATATCAAGGAAAAGAATGAAATAGCACTTGCCTGCTCAACTCAAGGCTGATGGAAACTGCTGCAGTGGGCTTGGTTCTTTCCTTTCCCCTTTGGATGGTGACGAAGGGCTCCCCCGAGAAGACGAAGAGGAGCTACTCGCACAGGATCAGGAACAGGGACAGCCGGAGTCGGACTCCTGGAGCACACAGCAACTGGGGAGAGTTTGAGGAGGAGGGAGATGCAGCCGAGACAGTCCGGGGACGAGGAGCTGATGGAACAGCGGAAAGAGAAGACCCGGAGGCAGAGGCTGCTGTCTTTCCCTTTCGTTGTGACGCAGTGGCAACAGCTGGCTGAGAGGCAGAGTTCTTTCGGCTACCCGGAACTGGATCCAGACGGGGATCTTGCTGAGGCTTATTACAAGCAGGGTGACGACGTTTACCGGCAGAGGGCGAGGCAAAGGTTAGGTCTGGGAAACGCTGCTCCTACGCGGAGACAGAGGCTAGCAGATCAGCGTACTCGGGGTAATCACGGAGTTCGGGACTGACCTCCACCAGTCAGACTGCCGCCACCACATGCTTCATAATCTGAGTAGGATGGACGGCGGAGCGAGCCTCAGCCACACGGTCCCGGATGAGCTCAGCTGTCCACTGCATCTCTTCTGGGGGAATCCTGGCTGATCTCCTCCTCCGCTGTGGACGGGAACGGCACCTGGGTGACGTGGACTCCTGGGCTGGATGGGTAACAGGAACTGGATCCTGCGGCGAGGGATGAGGATGCCTCGCCTTCAGCTTCCCGCCTGAATTCCCCTCCGGTCAACGGTTCTTCTCCCGGAGTGCCGTGATTTCCGCCATCCTCGTCCTGACCTCGGCGTGGACAGCATGGCGAGGATTGCGGTTAATAGCCACCTCTGCGAGTTCCAAGTACCAGCGTGGGCCGTCAGGAGTGACTTTGCGATGAGCGTTGGAGAGCAGGCCATCTAGCTCAATTAGGAACATGATCAGCTCGTAGCCCAAGCTCCCAGAATAGCCCTTTCCTGGTGACGCCATCTCCTAACACGCTGGTACACGGAAAAAGGAAAAACTACAAGCCCAACACAAACTCATGGTGACCGGCGTCCCGTTTTGGCTGCGACCTACTGTCATGGATGGCCCTCGCCGGCCATTAATGAGATGCTATAGGCCAGCCGATCAGTTTGCATATGTATTAACAAAGGATACAAAATGACTAAAGAACACGTGGGGCAAAAACATGAACAATGACTATGACTAAGACTATGAACACAGGATACAGACTCTGAGGAAAACACTTACTGAGACACGATGAATCAAAGGGTTGACTGGAGCCGGGGTTAGGGACTCCAGCCAAATGTTGTGGAGAACCAACGTTATGCAAGGTCACAGCGAGGAGTGAGTCTCAGCTGTTCCCTTAAGTAATACCTCAGGACTAATCAGGCAAGGAGAAAGTAATCAATGAAATGTGATCCAGCTGTCACGGAGCGGCTCGGCTCTGACAGCCGGAAGTCCCGCCGTGACACTGTCACAATAAAAGCCCTGGAAGGCCATATGACAGCAGAACGGAGAAAATACCAAACAGCCCGAGCGCGGACAGAATCATTGCTCAGACCATGACAGATAAAGTCAATTATTGACATGTAGGAGAGTGACGAATGCTTCCCCATTTCAGGGAGATGTGATTGTGTGTTTGTTTAGAAAGTTTACTTTGATAAGACTTTTTTTCCCAGGTGGCATTTAAGAAGATGAGCATCACTTTCCCACAGGGGCCATTAGCTGTAGCACAGAGCCTGTTCAACGGAGCTCATGTGGGCAGCCTTGGACTTGGCCCACAGAAGGAGCAGGTGGAACCCAACAAAAACACTCCCACCAACAGGCATGCTCCCCAGCCAGTGTGTCGACGTGGACCCCACCAAAGCTTCAGCTGGGCTGTCTTCTGGCTCCATGTGGGTTTGTTCCCAGATTCCATGTTGGTCCATCTGTGTTTGCCCACATGGACTTTACCTGTTTTACTATTTTCATCTTTTTTTTCCACATAAATTTGCTCTTTTCTTTTAAGTTTGTGACTTTTTCTTTTAAATTTGCTAAATTTTTATTTTAAGTTTGTAACTTGTTGATGTAATTTTATTATTTTTTTCTTTGTAAAGTTGCAAGTTTCAACTTGCAAATTTTTTCTCATAAATTTTCAGGTTTTTCTTTCTCAGGAATTTGTCATTCATTTTCTCATAAACTTCCACATTTTTTCTCCTAAATCTGTGACTTTTTTCTTGTAATATTACCTCTGGTGCCAGTAGGGCCAGCCTGGAACCCACAGGCAAACCCACATGGGACCCATAAGACAGTCCAGATTTAACCTTTGGTGGGGCCCACATGGACATGTTTGCTGGGTGCACATTCCTGAAAGACAATAATAATAATGGCACTGGGTTGAGGCATGGCTCCAGTGAGTGGGTTTCTGCCATGTTTTCTATATGACATTACAGAATGTTGTGCAGCGCTCCTGCTGCTGCTCCACCTCCTTACATCAGAAAGTATTGATCTTCACATGTGTCTGCGTCACACACACGTACCCCGCCTCTTGTCTGTTGCTGTGAGGTCCTTGTGTGCATGTATGTGTGTACACATACACAGCACTGCACTTGTGTGACATGTGAAGATTTTGTTTTGTAGCACCTTAACTCTGCTCTTCAGCATATCCACTTTACATTGCAGTTGTTCTTCTCATGTATGATTGTTTGTTTGTGTTGTTCTTTTTTCTTCTTGTTCTTCTTCTTCTTCTTCTTCTTCTTCTTCTTTTAGATTTGATTGGCGGTTGGCAACCAGCATACAGGTGCATTACCGTCACTGACTAGATTATCATCACTTTTTTGACCCACCGGGGGACTACAGATGCAAATTAGCGGTATTGCTAAATCTGGCATACTAACATTTGTATTAATGTTCATTAGAATGTAATGTCCCTTTCAAATAAACATTAAACCAAACATTACTGTCAGAGTAACGTGGTTTAGAAGATAGCTGACAGACACTCTTGTTCACTTATACTCTATATTTAGCTTTGTCTGCATAGTCATGGATGTGCCTGGTCATGATAAACAAGGAGGCAAGAGGAGGATCTGAAGACACATAAATACAGTAATACTGTATATGAATACTGTATGTTAATTCCTGGCTGGTTGCAGACTATCTTTATACACAGTAATACAAAAGGACAGAACAATACTGTTAGAGTAATGATAATTTAAATTTGATTTAGTAATTTATAAGCATGTAGAAAAAGCATTTCACAAAGAATAACACTAGAAATGTCCTTAATTTCTTCCAAGATTAAAATGTCACGTCCCAGTAATTATTCAGTAATTCATGCAGGCAGTCCCTGCTGCAAGCTTTGGGCTGCTCTCATGTTCCAGGTTTGTTAGCATGTGGTCCTGGAGAGCAGACTCAGTCATGGAGTCCTGATTATCAGGGCAGGGATAATTAAAATACCACAAACTTCATGAACTTTAAAACTGTACCACTTGGATGACGTTTTAAAATGTTATTGTTTAGTATCTACAATAGTATGCTTGCAAATTTATTTTGAACTTTAATTTTTGAAATATTTATTTGTCTCACATGGTTATTGATTGTAAGCTACAAGGTCACACATGGACAAAGAAACAATGATGACTTTCATTTTATCGCTCACTATCAAACCTCAAAGTTAGAAGATGTTGGCTAGACTACACTTAAGCTAATTTGTCTCATGCAGCAGGACCTAAGCTAAGCTCAGCTCTTCATCATGTTTGTGGTCGTGTTGTCATTGGGAGTGTTTTTATAAGTGGAACTGGGAAGTAAATATAACAGGTGTAGTGAAGTTCTAGCAGTGCTAAGTAGCACCTGAGCAAAGCTTCGCAACATCCCTTGCTAACCATCGCTGCTACCATTATCTAGGAACTTACCATGCTACCCTTGTTTAGATATAATTGTACTGAAATAGTACAATTATATCTAATTAATTATATCTAATTAATAGTACAATTATATATTACCGGAGTGTGGCTCAGTTGGTAGAGCATCCGCCCCACACCTGGGAGGCAGGGGTTCAAATCCCGGCCGGGTCATGCCGAAGACCATATAAAAGTGGAACTTCCTGCCATCCAGCTTGGTGCTCAGCAATAAATGGAATGGAGGAGGGAACTCTGTGGCGGCGCCTTGCATGGCAGCGGCCCTCTGATTCTGCACTTGGGGTGTGTGTGATTTACACTGTAGATAGGTAAAGCACAATCTCGTTCTGCTGTACATGATTGGTTGTACGGTTGAATGACAATAAGGGTGATAAAAAAGAAAAAATTAAAAAAAATTAATGACCTTCAGACTACAGTACCGTTCAAAAGTTTGGGGTCACCCAGACAATTATTTTGTGTTTTCCATGAAAATTCACACTTATTTACCACCATGAGTTGTAAAATGAATAGAAAATATAGTCAAGACATTGACAAGGTGAGAAATAATGATTTGTATTTGAAATAATAATTTTTCCAGATACTCAACCTGTTCAAAGGAAGGTCAGTTTTATAGCTTCTCTAACCAGCTAAACTGTTTTCAGCTGTGCTAACATGATTGCACAAGGGTTTTCTAATCATCCATTAGCCTTCTGATCCAATGAGCAAACACAATGCACCATTAGAACACTGGAGTGATAGTTGCTGGAAATGGGCCTCTATACACCTATGTAGATATTGCACCAAAAACCAGACATTTGCAGCTAGAATAGTCATTTACCACATTAGCAATGTATATTAGATATTAGAGTGTATTTCTGATTAGTTTAAAGTTATCTTCATTGAAAAAACAGTGCTTTTCTTTCAAAAATAAGGAAATTTCTAAGTGACCCCAAACTTTTGAACAGTAGTGTAGATTAAAGACTTGTAAATGTCACAGTATCTTTTGTTTGTTGCTCGAAGATCATTTAATTGCAGTTGTATGAAACTACATTATGTAGGTAATTGGTAGCCAATAGCCCCCCTTTTTTAAAGGTCAAGGAACAGTTTTTAAATTAGATTATTTAAAGACTATTTTAAAAAATCATTTAATATGAATAAATGCAGTGGCTAATATAAGTATTGAACACCATTTTTGTCAGTAAATATAACCACTTGTGGAGAGCTTCAGAAACACCTAGTACAATTGTTTCAAAGAAAACAATAAGTAATGCACTCAACCGCCAGGGCCTGTATGTATGCTCACAACATGAGACTCCACTGATGAAGGAAAAGCACATTGAAGCTTGTTTAAAGTTTGCGGCACAACATTTGGACAAGCCTGTTAAATACTGGGAGAATATAGTCTGGTCAGATGAGGCCAAAACTGAATTCTTTGGATGCCACAATACACATCACATTTAAAGGAGCAATGACACTGCACATCACCCCAAAAACAGCATACCAACAGTGAAGTTTGGAGGTGGGAACATCATGATGGTGATTTCTTCACCTGTGTGGATTGCATGGGTTGTTGCTTACATTTGATGAAAATTTCATTACAATAGCCCATTAGAAATATATTTGTAAAATGGTGACATGTTTAATACTTCTTTTACCTGCTGTATGAAACTAAAGTCAGTTAACACATTTTATGTACAGTGCATTGTGAATTTGGGGCAAGTTTTTCTTTTTTTTTTTTTTTTATCTGTCAACCTCTCCATTGAATACATCTGTCGTACCAATATTAGAGCAACTAGCACTACTACCTGGCTGTTTATTACCTCCACCCAGGAGGTTATGTTTTTCTGGTGTTGGTTTGTTATTCTGTTAGCATCATTACTTGATGATGAATGGATTTTGAGGAAATTTTCAGGAATGGTGTGTAATGGCACAGGGAACATGATTAGATGTTGGTGATGATCTGAAAGGGCATACCTCCACCGAGGGTGGAGCAGGTTTACACAAAAAACTACTGGATGGATTTGGATGAAATTTTCACCACAGGCGGCTCTTGGGCTACACACGAACCCATTACATTTTGGTGATGATCCATGAATGCATACCTCCACCAAGGTTCAGTGTCCTAGCAATGGTTTTGCAGGATTACGCAAAAACTACTGGATTGATTTTTACCTCTGCCAAGATTTTTTCCTAAGGCCGATATGCAGTGGCAGAGCGGCGTTTGGGTGAACAAAAGTTTTGGTGGACTTTTTTTTTTTTTTAAATGTGTTTGTTTCAAAGAAATGTCAAACAAAAAAATCACGCAGTTGTTATAAACTCTTTTTTTTTTACAGTGTTGCACAACTCCAAATTTGGCAGGATGACAGTCCCCGAGTGTTCAGCTGTATTATAAAGACACAAATACTGACTTGCAGATAGATATTAAATTGCAGTTATTTGCCATTCTACACTGTATGACAGAATGCAATAATAATTAATTAGTCCAGGGTCCCCCAGGTCACCTTCAGCATGTCTCTCACTCATTAGAACAGCCATTTGTGTGCATGTAGGCAACATGTGTGTGAATACTGACCAGAATGAATGCCAGCTCTGAAATCAATAAGCAGGTGTGGAGAGTGGTGGGGTGGTGGTAATCCATTTTTAATAGAATATTCAGCAGGAAGTGGGGCCTCAAAAGGGCCGTGCTTTACAGCTCTAAATATAGCTTCACAAAGCTGTGAGTTTGTGCATTTTTAATGCAGCAAGAGGGGAGAAAATGTCTAACTTTTGTTCTGTGCATCACACTCCCTCTGACTGGATGCTTTGTGGTATTCTGGTGTGCTGCACGTCATAAAGCACTTGTGAAGCGATTTGACATCGAGTGTGAGAGTGTGACAGCAGTGTTTTTTTCTTGTTATTTAAAGAAACATTTGGACGGATGTGGGTTTTCAGTGACAGCTGTGTCAAATATGAATCATTTAGAAAAATGTAAAAACATTAAAAAGGTATTTGATTGGAACATTGGCTCTGTCTAATTAGGACAATTCTGTGCTCGGTTATCTTCTTCATCTTCTAGTCATTCCAAATGGGAATCTTAGCATCTTCAACTCTGCCACCTCTGTAGCATCCATACTTAGGCAATGATGAGTTAATACTGAACTCAGTTTATGGAGCTTTATTAGAATACTATATATATACACTCACCGGCCACTTTATTAGGTACACCTGTCCAACTGCTCGCTAACACTTAATTTCTAATCAGCCAATCACATGGCGGCAACTCAGTGCATTTAGGCATGTAGACATGGTCAAGACAATCTCCTGCAGTTCAAACCGAGCATCAGTATGGGGAAGAAAGGTGATTTGAGTGACTTTGAACGTGGCATGGTTGTTGGTGCCAGAAGGGCTGGTCTGAGTATTTCAGAAACTGCTGATCTACTGGGATTTTCACGCACAACCATCTCTAGGGTTTACAGAGAATGGTCCGAAAAAGAAAAAATATCCAGTGAGCGGCAGTTCTGTGGGCGGAAATGCCTTGTTGATGCCAGAGGTCAGAGGAGAATGGCCAGACTGGTTCGAGCTGATAGAAAGGCAACAGTGACTCAAATAACCACCCGTTACAACCAAGGTAGGCAGAAGAGCATCTCTGAACGCACAGTACGTCGAACTTTGAGGCAGATGGGCTACAGCAGCAGAAGACCACGCCGGGTGCCACTCCTTTCAGCTAAGAACAGGAAACTGAGGCTACAATTTGTACAAGCTCATCGAAATTGGACAATAGAAGATTGGAAAAACGTTGCCTGGTCTGATGAGTCTCGATTTCTGCTGCGACATTCGGATGGTAGGGTCAGAATTTGGCGTCAACAACATGAAAGCATGGATCCATCCTGCCTTGTATCAATGGTTCAGGCTGGTGGTGGTGGTGTAATGGTGTGGGGAATATTTTCTTGGCACTCTTTGGGCCCCTTGGTACCAATTGAGCATCGTTGCAACGCTACAGCCTACCTGAGTATTGTTGCTGACCATGTCCATCCCTTTATGACCACAATGTACCCAACTTCTGATGGCTACTTTCAGCAGGATAATGCGCCATGTCATAAAGCTGGAATCATCTCAGACTGGTTTCTTGAACATGACAATGAGTTCACTGTACTCAAATGGCCTCCACAGTCACCAGATCTCAATCCAATAGAGCATCTTTGGGATGTGGTGGAACGGGAGATTCGCATCATGGATGTGCAGCCGACAAATCTGCGCCAACTGTGTGAAGCCATCATGTCAATATGGACCAAACTCTCTGAGGAATGCTTCCAGCACCTTGTTGAATCTATGCCACGAAGAATTGAGACAGTTCTGAAGGCAAAAGGGGGTCCAACCCGTTACTAGCATGGTGTACCTAATAAAGTGGCCGGTATCTATCTATCTATAGATAGATAACTTTATTGTCTGTCTCAGTCAGTGACAGAAATTCTTCTTAGACACGGCTACAACAATATAGCACATTCAACAACATTATACAATGTAGGCTTACGGCACTCGCCTGCAGGCCAGGTGTCTCCACGACAAAAGAGGACTAGCCTCTTCCACCCACCTCCTTTATACTAAGAGTGGTGTCACCACCGGAAACCGGCAGTTGACCACCCTAGTCCATTCTCCGTCCAACCTGGCCGCCATCTTACTAATACCAGCCTTTACATACATAACATTCTCCCCCCACTTCAAAAAGCATACAGATAACCCACCCATATTTGTCTCCCAACTTACACTCTAAAATAAAATATGTAAAAAAGAAACAAACTGCCTATCCATTCATACAAATAAGGCTGGGTAAACTGCCAGCGCCCCCTACATGGCTAGGCGGGTTTTTCTACCACCATACTTAAAGCAGTCCAACTCAAAAGAAAAGTCATGTTTCTAACTAAAACAGTCCCTTAGAGCAGCTCTCCATTAACACAAAAAATACAACACACATTAGACATACCGCTGGCGGCCCCCACCCCAGCACCCACCCCACACTTGGCACACAGTAAACAACATTTGTTGGGTAAACTAGGCATCATAAATTATCAATTAATAGCATCAAATAACCCAATTACAAATTACTTTTCTACTTCCTCAACTCTCTATCTTTCAAATCCAATTCAATTCACTTTCACCATGAACACAGAATGAATTTACTGGTCACTAAAACATCCTTAGCCATTAAAATGTAGTCCTTGTGGCTTATATTAATCATATATTCCATACCTACATATGTATAGACATATTAGAATGTTTAGTGATTACATATGTGGAATGACCTCACGCCTCAGAACAGGACAAGAGGTCTCAACCGCCAGCAAGGATCAAAGAACACACGGAGTCGCAGCAGTGGAGACCGGATCGAACTCCCTGACCACCCAGGGTCAGGTGGAGGAGAGGGAGGACAATGGAGGGGGGATTATGTTAATGCGGGATGTCGGCTTTGATATGCAATGTCTTTTGTTGAGTGTGGGTATAAGTATGAAGGTCTGACTGCGCTCGACCTCTTATTCTGCTTCTGCACCGAGATGAGACTTGTTACGGAGGTGAAGCTGATATTAAACTTTGATTTATAAAATCACATTGCTTCTTCATTTCAAGCTCCCTACACTGGTGACCAGACGTGCGGATGGAACAGAGACGTTCTCCCGCGATGAACTCATCGGAGGCAACCCAGGCAAGCGCCAGCGCCCATGCAGACAGGGGAACGGATGGAAGACGTTCCCCCACGGCAGAATCCACAGAGAGGGCTCAATCGAGCACCATCCCCAGCTCCGCCGTGAGAGCAGAAGAAAGGCGCTCTCACCCGGTGGACACATCAGAGACGGCCCACACAAGCGCCGTCACCGTCAAGCTGCCAGAATTCTGGCAAAACGACCCGAGCTCGTGGTTTCAGCAAGCTGAGGCTCAGTTTGCACTGGCAGGCATAACGGCGGACGAGACAAAGTTTTACCACATCGTCGCCAAACTCGACGCTGCCACGCATAAATGCGCGCGGAGCGTAATTCAACAACCGCCCGCCCACGACAAATACAGGGAACTAAAGGCGTCCATCATTGAGAACTTTGTCCCCTCAGCCGAGGAGAGAGCAGAGAAGGTTCTGGCGATCTACGGCCACAGAGGATGCAGACCAAAGGCCCTCATGGAGGACATGCTGCAGCTTAAGGAAGCGGACAACGACAACTTCCTTTTCCAGCATATCTTCCTCAGCACTCTGCCGCCACACATGAGAGGGACACTGACCAACATGCGGTGCAGCACCCAGCAGGACTTCCGCGCGCTGGCCCGAGAAGCACAGCAGCTCATCAACGCCTGTGGCGATCAGATGGCCACAGCAGCATCTGCAGATTTCAGCGCAGAGGCCCAGAGCAGCGGAAAACCTCAGACAGTGGAGCAGAGCCCGCCCACTACTGCAGCGACGCGACCAAGACGCAGCAAGCAGAACGACCTCTGCTATTTTCATCAACGTTTCGCCGAGAGGGCACACAAATGCGTGCCCCCCTGCAAATTCAAGAAACGGTTAGCAGCTATGGCTCTCGGCGAGACGAATAAGCTGCTTTATGTGACTGACGGACACACCGGGAGATGGTTCCTCATCGACACCGGAGCTCAGGTGAACTTCATCACCCCTTCCCCCGCAGACCGGGCCATGGGACCCCGGGGAAATGGAGCGATGGCAGCCAACGGCTCGATCATCGACACTTTCGGTGAAAGGGACCTGCCTCTTCTCATCCACGGCCGCAACTATAGATGGACATTTATTATAGCTGCGGTGAGTTTTAACTTGTTGGGCGCCGACTTTTTGTGTGCACATGGGTTATTAGTCGATCTTGCAAATAGACGCTTGGTTAATGCACTATCATTTGCTTCTATCCCCTGCTCAGCTCGAGTTTCTCCACCACCCGTGCAAGCCAGCGTCACTACAGCAGAGCAGGAGGTAAGTTTGACCAACTCCTCACCCAATTTCCAGCACTCACAGTTCCAAAATTTTCAGCAACAGCAGCGAAACACGGGGTTGAACACTTCATTCCCACAATAGGCCCACCCGTGTTTGCCAAAGCTCGGCGCTTAGACGCGACCAAGCTCGCCATAGCATGGGACGAGTTTGCCAGCCTGGAAAAATTAGGCATTATTAGGCGCTCGAAAAGCCCTTGGGCATCACCACTACACATGGTCCCGAAAACCGACGGTTCTTGGAGACCTTGCGGCGATTACCGCAGATTAAACAATGCGACAGCGCATGACCGCTACCCAATCCCTCACATCCAAGATTTTTCACTACATCTGGCGGGTGCGCGCATTTTCTCTAAAATAGACCTGGTCCGCAGCTATCACCAAGTCCCCGTTCGAGCGGAAGACATTCCTAAAACGGCTGTAATAACCCCTTTTGTTTTTTTTGAATTTTTGCGAATGCCGTTCGGCCTCAAAGGCGCTGCTCAAACTTTTCAGCATATGATGGACGTGGTATTACGCGACCTCCCCTTCGTGTTCGTCTACCTCGACGATATACTGGTAGCCAGCCTGTCAGAGGAAGAACACGAACAACACCTCGCTACAGTTTTTCAGAGACTAGAAGAGCACGGGTTAATAATCAACCTAGCCAAATGCCGATTTGGCGTGTCACAAATTGATTTTTTGGGACACAGAGTTTCACCAGAGGGGGCAGTCCCATTGCCAGACAAAGTCCGCGCGATAAAAAATTTTCCACGACCACAAACGGTCAGATCGCTGCAAGAATTTTTGGGAATGGTGAATTTTTACAACCGCTTCCTCCCCCGCGCAGCTCAACTCATGCAGCCCCTGTATGCCGCGCTCAGAAAACAAAAGCCTTCCAACACGGTCGAATGGACCCCGGAGCGCGAACGCGCCTTCGCGGAAGTAAAAAGTGCTCTAGCGAATGCCACATTGTTGGTTCACCCCGATCCCTCGGCCCGCATAGCGTTAACCACAGACGCTTCAGACCTGGCCATAGGGGCAGTCGTGGAACAACATGTTGGCGGAACCTGGCAACCTTTAGCATTTTTTAGCAAATCTTTAAACCAAACCGAGCGCAAATACAGCACTTTTGACAGGGAGCTGCTAGCGCTTCATTTATCCATCCGCCACTTTCAGTTCTAGTTAGAAGGGCGGCGTTTCACGGCTTTTGTAGACCACAAACCGCTCACTTTTGCGATGGCTAAAATTTCAGAACCATGGTCAGGCAGGCAACAAAGACAGCTAGCTGCAATTTCAGAGTTCACAACAGACATTCGACATGTGGCAGGCAAACTTAACCTGGTAGCAGACTGCCTCTCTCGCGCTGTGACATCGCCAGAGCATGAGGAGACAGATTATACTACCTCAGCCGCAGAACTCTTCGCCAACGCGGACGCGGACGCGGCCCCAATTCACGTAGGGATAGATTACGCAGCCATGGCAGAGGAACAAAGCAGTGATGCGGACGTGCGCGCGCTCCTGTCTGGACCAACAGGGTTAAGACTGGAGGAAAGGGGTTTACGTGACGGTGTACCCCCCCTAATCTGCGACGTGTCAACCGGCCGACCTCGCCCGGTAGTCCCAGCTGCATGGCGCCGCCGCATTTTCGACTCGGTTCACTCCCTTAGTTAAAATGGTCGCGGAAAAGTTTGTTTGGCCGGGCCGGCGCAAAAATGTAAAGGAATGGGCAAAAACTTGCATGTCTTGTCAGTGCACCAAAATACACAAACACACAAAAGCTCCTCTAGAGCCTTTTCGAATCCCAGCTAGAAGGTTTGACCACATTCATGCCGACCTCGTGGGACCACTACCTTCGTCTCAAGGGTTCACACACCTGTTAACAATGATAGACCGTACTACGCGTTGGCCGGAGGCGGTCCCTTTGGCGTCAACCACAGCTGCGGAAGTCGCTCGCGTTTTTTTAACAAACTGGGTGGCACGTTTTGGCGTCCCATCGGACATCACGTCCGATAGGGGGCCTCAATTTGTCTCAGAGCTGTGGTCAGCCATGGCCAGCAGCTTAGGAGCGACAATTCACTGCACCACCGCATATCACCCTCAGGCTAATGGGTCATGCGAGCGTTTTCACAGATCTTTAAAGGCCGCCCTCAGGGCCTCACTAACGGATACAGATTGGGTGAATAAACTTCCCTGGGTTTTATTGGGGTTGCGTTCTGCGCCTAAAGAGGATCTAGACGCCTCCCCAGCAGAATTAGTTTTTGCACAACCTCTCAGACTCCCAGGTGTTTTTACCAGAGCATCCAGAGCTTGGGCATCTTCCAGCCCTGAGGCCCTTAGGCAGCACTGGACCGGACATGCTCCCCGGACCGGCACATCACTCTTTTCCACGGGTTTTTGTCCTCCAAGCTTTAAAAAATGCCGAGTTCGTTTTTGTTAGACACGAAGCTTTAAAATCAACCCTCCGTCCACCATACGACGGACCATTCAGAGTACTGGAACCTGGTGATAAGCATTTTGTGCTTGATTTAGGGGAGAGAAAAGAAACAGTCAGCACTGACAGACTTAAACCTGCCTTCTTGTTGAGTGACGAACCTGCACGGGTGGCGAGAGCACCTCGGCGGGGTAGACCCCCCAAGAAAAAAAACTCAGCCCCCCTGCAGGGAACAAATAACCACTCTCCTCCCCAAGCTGCAGATTCCTTACAGGAGGGTCCCACCAGGACGCCAAAGCGGACCTACAGCATATTCGGGAGAAGATTAAAACCCAGACGGCGCAGGGACTGATGCAAATTGACAGAGTTGTTAACTATGTTATCAGATTGTGCCGTGACAGTTTTAAGGCTGATTTGTGATATTACTATACTGTTGTTGTTACCACTGAATTCTCTACAGGAGCATGACTGCTGGAAAGATTTTTCCTTGTTTTCCCTGTCAAGAGGTTTAACAGTATAATATGTCATAGAGATTATCTTAAACTGTAAACTTAATTTGATTGTCCTTTTCTTAGTCGTTTGGGGGGGGGGGGAGCTGTGGCTTATATTAATCATATATTCCATACCTACATATGTATAGACATATTAGAATGTTTAGTGATTACATATGTGGAATGACCTCACGCCTCAGAACAGGACAAGAGGTCTCAACCGCCAGCGAGGACCAAAGAACAGACGGAGTCGCAGCGGTGGAGACCGGATCGAACTCCCTGACCACCCAGGGTCAGGTGGAGGAGACGGAGGACAATGGAGGGGGGATTATGTTAATGCGGGATGTCGGCTTTGATATGCAATGTCTTTTGTTGAGTGTGGGTATAAGTATGAAGGTCTGACTGCGCTCGACCTCTTATTCTGCTTCTGCACCGAGATGAGACTTGTTAGGGAGGTGAAGCTGATATTAAACTTTGATTTATAAAATCACATCGCTTCTTCATTTCAAGCTCCCTACAGCCCTTATACAAACACACAATTTACAAAATCTGGTTCATAAAATTTCATCCTCTTTTACTTTTTACTTTTTTTTTTAAACCACATTATCCGGGGCACAAGTACAGCAGTGTTTAACTATATACAACAGGATCTGTGTTAAACTCAAAACTCGTACAGTAAAATGCCATCAGTCCTTGGACGGGTCTCTCTCTGAACGCCTCTGCCTTTTGACCTCGGGGCTCCTGCTACGCTGTCTCCTCTCCTCCAACGTCAGACTCAGCTCATTCGGATGCCTCCGGGTCTGGTCAGACAAGTGCAGGTACCCATCACTCCATGCAGCTCCCACTCGGAACCGCCTCTGGTCATTCGCGTGACCCATGATCCCCTCTCATCTGGGCCTCGACCCTGGGCTGAACCTCATCTCCAACCTGCAGGGAAGCCCTTTTCTTCTTCTCCGGATCACTTTGATTCTGACTGGCGTCCTTCATCAATCCGGTCGACTCGCGGGTCTGGTTCGTCTTTTTTTCTTGGCAGGCCGTTGTTGTGAGCGCTTTACCACCACACTCTCTGGTCTCGACCCCTCATCCTCCAGCACGGGCACCTCGTCCTTAAGGGCCACCCCAGGGGTTCCGGCGTGCCATCCAGCACCCTCATCCAGGGCAGCATGATGACCGGCATTTGGTCCATCCTGGCGTCACGTGGCACCAAACGTGCTCTCCGCTTGCATTTGTGTCCAGCCAGTCTGAGTCCCACACCTCCACACCATCCACCACCTAAGCTGGTCGGCCCCAAAGTCCACACCCCGGCCACTCCTCACCTGATACATTGGCTATGGAGAAACCCAGTCTATTAAAGAGGTTGCACCCGATGATGTTAGCTCCCGCAGCGGTGACATAAACATGGGCCTTGGGCACAACGACAGACTTGTACCGAGCCTCCATTTCCACAAACCCCAGCACAGCCAGTCGGTTCCATCCATAGCCATAGTAGTCTCTCTCCTGCTTTCTAATTTGTTGGTGGGGAAACAAACTTATCATGGTTACCAGGTTTAAAACGGAGATAATCGCTCCTGTGTCCACCAGCAGGGGAACCTTGATGCCATCTAGCATGACATCACACCCGATCCATCCCGTAGTCTCTGGGGAAACGGTGTGTACTATTGTAGGAGTCTTCTGCGTGGGACCCGGTTCACTCCACCGGTCCCTGCGTTCGAAGTTTCCGCACACTCTGGCAAAGTGGTTCAGCAAACCATACTTCCCACAATGCTTGCCTTTTGCCGGGCACACTCTGGACTTATAGTGGTGACTAGGGGACCCACAGCCATAACAATATGGCATACCTGGGGCAGACCTACCTTTAACTACAGAGGCGTACTCTTCCTCTCTGCTGCCTCGAGCTGTTGGGCGAGTTCGATAGCTGCGGCTAACGTCAGTTCTCTTGGGTGTGTCAAAAGCCTGGACCGGGCCACCGGGCAGCGGATGTGCTCTGCCAGCTGATCCCGAATCATCTCGTCCTCCAGGGGCCTGAACTTGCACTCCCTCGCCAGCTCTTGGAGGTCAGCCAAAAATCTTTTCACCAGCTCTCCCAACTGCTGGCGGCGCTGTCGAAACTGGATGCATCGGACCATGATGTTTTCCGCCGCGCGAAAGTAGCGCGCCATTAATTCCACCACTTTGTCGAAGCTATCAGACCCCCCAAGGTTCTCCAGTATTCTCTGCCCCTCCATGCCTAAGTTACGGACCAACACAGCCCTCATGCAGTTTTTTTTCCACCTCGCTGAGGTTCAAAATAACCAGGTAGTTGGTAAATGTGGTGAACCACTGGGGCCAGGGTACTGGTGGCTTGCCCAGGGTTTCCAAAAATGGCTGAAAACTGGCAACAGATCTTTCTACTTACTACTGATTTTACCTCATCGCCAAATGTAGCATCCATACTTAGGCAATAATGAGTTATTACTGAACTCAGTTTACAGAGCTTTATTGGAATAATATATATATATATATATATATATATATATATATATATATATATATATATATATATATATATATATATATATATATACGTATATATATATATATTACAGTGGGGCAAAAAAGTATTTAGTCAGCCACCAATTGTGCAAGTTCTCCCACTTAAAAGATGAGAGAGGTCTCCAATTTTCATCATAGGTATACCTCAACTATGAGAGACAAAATGAGAAAAAAAAATCCAGAAAGTCACATTGTCTGATTTTTAAAGAATTTATTTGCAAATTATGGTGGAAAATAAGTATTTGGTCAATAACAAAAGTTCATCTCAATACTTTGTTATATACCCTTTGTTGGCAATGACAGAGGTCAAATGTTTTCTGTAAGTCTTCACAAGGTTTTCACACACTGTTGCTGGTATTTTGGCCCATTCCTCCATGCAGATCTCCTCTAGAGTAGTGATGTTTTGGGGCTGTCGCTGGGCAACACGGACTTTCAACTCCCTCCAAAGATTTTCTATGGGGTTGAGATCTGGAGACTGGCTAGGCCACTCCAGGACCTTGAAATGCTTCTTACGAAGCCACTCCTTCATTGCTCGGGCGGTGTGTTTGGGATCATTGTCATGCTGAAAGACCCAGCCACGTTTCATCTTCAATGCCCTTGCTGATGGAAGGAGGTTTTCACTCAAAATCTCACGATACATAGGCCCATTCATTCTTTCCTTTACACGGATCAGTCATCCTGGTCCCTTTGCAGAAAAACAGCGCCCCAAAGCATGATGTTTCCACCCCCATGCTTCACAGTAGGTATGGTGTTCTTTGGATGCAACTCAGCATTCTTTCTCCTCTAAACACGACAAGCTGAGTTTTTACCAAAAAGTTCTATTTTGGTTTCATCTGACCATATGACATTCTCCCAATCCTCTTCTGGATCATCCAAATGCTCTCTAGCAAACTTCAGACGGGCCTGGACATGTACTGGCTTAAGCAGGGGGACACATCTGGCACTGCAGGATTTGAGTCCCTGGCGGCGTAGTGTGTTACTGATGGTAGCCTTTTTTACTTTGGTCCCAGCTCTCTGCAGGTTATTCACTAGGTCCCCCCGTGTGGTTCTGGGATTTTTGCTCACCATTCTCGTGATCATTTTGACCCCATGGGGTGAGATTTTGCGTGGAGCCCCATATCGAGGGAGATTATCAGTGGTCTTGTATGTCTTCCATTTTCTAATAATTGCTCTCACAGTTGATTTCTTCACACCAAGCTGCTTACTTATTGCAGATTCAGTCTTCCCAGCCTGGTGCAGGTCTACAGTTTTGTTTCTGGTGTCCGTTGGCAGCTCTTTGGTCTTGGCCGTAGTGGAGTTTGGAGTCTGACTGTTTGAGGTTGTGGACAGGTGTCTTTTATACTGACAACGAGTTCAAACAGGTGCCATTAATACAGGTAACAAGTGGAGGACAGAGGAGCCTCTTAAAGAAGAAGTTACAGGTCTGTGAGAGCCAGAAATCTTGCTTGTTTGTAGGTGACCAAATACTTATTTTCCACCATAATTTGCAAATAAATTCTTTAAAAATCAGACAAAGTGATTTTCTGGATTTTTTTTTCTCATTTTGTCTCTCATTTGTCTCTCAAAAAAGTATTTAGTCAGCCACCAATTGTGCAAGTTCTCCCACTTAAAAGATGAGAGAGGTCTCCAATTTTCATCATAGGTATACCTCAACTACGAGAGACAAAATGAGAAAAAAAAAATCCAGAAAATCACATTGAAAGATTTTTAATGAATTAATTGGTAAATTCCTTGGTAAAATAAGTATTTGGTCACCTACAAACAAGCAAGATTTCTGGCTCTCACAGACCTGTAACTTCTTCTTTAAGAGGCTCCTCTGTCCTCCACTCGTTACCTGTATTAATGGCACCTGTTTGAATTCATTATCAGTATAAAAGACGCCTGTCCACAACCTCAAACAGTCAGACTGCAAACTCCACTATGGCCAAGACCAAAGATGTCAAAGGACACCAGAAACAAAATTGTAGACCTGCACCAGGCTGGGAAGACTGAATCTGCAATAGGTAAGCAGCTTGGTGTGAAGAAATCAACTGTAGGAGCAATTATTAGAAAATGGAAGACTTACAAGACCACTGATAATCTCCCTCAATCTGGGGCTCCACGCAAGATCTCACCCTGTGAGGTCAAAATGATCACGAGAACGGTGAGCAAAAATCCCAGAACCACACGGGGGGACCTAGAGAATGACCTGCAGAGAGCTGGGACTAAAGTAACAAAGGCTACCATCAGTAACACACTATGCCGCCAGGGACTCAAATCCTGCAGTGCCAGACATGTCCCCCTGCTTAAGCCAGTACATATCCAGGCCCGTCTGAAGTTTGCTAGAGAGCATTTGGATGATCCAGAAGAGGATTAGGAGAATGTCATATGGTCAGACGAAACCAAAATAGAACTTTTTGGTAAAAACTCAACTTGTCGTGTTTAGAGGAGAAAGAACACCATACCTACTGTGAAGCATGGGGATGGAAACATCATGCTTTGGGGCTGTTTTTCTGCAAAGGGACCAGGACGACTGATCCGTGTAAAGGAAAGAATGAATGGGGCCACGTATCGTGAGATTTTGAGTGAAAACCTCCTTCCATCAGCAAGGGCATTGAAGATGATTAGGAGAATGTCATATGGTCAGACGAAACCAAAACAGAACTTTTTGGTAAAAACTCAACTTGTCGTGTTTAGAGGAGAAAGAACACCATACCTACTGTGAAACATGGGGGTGAAAACATTATACTTTGGGGCTGTTTTTCTGCAAAGGGACCAGGACGACTGATCCGTGTAAAGGAAAGAATGAATGGGGCCATGTATCGTGACATTTTGAGTGAAAACCTCCTTCCATCAGCAAGGGCATTGAAGATGAAACGTGGCTGGGTCTTTCAGCATGACAATGATCCCAAACACACTGCCCAGGCAACGAAGGAGTGGCTTCGTAAGAAGCATTTCAAGGTCCTGGAGTGGCCTAGCCAGTCTCCAGATCTCAACCTATTAGAAAATCTTTGGAGGGAGTTGAAAGTCCGTGTTGCCCAGCGACATCCCCAAAACATCACTGCTCTAGAGGAGATCTGCATGGAGGAATGGGCCAAAATACCAGCAACAGTCTGTGAAAACCTTGTGAAGACTTACAGAAAATGTTTGACCTCTGTCATTGCCAACAAAGGGTATATAACAAAGTATTGAGATGAACTTTCATTATTGACCAGATACTTATTTTACCGAGGAATTTACCAATTAATTCATTAAAAATCCTTCAGTGTGATTTTCTGGATTTTTTTTTTCTCATTTTGTCTCTCATAGTTGAGGTATACCTATGATGAAAATTGGAGACCTCTCTCATCTTTTAAGTGGGAGAACTTGCATAATTGGTGGCTGACCAAATACTTTTTTCCCCCACTGTATGTGTGTGTGTGTGTGTGTGTGTATACAATGTAGGCTTATGGCACTTGCCTGCAGGCCAGGTGTCTCCACGACGAAAGAGGACTAGCCTCTTCCACCCACCTCCTTTATACTAAGAGTGGCATCACCACCAGAAACTGGCAGTTGTCCACCCTAGTCCATTCCCTGCCCAACCCGGCCACCATCTTACTAATACCGGCCTTTACATACATAACAACCTCCAGCTGTGCCTCCTGTCTTTTGGTCAGCTCCAAATGATGATAAGGATCTATAATCTATGATCTCAATGCAATCTACTCAATGGTCATTGCATGTTATCTAGTGACCGAGATGCTGACGTGAATATCTTTTCTCATGAGCTTGTACCTGTCTCAATTGTAATGTTCATGAAGGATGGAATGTGGATTTGTAAAGCCAAGTCCAATCTCAAGAGGTTGCTGCAGATCAAAGTTTTGTGGAGGAATGCTGGTGAGACACATGCTACTGTCATTGATGGATCAGCCCTGCCATGGACTATACATTGGTCAGCAGATGTTTTTGTCACAGATTTCATCGTGAATGTCAAGAAACAAATAGTTTCTAACCTGAACACTGACGTCATCATTGACAAGTATCATGATTGCAGCATAAAGTCCACAACCCAAGATGGCAGGGAGGCAGGGGTCACTAGGAAACATCACCTACTTCGGACAACAAAGTTGCCTGCACAGAAAATTTTCTTGTCATCTTTTGAAAACAAGAAACCGCTGGACCAGATCATGGGTGAAAAGCTAACACATGTCAGGCTTTTTCATCTGCAGCATACGGGAGACTGACACTTTGCTGTGACAGGGGAGGATCCTTGCCCTACTGAAGTCAGTAACGGAGACAGAAGGACCTGTTCTGATTTTGAAACTCACCTGGAAAAAGCTGTTGTCATAGTCCAACAAGTCTTGAAATGTGTCGGAGAGGCCAATCAAATTTCTGGGATTTCAGACCATACAGATGTTTTCATTTTGCTGCTACATCACTATCTCCAAGTCTGTCACGCTGAGTACGGGATCCCCTCAAGGCTGTGTACTCAGTCCACTGTTGTTTACACTTCTAACACATGACTGTGTATCCAGACACGAGGGGAACCAGATTATTAAGTTTGCAGATGACACCATGGTGGTGGGACTTATCCAGAGGGATGAGGAATCAATGTACAGGGAAGAAGTGAGAGACCTGGAGGGCTGGTGCAGGGAGAACAATCTGGTGCTCAACGTGGACAAAACGAAGGAGATGATTATTGACTTCCGGCGGTCGCAGCCTGAGCACGCCCCCCTCAGCATCGGCGGCCGTTTAGTGGAGAGAGTAGAGAACATCAAGTTCCTCGGAGTGCAGATCTCGCAGGACCTGACCTGGAGCAAGAATTCCTTGGAGATCAGGAAGCGGGCTCGGCAGAGACTGCACTTCTTGAGGAAACTCAAACAGGCCTCTCTCCCCATCTGCATCCTCAGGACCTTCTACAGAGGTGTGGTGGAGAGTGTTCTGACGTACTGCATTGCTACATGGTACTCCAGCTGCAGTATGTCAGACAAAAAAGCCCTGCAGAGGATAGTCAAGGGGGCGGAGAGGGTAAATGGAGTTTCCCGCCCCTCTGTCCAAGAACTTTTTCAGAGCCGTTGTAGGAGCAGGGCACTAAACGTTGTCAAGGACCGTTCTCACCCTCTGCTTAAACACTTTGAACTTCTTCCATCTGGTAAACGATTCCGGAGCATCAGAGGCAGAACCACCAGACTGATCAACAGCTTCCTTCCACAAGCTGTCAGGATGCTGAACAGTTGACCCGGAATCTCTCATACACACTACTGCACCTATGGACATTTTGTATATTATAGTTAGTTATTCTTTTTTTTTTCCCCAAGTATGTCTCAGGGATGTGTGAATGGATGGGGGGGTGGGGTGGGGGGGGAGCTATGTGGGAATGTGTCTTAAATCATGCTGCTTCTTGCGCGATCCAAGATGGCGCCCACAGCGGTCGACATGGTGCTTCGCTGCGCTCTTTGTTTGTTTTTGTTTGTCAATTGTGTGTCTGCTTGCACTTATACCCGTGAAGAACTTTTAAATATCAGGACTTTGACCCCCACGGACCTCCTCCCAGTTTTTCTAGCCCCTGCCGCCGATCTGGTTTATTGTTTGGCTCGGAAAGTGAGACGGCGGAAGAGAGGAAGACGAGCGGGCGCTCTCGTACGACTTCGCAGGAGAGGCTCGCGAACGGCGCTGCCTGGCATATTTCTGTCCAATACCAACTCTCTCTCTAACAAGGTGGATGAACTGAGACTGCTGATGCGTTTTAAGGACCTCGCCTCCTCAGCTGTCCGCTGCTTTACTGAGACCTGGCTCCGGGAAAATATACCGGACAGCGCGCTGCGCCTCGACGGCTTCCAGCTCTTCCGTGCTGATCGTGACACAGAGCTTTCCGGCAAGACCACAGGAGGCGGTGTCTGCTTCTACATCAACTGTAGCTGGTGCTCTGATGTAACGGTAATTTCCAAACACTGTTCTCCTGCCTTGGAATTTCTTGTTATCAATTGCAAGCCCTTCTATTCCCCGCGGGAGTTTGCTTCTTTCATAATGATTGCTGTGTACGCCCCTCCCGACGCGGACACGCGCGAAGCTCAGCGCGTGCTCGCGGATCACATTCAACACACAGAGCGGAGTTTTCCAGACTCGCTGATTATTGTGGCTGGCGACTTTAATCAGTGCAATCTGAGCCACGATCTCCCCCGCTACAAACAGTTTATTAAATGCCCCACCAGAGGATTAAACACACTGGATCACTGTTACACCACAGTGAAAGACGCATATCGCGCTGTCCCTCGAGCTGCGCTGGGATTATCTGATCACGTGATGGTTCACCTCATTCCCACATACAGACAGAGATTGAAGCTCACTAAACCTGTTGTGAGCACTACGAAGATACGGACCAGTGATGCTGAGGAGAAGCTGGAAACGTGCATGGAAATATCTGACTGGGGCATGCTTAAAGGAGCCACGCATGATCTGGATGAGTACACGGACACTGTGAACTCATATATCCACTTTTGTGAAGAGAACATTCTTCCATCACGCACCAGGGTGAGTTACTCTAATGACAAACCCTGGTTCACAGCTAAGCTGAGATCAGGAAGGAGAAGGAAGCAGCGCTGAAAAGTGGAGACAGGGACTGCTACAGGGAGGTTAAATACCGGTTTAACAGAGAGCTGAAGAGGGCTAAATCTGTGTACTCAGAGAGACTCCAGCAGCAGTTCACTGCTAATGATTCGGCTTCCGTGTGGAGAGGACTGAGGCAGATCACCAACTATCGGCCTCAGGCTCCTAAAGGTCAGGATGACAAAGCCCTTTGTCAGAGACTGTCCCAACACTATGCCCGTTTTGACACCTCGTCATCTGTGTCCAACTCCCCCCCTCCCTCCAGCTCCACAGCCTCCACATTCCCTACTTCATTTAAGGCACCCCCCCACCTCCCCCCCTCCCCTTATCATCAGTGAGCAGGATGTGCTCAAACAGTTCTCCAGACTGAACCCGCGCAAGGCCCCCGGCCCAGACGGCGTGTCTCCCTCCACCCTGAGACTCTGTGCGAAACAGCTGGCTCCTGTATTCACAGACATTTTTAACACCTCCCTTAAGTTATGCCACGTGCCATCCTGCCTCAAATCCTCCACCATCATCCCTGTCCCCAAGAAGCCACGGATCACTGGACTTAATGACTACAGACCTGTAGCGCTCACCTCTGTAGTCATGAAGTCCTTTGAGCGCCTGGTCCTGTCCCACCTCTAGTCCATCACCACCCCTCTCCTGGACCCGCTGCAGTTTGCCTACCGAGCCAACAGGTCTGTAGACGATGCAGTCAACCTGGCCCTCCACTCCATCCTGCAGCACCTGGACTCCCCGGGAACCTACGCCAGGATCCTGTTTGTGGACTTCAGCTCCGCATTCAACACCATCCGCCCCGCTCTGCTCCGGGACAAGCTGTCCCTGCTCAACGTGCCTGACTCCCTCTGCAGGTGGATCATCGACTTCCTGACGGACCGGAGGCAGCATGTGCGGCTGGGAAAGACTGTCTCAGACTATACTAGCATCAGCACCGGATCACCCCCAGGGCTGTGTACTTTCCCCCCTACTCTTCTCCCTTTACACCAACTCCTGCACCTCCAGCCACCAGTCTGTCAAGTTGATCAAGTTTGCGGACGACACCACCCTCATCGGGCTCATCTCCAACGGCGACGAGTCCGCCTACAGGAGAGAGGTGGCCCAGCTGGCGTCCTGGTGCAGCAATAACAACCTGCAGCTGAACGCTCTGAAGACAGTGGAGATGATTGTAGACTTCAGGAAAGTCACTACTCCTCTGCCCCCCCTCACCCTCTCAGGCTCTCCCATCACCACTGCTGATTCCTTCCGCTTCCTAGGCACTACCATCACCAGGGACCTCAAATGGGAGCTGACCATCAGCTCACTCATCAAAAAAGCCCAGCAGAGGATGTTCTTCCTGCGGCAGCTGAGGAAGCTCAAGCTACCCACCAAGATGTTAGTGCAGTTCTACACAGCCATCATCGAGTCCATCCTCACCACCTCCATAACCGTGTGGTACGCAGGAGCCACTGCCAGGGACAGACTAAGGCTGCAGCGCGTCGTGCACACTGCTGAGAAGGTGATCGGCTGCAAGCTCCCATCTCTCCAGGATCTGTACATCTCCAGGACCCGGAGGCGTGCTGGCCGGATCATAGCCGATCCCTCACACCCTGGTCACGTACTGTTTGCCCCCCTCCCCTCTGGTAGAAGACTTCGGTCCATCCAGACTAAAACCTCCCGTCACATGAACAGCTTCTTCCCCTCTGCCATTAGACTGCTGAACACTAAGTGACTCTCGTGCACCATGTACAGCAGCTCAACCAGACTCATGTCAATCATCACTGTTTTCTTCCTGCATTACCGACTGCACTATATAGTTCTCCACAGTATCTGCTGCTGGCTAATATATATTTTAACTGTTGACCAGTATCACTTAATCTTATCCTACACTTTATTACATGTATAGTTTATTTCTCTTATCTTATCATGTTTAATGTTGCAGCATTGTACCGAGACAAATTCCTAGTTTGTGTACTACATGAACAATGGCAATAAACCTGATTCTGATTCTGATTCTGATTCTGATTCTTATATGGATGCCGAGAGAAACGCAATTTCATCTTGCCTGCACTACAGTTGTATGTGCAGCAATATGACAATAAAGTTTGATTTGATTTGATCAAATGGCAGGACTTCATGTGCCGCTGGCCATGGAGTCCCCTAGCAAGGAAAGGACGATACTTGAGATCAAATTGACCAGTGCTAAGCATAAGGAAATTATAAAGAACCTTCTTCCCACACATGCTATATCAGGATGCAACACAGTGGGATGCTATTTTGGGATTGGACAAGGCACAGGGATCAAAACCTTGAAACACTGATTTGACTTGTCATCAGTAGGGTCTCTGGACGCACCCCTCCAGCAAGTGATTGATCAAGCCACTCATTTCATTTCAGCCTGTTATGGCATAAAGGGCAGCATAAACATGTGACACACTAGGATAAAAGAACAGTAAAGGACACTCACCTTCCCCAAACTTGGCTGCTCTTCCATCAGCCACAGAGGCTTTCATTGGAAATGTGAAGAGGGCCCATTTTCAGGCAGTGTTGTGGTGATCTATTAATGTTAACCCAAAGGAACTGAACCCTGGGGAATTTGGTTGAAAAAGAGAGACAGACAAGTCACTGACTTCAACTGCTGTACCAGACAGCACAAAACCTGCCCCAGACTACATTTTGGAAATGATCAGATGTGGCTGCAAAAGTGAACCCCACTGTAACACCAAAAGATGCAGTTGTGAGGATAAAGTCTTTCCTTGCACCATATGTTGTGCCTCTTGCAGGATTGGATGCTCAAGAACAGAGTAGGGTTGGCTGCACGGTGGCGCAGTGGTTAGCACTGCGGCAGCACAGTTTACCCTTGGCCGGGGGATTGTGGGATCGTGGGTTCGATCCCAGCCCCCGACCAACAGTGATCTGTGTGGAGTTTGCATGTTCTCCCCGTGTTGCGTGGGTTTACTCCGGGATTTCTCCGGTTTCCTCCCACATGCCAAAAACATGCATGTTAGGTTAATTGGCTGTTCTAAATTGTCCCTAGATATCTGTTTCCTATAGGCCCTTAGAATAGAGGGTTAGTATTAATGAAAGCGCTTTGAGTGGTCTTTGTGACTAGAAAAGCACTATATAAGTGCAGGTTAGTTAGTTAGTTAGTTAGTTAATTTGTTTCCTATAGGCCCTTAGAATAGAGGGTTAGTATTAATGAAAGCGCTTTGAGTGGTCTTTGTGACTAGAAAAGTGCTATATAAGTGCAGGTTAGTTAGTTAGTTAGTTAGTAGCCTGAATGAGCCATCATGCATGATTCAGATTGCCAGTGTTTCTCAATCTGTCAGACTGGCTGCAAATTTCAAAATTTTTCCTGCTCCGCAAGGATTTTTGATGGTGGAAATTCAAATTGTTATGCTTATGTACAGTAATGAATGATGCTACACACATAGCTCTGAGTGTTGCCAAGTAAGGTTAGAAACATATTACACAGTCTCTTTCACATGAATAGCTGGCATTCGTTTACTGTTGGTTAACTATTGTCTGCAAAATTATGACAGAATTGTTGAAATTCACTAATTTGAAGTGGCTAGAAAGGGTTAATACTGCTTCGATCCATATTTGATTCTGCCTACAGCACTGTGTGAATAAATGTCAGACTATCTGGGTGCGTTTGGTACGACTTTTAATATGGGGTTATGGGAAGTTTTTGGTGTTTTTATGATTTGGCCGTGTTGGATATAAAGGGGCTAATATCTAGAATTCCCGAAGTGATATCACTGGGCACCCCTCTGATTCTTATTTAGCTACCCCCTGACTACAAGAACCAACAGAGAAAAAAACTTTATCCGACAAAACCAGGTTCAACCCCATGACTCCTGGACTAAGGTAAGCTTCACTTAAACTGGCTTTATAAAATATTGTACTGGATTGTGTAGTCATCTTGAAGCTGGAGAGGAAAAATAAGATGAATACTGAAGAGAATGATGAAAAAGGCAGCGTTGGATTTTTAAATAGCTTTATTATCATCCGCCTTCATCAGAACTCGGCTGCAGCCCATGGCTTGAGCAGGCTGCAACTTCATTCCTCCAGCTCTCAAAGAGGAGACACGTGTGTGTCTCCACAGTACAGAAATCAAGATGCAGTAGTCATAGTGAGAGAGAATGAGAGGCAGATTTACAGCACAGTGCAGCATATATACTCAACTCAGACAATACATCAAAGACATTCACAGCAGTCAATCTGGGCATTTGCATATCAGAGGTACAGACAGGATGCATGAACACAATGCATGGATGACACTTTAACCTCACAGCTGTAAACGCAGCATGCAGCGGAAAAAACCCAGGAGTGCGAGCTGACTGTCTCTGTGTTCTGTCTCTGTGTTGTGGGGGTTGAATCAAACCGCTACACTGCCCCCCCCCCAGAGGGCACGGTAGGGGACCGTGACCTCGATGTTGCAGTTTGGGCAGCGAGCAGGGAAAAGCTCTGTGCAGGAGGAGGGGGAGGGGGGTAGCAAATGCTGACCGGGCGCGGGAAAATCATTCGAGTCGCGCCAAAAGTGTTTGCTGCTCTGCGATGTCCCGTCTGAACATGCGGAGATCAGAAGAAGAAAAAAATTAGTCTCTGACTCCTCCCGTGGCCATGAAGAAAAGCAGGAGCGGCGGTAAGAAAAAAATAAAAGCAGAGGGACTGGCGTGTTGACTTTAGGGCAGACGTAACCCTAAAGCCTCGGGAACCGCAGACAGCTGAATTCCCCTTGTGTGCCGTGGCTAAGACCATAAAATCCAGTGAGCAAGCTGCGGGCCTCAGGTGTACCAGCAAGCCTGAAGGGCCAGTGTGCAGCAGAAGGAAGGCGGTCGGAAGAGCCGTATTTGTCCCATGCGTGGTGCGCCGTCCTCGTCGCCCCCGGTGCGCGTGCCGGGGCTCCGTGCCTGGGTGGGCCCGCTGGAGAGGAAATCAGGGTCGGAAACTTGGTGGAGATCGGCGCAGTCTGCGCCGAAAAACATCTCTGACAAGCCGTGGCTGCAGATTAGTCATGGTGCGTTCAGGTCCACGTGTGCTCCATCGGCCATGGGAGTCGCCCGCATGTGCTCTCATGTGGAGGAGCTGCGCGGCCGGTCCCGCGTGGATGTGCCGATCTCGGCGAGGGCGCGCCATGACGTTCTCTGCCTCTTACCCGGTCTTGGTTGATGTCCTGAGAGCAGTTCGCCCGCCGTGGGCTCTGCGTCGAGGCCTCCCTGAGGCAGCAGGGAGGGCAGACCAGTCAGGCCGCTGCGACGGAGCATTCATGCCCGGGTGCTGCGTTCGCTGGGCGCTCGTTTTCTTCAGTCTCGGGTCGCCAGCGTGGCTGTTCAGACCAGAAGGTTGCGTTTGCACAAAACGTGTGCATTCTGGGGTCACCAGTGAAGAGGATGATGAATAAATAGCTTTATTATCATCCACCTTCATCAGAACTCGGCTGCAGCCCATGGCTTGAGCAGGCTGCAACTTCATTCCTCCAGCTCTCAAAGAGGAGACACGTGTGTGTGTCTCCACAGTACAGAAATCAAGATGCAGTAGTCAGAGTGAGACAGAATGAGAGGCAGATTTACAGCACAGTGCAGCATATATACTCAACTCAGACAATACATCAAAGACATTCACAGCAGTCAATCTGGTCATTTGCATATCAGAGGTACAGACAGGATGCATGAACACAATGCATGGATGACACTTTAACCTCACAGCTGTAAACGCAGCATGCAGCGGAAAAAACCCAGGAGTGCGAGCTGACTGTCTCTGTGTTCTGTCTCTGTGTTGTGGGGGTTGAATCAAACCGCTACAAATACATAGTTTTACAGATATGCTTACAGTGTGTAATGAGATATTCAGACACATCTCTTTCCAGTTTCTGGATCTCCAGGTCCAGTTTTCTCAATATCTTGCATTTTTTTTTAGATTTTTTTAGATTTAGTATACTTTATTGATCCCCAGAGGGGAAATTGAGGGTATCCACCACCTGGATGGATGAGCAGCCACGATACGGCGCTATCCCTTAACCATTCACACACACACTCACACCTAGGGCCACTTTAGAGTCTCCAATTAACCTAACCTGCATGTTTTTGGCATGTGGGAGGAAACCGGAGAAATCCCGGAGTAAACCCACGCAAACACGGGGAGAACATGCAAACTCCACACAGATCACTGTTGGTCGGGGGCTGGGATCGATCCCACGATCCCTGGGCCAAGGGTAAACTGTGCTGCCGCAGTGCTTTTACTTCCATTTCTAAATCCAAATCCAAAAATTTCTCTGTTTCAGTTCTATTCTGGCTTCTGACAGCTCTTTGTCTTTAAGTACATTAGGTAGAAATGTTTGATAATACATCAAGCCTTCTTGGGTCCAGCAGTACTCTCTTCATCTGCAGAAATGCCTTTCCCACCACATTCAATAGAACTTACTGTATAGTAACAGTTCTGACAGGGCATCTATGATTATGATTTTAATTAGAGAACTCACAGCATCATCCTCATCTCATGGCTCATTAAGTTTAACTGTTACCAGACACTGCAGGTCAGCTAAAGTCAGTCAGCACATATACCATGTCCTTTTTGGGACATGTTTGTTCTTTATGAAGGACAGATAAATGTTTTTTGTTTGTTTGTTTGTTTTTTATCTGTCCAACTTTAATACTAAAAACATTGGGAGAAAGTGCAACTAATCTAAATGGGTAACTATTCTGAGCAACATGCATTTCCACTGGTCACACTTAAGTCAAAGTCTGTATCTGTTAATTATATGACAGGATGAGTAACTCTCTGACTAGTGACTCGTCAGCATCTATCTTAATCTCACTTTATTCTCTCTTTTCAGTAGTACAACAAATGGGGGGGGGGGGGGGGGTTCTCCCCACAACCGCACTCACACTGATGGTGCTGACATAAAAACTGCAACACAAAAAAATCTCAACCAAGAAACTTAAGCAGAATAACTGGCCATTTAACTTGTTTTCATATAATTTGCTAAGAGAACATGTTCACTTTTTGACATTAAACATTTCCCATCAGCCTTTGCAGTTGCATTCTCCCAGAAGTTACAATATTTCTCTTATTTACAGTAGCCATTTTTTCCTTTTATAGATATTATATTATATATCAAAGATCTTCTTGTAAAAGAGATATTTGATCTCAGTGAGGTTTTTTTCTCCTCCTGGTAAAATAAAGATTAATTAAAAAAAATACATAAAAATGATATGCTTCACCTTCTCATAGGTTTCCATGAGAAGCTGCTGATCTGCTGTTTAGAAATATGCTGCTCGTGTTTGTCTGATGTCTTATCTGCAGTGGGATCAGTGATTCTGTGATCATTCACCTAGTCTATTTAAGTTTGCCATAAATGTGCGCTTATCCCAACTATCTACACTTGGCTTGACAATGGTGCAACTTGATTAAGCCAGTATAAGCAGGTCCAACTATGTCAAGGCACGATTTTTCACTTATCCTGGCTTTCTTAATTCTACTTTTATGCAATACTCCTCCGGGATCTCTCCTGTGCCTAATGATGGTGTGATGAAGCCCTGTGAATGTGTCCCATATTTCTGGCCAACTGCATTGCCAAAAGGGTGGGATTTGGGCATTCTACGCCAGCATGGAATACTATCGGGGGTTAGGCTGGCAGCTACCCGGGAGAGGAGGAAGCGTAAGCGGCGCAAAAGCAAACAAAGGAGAGGAAAGAGGGCCGGAATTTATGCTAGGCTAAAGGCTAACCCCTCCAGACCAGCAGTACCGTCACTCCTACTTTCCAATGTCGGCTCCCTTGACAGCAAGCAGGATGAACTGCGTCTGCTGAGAGAAACCCGCAGAGAGTGGAGGGACTGCTGTGTGTTTGCGTTCACGGAGACATGGCTCCATGACAACATCCCTGACGCGGCCATTCAGCTGGAAGGGATGACATCATTCCAGGTGGACAGGGAGGCCGCTAGCTCCGGTAAGAGCCCGGGGGGGGGGGGGGTGGCTATGTATCTATATTAACATGAACTGGTGTGTTAATGCCACGTTAGCAACAAAACACCGCTGTCCGTTGGCGGAGTTCCTTATTGTAAACTGCCGGCCATTCTATCTGCCGAGGGAATTCACCAATGTGTTTGTAGCTGTTGTTTACATAGCTCCTAGTGCTAATGCTAAAGCTAATGCTAACGAGGCACTCGGAGAGCTGCATGATGCTATCAGTGAATTTCAAACTTCACACCCGGGCAGTTTTGTGGTGGTTGCAGGGGATTTTAATCACACCAGTCTAAAGACTGTGCTCCCCAAGTTCACACAATGTGTGGACTTTAAGACCAGAGGCGAGAACACGTTGGACTTGGTGTACACAAATTTCCCAAATGCATACAAGGCAACACCTCGCCCCCACCTCGGCCATTCTGACCACCTATCCGTGATGCTGGTGCCTGCCTACAGGCCAGTAGAGAAACAATTCAGGACTTGGCCAGAGGGTGCAGCCTCGGCACTTCAGGACTGTTTTCTGCATACAGACTGGGAGGTTTTCAAAATAGCAGCCTCTCAGGGAGACAGGATTGATGTGGAGGAGTACGCTGAAACGGTCACCAGCTACACCGCGAAGTGCACACAGGATGTCACTATATTGAAGACCTTCACTGCACAGGGCAACTATAAACCCTGGATGACTGCAGAGGTGCGCTCGCTGCTCACAGCCAGAGATGCAGCCTTTAGAGCGAAGGGCAGGATTGCCCTCCGCTCAGCCAGGTCTGCGCTCGCAAAGGGAATTAAGACGGTGAAACGTGCCTACGAAGAGAAAATCCAGGGACATTTCTGTGACACAGGGAACACCAAAAGGGTGTGACAAGGAGTATAGGCGTTGACGGATTATAAGTCTAGGCAGGGGGTCGATGATGATGACACTTTGCTTCCAGACAGGCTCAATAACTTCTTTGCATGTTTTGAAGCATCAAACCCGACAATCAGAGGGAGGGCTGGCCCATCTTCACCATCTGTGGGGCCAGCTATCACCATCAACGCAGCGGACACACGGAGGACCTTAATCAGGGTTAACCCACGTAAAGCTGCAGGTCCGGACAACATCCCGGGACGTGTGCTCCGAGTCTGCGCGAGTGAGTTGGCGGATGTCCTGACTGACATATACTGTATAACATTTCCCTGAGTCAGGCCATCGTCCCTAGATGCTTTAAGACCTCTATCATAGTACCGGTAGCAAAGAAAGCAGTTGTATCCTGTATGAATAACTATCATCCTGTCTCACTGACACCAATTGTGATGAAGTGTTTTGAAGTGTTTGAGTGTTTTGCTTGTTAAACCACACATCACAGCCTGCCTTCCTGCATCACATGACCCGCTCCAGTTTGCGTATCATTCAAATCACTCCACAGAGGACACTATAGTCACCACCCTGCACTTTGTCATTACCCACCTGGATCAGAAAGACACCTATGCCAGACTCCTGTACATTGATTTCAGTTCAGCATTTAGAAATTACTCCTTCTCGGTCTGAACACCGCCATATGTCTCTGGATCCTGGATTTCCTGACCGAGAGACCTCAGTTTGTCTGGGTTGGAAACAACATCTCCGACTCCATCACGCTGAGCACTGGATCCCCTCAAGGCTGTGTACTCAGTCCACTGTTGTTTACACTTTTAACACAAGACTATGTGTCCAGACACGAGGGGAACCAGATTATTAAGTTTGCGGATGACACCACAGTGGTGGGACTTATTCAGAGGGATGAGGAATCAATGTACAGGGAAGAAGTTAGAGACCTGGAGGGCTGGTGCAGGGAGAACAATCTTGTGCTCAACGTGGACAAAATGAAGGAGATGATAATCGACTTCCGGCGGTCACGGCCTGAACACGTCCCTCTCTGCATCAGCAGCCGTTCAGTGGAGAGAGTGGAGAACATCAACTTCCTTGGAGTGCAGATCTCGCAGGACCTGACCTGGAGCAAGAATTCCTTGGAGATCAAGAAGTGGGCCCAGCAGAGACTGCACTTCTTGAGGAAACTCAAACAGGCCTCTCTCCCCATCTGCATCCTCAGGACCTTCTACAGAGGTGTGGTAGAGAGTGTTCTGACGTACTGCATTGCAACATGGTACTCCAGTTGCAGTATGTCAGACAAAAAAGCTCTGCAGAGCATAGTTAAGGGAGCTGAGAAGGTAATTGGAGTTTCCCTCCCCTCTGTTCCAGAACTTTTTCAGAGCCGTTGTAGGAGCAGGGCACTGAACATTGTCAAGGACCACTCTCACCCTCTACACAAACACTTTGAACTGCTGCCATCTGGCAAACGATTCCGGAGCGTCAGAGGCAGAACCACCAGACTGATCAACAGCTTCCTTCCACAAGCTGTTAGGATGCTGAACAGTTGATCCAGAATCCTTTACACATATTATTGCACTTTATGGACATTATGTATATTATATGTATATTATAGTTTTAAGTATTTATTTCTCTTAGCTACTTAGATTCACTTAGCCCTTTTAATTGTTTTATATATATACATAGGCAGTTATTATCATTTTAACTGCAATTATAATAAGTTAACATTACTGTAATATCCAATTGTGTCTCAGGGATGTGTGAATGGCTGTCAGGATGGTGGGTGAGGGGGTGTGTGAGTGTGTTTTTAAATTATGTTCTTTTTACAATCCGGATGCCTAGAGAAACACAATTTCATCTTGCTTGCACTACAGTTGTGTGCATAGCATCATGACAATAAAGTTTGATTGATTGATTGATTGATTGATTGATTGATTGATTGATTGATTGATTGATTGAAAAGGCTGATTACACCAAGCCCCATTTAACAGCTCATTTGGGAGTACTGACATCTGCTGGTCATTTCATATACAGCAATCCTCCTGTGACATTATATGTGGCTACATGTCAGTGGATCTGTAAACATAATGATGCAATTACATCATTATTTGATGATGATAATACTTAAGTATTATGTCAGAATTCCCATATGAGGTGTTGCATGCCAGATGAAATTAATTTATCTTGAATATGGGATAGAATAGAATAGAATAGAATAGAATCGGCTTTATTGTCATTGTACAGTTGTACAGTGCAATGAAATTGTGGGTGCTCCACCAGGCTACTGCACAATAAATTAAGAGAGAAGGATAAAAGGATTAAGGATAAAACACAGTTACAGAACACATCATTAAACAAATGACTGAAATAAAAAAAGCCCAAGGTTATGGAAATATGCACAGGTATGGTAGTGGTTTCATGGATGGGTCAATATACATGAAAGTGTGGAGTGTGAAGACGGGTGTGTTATTGTGATAATTTAAAAGGTCCTCAGTTCTGTGCATGTGAACATTCGAAAGGAGGGGGGTGGGGCCTCTGACTGTTTATAGTCTGGATGGCCCAGGTGAAGAAACTGACAGTCTGGAGGTGAGGGACCTGATTGATCTGAACCTTGGTCCAGAGGGAAGCAGGTCAAACAGGTGGTGGGCAGGATGTGAGAGGTCTCCTGTGATGGCCTTGATTTTTCTAAGACAGGAAGATCTGGAGATGTCCTCCAGGGAGGGCAGAGGGCCGCTAATGATTTTTTGAGGGGTGTTGATGCCCTTCTGCACGGCCTTCCTGTTCTCAGCCATGGAGGTGATGTACCACACACCCAGACAGTAGGTGAGCACAGAGTGGTGGCCTAGTTTGATAGACCATCCGCCCCACAACTGGGAGATTGGGGGTTCAAGTCCTGGCAGGGTCATACCAAAGACCATGTAAAAATGGTACTTTCCGTCTTCTAGCTTTGTGCTCAGTGTAATAGAATGAGGGGAAGAGAAGTTGTTTGTGGCGGTGCCTTGCATGGCAGTGACCCCTCTGATTCTACATGTGATTAACATGGTAGATAGGAAAAATGTAATTTTGTTCTACTGAACATGATTGGCTGTATGGAGTGAATGACAACAGAGATTGCTTCTTCTTCTTCTTCTCTCCACTGAGAAGCGGTAGAAGGCCAGCAGCAGCTTCTGGTCCAGGTTTTTCTTTCTCAGGACACGGAGGAAGTGCAACCGCTGCTGGAATTTTGTCACCAGGGTCTTGGTGTTGACAGTCCAGGAGAGGTCACAGGAGATGTGGGTGCCCAGGAACCTGAAGATGGGGATGGTTTCCACGTGGTCGCCATTTTTGAGGGGGGGGGTGATTCTTTCTGTTCTTTCTGATGTCCAGTATGAGGTCTTTGGTTTTTTGGACATTCAGTTTCAGGTTGTTTGCTTGGCACCACAGCAGCAGGTACTCTACTTATGCCCTGTATGCCTTCTCATCGTCATCGGTGATGAGGCCAACCAAGGTGTTATCATTCGTGTACTTCACAATGGCGGCACTTGGGTGGGTTGGAATACAGTCAAAGGTGTACAGGGAGTACAGTAGAGGGCTTAGCACGCAGCCCTGGGGGTAGGCCAGTGCTGAGAGACAGTGTGGAGGAGTGGTGGGGGTCGAGTCTGACTGTTTGTGGGCGGTTGTTGAGAAAGTTTTTTTTATCCAGTAGCAGGTGGGGGGGGGGGGGGGGATCTGGAGGAGGTGCAGTTTATTGATCAGGATGTCCGGGATGATGGTGTTGAAAGCTAAGCTGTAGTCCACAAAGAGCATCCTCACATAGCTTCTTGGGTTCTCCAGATGGCTCAGCGCTCTGTGGAGTGGGTGGTGATTGCATCTTCTGTAGACTTGTTCTCCCTGTAGGCGAACTGGTGGGGGTTGAAGGGAGGGGCAGTCCCTGATGTGCTGGGGCACCAGTCGCTCAAAACGCTGCGGCTCAATAAAGTTTCAATAAAGTCAATAAAGCAGAATCAGTTAAGTATCAACACATCACAATATATCAGTCATGGTATATTAATAAAGTATGTCAATGTGCTTGTGTTATGGGACATCACTGAAACTGACATGACAAGAATTCATTTCTTGTGAACACACACACACACAGACACTATATAAATAAATAAAACCATCCTCCATGTAAGTGATTTCAGGAGATATATATTAGTTTTCCTTATTTGGGGATATCAAGTCAAAATGCCCCAAATCAGCAGATGTTCTTCGCTGTTTTTGGTGGCTCCATTTTCTACAAAATACTGTCTGTCTCCTGCACATAACGATCCTCAGGATCACCAATCAAGCAGAACACTTCCTATATTTCAAGAGCCTTTTTCAGCAAGTGAGCCTCAATGAGGCAGTCACGTGATTTCTAGAGGAACGGGGCCTCATTTGTCTTAGGTCACATGATCTTCTGAAACATGATACAGGCCTCGACACAAGCTTGTCTTGGCCACGCCCCCTTTGCTCGACACAGGCTTCGGGACTTAAGTGTCAGATGTAACATCACTACCTGTGCCTTTTCCTCCATTTTTTCAATGTTGGACCTGTGTAAGGAAAATATTTCATCTCAACTTAATTCTCTTCTTAATTACCTACCTTCTCCCCTGGACCTTCCACTGAGTTCAGTTGGTGGCGAACAAACCCGTTCACTAAAGTTGGAGCATTCTGACCTTCAAGTAAGTTTCGAGCAATATTTGATTAACTCTAAAGCTGGATTTATGCACCTGCATCACGTCAACACCAATACTGATGTGCATCGCTGACGCAGTGTTTGGCAATTTTTTCTTGTGTGTTGGGTGAAATGCGTTGTTTCGTTGCCAAAACAGGTTTCAGCCGATGTGTCGAGTGATTTGTGTTCATTGTGGGTTTTTGTTTATGAAATAGCAACGGACAAGAGCAGGCTGTGATGGAGTTGGAGCTAAAAAAATGTTAAAAAGCAACTTTTCATACGATCGTTGCACACAGAAAAAGAGAAGTTGGAGAAAATGGTGTGTGTGACCACCGCCGCTGCCGTTATTTGACAATCTGTGTAATTACTGTGGTTATGATAAGCCACCAAATGTTCTGTATGTGCTCAGTTCCTCAATATTCTTTTGAATTTGGACCATTTAACAACCTTCAAAAGGCAGGGGTTCATCCTCACTCATTTTTCAAACAAATTTAGACCATGCAGAGACGTTGATATGAAAACGTCTTTTCAACAACCTGAAAAAGGCGCCTTTTCATCTTCCACTTTTCAACCAAATCTGTAGGCTTTTTAGACTATTGGCAAAGCCGATTTTTCAACCAATTTGTGCTACGAGGGAAAGACTTGAAGGAATCATTGGAGCTGGTTAACATCTCTGTTCACGAGTCTACCATACACAAATCATTGAACAGGTATGGTATCCATGGCAGGGCACAGTGAAGGAAGCTACTGTTTAAAAAAAAAAAAAAAAATCACTGCATACCTGTAGTTTGCCAAAGAGACACGTCACAATTCTACTGGGAAAATGGTTTGTGGACTGATGAAACTAAGGTGCAATTGTTTGGAAAGAGTATGCAGCACTATGTATGGCGTAAAAGGGAACCATATACCACCAGGAAAACTGTATACAAGGCTCAGGATTTTCTTGCATTTTATGTTAGTTTTCTTATTTTGTTGTTTTAAATTTCATTATCTCCTACTATACTTTCTTAAGCCTTTAATTCGAAAGTGGCCCATGGCATTACTAGTGGACTTGAACGAGAATGTGCACTGTTTTCTTTAGAGTGGCACGCTTGAGTAGTGGCTTCCGGTATTTGCTGGGTTTGTTAAATGCCTCCAAACATTAGTTCCATGACAAGTGTGCATCTATGAATGAAGTAAATGCTTTAATAATGTGTCATTCTTGTAACCTGAACAGTTAAGGCTGTGTTCTGGGAAGTTTATTGCCAGTGTTTATCCAGTGAAAGTGTGTTTGCATTCACTGTGTTAGCTGACGGTGATTAGCCTGCTAAGTTTTCTAACGTTACATCGGCTCATAGATTTTTATCCTTCATTTATCCATCGTGTCGCAAGCTCAGCTATGATGGCGGCCCTAGGTTGACATCAACACGATTGTGAATATAAACTATTTAAGCTGAAACCCCTCTAACCCACACTGTAAGACACACTGGCAGGTTTCAGAGAGCAGGCACCTCACTCACACTAGCCCCCTTTGGTGAACGTGGCACTATACATGTGGCTACCCTGGATCACAGCCAAAGAATATGTGAGGTTTGGGCCAACATAATGGACGAGGAGCTGAAGAGGTTTTGACATGTCATGTTTTCTTTTGTTTTGTTTTTTTTTGTTGTTTGTTTTAATGGCGCCGGAGCAGGGCGGCCGTACCAGCAGCAACTCTCTTGTGTCTTTGTGCTTCTATCTGCTTATTCCTGTATATCGTGTGTCTCTTATTAACCAGGGCTCGGTAGGAAGACTCGGGTTAAGACTGGACCAACTTTTTTTCTATTTTAGCCCGGTCTTTCTCTAGTTTTTTCTCTTCCTCGGGCAATGGAGATCAACAGAGGTGGGGGCGGACGCATTGTTTACACACGTGAACAGCTGATTGCACTGAGGAGGCCAGCGCTTCTACCCGGAGCAAAGCCTCTCATCCTGGATGAGCTGAAGAGGAGACGCTGCAGACGAAGGACTGGAGCTAAAGTGAGGAGGAGGAGGAGGAAACATAAGCCAGCTGTACCGATGGTCATCACCGGGAACATGCGATCGCTGAAAAACAAAACAGATGAGCTTACAGCGCTGGTCAGGATGCAAAAGGAGTATCATGAGTGTAGTATCATGTGTTTCACAGAGACGTGGTTACACGCACAGATCCCGGATGTAAACGGAGCGATACCTGGCTTCAAGGTTATACGGGGGTACAGAGATGTGATAAGCAGCAGGAAAAAAAGAGGGGAGGAGGACTGGCACTTCTTGTCAATGAAAGGTGGTGTAATCCTGAGCATATTTATGTGTAGGAAAAGTGCTGCAGCCCGGACATTGAACTGCTGGCTGTTAGTATGCGACCTTATTATATGCCGCGAGAAATGAAGTGTGCCTTAATTATTATCGTCAACATCCCTCCGTCAGCTGACGCAGCTGTGGCCTGTGACGTCATCAGCTCCACTGCGGCCACATTACTGGAGAAGCACCCAGATGCATTTATGGCCATCATGGGTGATTTTAATCATGTCTCAGTGGGAAAAACATGACCAAACTTTCACCAGTTTGTTGACTGTCCCACCAGAGAAAACAAAACACTGGATTTTCTGTATGCCAATGTCAGAGATGCATATAGTGCCACAGCTCTACCCCTCAATGGCAAATCAGATCACTGCATGGTCATGTTACCACTCAAGTACGTCCCCCTTGTGCAAAGGCAGCCTGCTTATACACGGACTGTGAGGAGGTGGACACAGGAGGCTGCTGATGCACTACAGGACTGCTTCACGACGACAGACTGGAGTGTACTCTGTGAACCACATGGGGTGGACATAGACAATATGACCGACTGCATCACAGAATACATTAGATTCTGTGAAGACACGACCATGCCAGCTCAGACTGTACACTGCTTCTCCAACAACAGACCATGGGTCACCAGTGACCTGAAAGCACTTCTGAACAAAAAGAAGAGAGCTTTTAGGGCTGGAGACAAGGAGAGATATTGAAGATTTGTTTATCTTCGTAATCTTGGTGATTGGGATAATTCTGATTGGGACGGGAATTGTCTTGGTTTACCGCAAATTGCTGAAGATGGATTCAACCTATCAAAATGCTGGCCAGGCGAGGTGCATCCAACAAATTGAGAAACTGGAGAAGACCCTGATAGCGACTACTGGAGAACTGTCTCGTAAGGTGGATTACATCATGGGTTCGCTCAGGTCTTTCCACGACGAGTTCAAAGCTGCGCAATGAAGGATTAATGTACTGAATCTACAGAAGAAATACAAGTCTTCTCTGTGATCAGTCCTATTTGGCATTATTATTCCCCATGAAAATTCCTCCTGGCTGTCTGCAGACTGTGTTTTTTTTTCAAAATCATGAGCACAAGGCCTTGGACAGCCAGCTGCAGCGCCAGATAAGACTGGGCGCCAGACAGACAAAACATCTTCTGCCAAGGGTCCTTGGGTCTCTCTTATTATCATCAACACTGCTCAACACCGCACACACATTGATTCATGAACTGATTAAAGATATACTGTACACTGCTCTCTTGTGTCTCGTGAATTCTGAGTTGTTGCTCTGTGCTATTGAGAGATTTTTTTTCATTGTAATCACAATCTGCTTAAAAATAAGCTGTATTTTGATAACGAAGTTTTTTTTCTCCTCCCCCCTTGTGTCGTTCCCTCCCTTCCCCTCCCTTTCTTATCTATCTCTGTTTGATGAGGCGCCTTTATGGCTGCCGTGTCGTTGTGTCGCGCGCATGCGCACCAATGTCAAGTCAAGTTCCTCGTGTGTTTTTTTACATGCTTGGCAATAAAGTTTATTCTGATTCTGATTCTGATTCTGAGAGGCTAAGAGGAGTGCAGCATGAGCTGAGAGAGATGCTGAGGAGGTGCAAGGACAATTATAGGAGGAAGTTGGAAGAGAAACCCAGGCAAAACAACACTAAAGATGTGTGGGAGGGAATGAAACAAAATAACTGGGTGCAAGGGGAGAGTCAGGCAGACATCTGGGAGCCAGGAGAGAGCTGAGGAACTGAATCTGTTTTTTAATAGGTTCAACTCACAGTTTGTCACCCCCAAAACACAGCCAGGCCCCCAAACACCCCTCCCCACCCTCCTGTGCAGCACCTCTCTCCATCTCCCCCTTCCTCCTCCTCCTCGGGGGACACCAGGACCCTCCCTCACATCACGGTGACTACAGACCAGGTTAAGAAACAACTGGAGAGACTCCATCAGCAGAAGGTGGCATGCCCTGTTGGCATCTCCGCCAGGACCCTGAGGACCTGTGCCAACCAGCTAGCTCTAGTACTGAATCACCTGGACAACCTGAGCCTGAGTCTGGAGAGAGTACCGGTGCTGTGGAAGACATCCTTCCTGGTTCCTGTCCCCAAGAAGTCATCTCCATCAGACCTGAATGACTATTGACCAGTTGCTCTCACATCTCATGTGATGAAGGTCCTGGAGAGACTGGTTTTAGCCCACCTGAGGCCGCAGGTGAAGACATGGCTGGACCCTCTGCAGTTTGCATATCAGCCCCATTTAGGAGTTGAAGATGCTGTCATCTACCTGCTGCAACGAGCCCATCTGCACCTGGATGGTGGAGGAGACACTGTGAGGATCACTTTTTTTGATTTCTCCAGTGCCTTTAACACCATCCAGCTACTGCTGCTGGGTGAGAAGCTGCGGGTGATGGGGGTCGACAGGAGCTGCACAGGGGACTGTGCTCTCTCCTTTTCTCTTTACCTTATACACCACTGACTTTCAGTACAACCTGCAGAAATTCTCTGACGACTCAGCTGTTGTGGGGTGTATAAGAGGGGGAGAGGAGGGGGAGTACAGGGCACTGGTAGACAGATTTGTGGAGTGGACAGAGCAGAATCATCTGAGGCTGAATGTAAGCAAGACCTCTTCCTGATTGACTTCAGGAAGAGGAGGACGCCTTCTCAGCCATTGCAGATTAGGGCAGAGGATGTGGGAGTGGTTGAGGACTACAAATATCTGGGTGTCAGGATCAGCAACGGGTTGGACTGGAGATCCAACACCAATGCGGCGCACAAGAAGGGGATGAGCAGACTCTACTTCCTGAGGAAGCTGAGATCCTTCAACGTGTGTAGCAGGATGCTGGAGCTTTTTTACTAGACCGTTGTTGCCAGCTCCATCTTCTTTGCTGCTGTCTGTTGGGGTAGCAGTATCAGGGCCAGCGACACCAACAGACATGACAAGATTGTCAAGAGGGCTGGCTCTGTAATTGGTCTCAGACCGGAGACCTTTGAGACCGTGGTGGAGAGGAGAACACTAAATAAACTGCGATCCATCATGGACAATCCAGATCACCCCTCCACCACACACTGGACAGACAGCAGAACACTTTCTCCAGTAGACTCCTCCAGCTTCACTGTCGAATGGCCAAATACAGGAAATCTTTCCTGCTGCATGTCATTTCACTGTACAATAACTCACTATGATGTTGTATTCTAGTCATAACTATGCTGCCATACTGCACCTTACAGTCTAACTGGTACCTCACATTTCACTCTGCTCCTGATCGTCCTTCATCGTGCAGTGGGATGATTCATGTGTTTATACGGGTCATCATATATTAAGCTATGATGTATATAGGTTTTATCGTCGTGTTAGTTTTACTTTCCATGGGTAATCCCTTTGTCTGTCATGCGTGTGTTTCTGTCATTTGGTTGTCTACTGTCATGCTGCTGTTACACTGTAATTTCCCAGTTGGGGATCAATAAAGTACATCTATCTATATATCTATCTATCTAGCTAGCTAGCTAGCTAGCTATCTCATCCGAAAATACAACTTCATTGCTATGAAACCACACATATATAAACGTTTCTGTCCACCCCCGTAGTTTGATTTGCTGCATACAGTTATCTCCATGCATTTAAATGGATTGTTGTAAACTGATTCAAGTCATTCAATACAAAGTAGTTGCAACATCCTCTTCATCTCACCCATTGCCTCATCCCTGCATGTACCTGTGCCTTCCTTTACATTCTGGCCTTCTTCTTCTTTCATATGACTCTCAAAGTCACTAAGCAATATCATGTAAGCTGTGGAGCGAGGTCACTGCTTCTGAAGTGGGGTTGGTGAGGTCCACATGCATACCCCCAGGTGGTCTGAGGTCAGGGCACTCTGATGGGATATGATGTGCTATTTACTCTGGGTTGCCACAAATACAAGCTGGCGATGGGCGAAGACCGCAACGATACATGCTGGCATTGAAATGGCCTGCTCCTGTTCACAGGCGATTGAGTATGACCCAATCTCTGCGGCCAAGCTGGGCACCTGGTGGTGGTTTTGTGCTTTGAGTGACATTGCGCTGAGGTCGTTTTCTTGTCTCTTGCCAATTGAATCTCCAGCTTTCCAGAAGATTAAAGTTGGAAATTTCAGGGGAGACAACATATCTACTGAAAGGTTTGCGAGAGCGTAGACGTTGAGCGCCTAGATCTTGGGCAGCTTGGACACGATGATGTAAAAGATGCTTGTTATCTTCAGTGGCCTTCTTCATAAGCATGTGTGTTTGGTGTTTTCTGTGGAGGGAAGGAGGAGTGATGCCAGATAAAACAGACAGGTAATCCACAGGTGTGGTACGGAGACAACCTGTGTTTATTGAGTGTGACATCCAGCTTCTTAGTGTGAACACTCCTGCTCCAGGCTGGAGAGGTATATTCTGCTGCGCTGTATACCAGTGTGGAGTGTGCTTGTATAGGCTCCCCATGAAGAACCAGCAAGATGCTGCAAGAGATTATTCTTTGATGATACTTTAGCACACAGAGAGACAAGATGGTGCTTGTAGGTGAGTTTTCTGACAAGTTTGACTCTAAGGTATATTGGCATGGGGGTGGACGGCAAGGTTAAGTCTCCCAGGGTGACACTGAGCTGGCAATTAGCACCCCTGTTAGCGAGGTGGAATGCTGTAGCAGTAGTTTTTGTCATGCTAAGTTTCAACCTCCACGTCCTTAGTCTGAGATGGCAGCAATGTCTTCAGTGAGAATTTCCTCCATCTTGGACCAACTGACATTGGAGTATTGCAAAACAAGATTGTCAGCATAGCCGTACTGTAGGGAGGTTGTTTGTGGTAGATCGCTAATGTAGATGTTGAAGATGGTTGGTGCCAGAACAGAGCCATGGGGGATGCCATTTCTAAGCTGGCAGAGTCTACTGACTTGTCCATCACTGGTCTTAAGGGTAAAGCTATGGTTCGAGATCATCGTGGCAATGAACTGTACGATATGACAGTCAGGAACTATCCATAGAAGCTTCAGAATTTGCCCTTGGTGCCATATGGTGTCATATGCTGCTGTTAGATCAATCAGGAGGACGCCTGCCTTATGACCTTTTCCATAAGCTTCCTTGATGTCATCTGTGTGCTGTACAACTTGTTGGACAGTTCTGCGTCCTCTGCAGAAACCAGCCTGGTAACTGCTTGGTAACTGCTTGCAGGTGAAAATCTTTGAAACTGCTTTGCAGGTGAAAAGCTTTGAAACTGCTTTGCAGGTGAAAAGCAACAACTGACTCATCACCAAAAGTATCATCATCAAAGGTATCCTGGCCTTAAAGTGGTGTTCTGGCTGACACTCCAGATTTTATGTGGTGTTAAGATCCGAACAGACCCTCTACAGTCCTACTCACCTATTTGCTCTCACCCACAAAAACATCATCCCAACAATAAAATATTAGGTGTTAGGTTAAGCACATTTGTTTGTCTATTCTATTCTAAATGTCATGTGCATCTGACAACTGATTGTCGCCTGCGCTACTGTTATACAACCCAGTATGTTTAGTCAATACTCCTCTTTGTAATCTCACTGCAACAGAGTTAAACTCACCTCAAGATAATGCACTGAGGAGCTCATTTAGCTGTAGGCTGTGCAATCCTAGGTGCGTGACCGGGAGGTTTTGCAGGTCCTTCCTACCTACGGCTTTCAGACTTTATAACCTAACCAGGACTGCTCGTAGAGGTCGTATTGAATGTACTGAATGTAACAACCTTGCACAATAAATTGTCCCCTCCATTATACGACTAGGACAATATCGATCATTACTGAGGGTGGCAACAACACTGTTGATTCATATACGAAATATTCTGTCTTGGTACATACGGTATTCATATTCTGCAGGGCAACTTAACAAACCGTAATGCTGTTTATACCATCTAGCTGCAATGCTCCCACACTGTGACTATATCTGTCACGCCGCGCCATTCATCAGCGGCGCCACCTGCTCATGCACCTGACAATCATCAGCGGCGAGGGATAAAGGCCGTCTCGCCCGGAGGCTCAGCCTGAAGCCGTCAGACTTCGTCCCTCACCGTTGTGAGCTACTTCTCTTCAGCAACATTATTTGGGTAAGAACCCTTACCTCTCTTTCCCAGTCTGCTCCCCTGTGCACAGGTGGATTCCCCGGCGGCGGACATCTCCACTCCATCGCCCAATCCTTGCTGCTGTATGGAGCTCTCCAGGTGGCTGTCTTCCGGGCTTCGCCCCCTTGTTGTGCCAGCTATCCTGACAAACCAAGTAAGTCCTTCTCTCGCCATAAATCCCTCCTGTGTTGGTGTATGCCCGTCACCCTCTCCCTGTGCTCTCTCCATAGGGTTGCTTGGCTGAACGGTCACCTGCCTCTGTGCCTGAAGCAGACGCCATCACCAACACATTTACATCCCGCAGACACGCACTCATTCACTCCTGCTGTTAATAAACTCTTTAAACTACTCTAAGCCTGTGTGTGTGCGTCTCCTGAGCCGTGCGTTATGTCAGTACGGCTTCAGCAGAGCGGCTCGGCGGACGGCGGGCTCGCACACCGGTTTACCACTCTCGAGGCTAGAGTGGATCAAATTGCTTATCAACAGCAGGTTATCCTAAATCAATTATTAAACTTAACTAACCGGTTGGGCCGCTTAGATCCTCAACAGCCGTTCCCCCCAGCTCGTCAGGGTGGCGCGGCTCCTGTTGTTCCAGCGGCCGTCCAGCCGGCTCCAGTGGCACCGGTTCGGCTCACACCGATTCCGACCCCCGCCCGCTTTAGCGGTAAGCTCGGCGGAGCGCGGGGGTTCATTATGCAGTGTGAGTCCGTGTTCCACCGTGTGCCCGGAGATTTTCCCTCGGATCACAGTCGGATTGGTTACATAGGGAATCTTCTGGAGGGGCGTGCGTTAACTTGGACCTACGCCGTAATGGCGAGGCCCAGTTATGCCACCCTCACCTATGACCAGTTCGTGAGGCGCTTTCTGGAGGTCTTTGACCATTCTCAAACCGAGACGGTCCAGGTCGATCGGCTTCTCACTCTCCAGCAGGGAGGCCGGTCGGCAGCGGACTACTCGGTCGACTTCCGGGTAGCGGCGGAGGAATTGGGCTGGGAGGAACGCTCCCTCTGTGGCCTGTTCCTCCGCAGCCTCAATAATGATCTGAGGGATGAACTGGCTGGACGGGATATCCCTGGGACGCTAGCGGAGCTGACATCCTTAGCGATAAGTTTGGATAACAGGCTGCACGAGCGCTCCTCGGGGCAGAAGTCTTCTTCTTCTCGCCCTCGTGGAGTCTTGCCGCACCTGTTCCAAGCTCGCCCCCTGGCGGCGCCGCCAGCATCGTGCCCCGAGGAGTCGGAGCCGATGGTGACGGGCTGGACCAAGCTTTCCCCTGCGGAGAGACAACGCCGCCATGAGTTGGGCCTCTGCATGTATTGCGGAGGTGACCAACACACTGTGGAGCGTTGCCCGCGGAAAGCCAGTCGGCGGGGTCCGCGAATTGCTGTAGGGAGCCTCGCGGATCCCAACCGGTTAGACACCCTCACCCAATTAAAGCTGCCCATCCGTTTCTGCCACAATCCCACTGGGCACCTCACCCACGCACTGGTGGATTTGGGCGCAGAGGGCAGCTTCATTTCACAAGGCCTGGCAACCCGATTGGGCATCCGCTGTCAGGCATTAAAACACCCCATCTCCCTGGTCCATCTCTCCCGTGCCTCCCTTGGGAGAGTTTCTCACCAAACCATGCCTGTCCCAGTCATCATCTCAGGGAACCACCGGGAGGAGATGGTATTTTACGTCCTGCCCAACTCTGTGTCGCCCGTCATCCTGGGGTATCCCTGGCTACGCCTCCACAACCCTGTCCTGGACTGGAGGTCAGCTGGGGTATCGGCGTGGAGTACCTTCTGTATGGGCACCTGCCTTCAGTCCACTGCCTGCTCCCCGTCTGCGGCTCCTCCTGTGGCGGATACAGCACCTCCGGACCTGTCGCTGGTGCCTCCAGAATTTCACGACCTGGGTATGGTATTTAGTAAATCGAAAGCTATGTCTCTTCCCCCGCATCGACCCTATGACTGTGCTATCAACCTCCGCCAGGGGGCTCCCCTGCCTTCTGGTCGGCTCTACAGCCTGTCGGCGCCGGAGAAGGAGACCATGAATACATACCTGAAGGAATCACTGAGCGCTGGGATTATTCGCCCATCGTCGTCACCCGTGGGGGCAGGGTTTTTCTTTGTCGGGAAAAAGGACGGATCCCTCCGCCCCTGCATAGACTACCGAGCGCTAAATGACATCACTGAGAGGGACCGTTACACCCTGCCCCTCATGGACACTGCCTTTCACTCCCTCCAGGGGGCGACCTGGTTTACCAAGCTGGATTTACGCAGCGCTTACCACCTCGTCCGGATCCGGGAGGGAGATGAATGGAAAACAGCCTTCCGTACCCCGAACGGCCACTTTGAGTATCTTGTCATGCCGTTCGGGTTGACCAACGCTCCTGCCGTCTTTCAGCGCCTCATTAATGACGTCCTCCGGGATTTCATAGGCCTCTTTGTGTTCGTCTACCTGGACGACATTCTTATCTTCTCCAGGTCCAGGGACGAGCACCAGGTCCATGTGAGGCGGGTCCTCCAAAGACTGCTGGAGAATCGTCTGTACGTGAAGGCTGAGAAATGCGAATTCTACGCTAGGACCACATCCTTCCTGGGATTCATCATCGCTCAAGACCAGGTGCTCCCAGACCCAGAGAAGGTGAAGGCGGTGGTGGAGTGGCCTACTCCCGCATCCCGGAAGCAGGTGCAACAATTTGTTGGCTTCGCCAATTTTTACCGCCACTTTGTCCCAAATTTCAGCTCGATCGTCGGACCGCTGACCCGCCTCACGTCCCCGAAGGTCCCGTTCCGGTGGACTGAAGAGGTCGCTGCTGCCTTTAAGGCGCTGAAGGCGGAGTTCTCCTCCTCCCGGGTCTTTCGCCAGGTCGACCCCGCGCTGCAGTGCATTGTGGAGGTGGACGCTTTGGACACGGGAGTGGGAGCAGTATTATCCCAGCGGTCACCTGACGATGGCGCCAAACGACCGTGCGCCTTCTTCTCCCGGCGCCTGTCCCCGGCGGAGAGGAACTACGATGTGGGGGACAGAGAGCTCCTGGCCATTAAACTCGCCTTACAGGAGTGGCGCCACTGGCTAGAGGGGGCGGACCTGCCGTTTGTGGTCCTGACGGACCACAAGAACTTAGAACACTTACGATCTGCCAAGCGCCTGAATGCCCGCCAGGCGCGCTGGTCTTTGTTCTTCGCCAGGTTCCGCTTCTCAATCACCTTCAGGCCGGGCTCCAAAAACGGCCTGCCTGACGCCCTCTCTAGGCAGTTCACCCCCGTGGAGGCTGAGGAGACGCCCCACACTATCCTGCCCAGGTCGTGCGTCGTGGGAGCCATCTCTTGGGACATTGAAGACAAGATCCGGAAGGCGCAGGAGGTGGATCCTGATCCTGGCGGCGGACCAGAGGGAAGACTGTTCGTCCCATCTGCGGTCCGAGGAGAGGTCATCCACTGGCTCCACACCTCCCGGCTCACCTGTCATCCCGGCACCTCTCGGATGATCAGCCTCCTCCAACGGTCCTTTTGGTGGCCAGGCCTGCGGAGGGATGCAGCCCGCTACGCCCGGGCTTGCCCAATCTGTGCCACCAGCAAGCCGGGAAATGCCCCCCCAGCGGGTCTGCTCCAGCCTCTGCCCGTCCCCGGCAGGCCCTGGTCGCACATCGCACTGGATTTCGTCACCGGACTCCCCGTTTCCAACTCCTTTGACACCGTCCTGACCATCGTGGACCGTTTCTCCAAGGCGGCACACTTCGTCCCCCTGCGAGGTCTCTCTACCGCCCTGGAGATGGCGGGCCTCCTCGTCCAACACGTGGTCAGGCTGCACGGGATTCCGGTGGACGTGGTCTCGGACCGGGGCCCCCAATTTTCATCCGAGGTTTGGAGATCTTTTTGTAACGCCATCGGAGCCAAGGTGAGCCTCTCCTCCGGCCATCACCCCCAGTCTAACGGGCAGTGTGAAAGGACCAATCAGGAGCTGGAGGCTGCGCTCCGCTGTGTTACCAGATCCAAGCCGACGTCCTGGAGCAACCATCTCGCCTGGGTGGAGTATGCCCACAACACCGCCCGCTCTTCTGCAACGGGGATGTCCCCCTTCAAGGCGTCCCTGGGTTACGACCCCCCACTGTTTCCAGCGCAGGAGAGCGAGGTAACTGTCCCCTCTGTTAGGGCGCACCTTAGGCAGTTCCGCTCCACCTGGGCTGCCGCGCGTCATGCGCTTTTACGCACAGCGGAGCGCAACAGGACCGTGGCGGACCGGCACAGACGACCTGCCCCGGCGTACAGAGTTGGGCAACTCGTGTATGTGTCTACCCAGGACGTCACATTAAAAGGCGAGAGGAGGAAGCTGGCACAGCGATTCATGGGTCCCTTTCCCATCACCCGGATCATCAACCCGGTGGCTGTGCGCGTGGCTATTCCCCCCTCCCTCCGCATCCATCCCACTTTCCACGTGTCGAAGGTGAAACTGGCAGTCACTGACCCCCTTTGCCCTCCTCCTGCAGCGCAACCCGCGCCCCGGATGATTGGTGGCCATCCGGCCTGGTCCGTCTCCTCCATCCTGGACTCCCGGCGCCGAGGTCGTGGGTTGCAATACTTGGTGGACTGGGAGGGCTATGGGCCCGAGCATCGACAATGGGTGCCCCCGTCGTTTGTGTTGGACCCATCGCTCATCGCGGACTTCCACCGAGCGCACCCGGATAAGCCATCGCCAGGAGGCGCTGCTAGAGGGGGGAGTACTGTCACGCCGCGCCATTCATCAACGGCGCCACCTGCTCACGCACCTGACAATCATCAGCGGCGAGGGATAAAGGCCGTCTCGCCCGGAGGCTCGGCCTGAAGCCGTCAGACTTCGTCCCTCACCGTTGTGAGCTACTTCTCTTCAGCAACATTATTTGGGTAAGAACCCTTACCTCTCTTTCCCAGTCTGCTCCCCTGTGCACAGGTGGATTCCCCGGCGGCGGACATCTCCACTCCATCGCCCAATCCTCGCTGCTGTACGGAGCTCTCCAGGTGGCTGTCTTCCGGGCTTCGCCCCCTTGTTGTGCCAGCTATCCTGACAAACCAAGTAAGTCCTTCTCTTGCCATAAATCCCTCCTGTGTTGGTGTATGCCCGTCACCCTCTCCCTGTGCTCTCTCCATAGGGTTGCTCGGCTGAACGGTCACCTGCCTCTGTGCCTGAAGCAGACGCCATCACCAACACATTTACATCCCGCAGACACGCACTCATTCACTCCTGCTGTTAATAAACTCTTTGAACTACTCTAAGCCTGTGTGTGTGCGTCTCCTGAGCCGTGCGTTATGTCAATATCTGTGTACATATGTATATTCATTTACTGCTTTTGGCTAACCAGTTCTTATTATCTTATTAACTATTGCGCTGAGTGCTGCTACCCCTGTGCTGCTGTAATCCTGGAATTTCCCCATTGTGGGACTAATAAAGGCTTATCGTATCTTATCTTATCTTATTAATTTATCTTATAAAAACAATGCATGACAAAAGAGATAATATTAGCCAGACTGGTGCATGTGGGTAAAACTGTGAAGACTTCAGTGTAAACATTAACACTTTTTGTTTGGCAACAAGTAGGCTGGAGTAGATGTGGAGTGTTCTTAGCCTGATATTAATCTGGATGTAAACATTGCTTCTGGGATCCCTGGTGCAGATCCTCACCCCCCCTTCCCCCTGCATCTGTTCTTTATTGAGTTTGGATCACTTTCTTCCACCAAGACCTCCTCCTCGTGATATTGGCTCCTCTGTCATCTCCACCTTTGCGGCAAGGGCTAGTCATTCTGAATGGAAGAATCCACAATTGGTTGGAGCGGCTGACACACACTGTCTCTCTATTGCTCACTCTCTCTTTCTCTGTTTCTCTCTCACCCACCATGTGATGGATGTGTTTTGCGGATTGTGCGTGCCCCAGAAGTTTTACCAAGGTAATTTAATGTAATGACTCGGTGGCTTTTTGGGGAGGAGGGGAAGGCAAATACTTCATTATCGGAGCCCTGTGGTCACACTGTGAGAATATAGGGCTTTTTTTTTCTTTTTTCTTTTTTTTTTACCCCTCCACCTTCTTTCGCAGCAGAAAATGGCCTGCTGGACAGCTCGTGACAAACTGTGGGCTTACAGTCCATTAAGGATCGTACCTATAGCTAGGAGAAGCTTGAGATACAACACCTCTTGCCTCTTCAGCCTTTCATACTGAGCTACAGCTTCTCATCTGACTCTCCTTCTTTATCCATCCCTGATTCCTGACTAACAGTTGTAAGGTATGGCAGGCAGCAACAAGCTTTCCTCTATTAGTCAAGAGGGGAAACTGTGAGTAAATAAAAGGTTAAGGAGTGTGCATCAAAATGCTGAAGATGTTTTCTTGTTGCAGTAGTCTGTCAAAGTAATCCTGTATTTATAGACTGGGGTCATGGGTTTAAGTGTTTGACTGGAATAGAGCGCATAACAACATGCAAGTTTGGTGGCGAGAAAAGCATGCATAACCTTATCTGGGCCTACAAAGGACAAGCATCACCTGATTTTGGTTATTACCAGTGCTGACAGTTTGTGGGCAGGGTAATCACCTGAGCCTGTGTATCTGTCTATCTGTCAGTCTGTCTGTGTATCTGTGCTCTGACCCAAGAGGAGATGATGCCAGGGTGACCAAACTTGGCACACAGGTTGACCACAGAAGTGCCATGTTTGGCTATGCTTTTGAGATCTAAAGATCAAGGTCATGGGTCATAAAAGGTCAAAATCAGTTTTGGCTTATAGTGACATTGTAACAGAAAGAACCACCACATTTTAACACAACCAAAAATGGGGTCTAGGACACTTCTTGAATCTCCAATGACCTTCACCTTGCATTTGACATGAGGTCATGGCATCCCATCAGAATAGAGACTGGTCATTGATTCAATTCAGTTCAATGATTCAATTCAATTCAGTTCAGTTCAATTCAATTCAATTCAGTTCAACTTTATTTATATAGCGCCATTTCACAACAACAGTCATCTCATAGCACTTTCACCTGTAGGGGAAACCCCCACAATTGCAGAAAGACCCCAGCAATCAGGTGATCCCCTGTGAGCAAGCGCTTGGTGGCAGTGGAGAGGAAAAACTCCCTTTTAGCAGGAAGAAACCTCCAGCAGAACTAGGCTCAGGGAGAGGCAGTCATCTGCTGCGACTGGCTGGGGGGTGAGGGGATAGAGAAGATGAAAAGAACAGGCATGTAGAGAGCAAACAGCATGATGGGGACTCAATCTATGGGAGAGAACAAACAGATGTTAATGACCAGCAAAAAATATTTCATTGAGAGTGAAGAAGAAGTGAAGCACGGTCCATTATTGGAGGTCCCCCAGCTGTCTAAACCAATAAGCAGCATAACTAAGGGAGGGTTCAGAGGCGCATGATCCCTCCCTAATTATAGTCTATATCAAAAAGGAAGGTTTAAACCCTATTCTTAAAAACAGAGATCAAGTCTAACTCGCAAATCCAGATTGGCAGTTGGTTCCACAGGAGAGGAGCTTGATATCTGAAGGCTCTGCCCCCCATTGTACTTTTGGAGATTCTAGGTATTACAAGTAATCCTGCATTTTGGGAGCGTATTGCTCTATTAGGATAATAGGTTAGAATCGGATCCTTTAAATAATAAGGGGCATGATTATTTAGAGCTTTGTAAGTGAGAAGAAGGATTTTAATGTTAATTCTAAACTCTATGGTAAGCCAATGAAGGGAGGCCAGAACCGGAGAGATATGATCTGTCTTTCTAGTACCTGTTAAAACTCTTGCTGTAGCATTTTGGATCAGCTGAAGACTTTTTAGAGATGTTTTAGGACAACCTGATAATAAAGAGTTACAATAATCTAATCTAGAGCTAACAAAAGCGTGCATCAGTTTCTCAACATCACTCTGAGACGAGATGCTCCTAATCTTGGCAACATTTCGCAAATGATAGAAGGCAGTCTTAGAAACAAATTTAATATGTGAATTGAAAAACAGATCTTGATCAAAAATAACTCCAAGGTTCCTCACAGAACTATTCAGAAAAAGAGTAACCGGATCCAAACTAAGAGTCTGATTTGGAAAGAGTATTTCTAAGGTTTTCTTTTGGACCAACTAGAATGACTTCAGTCTTATCTGAATTTAGTAGCAGAAAATTACAAGTCATCCAAGCTTTGAGTTCCTTTAGACAGGCCTCTAATTTGACTAATTGATTACTATCATCTGGCTTCACTGGCAGGTATAATTGTGTGTCATCTGCATAACAATGAAAATGTATACAGTGCTTTCTAATAATGTTGCCTAACGGAAGCATATATAAACTAAAACGAATAGGGCCTAAAACAGATCCCTGTGGAACTCCATGACTGAGCTTTGAGTTGGAAGAAAGCTCATTATTGACATGAACAAACTGGAACCTATCAGATAAATAAGATCTAAACCACTAAACGAAGTTCCATTAAGTCTAACCTAGTGTTCTAATCCAGGGATCCCCAACCCCCAGTCCCCGGAGCGGTACTGGTCCGTGGATCATTTGGTACCGGGCCACAAAGAAAAAAAAATATGGGTAATATTAAAGCTATTTTTTTTCCATTAGTCTTGCAGAGATTTTATTTTGAAAAACAACTCTTTCCTCCCTTGCCTCACAACCACTCTTGACTCTGGTGCAACGTTTCACGCATCAGTGACACAAGCTAACTCTTGAAAAAATGATCCAAAAACAAAATTCTTGTTGCAGGGAAAACAAGCCCAGAGTTCCCACTGATTATGGTGAGTTGATATGAAGCTGTAGAATCATTGGAATTGCCGAATACAAAGTGTAATTGTTTCAGATTACATGCACTGAACTGACAAAGGTTTTTGTTATTGGAAAACCCCTGCACCTCTACCCGGTCCGTGGAAAATTTTCATGCATGAAACTGGTCCCTAGTACAAAAAAAGTTGGGGACCGCTGGTCTAATCTATCAAGTAGAATATTATGTTCGATAGTATCAAAAGCTGCACTAAGGTCTATGATGGATTCTAAACCCAGATTGAAACTCTTTAAATAAACCAATTCCCTGCAAGTGGCCAAATAGTTGTGTAGCAACAACTCATTCTAAGATTTTTGAAATGAAAGGCAGATTAGAGATTGGTCTATAGTTAGCTAAAACTCCTGGATCCAGCGTTGGCTTTTTGAGTAAGGGTTTAATTACAGCAGTTTTAAAAGCCTGCGGTACATGGCCTAATGTTAATGAAGAATTGATTATTTGAAGAATAGAGCTACCAATAAATGAGAAGACTTCTTTAAATAACCTGGTAGGAATAGGGTCTAAAAGACAAGTTGAAGGTTTGGATGAGGAAATAATTTTATCTAACTGTAAAAGGTCAATTGGAGTAAACTCATCCAAACAGATGTCAGTTGAAGGAGTTATTGTAGTTACTGTATTTAAGTTAACGGTGGAAGGATTTGACTGATTTTATCTGTAATAGATGAAATTTTATTATTGAAAAAGTTCATAAAGTCCTGACTAGTAAGCGCTAAGGGAATGCTAGGATTGACAGAGTCCTGACTCTTTGTCAGCCTGGCTACAGTGCTGAAAAGAAACCTGGGATTATTTGTGTTCTCCCCTGTTAATGCAGAATAATAACTTGTTCAGCTTGTCTAAGAAATTGTTAATAAATTAAAGATGATTTCTCCAAGCTAAATATATTTCATCTAAGTTAGTGGAGCGCCATTTTCTTTCTAATTGATGAGTCTTCTGTTTTAAGCTACGAGTTTCTGTGTTGAACAAAGCAGTTAAAAGCCTCTTATTAGACTTTTTCTTTTTAAAGGGGCCACCATGTCTAGAGTCTGATGCAGAGAAGCTGTACCACTATGCTGTCAATTACAGAAGGAGCAAGCCCTCCATAGCTTATTTCCTTTGTGTTGATACATGGCATAGAGGAAACAATCTGCATAAATTTGGTAGCAACATTATCTGATTGGCATCTACTGTAGTAATATTTTTCTTTAGGAGCCAAATAGAAATTGTAAAATCAAAGATTAACAGACAATGGTCTGACAGTACAGCGTTATGAGGAGACACTACCAGATTTTCTATTTCTATGCCATATGCAGAACAAGGTCCAACGTGTGGTGGAGATAATGGGTAGAATTTCCTGCTTTCTGAGAAAACCCCATTGAGTCTAATATTGAATTAAATAGCATATGAAGACAATCACTATCTACATCTACATGTGTATTAAAGTCCCCTACTATAATTATTCTATCTGATTTCAGCACTAGATCTGCTAAGAATTCGGCAAATATGGATAAAAAGTCTGAGTAGGTTGAGGGAGGATGATAAACTATGGCACATAAAATTGGGTTTAACCTAAAATTGCTAAAATGCCCAATACTGAGGACCAGACCTTCAAAGAAATTATAACATATTTTTTGCTTTACATTAACTAGTAATTTGGAATGGTAAATTGTTGCTACTCCTCCACGACCAGAACTTTGGGGATTTTGACAGTTTAAATAACCAGAAGGAGTTGATTCATTTAACCCAACATAATCCTCTAGCTCTAACCAAGTCTCTGTAAGGGATATTAAATCAATCTGATGATCAATTAACAGATCACGGACTAGCAGAGACTTGGAAGTTAGAGACCTAATATTTAACAAACCACATTTAATTTTTAAATTATGAGGAGGAGAGGCCATATCATTAAATTTAGAGGCTTCATGTTTAATTTGAGTTTTATCAACTTTTTGTTTAATCACTTTGGGATGCTTATACATTATATTTTTATTTACTTTGGAGGGAGTAGACAATGATTCTCTGATGGGGAAGACAGGGGCTAAGTTGAGGGGTGGTGGATGAAGAGGAGCCGCGGAGAGGCGTGTAAGACTGTGACTCTGTTTCCTGGTTGTGATGACTTGCTCTGGGCCATTATCATCCACAGCTGTGTGCACACCGGCTCCTCGTCAGGCCAGGGCTATATAAACTCACTCTTCCTGCAGGCCTGCACGGAGCCGTCTGTCTTCCTGGCTGAATGAAGCTCTTCTTACGACTTGCCAGCCAAACCTCTCCACGATCGTCCACCTCGCCACCTTGGCATCAACGCTTGGAAGAAATCCTCTCCCAACCAAGTAAGCCTCACCTTTACTCACCTGTTCTCTGCTACTCCCTTGTGCACAGGCGGAATCTCCCTGCGGCGGAATCATCCCTCTCGGCGGCTGTCTCTGCTCACTCCTCTCCGCCCTCTACATGGCTACAACGACGCTGGGACAGCAGACGCTGTCTTCCTGGCCAACAGGTCCTCACCATCTGCCTGGAACAGTAAGCCACAATTATTACCTGAGTTATTATCCATCTCTCACCTAGCAAATTGTGCCTTTGCTCCATCCATAGGGTTGCCAGGCTGCACGGCGCTCTGCTCTTTCCCAGCTGCTCGGAGTCTCCAGCCTGCACTCACTTACATGACACAACACATTCACACACGAACACTGGTTCAATAAAGATAATTGTATCCATTTCTGAGTCCGTGTCTGTTCCCTGGGTCAGCCATTGTGTTAGTACGGCTCCGTCCGAACGACCCAGGGAACAGCGCGTTAGCGCAACAACTTAACAACTTAGAGGCTCGAGTGGATCAGATTGCTTACCAACAACAGATTATCTTGAATCAGATGACTCAAATTAACATTCGGTTGGATCGCCTGGCATGGCAGTAGACGTTTCCACCGACGTCAAGCGGTGCTACAGCTCCCGCTAGCTCCTCCGCTAGCCAGGCTAGTCAAGCTACCCCGGCCCGACTCACTCCTATTCCCACGCCCTCCCACTTTAGCAGAAAACTAGGGGAGGCTCATGGGTTCCTCCTCCAGTGTAAGATAGTATTCCAGCGGGTTCCAGGGGATTTCCCAACTGACCATAGCCAGATAGGTTATGTTACAAACCTATTGGAAGGGCGAGCACTAGCTTGGGCATACACTGTGATGGCTAGGGCAAGTTATGCTAACTTAACCTACAGCCAGTTTGTTAGTGAGTTCAACGAGGTATTCGACCACTCCAACCGGGACAATGTGCTCACCACCCGGCTGTTAAATCTTCGACAGGGGGGCAGGTCCGTGACGGACTATGGTGTCGATTTTCCGGGTGGTGGCAGCGGAGGTGGGGTGGGAAGATGCCTCGTTGTGTAGTATTTTCATCAGGAGCTCGAGCCCTCGCATGCGGGATGAGTTAGCCCACTTGGAGAAGCCAGAGAAGCTAACAGCGCTTATTTCTCTTGCCACTAATCTAGATAATAGGCTGAGGGAGCGGGCATCCGAGCGGAGAATTTCCGGACGCTTGGGCACCCAGTCCTTGCACTCCTCCCAGACCCCGTTACTGGCCTTGCCTTCCCTAGAGTCAGCCGACACACAGGAGTCTATGGTCATGGAGCGAACTAAGCTTTCCCTAGCTGAGAGACAGCGCCGTAGGGAGCTAGGCTTGTGCATGTACTGTGGTAGTGAGGAACATGATTTAGAAGCCTGCCCCGTTCGGCCAAAAGTGGGGGTCCATGCGTCGCAGTAGGGGGACTCACGGACTCACCTTGGCCGAATCCCCTCTCCAAATGTATGATACCCATCAGATTCACACACAATAAAACTGAACACTGCACACACACCCTGGTTGACTTGGGAGCTGAGCAGAGTTTCATCTCAGGGGAACTGGCTACCTGACTGGGGCTTCCCTGCTGTCCTTTGAAGACTCCCCTATGGCTCATTGCTCTATCCTGCGCGCCATTAGCGATTGTGACAAAACAAACGGCCCCTGTCTCAGTTTTCATCTCCGGAAATCATCGGGAGGATCCAAGCCTGTTCGTCCTGCCGGTTGCCTCCTCTCCGGTCATCTTGGGTTATCCCTGGCTCCGGCTCCACAACCCCTCTTTTGACTGACGCACAGGAAGCATGATGTCCTGAAGCTCCTTCTGCCTCAGCGCTTGCCTCCAGTCCGCCGCATGTGCTGCCTCCATACCGTTGGTCGCCCCCGTCTCTCCTCCCGATCTGTCCAGAGTGCCCGCCGAGTATCACAACCTGGGGGAAGTTTTCAGTAAGTCCCAGGCGTTGTCTTCCCCCCCCCCCACCCACCGGCCCTATGACTGTGCTATCAGTCTCTGGGCTGGGGCCCCGCTGCCGTCGAGCTGTCTCTACAGCCTGTCGGCACCGGAGCGGGAAGCAATGGAGGCATACATTAAGGAGTCCGTCAGCTCGTGCATTATCCGCCCGTCTTCCTCGGCGGTGGGGGCCAGGTTCTTTTTCGTTGGGAAGAAAGATGGCTCCCTAAGGCCGTGTATTGACTTTCGTGCCCTCAAGATTACCATCAAGGACAAGTACACGCTGTCTCTGATGGACACGACTTTTGATTCCCTCCAGGTGGCCTCGATCTTTTCCAAACTGGATCTCCGGAACGCCTATCATCTGGTGCGGATCAGGGAGGGGAATGAGTGGAAGACTGGTTTCCGGACCCCAAGCAGCCACTTTGAGTACCTGGTGATGCCGTTTGGGTTAACCAACGCTCCAGCCGTCTTCCAGAGACTGATCAATGATGTACTCCATGACTTCCTGGGATCATTCGTCTTCGTCTACCTCAATGACATCTTGATCTTCTCCCGATCCCTGGATGAGCACCGCGTTCACGTGAGGCGGGTCTTGCAGTGACTCTTGGAGAACAAGCTGTACGTTAAGGTTGAGAAGTGTGAGTTTCACGCCTCCAAGACTTCATTTCTCGGCTTCACCATCTCTCATAATCAGGTCATCCCAGACCCTGACAAGGTGAAGGCCGTTGTGGACTGGCCTCCCCCCCTCCTCTAGGAAGCAGCTGCAGCATTTCCTGGGTCACGCCAACTTTTACCGGCACTTTATTAATAACTATAGTGTCATTGCTCTTCCCCTCACCCGCCTCACCTCCCGAAGATGGCTTTCCGGTGGATGGAGGAGGCTGCAGCTGCATTCATCAAGCTCAAGACCTGGTTTTTGTCCTGCCCCATCTTGACTCAGGTAGATCCCGCTCTACAGTGCCTGGTAGAGGTGGATGCCTCGGACTCTGAGGAGGGGGCCGTGTTGTCCCAGCGTTCCACGGTGAATGGGGAGGTCTGGCCGTGTGCGTTTTTCTCCCTCCGACTGTCCCCGGTGGAGAGGAATTACAACATCGGTGATAGGGAGCTCCTGGCGGTTAAGCTCGCGCTGGAGGAGTGGCATCACTGGTTGGAGGGGGCCGCCCAACCCTTCGTTGTTTGGACAGATCATAAGAACCTGGAGTACCTAAGGACGGCCAAGCATCTGAACGCCCGCCAGGCCCGCTGGTCCTTGTTCTTTGGCCGTTTCAACTTTACCATCACCTACCGTCCCGGGTCTAAAAACACTAAACCTGATGCGCTGTCCAGGCAGTTCTCCCCTGACACAGTGGAGGTTACCGTTCTCCCAATCCTCCCGTCTTCAAGCATCATGGGCGCCCTCTCGTGGGAGATCAAGGAGAGGGTCCTGAAGGCGCAGGAGGCAGAGCCAGACCCGGGCGGGGGGCCAGCGGGCAAGTTGTTCGTTCCATCCACAGTTCGGGGCGAGGTGATCCACTGGGCCCACTCCTCCAGACTGGCATGCCATCCGGGGGGTTCTCGCACGGTCAGGATTTTTCAGAGGTCATTTTGGTGGCCATTGCGCCGGAGGGCCATTGCTGATTACATCCGCACCTGCCCTCAGTGCACCACCGGTAAGACACCTTCCTCTCCTCCAGCAGGGCTGCTTCATCCCTTTCCTGTTCCTGGCAGACCTTGGTCACACATCGCCTTGGATTCCGTTACCGGCCTCCCTCCGTCCGATCAACACACCGTTGTCCTCACTATCGTGGATCGCTTCTCCAAGGCCGCCCACTTCATCCCCCTACTGGGACTGCCCACGGCGAAGGAGATGGCAGATCTGCTGGTGCAGCACGTTGTCAGGCTTCATGGCATACCGGTGGATATTGTTTCTGATCGGGGTCCTCAGTTCGTGTTGCAGGTATGGAAGTCATTCTGTAATGCTCTGGGGGCTACGGTGAGCCTGTCCTCCGGCTACTACCTTCAGAGCAACGGTCAATGTGAGAGAGCTAACCAGGAGCTGGAGGCTGTGCTGCGGTGTGTGGTCTTGTCCAATCCAGCCTCATGGAGCGCCCAGCTTCCATTGGTCGAATATACCCATAACTCCACGGTGTCTTCAGCCATCGGCATGTCCCCTTTCGAGGCCTCCTTGGGCTACAACCCCCCGGTCTTTCCCAAAGAGGAGGGGGACATAGCCGTCCCATCTGTCCAGGTCCATCTGAGACGCTGTCAGCGGATATGGAGGGCGGTCCGAACGGCACTTCGATGCACGGCAGAACGTAACTCCAGAGTTGCTAATCGCCGCAGGAGACCGGCTCCAACCTACCAGGTGGGTCAGCAGGTTTGGCTCTCAACGCAACATATTAGGCTGAAGGGTGAGAGAAGGAAATTGTCGCAACAGTTCATTGGTCCATTCCCCATTGTGCGGATTATTAATCCAATAGCTGTGCGCCTGTCTCGCCCCCCCCCTCTCCACATCTGTCCCACATTCCATGTGTCCCAGTTCAAGCCCTTATTTTCCAGTCCTCTCTGTCCTCTTCCCAGGTCTCCACCTCCACCGGTCGTGATCGATGGCAACCCGGCGTGGAAAGTCAGCTCCATCCTGATCATCCGCCGCTGGGGTCACGGCATGCAGTACCTGGTGGACTGGGAGGGGTATGGCCCTGAGTGTCATTCCTGGGTGCGTCCATCCTTCATGTTGGATAAGCAACTCATCAGGGACTTCCACCGGACGCACCCAGGTAGGCTGGATCGGGTGCCAGGAGGCACCCCTCGAGAGGGGAGTACTGTGATGACTCGCTCTGGGCCATTATTATCCACAACTGCGCGCACACCAGCTCCTCATCAGGCTAGGGCTATATAACCTCACTCTGCCTGCAGGCCTGCACGGAGCCATCTGTTTCCCTGGCTGAATGAAGCTCTTCCTACGACTTCCCAGCCAAACCTCTCCACAACCGTCCACCTCGCCACCTCGGCATCAACGCTTGGAAGAAATCCTCTCCCAACCAAGTAAGCCTCACCTTTACTCACCTGTTCTCTGCTACGCCCCTGTGCACAGGTGGAATCTCCCGGCGGCAGAATCATCCCTCTCGGCGGCTGTCTCTGCTCACTCCTCTCCGCCCTCTACATGGCTACAACGACGCTGGGACAGTGGGCGCTGTCTTCCTGGCCAACGAGTGCTCACCATCTGCCTGAAACAGTAAGCCACAATTATTACCTGAGTGATTATCCATCTCGCACCTAGCTAATTGTGTGCCTTTGCTCCGTCCATAGGGTTGCCAGGCTGCACGGCGCTCTGCTCTCTCCCAGCTGCTCGGAGTCTCCAGCCCGCACTCACTTACACGACACAGCACATTCATGCACTCACACACAAACACTGGTTCAGTAAAGATAATTGTATCCATTTCTGAGTCCATGTCTCTTCCCTGGGTCAGCCATTATGTCACTGGTCCCAACTCTGAGTTGTCAAGGTTTTGGAAATTTGGAAAAAAATGATGCCAAATTGTTAGATAAATGAGACGCACCATCCAAAATGGGATGGATGCCATCTTGTCTAAAAAGACTAGGTTTTCCCCAAAATGAGTTCCAATTGTCTATGTAGTCCACATCATTCGCAGGACACCACACAGACAGCCAGCAGTTGAAGGATGACACGCAGCTAAACATGCCATCACTGGTCAGATTGGGGAGGGGCCCAGAGAATACTACAGATGCAGACATTATTTTCGCAAAGTCACACACCGATTCTACATTAAGTTTTGCGACTTCCGACTGCCGGAGTCAGATGTCATTAATGCCGGCGTGGATAACAATTGTGGAGTATTTACAGTTACTTTTAGCCATCATTTTCAAATTTGACTCGGTGTCACCTGCTCTGGCCCCAGGAATATATCTGACTATGGCCGCTGGAGTCTCTAGGTTCACGTTTCTGACTACAGAGTCGCCAATGATCAGAGTTTTTTCCTCAGCGGGTGTGTCGCTGAGTGGGGAAAAGTGATTAGAAACATGAACAGGCTGGTGGTGTACCAGAGGCTTGTGGCTATGCTTCCTTCTCACCTTCACCCACTCGTTCTCTCCTGGCTGCTCAGGAGAGGTCAAAGCTGATGGACAGCTAGCAGGCCGCCCTATGCTAGGGTGCTCCACTGCAGCTAAGGGGCATCCGTCATTATTAACTGGCGCAGACGGTGTTTCAATGCAGTGGAGCCGGGATTCCAAATCACACAACCTCGCCTCGAGCGCCTCAAAAAGACAACATTTATTACATTTACCGTTATCACTAAAAGAGGCAGAGGTGTAGCTAAACATCTGACACAGAAAGCACACCAGAGGAGAAGGAGAAGGAGCGCTAGTAGCCATAGCTAGTGGCTAACCCACGCTAACAGAAACACCGATGAAAGGTGATCAGAAGGCTGAAAAGGGTGATTAGGTGACACTGAATGCGCACACAGGTGCAAGAGGCTTGATGAACAGCAGTGAGAAATGACAGTAGATGGAAAAAAGGGATTAAAATAAATTAAAGGCAATAATCCTCAGGAGATTGAGGAGAGCCAACCACAGACCGACATGACAGCCAGCAACACAGGAAGTGATTATCCGATACGATATGATGCAATATTGATGTTGTGCTGCACTGCATGCCAATGTTGTTGTCACGCTTCTTTATTTGCTTAACTGCTAATGGGAACAGACATACGTGCAATGGGATGGTGCAAACAGAAAATTACAGGCATTTCTAGGTCCCAGTGATGAAATGTTGGATTTATGTTTAAATTTGTCATATAATGCTTGATAAGTATAACTGGACATGAAATACTAATCACGTGATTTAATTAAGCTGAATTAAGTGTGATTTAATTAAGCTTGAACTTCCCGCTGGCGCACCAAAATAATAACAGGTATAATTACCCGTACATACTATTAAAACATGCTAGAATAGAACAGAATAGAATAGAATAGAATAGACTTTATTGTCATTGTACAGTTGGACAGTACAACAAAATTGTGGGTGCTCCACCAGGCTACTGCGCAATAAATTGAGAGAGAAGAATTAAATAAAACACAGTTACAGAACATACGATTAAACACATGGCTGGAATAAATATAGCCCAGGATTCTAGAAATATACACAGGTATGGTAGTGGCTACATGGGTGGAACTATGTGAATAAGAGTGCAGAGTGCAGAACACACAATTGAACACACAACTGAGTAAAATGGCCCAACGATTATGGAAAATATATACAGTAGTGGTTTCACAGATGGATCAATGTACATGAAAGTGAGGAGTGCAAAAATGTGTTATAGTGATAACTAAAAGGTCCTCAGTTCTGTGCATGTGAGCATTCAGAGGGAGGGGGGTGGGGCTCTGACTGTTTGCAGTTCAGATGGACCAGGGGAAGAAACTGTCAGTCTGGAGGTGTGGGACCTGGTTGGTCTGAACCGTCGTCCAGAGGGAAGCAGGTCAAACAGGTGGTGAGTGGGATGTGAGGGGTCTCCTGTGATGGCCTTGGTCCTTCTGAGACTGGAGGATCTGGAGATGTCTTCCAGGGAGAGCAATGGGCCGCTGATGATTTTTTGAGCAGTGTTGGTGACCCTCTGCACAGCCTTCCTGTTCTCAGCCGTGGAGCCGGCGTACCACACGCCCAGAGAGTAGGTGAGCACACTCTCCACTGACCAGCAATAGAAGACCAGCAGCAGCTTCTGGTCCAGGTTGTTCTTCCTCAGGACACGGAGGAAGTGCAGCCACTGCTGGGCTTTCTTCACCAGGGCCTTGGTGTTGGCAGTCCAGGAGAGGTCACAGGAGATGTGGGTGCCCAGGAACCTGAAAGCAGGGCCGGTTTCCATTTGGTCGCCATTTATGGGGGGAGGGGGGGTCCTGTCCTTCTACATTAACAGCAGCTGGTGCTCTGATGTAACGGTGATTTCACAACACTGTTCTACCGATCTAGAATTTCTCTCTATATCAACTGCAAGCCATTTTATTCCCCGCGGGAGTTCGCATCATTCGTTTTGATCGCTGTGTACGCCCCCCCGACGCGGACGCGCGCGAGGCCCAGCGCGCGCTCGCAGATCACATCCTACATGCGGAGCGGACTTTTCCAGACTCTCTGATTATTGTGGTTGGTGACTTTAACCAGAGCAATCTGAGTCACGAGCTCCCCCGATACAAACAGTTTATTAAATGTCCAACCAGAGGAAATAACACGCTGGATCACTGTTACACTACAGTAAAGGATGCATATCGCGCTGTTCCCCGCGCTGCGCTCGGACTATCTGATCACGTGATGGTCCACCTCATCCCCACATACAGACAGAGACTGAAACTCACTAAACTTGTTGTTACCACCACGAAGAAATTGACCAGTGAAGCTGGAGAGAAACTGAACACATGCATGGAAATAACTGACTGGGACATGTTTAAAGGAGCCACACATGATCTTAATGAATACACAGACACTGTGAACTCATATATCAACTTTTGTGAGGAGAGCATTCTCCCATCGCGCACCAGGGTGAGGTACTCTAATGATAAGCCCTGGTTCACTGCCAAGCTCAGACAGATCAGGAAGGAGAAGGAAGCAGCGTTGAAAAGTGGAGACAGGGACTGCTACAGAGAGGTCAAATATCGGTTTAACAGAGAGCTGAGGAGAGCTAAATCTGTGTATTCTGAGAGACTCCAGCAGCAATTCACTGCTAATGACTCTGCTTCTGTGTGGAGAGGACTGAGGCAAATCACCAACTATCGGCCTCAGGCTGCTAAAGGTCAGGATGACAAAGCCCTTTGTCAAAAACTGTCCCAACATTACGCCCGTTTTGACACCTCGTCAGCTGTGTCCAACTCCCCCACTCCACCCAGCTCCACTGCCTCCTCGGCCCCTAATTCATCAAAAGCGGTCCCCCCCTCCTCCTCCTCCTCCTCCTCCTCCTCCCCCCCTGCCCTTGTCATCAGTGAGCAGGACGTGCACAGACAGTTCTCCAGACTGAACCCGCGCAAGGCCCCCGGGCCGGACGGTGTGTCTCATTCCACCCTGAGACACTGTGCGAAAGAGCTGGTTCCTGTCTTCACAGACATTTTTAACACCTCCCTTAAGCAATGCCACGTGCCGACCTGCCTCAAATCCTCCACCATCATCCCTGTCCCCAAGAAGCCATGGATTACTGGACTTAACGACTACAGACCTGTAGCGCTCACCTCTGTAGTCATGAAGTCCTTTGAGCGCCTGGTCCTGTCTCACCTCAAGTCCATCACCACTCCCCTCCTGGACCCGCTGCAGTTTGCCTACCGTGCCAACAGGTCTGTGGACGACGCAGTCAACCTGGCCCTCCACTCCATCCTGCAGCACCTGGACTCCCCGGGAACCTATGCCAGGATCCTGTTTGTGGACTTCAGCTCTGCATTCAACACCATCCGCCCCGCTCTGCTCCAGGACAAGCTGTCCCTGCTCGACGTGCCTGACTCCCTCTGCAGGTGGATCACCGACTTCCTGACGGACCGGAGGCAGCATGTGCGGCTGGGGAAGTCTCTCGGACTCTGTTAGCATCAGCATCGGATCACCCCAGGGCTGTGTACTTTCCCCCCTACTCTTCTCCCTTTATACCAACTCCTGCACCTCCTCCCACCAATCGGTTAAGCTGATTAAGTTTGCAGACGACACCACCCTCATCGGGCTCATCTCCAACGGCGACGAGTCCGTCTACAGGAAAGAGGTGGCCCAGCTGGTGTCCTGGTGCAGCCACAACAACCTGCAGCTGAATGCTCTGAAGACAGCGGAGATGATTGTGGACTTCAGGAAAGTCACAACCCCCCTGCCCCCCCTCACCATCACAGGCTCTCCCATCACCATTGCAGATTCCTTCCGCTTCTTGGGCACCACCATCACCCGGGACCTCAAATGGGAGCCAACCATCAGCTCCCTCATCAAAAAGGCCCAGCAGAGGATGTTCTTTCTGCGGCAGCTGAGGAAGCTCAAGCTACCCACCAAGATATTAGTGCAGTTCTACACAGCCATCATCGAGTCCATCCTCACCTCCTCCATAACTGTGTGGAATGCAGGAGCCACTGCGAGGGACCGACTAAGGCTGCAGCGCGTCGTGCGCACTGCTGAGAAGGTGATCGGCTGCAAGCTCCCATCTCTCCAGGACCTGTACATCTCCAGGACCCGGAGGCGTGCTGGCCGGATCATAGCCGATCCTTCACACCCTGGTCACGTACTGTTTGCCCCCCTCCCCTCAGGTAGAAGACTTCGGTCCATTCAGACTAAAACCTCCCGGCACATGAACAGCTTTTTCCCCTCTGCCATCAGACTGCTGAACATTAAGTAACTTATTGACTCTCGTGCACTATGTACAGCAGCTCAACCAGACTCATGTCATTCATCAGTGTTTTTCTGTTGCATTATGGACTGCACTGTGGTACCCCATATTATCTGCTACTTGCTAATTTATTTAAAACTGCCTTGACTAGTATTACTCATTATTATTATTATTATTATTATTATTATTATTATTATTACTTATTATTCTACACTTATTGCATGTTTTTAGTCCTTTAGTTTTTTAGTTTATCTCTTTATCTCATCATGTTTTTAATGTTGCAGCATGGCACCGAGACAAATTCCTAGTTTGTGTACTACATGAACAATGGCAATAAATCTGATTCTGATTCTGATTCTGTCTGTACTTTCTGAAGTCCAGTATCAGTTCTTTGGTTTTTTTGGACATTCAGTTTGAGGTTGTTTGCTTGGCACCACTGCAGCGGATTCTCTACCTCCGCCCTGTATGCCTTCTCATCGCCGTCAGTGATGGGCCCAACCGAGGTGGTGTCATCAGGGTACTTCACAATGACGGTGGTTGGGTGGGTTGGAATACAGTCAAAGGTGTACAGGGAGTACAGTAGAGGGCTTAGCACACAGCCCTGGTGGAGCCAGTACTGAGAGACAGTGTGGAGGAGGGGTGGTGGCCAAGTCTGCCTGTTTGTGGGTGGTTGGTGAGAAAGTTTTTTTTATCCAGGAGCAGGTGGGGGGGGGGGTGATTTGGAGGAGGTACAGTTTATTGATCAGGATGTCTTTGATGATGGTGTTGAAAAATGAGATGTAGTCCACAAAGAGTATCCTCACATAGCTCCTTGGTTTCTCCAAGTGGCTCAGCACTCTGTGGAGTGGGGTGGCGATGGCATCTTCTGTAGTCCAGTTCTTCCTGTAGGTGAACTGGTAGGGGTCAAAGGAGGGGGGGAAGACAGTCCCTGATGTGCTGGGACACCAGTCGCTCAAAACACTTCATGACCACAGACTTGAGTGCTATGGGTATGTAGTCGTTCAGGCTGTCAATTGTGTTCTTTTTGGGGATGGGAATGATGGTGGAGGCCTTGAGGCAGGAGGGGACGGTGGCGTGCATCAGGAAGAGGTTGAACAGCTTGGTGAGGATCCCTGCCAACTGGTTTGCACATGCTTTGACCACCAGTCCTGGGATCCAGTCTGGACCAACAGCTCTATGGGGGATCACTGCTCTCAGTTGCCTCTTCACTTCGTGCACCTGTAGAGAGGGAGGGGAGGAGGGGGAGAGAGAGGAGGGGGGGCGAGTTGAGGGGGGAGGTGAGCTCAAACTGGGCAAAGAAGCTGTTAAGCTCCTCTGCCAGAGTGAGGCCGCTGTCCAGTGTTTGGGGGGGGGGGGCACTGGCCTCTGTAGTTGGTGAGGTCCTGGATGCCTCTCCACATCTGTCGGGGGTTGTTGTCTGTGAGGAAGCCCTCAACCTTCCTCCCATAGGCGTTCTTAGCGAGTTGTATGCTTCTCCTCAGGTGTGCTCTGGCAGTGCTGTACAGAGAGCTGTCCCTCTGTCTTAAGGCTGAGTTTTTGGCTCTGATCAGAGCCTGGACTTCACTGGTTATCCAGGGTTTCTGGTTTGGAAAGACCCAGATGCGTTTGGTGACTGAAACATTTTCTACTCAGCATTTAATGTAGAAGAGGACAGACTCAGTGTAGGAGTCCAGGTCCTGCTGTTCAAAGATGCTCCAATCAGTGCAGTTAAAGCAGTCCTGTAGCTGGAGGAGAGCATTTCAGGCCAGGTTTTAATTGTTTGTTTGGTTGGGGGGGAACTGTTCCTCGGGAAGGGGGGGTAGGCAGGTATTAGAAGCAAGGAGAGATGGTCTGATTGTCCAAGATGAGGGAGAGGGGTGGCTCTGTAGGCGTGCTTAATGTTGATGTAAACATGATCCAGTGTTCATTCCCCTCTTATGAGACACTTAACATGTTGGTGGAATTTGGGCAGTACAGTCTTTAAACATGATTTGTTAAAATCCCCTGCAATAATGTGGAAGGCTTCAGGGTGATCTCTCTGTTGCCTGCTCATGATGTGCTGGAGGTGGCTGAGTGCTAAGCTGAAGCTGTGGAAATGTGAAAATGACGAGGCAGAGTTTATCTCACGAGTCAGGTTTATTCACACCTTCCAACATCAGCAAAGCAGAAAGAGGAAAAACACAGAAGCATTCGTCCTTTATATACCAGGACTCTCTCAGTTCACAGTCACATTGCATTTCAATCACAAGTAACAATGCATCTACTCTTTGATCCTATAACCTCCTTTTCATAGTCTTCGGCCACCCAGAAATCCCCCAAGGCCGTCTCTTGCATACCAAAGGCTAAACTTTCACATCCTCCTGTTATCTCCAAGGAGTTCTTTGTTCTAATCTGAGATGTGAGGCCTAAAGCGATACATATGTGTCCCACATGACCCCCCCAAACATCTAAGATGGAACAACAGAATAACAGTCTGCATGTCATGATAAAATCATTACACATCAACCCACGTGCTGCTTGGGCCTCAGCCTCCTCCCGTATCTGCTGTAAGTGGGCTTCACCTCTTCTGCGGCGCCATCATGCTGAGGGGCTGCTGTCTGGGGGTGAAAACTGTTTGTCAGTCCCTGTGGGTGTTCTGGGGAATTTCCCCGAGGGGGACATCCTCGTCCGCCACCGCAAAGGCGGGTTTGAGCCTGTTAATGCCAATCTTTTCTTTCCTGCCCCCCAAATCTAGCAAAAAATGCTTGTCCCCTGTTTCCAGCACTCTAAATGGTCCATCATAAGGTGGCCGCAGCGGTGGGTGATGAGCATCGTGTCTGACAAAAACAAACTCCGCGTTTTTCAAAGTCTTAGGTACAAAAACGCGCGGAAAACTGTGGTGAACGGGGCCAGGCAGCGTGCCTGATTCGTGCCACGCTGCAACAGCTGAGACGGGGAGCTATCTGGCGCAGGATTATCTGGGAGAAACTCCCCGGGCAGCCGAAGTGGCTGCGCAAAAACTAGCTCAGCCGGGGAGGCTTCTAAGTCCTCTTTAGGTGCAGAACGCAACCCCAATAAAACCCACGGTAGCTTGTCTACCCAATTTGCATCAGTCAGTGACGCCCTGAGAGCCGCTTTCAATGACCTATGAAAACGCTTGCATAACCCATTAGCCTGCGGATTGTACGCGGTTGTGCGGTGAATTGTGACACCCAGGCTGCGGGCCATTGTTGACCAAAGTTCGGAAACAAATTGAGGGCCTCTGTCAGACATAATGTCCGACGGAACTCCAAAATGCGCCACCCACGCAGTTAAAAATGCGCGCGCCACCTCTTCGGCTGTGGTTGACGCCAATGGAACCACTTCCGGCCAACGCGTGGTGCGGTCCACCATTGTAAGAAGGTGTGTGCACCCCTGTGATGGTGGGAGGGGCCTATGAGGTCCACGTGAACATGATCAAACCTCTTAGCCGGGATGTGAAACGGCTCCAAGGGAGCTCTCGTGTGTTTGTGTACCTTGGCTCGTTGACACGCCATGCAGGCTGCTGCCCACTCCTTAACTTGTTTGCGCAGGCTCGGCCATACAAATTTCTCTCCTACCATTTTGACCGACGCGCGCACTCCTGGGTGAGCCAGAGAATGAATCGAGTCAAAAATGCGGCGGCGCCACGCGGCCGGTACCACAGGACGCGGTCGTCCAGTGGAGACGTCGCAGATTAGGGGGGGCATACCGTCTTGCAGCACCCTGTTCTCCAGCCTTAACCCTGTTGGTCCAGACTGGAGCGCACGCACTTCCGCGTCGCTAGCCTGATCCGCGGCCATGGCTGCATAATCTATCCCTACGCAGACTGGGGCCGCCACGGCGCGTGAGAGGCAGTCTGCCACTACATTAAGTTTACCCGCCACATGCTGAATATCGGTAGTAAACTCTGAGATCGTGGCCAGCTGTCTCTGCTGCCTGCCTGACCACGGTTCTGAAACCTTGGCCATTGCGAAAGTCAGTGGCTTGTGGTCAACGAACGCGGTGAAACGGCGTCCTTCCAGCCAGAACTGGAAGTGGCGAATGGCCAAATGGAGAGCTAATAACTCCCTGTCAAACGCGCTGTATTTACGTTCACTATCGCACAAAGTCCTGCTGAAAAAGGTGAGCGATACATATGTGCCCCACAAAGCTAGCGTCTGGGGGGATATAATCAGCTGTTACAATTACTGCCGTTAGCTTGCAGGGTAGATAGAAGGGCCTACACAGAAAGGACATGGCTTCTAAGTCGAGTGGACAGTGGATCTGAATTATTCTGCTGTTATTACACTAAGTCTGAAACACAAAAACACAGATCCCTACACCCCTGCCCTGACCAGGGCGTTGCGGTCAAAACTGAGTAAATTAGGACAGTGATTTTTTTTTTCCAATTGTTGGTCAAAGTTTAGACCACAGTGTTTACCAAACAAGAGCAACAGTGTATTTTAGCACAGTGTTAAAGTTTAGAAATGATTTCTAACTTGTGTCGGGATTTATGGACAAGATGAAAACAAAGAGTAAATACTGCCTTGACCTGGACATTTTTTATAGTCACCTAAAAGAGGAGAGGCTACTGAATCTGATCCCAAACATTCTATGGACATCAGTCCCCAGCTGATATTAAATCCATGTGTAATGAAGGCAACAAGTAATCTGAGCTTCAGAAAAATCAAAGAAAATCAGCACACCGAAAAGTTCCCATAAACAAGAAGGGCACTGCTATGAGTTAGCAAGGGGAATTTGGAATAGCAGAGATGATGTGGGGAAGTTATTTGATTTTGCCCTGTGTGTTTTTACACATTATTGAGAGATGACAGAGAGCCGTGGTTGAGGTGCTGCCGAAGCACACGGCATGAAAGACAGCTGCTCTGGAGAGGGGACGTCTTTCTGCACTTCTGAATAGTAAGTAATAATTTCTCTTGTTTGACAAGTATGTTTTAAAATGACAAAATGGACAACATTTAATCAGTCATCTAAGTCAAACAATAGGCTACAGATATATACAGTATTATAATCCTCAGCTGTAGATCAGAGTCAAATCAGACTTCTGGATAGAAGTCTGAGGAAGGACCGGTGGACCAAAACGTCACTGATGAATAATAAATACTTAATGGGAGCTTTTTTAGTTAAATCACAACTTGCCTTTGTGAAAATGCCCTGAACACACAACCATCTGTGCTGGAATTTTGTCAAAGCTGATATCTGATTCTGACCGCTGCAATCCCTTCCATCTGACGCCTCTTTGTTAGTGTGGAGACCTGATTGTCTCCACTTTTCTTCCAAGTCGGGATGTTAAAAAAAGTGTATGCCATTATGAATCTTTTTCCCAAGCCAATTGTGAGAGCGGTTGTTGCATTTGATAACGCAGCAAGACTTCCCCATTCTAATGTTGCGTTGTATGCAGATGAATAATAATAACACACTAAAGCAACCCTCTCAAAAGCATCCCAACCCACAGGGTTATAAGATGTGCATCTGCATCTTTGTTGACTGCAATTGTAGTTAAGTAAAACCTCAAGCTTCTTTATATAGCAAAAGGTAAAACTAGCCACCACTTACTGTATGTCCCAATAAAAACAATTTATTTATGCTTTGAGATCACAGTAAATAATGTGGTAAGTTTCACAGTAATTTTTAATAAATGCTACATGGAAATGACACTTTGAGAAACTGTGATATAAACTTATTTCCTCAAGAGAAAAGTGGTAGTACTTCATCATTTGCACAGACAAAACATGAAGAAGCAGGAGCTGCTGTGGAGATTACAAGGAGGAAAATAATAAACCTTTATATCTGGATGCTGCAATCCCAGCAGTAATTGTTAGCAGTTGTTGCTAGGCACTGAAGAAATGCGCCTGCTGCTGCACCGCTTGAAACTTTAGGGACCCCGGACCTGAAAAAAATGCATCTGTGTTGCCACTGAATTAATTATGTGCGCAATGCTGGGTTGAGATTTAAATATTTTAATTGTTTAAAATGAAAATAAATAAATGACCCAGCCATGGGAAGATAACAGGTCAGCATATTCCTAGTGCCGCTTCCAAATCCAGCTGGATGGGAAGGAAGGGTTGTATCAAGAAGTACCTTGTTGTTGTATCAAGATGTGGTGAAAAATATGCAGATCATCTAGACGTATAGAGAAGGTCAGAAGGAGTTGTGATAGATAGATAGATAGATAGATGAGATTCACCCTGAGTAGCTCAAAGCTCTGGATGTTGTGGGGCTGTCATGTTTGAGATGCCTCTGCAACATTGTGTGGAATGTAGGGACAGTAACTTTGCCATGGCAAACTGGGGTGGTGGGTTCCCTCTTCAGGAAGGGGGACCGGAAAGGGGTGTTCCAATTTTAGAGGGATTACACTCCTCAGTTTCCCTGGGAAGGTCTATGCCAGGCTATTAGAGAGGAGAGTCCTGCTGTTGGTCAAACCTTGGATTCAGGAGGAGCAATGTAGTTTTCGTCCTGGCCGTGACACATCAGACCAGCTCTTCACCCGCTCAAGGATCCTTGAGAGTTTGTGTTAGTTTTTCCAAACAGTCTACATGTGTTTTGTGGACTTGGAGAAGGCATTCAACCATGTCCCTTGTGGTTTCTTGTGGGAGGTGCGTCAGGAGTAATGTTGTGAGTAACGTATGGTAATGCTTTACTAAAATGCCACTACTTTTGCAGTAACGTACTGTAGCAATATGTGATTAATAACTATGATGAGGTATAAAAATTATTTAATTTGTATTAATGTCTCGGGACCTGAGATTTACTTCGGGTCCACATACAGAAAAAGTTAATAAACACTCGTGGGGCACCAGCTCACCTCTTTAGTGAGCATTTTGATCATTAATTTTGCTTTATACCCGTTTAAACATTCAATAAATCAATTAATAATCAGTCTCAAAATTTTAGTGAATTTGATACTGGGGCTTTGAAACCAGACTCAGAATGAAATAAATTCCCAACAACTCCTCTCATTTTCACATACTTATTAAAGGGAATGATGATTAAAGGACATGGAAATGATTTGCATTAATTATTAAATTAAACTTGTAAATGATAGAGTAACAATGTGAACATTTCCAGAACCAGGGTGAAAATGTAAGCTGAATTTAGATCAGTTTGAAGTTAACAGATTATGGAAAACTGAATGCAAATTTATGGGGAAAATTAAACTAATTATATGAAAATTCTGGATTACTCTTAAGAAAATGAAAATGGAATTTTAAGGAAAAGAAGAGTTATGTTAATTTCTCTTTAATTTTGCATCTGATCAGATACTGAATTATTCTCAAATCTCAGGCGTTTTATTCAGCAGATGAATACAGCCTTTACACCTATGACTGCACCCCCAATAACCACAGCAACAGCATCATCAAGTTTGCCGACGACACCACAGTGGTGGGGCTCATCTCGGGGGGAGATGAGACCGGTTTTAGGGGCGAGGTGCAGCAGTTGATAGAGTGGTGTGGAGACAACAATCTTCTTCTAAAAGTCACAAAAACAAAGGAGGTCATCATAGACTTCAGAAGAAATAAAACAGACATTCAACCTCTGACTATTAGTGGTACGGGTGTGGAGAGGGTCGAGGATTTCCGCTTCCTGGGGGTCCACATTCAGGAGGACATGACATGGGGGGTGAACACAACTGAGCTGCTGAAAAAGGCCCAGCAGAGACTACATTTCCTCAGGGTGTTGAGAGGAAACAACTTCCGTCAGAGACTGCTGTTGTCTTTTTATTGCTGCTCTATTGAGAGCATTTTAACTTATTGTATTTGTATTTGGTTCAGCAGCTGCACGGTACCTCAGAAGAAAGCTCTTCAGACTGTCATCAACACAGCCCAAAAAATTATTGGTTGCCCTCTCCTCAGCCTTGAAGAACTCCACCATGCCCGTTGCCTTAAAAAGGCACAAAAAATCCCGAAGGACCCCTTCCATCCCGGTCACTCTCTCTTCCAACTACTACCATCAGGAAGGCGGTTTAGAGCTATCAAAACAAGGACAAACAGATTCAAAAACAGTTTTTATCCGACTGCAATTACCTGTCTGAATTCTAGTAGAACATGAGGTTTGAAACTGTGAAATTGAGTGTGTGTGATATTTAAAATTAGTAATTTATATAATTTTTTAAGCCTCTTTTTACTTCTCATTCACTGATTGGTTTGCATTTTAATTTTGTTGTACTTGTTATAATGACAAATAAAGTCTATTCTAATAAAGAATGCAGCTCACGTGATCCAGGTTTGTGAAGATCCTTCTGCGTCGTCTCCTCGAAGTTTTAATGTTAGGTGGCTTTCCAGTCTATTGTCACAAGAAGACATTTTGGGATGTGTTGATCACATGGGTTGAAGTACAGCCCAAAATGTCAATGGTGTTTTCTCCAGGCGGTGTAATGACGAGATGCGTCAAGGCTGTTATGGGTCCGTGGCTTCTCACGAGGGAATTCGAGAATAATTACAAAATCTGATCCAATAGCATAATCAAAAGATTTCTACGACTTCGTGGAGATGAAATTAGCTTCTAGGGTGGAGGTGGTCAATATAAAAATAAACATAAAGTCAAAATTAAAAACGATGAGTTTAAAGAAAGTTTAACAGGAAAAAGTTATAAAAGTAGACGTCTAGGAGTGGGAGTTTGACTCCGAATTAGGATTTGAGCTCAGGAAAGAAAAGAATTAATTCCAAGACCTTTAAAGAAAAACAAAAAAACACGTGGGAAAAGTCTCCTTTGTTCTGTGAAGAGATCTTTTGTCTTTGTTCTCCCGTAGTCATCTCCAGGAGTGCTCTGCAGTCAACTTCTGTGAAATGATGAGAAGAACAAAACAACAAAACGTTTGTCCAACAAAACGTCATCCTCTACCACCGGAACCGGAGGGTTCCACTGGCCACAATCAGACCATTCTTCCCCAGTGTCGTTTTTGATGGTGAAACCCAGTCCGTAAAACAAATCACAGCCAATGGTGTTGTCGCCTCGGACCTTCACGTAAAACAGCTAGCTTCTAGCTTTCTTTCACAAACACTTTCAAAAACACTTTTGTGAATGTTGCAAATGGCTGTTAAATGTTGCTAAACATTGTTAACTGTTGCTAATAACAAAAATGAACCCTGATGTTTGAAAACATTCATCAGAAAAGTTGGCAAATCCAACAATTGTCATCATTCATCATCATTCACAGCTATGTGAGATACTACCCTTAGAGGTAGGGTGAGGAGTTCAGTCATCCAGGAAAGGCTCAGAGTAGAGACACTCCTCATCCACATCGAAAGAAGTCAGTTGAGGTAGTTTGGGCATCTGATTAGGATGCCCCCTAGACACCTCCCAGTTGATGTGTTTTAGGCATGTCCCACTGGGAGGGGACCCTGGGGCAGACCCAGGACATTCTGAAGAGACTATGTCTGCCAGCTAGCCTGGGAACACCTTGGTGTCCCCTCTGAAGAGCTGGAGCAGGTGGCCAGGGAGAGAGAAGTCTGGGCTTCTCTACTTGGACATCTGCCTCTGTGACTCAGATTCCCAGAAAAAACGATAGAAAATACATGGGTGAATGGATTGCACTGGCACCAAGACAGAAGGCACATCTGGTGGTGGCAGAGTTGAAGATGCTAATGTTGTTATTGAAGGTGGATAGGAGAGACAGAATTAGAAATGAGTATATCAGTGGAAGAGCTCAGGTCAAGCAATTTAAAAGGAAACTAAGATAGGCAAGGCTGAGAAGGTTTGGACATGTTCAGAGGAGGGAGAGTGGAGATATTGGACAAAGGCTGTTGAAGATGGAGCTGCCAGGCAGGAGGAAAAGAGGAACACTGCAGAGAAGATTCATGGATGTAGTGAAGGAGGACACGGAAAGGGTTGGTGTGAGAGAAGAGAATGCAAGGAATAGAGTAAGAGAGTCAGATAAGCCGCTTGTGTAACCCTTGTTCCTGGGTAAGACACTTTACCCACCTTGCCTTCAGTGTCCATAACACTGGGTATGAATGTGTATAAATGCTCAGTAGTGGTTGAAGAAGCCATTGGCGCGGATTGGCAGCTATGTTTCCATCAGTCTGCACTATGGCAGCTGTGGCTGCAGTAGAAGTTTACAACTGCCATTGTCTGTGGAGTGAATGAAAAATGTATCCATTGTGAAGCTTCTTTGAGTGTCTATGAAAAGCACTATATAAATCTGATGCATTATTAAGGTCTGAGCCACTGAGAACGTCAGTAGGTGAGAGCCCTATTATAATTAGGGGCCAAGCCACTGACAAAGTCGGTGGACGAGAGCCCTATTGTAATTGTTAGAATTTCTTTTTTTCGTCTTCTCCACCTAAGATCTCATTTTTGGGGTAATGAACATGCATGAAAACTCATCTTTTTTGCAGGGACCTCAAGAGTGGTGAAAAATTGAATATTTTGGAAGGAATATGAATGACCCCACAAAAATGGCTCTACAACGCCACCTAACATGTGAAGTCAATGGGGAGTGGCGCACGCTTACTTTCACGTAGAAAGATGAAAATCGCATGAGATGTTTATCATGTCAAGTCATGCAAAAAACTCCATAGAAGTGTTGGTCTCCACCCAACAGGAAGTCAGCCATTTTGGCACAAAGTGACCTGATTTCCACCTCGAGTAATTGACGCGCATTTGATCAAACTCGGGTTTTTGAGCTCGGGTTTTTGTCTGATTGAGCTCATTTGTGGTGACAATCATTTATACCCATGTGCCATTATTGAAAACTTTTTTAAAGTTGGATGGTTTGGCCGTAGGGGCGTGGCAAAGTTTGATGCCTCGCAATGATCATTCTATGACCATTCTGAAGGCAACAACTCTGGTACGCATTGTCAAATTTCAACCAAATTCAATATTCTGGATATCAGTCCAATTCCAAACAGTTTTATAGAAAAATATTCATAGAAATCTAGTCACCTAGTGGTTACAGGAAGAATTGTTGAAAACTGTTTTCTTTATTACTTGTAACGTGCCCCTTGCCAGAATGATGTGAAATTTTATGAGATTCATCAGACCACAGGGATAACCATAACTGCACATCAACTTTACCATGACGTCACATTTGTTACCATGGACACGCCCTCCTCGCCATTCAATCTGTAATCTTGTTGGGGTGGCTGTGAACGCCCTGGAGTCATGAAATCTGAAACACAGGTTCAGGTGACTGTCAGATGTTGTCCTATGTGGGTGGGCAACACATTACTGACAGGGAAGTGTTGCCATGGCGACATGGTGAAGGTTAACTCCTCACCATGGAACATCAGAAAGTTGTAAGTTGGACAAACTTTGTCTTATTTTCACCAAATTTTCTACGATGGATATAAGTCCCTACAAAAAATGATTCATTTATAGTGCCACCTACTGCTCACAGGAAAAACTGCGCCAAATGGTTTACTTTATTATTCACACAGCCCTTGCCGCGACAATGGGAAATTTTCTGAGCCAGCTAGGTATGACATGTGCCAGGGTCCACGGTTGTGCGGGGGGCTAGGGCCCGCTTACAGCTTTAATTAGAATTTTTTTTAATTATTTTTATTTAGGGCCCGAGCCACTAAAGTCAGTAGGCAAGAGCCCTATTGTAATTGTTAGATTTTTTTTTTTTTAAATTTTAAGGCCTGAGCCACTGACGTCAGTCGGCAAAAGCCCTATTGTAATTGCTCTGTTTATTTATTATTTATTATTATTCTGCCTAAATGATCACATTTTTCACCTTCTGAACGTTAACCAAAACGTGATTTTTCTTTTTTGCAAACCCCTCAGACCCAGTCAAAAACTTGATAAACTGGAAAAGATATGTGCCCCCACCTCACATTTTTGTGGGAGGGGCCAAACGTAAAAGGTCAATGGATACAGGCGACCATAAACTTTGCCAGGCAGACATAAAATTTGGGTTAGGTGTGCATCACCTCACATGCAAAAAACATAACTGTGGCTCATACCCACCACCAACAGGAAGGCCACCATCTCGCCTCAAATTCGCCCCACTTCCAATTTGGGCCTGAGCCACTGACAACATCAGTTGGCGAAAAGCCCTATTGTAACTGCCCCATTTCTTTATTATTATTCCGCCTAAACAAAAGCAAATTTCACCCTCAGAATATTAACCAAAACGTGATTTTTTTTGGCAAACCCCTCAGACCCGGCGAAAAATTTGATAAACTGGAAAACATATGTGCCCCCCCACCCTTAATTTTTGTGGGAGGGGCCAAACGTGCAAGGTCTATGTAAAGTGGAGACCGTAAACTTTGCCGTAGAGACATAAAATTTGGGTGAGGTGTGCATCACCTCAAGACTTGCAAAAAACATAATTATGGCCCATACCCACTGCCAACAGGAAGGCCGCCATCTTGCCTCAAATTCGCCCGACCTGAAATTTGGAAAAAAGTCACACCTCACATTTGAATGAACTAGTCCTAGGGACCGTCTCTGATTGAGCTCATTTTTACATGGCGGCATCTATAGGCATTGGCCATTAAAAATTGTATAAATTAAGTCAAAATCTCAAAAGGTGTGGCCAGGGTGCCATGGCGAAGTTTGACTCCTCCCCTTACAAATTCAAATAGCTTCAACTCGGGCAACACTTGTCCAATGTCCACCAAACTTTCCATGATAGACAATAGACCCACCCCAAACGGGAATACATTAAAATACCTGACAAAAGATATAGCACCACATAGTGGTTAACGAAAGAATTGCTTAAAACTGTTTTATTTATTACTCACGCATCACTTGACTGATGTGAAATTTTCTGAGATTCATCACACCACAAGGATGATCATAACTTCACATCAACTTTAGCATGATGTCACCCATGTTACCATGGACACACCCTCCTCGCCATTCAATCCGTGAGCTTATGGGGAGGGGCGGGAAGGTCCTGGAGTCATGAAATTTGGATCATAGGTTGAGGTGACTGTCATATATAGTTCTATATGGGTGGACAACACATAACTGACAGGGAAGTGTTGCCATGGCGAAGTTTGACTCCTCCCCTTACAAAATCAAGCAGCTGTAACTTGGGCAAAACTTGTCCAATGTACATCAAAGTCTCATTGATGGAAAATAGTTCCACCCCGAATGTGTCTACATCAAAATAGCTGACAAAAGATATAGCGCCACCTACTGGTTAACGAAACAATTGCTGAAAACTGTTTTATTTATTACTCACACACCACTGGCCAGAATGACATGAAATTGTCTGAGATTCATCAGACCACAGCGATGACCATAAATGCATATCAACTTTAGCATGGCATCACTGCTGTTACCATGGACACGCCCTCCTCGCCATTCAATCCTTGATCTTGTTGGAAGGGTTGGGAACGAGCTGGAGTCATGAAATCTGGAATATAGGTTGAGATGACTGTCATATGCAGTCCTATATGGGTGGACAACATATAACTGACAGGGAAGTGTTGCCATGGCGCCATGGCAAAGGTTGACTCCTTGCCATGGAGCGTCTTGTATTAATTGGTAGAAAATATAAATAAATCCTCTTTATCAGTTCTTCACTTACCACGTGCTCCTTGATCTTTAATCACACCTCACTACAGTCAATAAATAGTTTATTATTAACATGTAAAGTTAAAAACAATTACTCGGTGCACTGCTGTGATGAAAATATTTTCTCTGATTTTTATGTTTTGCTGCATAGAAACTAAAGCTGTGACATGTGGTTGCCGGACAGTGCTGCATTGCTACCATAATTGTCCAGAAACACTCCAAAATTCTTTTCCAATGCATCTCCTGCAGACTGCTTCTCTTCTCTTCTTGTACTTTGCCTTCCTCTTGTGGTTGTATATCCGAACTGCACCCCTTTGACAAAACATTTCACTGCTTGAAGTCAACCAGGGCTACATTTTATAAGGGCCTGAGCCACTGACAACGTCAGTCGGCGAAAGCCCTATTGTAATTGCTTGCGTTTATTTTTTTTTTCTTTTTCTCCCCAAATGATCGCATTTTTCACCCTCTGAACGTTAACCAAAACGTGATTTTTTTTTTTGGCAAACCCCTCCGACCCGGCAAAAAATTCGATAAACTGGAAAACATATGTGCCCCCCCACCCCTCATTTTTGTGGGTGGGGCCAAACATACAAGGTCTATGGAGACTGGAGACCATAAACTTTGCCGTAGACACATAAAATTTGGGTGAGGTGTGAATCACCTCAAGACATGCAAAAAACATCATTGTGGCCCATACCCACCGCCAACAGGAAGGCCGCCATCTTGCCTCAAAGTCGCCCCACCTCCAATTCGGAAAAAACTCACACCTCGCATTTTAACGCACTTGTCCTAGGGACCTTATCCAATTGAGCTCATTTTTACATGGGGGCATCTACCGGCATTGGCCATTAAAAATTATATAAATTAAGTCAAAATCTCAAAAGGCGTGGCCAGGGCGCCATGGCGAAGTTTGACTCCTCCCCTTACAAATTCAACCACCTGTATCTCAGCCAAAACTTGTCCGATGTCCACAAAACTTTACATGAAGGAAAATAGTGCCACCCCGGACGCAATGACCTCAAAATACCTGACAACCGATATAGCGCCACATAGTGGTTAACAAAAGAATTACTGAAAACTGTTTTATTTATTACTCATTTGCGGCTTGCCAGAATGACGTGAAAATTTCTGAGATTCATCAGAACACAGCGATGATCATAACTGAACCAACGTTAGTATGACATCATACGTATTACCATGGACACGCCCTCATCGCCATTCAATCCATGAGCTTATGGGGAGGGGTGGGAAGGTCTTGGAGGTCTAAATTTTTCAACATATGTTGAGGTCACTGTCATGTGTAGTACAATATGGGTGGACAACACATAACTTACAGGAAAGTGTTGCCATGGCAACATGGAGACGGTTGACTACTCGCCAAGAAATTTCGGAAAGTTGTATCTTGGACAAACTTTGTCTGATTTTCATCACATTTTCGACAATGGATAATAGTCCCACCCTGAACACTAAAGTTTTAGCGCCTCCTAGTGGTAACAAAATTAGACCCTTGTAAAATGGCCAAACTTTGTACGATTTGCAACAAATTTTATGCGATCAATATTCTCCCTTCCCCGAACTCGTCTATATACAAATAATAAACAAAACTCCTAGCGCCCCCTAATGATTAAAGTAAGAATTACTGACGGGCAAAACTTGTCCAATGTCCACAAAACTTTCCATGAAGGAAAATAGTGCCACCCCGGACGCAATGATATCAAAATACCTGACAAAAGATACAGCGCCACATAGTGGTTAACGAAAGAATTGCTGACAACTGTTTTATTTATTACTCATGCGCGGCAGGCCAGAATGACGTGAAATTTTCTGAGATTCATCAGAACACAGCGATGATCATAACTGAACCAATGTTAGTATGACATCATACGTATTACCATGGACACGCCCTCATCGCCATTCAATCCATGAGATTATGGGGAGGGGTGGGAAGGTCTTGGAGGTCTAAATTTTTCAACATATGTTGAGGTCACTGTCATGTGTAGTACAATATGGGTGGACAACACATAACTTACAGGGAAGTGTTGCCATGGCAACATGGTGACGGTTGACTACTCGCCAAGAAATTTCGGAAAGTTGTATCTTGGGCAAACTTTGTCTGATTTTCATCAAATTTTCGACAATGGATAATAGTCCCACCCTGAACACTCCTATATAAAATAAAAAAGTTTTAGCGCCTCCTAGTGGTAACAACATTAGACCCTTGTAAAATGGCCAAACTTTGTACGATTTGCACCAAATTTTATACGATCAATATTCTCCCTTCCCCGAACTCGTCTATATACAAATAATAAACAAAACTCATAGCGCCCCCTAATGATTAAAGTAAGAATTACTGACGGGCAAAACTTGTCCGATGTCCACAAAACTTTCCATGAAGGAAAATAGTGCCACCCCGGACGCAATGACATCAAAATACCTGATAAAAGATACATCGCCACATAGTGGTTAACGAAAGAATTGCTGAAAACTGTTTTATTACTCATGCGCGGCGGGCCAGAATGACGTGAAATTTTCTGAGATTCATCAGAACACAGCAATGATCATAACTGAACATCAACATTAGTGTGACATCATACATATTACCATGGACACGCCCGCCTCGCCATTCAATCCATGAACTTATGGGGAGGGGTGGGAAGGTCTTGGAGGCCTAAATTTTTCAACATATGTTGAGGTCACTGTCATGTGTAGTACAATATGGGTGGACAACACATAACTTACAGGGATGTGTTGCCATGGCAACATGACGACGGTTGACTACTCGCCAAGAAATTTCGGAAAGTTGTATCTTGGAAAAACTTTGTCTGATTTTCATCAAATTTTCGACAATGGATAATAGTCCCACCCTGAACACTTCTATATAAAATAACAAAAGTTTTAGCGCCTCCTAGTGGTAACAACATTAGACCCTTGTAAAATGGCCAAACTTTGTACGATTTGCACCAAATTTTATACGATCAATATTCTCCCTTCCCCGAACTCGTCTATATACAAATAATAAACAAAACTCATAGCGCCCCCTAATGATTAAAGGAAGAATTACTGACGACTGTTTTTTTAATATTTCTCTCACCAGCTTAACAAAATTACATGAAGGAATGACTTGGGCTCATTGATAGTACCTGTACATAGTAGAGAACTGTTTCCAGGGCAACTGGCGCGCTTCAGTGGCTTTCTCGCCAAACAAAACATGACAGTTACAGCTCAGACAATTCTCGCCTGATTTGGAAAAATCTTTGCACAAATCATACTGATCCCACTCTGAACATGTCTGTATATCAATAATCACAAAACTGTCACACCCACACCTACTGCTGACATGAGGTACTGCACAAAATTATTTCTAATTTTGCACAAAGACCAGTAGTCATGATGACATGACCTTTTCAGGGGTTCCTCAGAGTGCATTGGACTATCCTCGGTGGAAGTCACTTTTGTCCTGCGATAAGCACAGTTGCCATGAAAACCCATTCCTTGCCAATCAATATGTTTTATACTTTGGAGGGCTGGGAATGTCCAAGAGTCACCAAATATGGAACATAAGTCAACATGACTCTCTTCAGTAGTTCTGTGGTTTCTGCAACATGTACCTCAAATGTAAGTGTTACCATGGCCACATGTCCGAGTTTACCTGATCGCAATATGTTGGATAGTTGTAATTTGGACAAAATGTGTCGGACTGTCACCGGAATTGCTATGATGGAGATTAATCCTGCTCCGCACATTTGCCCCACCCACAAAAATGAGTGGTGGAGGTGCACATATCTTTTCCACTTGATCAATTTTGTTGCCGGAATTGCTATGATGGAGATTCGTCCCATTCTGCACACTTCTACATAAAAATATTTGACAAAAGGGATAGTGCCACTTACTGCTCACAGGAAGATCTGCGCCAAATGGTTTACTTTATTATTCATGCAGCCCATGCAGTGATGACGGCACATTTTCCGAGCCAGCGAAGTACGACGGGCACCGGTTTCTGCGGTTGCACGGGGGGCACCTGCAAGCAGTTTACACCTGCTTGCAGGTTTAATTTTTTTTTCGTTTTTTTTCTATATTATTCTGCCTAAATGATCGCATTTTTCACCCTCTGAACGTTAACCAAAACGCGATTTTTTTTGGCAAACCCCTCCAACCCGGCAAAAAATTCGATAAACTGGAAAACATATGTGCCCCCCCACCCCTCATTTTTGTGGGTGGGGCCAAACATACAAGGTCTATGGAGACTGGAGACCATAAACTTTGCCGTAGACACATAAAATTTGGGTGAGGTGTCAATCACCTCAAGACATGCGAAAAACATCATTGGGGCCCATATCCACCGCCAACAGGAAGGCCGCCATCTTGCCTCAAATTCGCCCCACCTCCAATTCGGAAAAAAATCACACCTCACATTTTAACGCACTTGTCCTAGGGACCAGATCCAATTGAGCTCATTTTAACATGGGGGCATCTACAGGCATTGGCCATTAAAAATTGTATAAATTAAGTCAAAATCTCAAAAGGCGTGGCCAGGGCGCCATGGCGAAGTTTGACTCCTCCCCTTACAAATTCAACCACCTGTAACTCGGCCAAAACTGGTCCGATGTCCACAAAACTTTACATGAAGGAAAATAGTCCACCCCGGACGCAATGACCTCAAAATACCTGAAAACCGATATAGCGCCACATAGTGGTTAACAAAAGAATTGCTGAAAACTGTTTTATTTATTACTCACAAGCGGCTGGCCAGAATGATGTGAAATTTTCTGAGATTCATCAGAACACAGCCATGAGAATAACTGAACATCAACAATAGTATAATATCAAACGTGTTAACATGGACACGCCCTCCTCACCATTCAATCCGTGAGCTTATGGGGAGGGGTGGGAACGTCCTGGAGTCATGAAATTTGGAACATAGGTTTAGGTTACTGTCACATATAGTACAATATGGGTGGACAACACATAACTGACAAGGAAGTGTTGCCATGGCGCCATGGCGAAGTTTGACTCCTCCCCTTACAACTTCAACCACCTGTAACTCGGGCAAAACTGGTCCCATGTCCACAAAACTTTCCATGAAGGAAAATAGTCCTACCCCGAACGCGATGACATCAAAATACCTGACAACCAATATAGTGCCACATAGTGGTTAATGAAAGAATTGCTGAAAACTTTTTCATTTATTACTCACAAGCGGCTGGGCAGAATGATGTGAAATTTTCTGAGATTCATCAGAACACAGCCATGATAGTAACTGAACATCAACAATAGTATAACATCAAACATGTTAACATGGACACGCCCTCCTCGCCATTCAATCCATGAGCATATGGGGAGGGGTGGGAAGGTCTTGGAGGTCTAAATTTTTCAACATATGTTGAGGTCACTGTCATATGTAGTCCAATATCGGTGGACAACACATAACTTACAGGGAAGTGTTGCCATGGCAACATGGCAACGGTTGACTACTCGCCATGAAATTTCAGAAAGTTGTATCTTGGACAAACTTTGTCTGATTTTCATCAAATTTTCGACAATGGATAAGAGTCCCACCCTGAACACTCTTATATAAAATAACAAAAGTTTTAGCGCCGCCTAGTGGTAACAACATTAGACCCTTGTAAAATGGACAAACTTTGTACAATTTGAAACAAATTTTATACGATCAATATTCTCCCTTCCACAAACTCGTCTATATACAACTAATAAACAAAACTCATAGTGCCCCCTAATGATTAAAGTAAGAATTACTGACAACTGTTTTTTTTTTTAATTTTCTCTCACCAGCTTAACAAAATTACATGAAGGAATGACTTGGGCTCATTGATAGTACATGCACATAGTACAGAACTGATTCCATGGCAACTGCCATTCTTCAGTGGCTTTCTCGCCAAACAAAACATGACAGTTACAGCTCAGACAATTCTCGCCTGAGTTGGAAAAATCTTTGCACAAATCATACTGATCCCACTCTGAACGTGTCTGTATATCAATATTCACAAAACTGTCACACCCACACCAACTGCTGACATGAGAAACTGCACAAAATTGTTTCTAATTTTGCACAAAGACCAGTAGTCACGATGACATGACCTTTTCAGTGGTTCCTCAGAGTGCATTGGACTACCTTTGGTGGAAGTCACTTTTGTCCTGCGATAAGCACAGTTGCCATGGAAACCCACTCATTGCATTTCAATAACGGACATTTATACATGGGGCAAACTTGCAACAATTTGCACTAAATTTTCGACGATTGATATTAGTCCTGCACCAAACATGTCTACATAAAAATAACAAACAAAAGTTTTAGCGCCCCTATTTTTAAAAGGAAGAATTGCTGAAAATTTTGTTCTCTCTTTTTCTCTCACTAGCAGAAAAAAAATACATGAAGGAATCACTAGAGCTGATTGACAGTACATGTAGACAGTACAGAACTGTAGTCACTTTTGTCCTGTGATAAGCACAGTTGCCATGGAAACCCACTCATTGCATTTCAATAACGGACATTTATACATGGGCCAAACTTGCAACAATTTGCACTAAATTTTCGACGATTGATATTAGTCCTGCACCAAACATGTCTACATAAAAATAACAAACAAAAGTTTTAGCGCCCCTATTTTTAAAAGGAAGAATTGCTGAAATTTTTTTTCTCTTTTTCTCTCACTAGCAGAAAAAAAATTCATGAAGGAATCACTAGGGCTGATTGACAGTACATGTAGATAGTACAGAACTGTTTCCATGGTGACCAGCGTGCTTCAACACACACAGTGTGGAGCATTGTAGCTAGATGGAATAATTTGTAGATATATAAACACCCAGTGCGGAGCATTGTAGCTAGATGGAATAAATATGTAAATATATAAACACACACAGTGCAGAGCATTGTTGCTAGATGGGATGAAACAGCACAACCGTCTACTTAGTTATCCTCTATGGCATGATTATGTACCCATACATATTCTCACCCTCCATAGTGACCGGTATTTTCTTAATTGTATGCCGGAGGGGACCATTGTATAAGTCTTTTGCATTCAAAACTATTAGGTTGTCACGTCTTTAGGCTATCTCTAAGAGCAGCCCTGCTTAGGTTGTACAGTCTGACAGCCGTTGGGAGGAAGGACCTGCGAAACCTCTCGGTTGTGCACCTAGGATGATGTAGTCTGCTGCTAAATGAGCTCCTCCGTGCATTCAGTATGTCCTGCATAGGGTGGAACTCGGACTCCAGCAGAGATGACAGTTTAGCCACCGTCCTTCTCTCTCCTATCTCCTCCACTGGGTCAACGCGCTGCCCCAGGACAGAGCTAGCTTACTGGATCAGTTTGTTCAGTCTCTTCCTATCGGCTGCCATAATGCCACTGCCCCAGCAGACCACTCCAAAAGTGATGGCTGATGCCACCACCGTGTCATAGAATGTCTTCAGCAGCGCCCCTTGTACACCAAAAGACCTGAGTCTGCTCAGTAGGAACAGCCTGCACTGTCCCTTCTTGTAGAGAGCGTCAGTATTGTGTGACCATTCTAGTTTATTGTTCAGATGAACACCCAGGTACTTATAGGATGTCACCATCTTGATGTCTGTTCCCTGTATATTTACTGGTGCTGTGAGGGGTTGTCCTTGCCTGCGGCAGTCCACCACCAGCTCCTTAGTTTTCCTAGCATTGATCTGGAGGCAGTTCCGATGGAACCAGTCCACGAAGTCCTGGATAAGCCCTCTGTACTCAGCTTCATCTCCATTGGAGATGAGGCCAACGATCGCAGAGTCATCAGAGAACTTCTGTAGATGGCAGTGTGTTGTGTTGTGTGAGAAGTCCGCAGTATAAAGGGTGAACAGGAATCGAGCCAAAACCGTTCCCTGGTGGGCCCCAGTGCTACCGATGATCGTGTCGGACACACAGTCCCGAGTTCTCACAAACTGAGGCCGATTAGTGAGGTAGTCCAGGATCCATGATGACAGGTGCTGGTCCACCCATGTGCACAGCAGCTTGTCCTTCAGGATCATCAGTTGGATGGTGTTGAAAGCACTGGAGAAGTCAAAGAACATGATCCTCACCGCATTCCCGGGCTTCTCCAGGTGGGACAGAGAACGGTGAAGGAGGAAGATCAGCGCATCCTCCACCCAATGCCATGCTGGTAGGCGAACTGGAGTGGATCCATCGCTGGTCCCACCAAGGGGCGGAGGTGAGCAAGGATCAGTCTCTCCAGGGTCTTCATCATGTGGGACGTCAAGGCCACTGGTCTGTAACTGTTCAGGTCTTTGGGGTGGGAAGTCTTTGATACAGGTACCACACAAGATGTTTTCCACAGCTGTGGTACCCTCCCCAGCTTCAGGCTCAGGTTGAAGATGTACTCCACAATCCCACACAGCTGGTCTGCACAGGACTTGAGGAGCTTTGTGCTGATGCTGTCCGGTCCCGACGCCTTCCTCGCCTTGATCTTCCTCAGCTCCGTCCTCGCCTGGGTCTTAGTCACGGTCAGGTTGGGTGGGCTGTGTGTTGGGAGTGGGAGTTGGGAGATCTGCGCCAAATGGTTTTCTTTAATATTCATGCAGCCCTTGCAGTGATGACGGCACATTTTCCAAGCCAGCAAGGGACGACGGGCGGAGATTTGTCCCACTCCGCTCACTCCTACATAAAAATATTTGACAAAAGGGATAGTGCCACTTACTGCTCACAGGAAGATCGGCGCCAAATGGTTTACTTTATTATTCATGCAGCCCATGCAGTGATGACGGCACATTTTCCAAGCCAGCGAGGGACGACGGCCGCCGGGTTCCGCAGGCGCGCGGGGGGGCGAAGGTCCGCTTACACCTGCTTGCAGGTTTAATTTGGAATTTTATTTATTGGCTTGGTTTTAAATGTGCACTTGGCACATGACAAAGGCACATTAAAAGTGCATAAAAACACAGTAACAGTGCTCGGGTTTAGCAGAACGTGTAGAAATATTTTCCCTCTTGAACAACAATTAAATAGAATGCAAAAAATTAAATTCTGTAAATAACCATTTTGGTCACATCTTACTCAAGCATATGTCAAAGTGCATAAAAACTCAGTGTGCACTGTTAGTAGCATTAACATTTCTTTCCCTTTTGAAATAAAATATAGTACATCACAAAGTGCATTTAACTGAATAAAAAAACAACTGTCAAGCACTTCAGTGCACAACCCCCCCCCCAAGAAAAAGTTGAAAAATTAACAAACATTGCACATCGACTATTGTGTTTTATGTTTTGTTTTAAATCACCACATGTGTGAGTAGGAACCTCTTTTTATAACTATACACTCCATTGCACATACACATATCAGTCAAACAAAAATTTCTACGAGATCTAAGGATGCAAAAAGCACCTACTTCAAAGACTGAGCAATGACTTCAGTCTTGAAGGTCTGAGGTTTTTCTCCAAAATGTATAAGTTTTCTTATAATTTTCTACTTTTCTCTGTAAATTTATCTAAATTTGAAACCATTTTCCTCAAATTTGTAATTTCCTCTTGTAAAAATTACTTTTCTTGTACATTTCAGATTTTATTATAAATTTGTGGATTATTTTATGACTATTTTTTGTCTATTTTTTAAATAAAATTACTTTTTATAACTTTGAAACAGATTGTGATAAAATTTTGACTTTTTTTCCTTACACAATTTACACTTGACAATAATTTTGCAGAGCAACAGAACAATAATTTAACTGCAACTGGAATGGTCACACGGGCGGGATACTTCTGAAGTTTGTGTGGATGCCACCCGTTGCTGACATCTAGAAAACCCTCAAATTCTCAAGCTTCTTCACCTGGAAGAATGCTGACCTTCACGCCACCTGCAGAGAAAAATAAGAGCAGTTAATTATGTGTCATTTCCAGTCATTCAGAAAATTGACACCATCTGTCATTCTGACCCCTTACAAAAAAGTAAGCATCCAAGAGCGAATCGTTCACCTCTCTGTGTCTGTCATCCATGAATATACAAAAAAAATAATTTTATACAACCATCATAGTTATAGGCCAGGATCCCAAGGTGTACCTCTGTAGCAAGTTTGGTGATTCTAGCTTTACTCATTGTACAGTAAGAGGGCATCGGGAATGCAAACCTTAACCTTTGACATTTTGACCCCAAACCCACACTCAGAGGTCAAAGGTTCAAGGTGAACCTGTGTACCAAGGTGTGTGACTATGGCTTTACTTGCCCTATAGCAATAGTGCAAAGGAAATGGTAATATTGACCTGTGGGCCTCAAACCCATAATCCGAGGCTAGGATCCTAGGGTGAACCTGGGTATTAATGTTGGCTTTTTGGGGAAAACCTGGTCTTATGAGACGAGACAGCATTCATCCCACTTTGGATGGTGCTTCTCATTTATCTAACAATCTGGCATCTTTTTTATCCAAATTTCCAAAACCGTGACTACTCAGAGTTGGGACCAGGAAGCAGAGTCGTAGTCTTACACGCCTCTCTGCAGCTCCTCTTCATCCGCCACCCCTCAGCTTAGCCCCTGACTTCCCCATCAGAGAATCGTTGTCTGCTCCCTCCAAAGTAAATAAAAATATAATGCATAAGCATCCCAAAGTGATAAAGCAAAATATTGGTAAAACTCAAATTAAACATAAAGCCTCTAAATTGAATGATTTGGCCTCTGTTCCTCCTCATAATTTAAAAATTAAATGTGGTTTATTAAATATTAGGTCTCTAACTCCCAAGTCTCTGTTAGTCCATGATCTGTTAATTGATCATCAGATTGATTTAATTCCCCTTACAGAGACTTGGTTAGGGCAAGAGGATTATGTTGGTTTAAATGAATCACCTCCCTCTGGTTATTTAAACTGTCAAAATCCCAGAAGTTCTGGTCGTGGAGGGGGAGTAGCAACAATTTACCATTCCAAATTACTAGTTAATGTAAAGCAAAAAACATGTTATAATTCCTTTGAGGGCCTGGTCCTCAGTGTTGGGCACTTTTGCAATTTCAGGTTAAACCCAATTTTATTTGCCATAGTTTATCATCCCCCATCAACCTATTCAGAATTTTTATCCGAATTTGCTGATTTCTTAGCTGATTTAGTGCTGAAATCTGATAGAATAATTATAGTAGGGGACTTTAATATACATGTGGATGTAGATAGTGACTGCCTTAATGTGGCTTTTAATTCAATATTAGACTCGTTTGGGTTTTCTCAGAAAGTAGGAAATTCTACTCATTACCTCCACCATACATTGGACCTTGTTCTGACATATGGCATAGAAATAGAAAATCTTGTAGTGTCTCCTCATAACCCTGTACTGTCAGACCATTGTCTGTTAACCTTTGATTTTACTATTTCTGACTATTTGGCTCCTAAAGAAAAATATTATCACAGTAGATGCCTCTCAGATGATGCTGTTTCCAAATTTATGCAGATTGTTTCCTCTATGCCATGTGTCAACACAACGGAAATAAGCTATAGACAGCTTGCTCCTTCTGTAATTGATAGCATGGTGGATAGTGTTTCAGCTTCTCTGCATCAGGCTCTAGACTTGGAAGCCCCCTTAAAAAAGAAAAAGTCTAATCAGAGATTTTTAACTCCTTGGTTCAACACAGAAACTCGTAGCTTAAAACAGAAGACTCGTCAATTAGAAAGAAAATGGTGCTCTACTAATTTAGATGAAATCTATTTAGCTTGGAGAAATCATCTTTTAATTTATAAAAAATCTCTTAGAAAAGCTAGAACGAGTTATTACTCTGCATTAATAGAAGAGAACAAGAATAATCCCAGGTTTCTTTTCAGTACTGTAGCCAGGTTGACAAAGAGTCAGGACTCTGTCAATCCTAGCATCCCCTTAGAGCTTACTAGTCAGGACTTTATGAACTTTTTCAATAATAAAATTTCATCCATCAGAGATAAAATCAATCAGATTCTTCCCACAGTTAACTTAAATACTGTAACTACTACAACTCCTTCTATTGATGTCTGTCTTGATGAGTTTACTCCAATCGACCTTTGTGAGTTAGACAAAATAGTTTCCTATTCATCCAAACCTTCAACTTGTCTTTTAGACCCTATTCCTACCAGGTTATTTAAAGAAGTCTTCCCACTTGTTGGTAGCTTTATTCTTCATATAATCAATTCTTCATTAACGTTAGGCCATGTACCGCAGGCTTTTAAAACAGCTGTAATTAAACCCTTACTCAAAAAGCCAACGCTAGATCCAGGAGCTTTAGCTAACTATAGACCAATCTCTAATCTCCCTTTCATTTCAAAAATCTTAGAAAGAGTTGTTGCTACGCAATTATTTGACCACCTGCAGGGAAATGGTTTACTTGAAGAGTTTCAATCTGGGTTTAGAATCCATCATAGTACTGAAACAGCCTTAGCGAAGGTCACTAACGACCTCCTCATTGCATCTGATAATGGACTAGTTTCTGTACTTGTCCTTTTAGATCTTAGTGCAGCTTTTGATACTATTGATCATAATATTTTACTTGATAGATTAGAACACTATGTTGGACTTAATGGAACTTCGTTGAAGTGGTTTAGATCTTATTTATCTGATAGGTTCCAGTTTGTTCATGTAAATGATGAGTTTTCTTTCAGCTCAAAGCTTAGTCATGGAGTTCCACAGGGATCTGTGCTAGGCCCTACTCTTTTTAGTTTATATATGCTTCCGTTAGGCAACATTATTAGAAAGCACTGTATACATTTTCATTGTTATGCAGATGACACACAATTATACCTGTCAATGAAGCCAGATGATACTAATCAATTAGCCAAGTTAGAAGCCTGTCTTAAGGAAATCAAAGCTTGGATGACTTGTAATTTCCTGCTATTAAATTCAGATAAGACTGAAGTCAATCTTGTTGGTCCAAAAAACCTTAGAAATTCCTTTCCAAATCAAACTTTCAGTTTGGATGCAGTTACTCTTTCTCTTAATAGCTCTGTGAGGAACCTTGGAGTTATTTTTGATCAGGATTTGTCCTTCAATTCACATATTAAATTTGTTTCTAAGACTGCCTTCTATCATTTGCGTAATATTGCCAAGATCAGGAGCATCTTGTCTCAGAGTGATGCTGAGAAGCTGATCCACGCTTTTGTTAGCTCGAGATTAGATTATTGTAATTCTTTATTATCAGGCTGTCCTAAAACATCTTTAAAAAGTCTTCAGCTGATCCAAAATGCTGCAGCAAGAGTTTTAACAGGTACTAGAAAGAGAGATCATATCTCTCCGGTTCTGGCCTCCCTTCATTGGCTTCCCATAGAGTTTAGAATTAAGTTTAAAATCCTTCTTCTTACTTACAAAGCTCTAAACAATCAGGCTCCTTTTTATTTAAAAGATCTGATACTACCGTATCATCCTAACAGAGCACTACGCTCCCAAAATGCAGGATTACTTGTAATACCTAGAATCTCCAAAAGTACAATGGGAGGCAGAGCCTTCAGTTATCAAGCTCCTCTCCTGTGGAATCAGCTGCCAATCTGGATTCGGGAGTCAGACTCGATCTCTGTTTTTAAGAATAGGGCTTAAACCTACCTTTTTGATATAGCCTACAATTAGGGAGGGATCATGTGTTTCTGAACCCTCCCTTAGTTATGCTGCTAATAGGTTTAGTCAGCCGGGGGACCTCCAGTAATGCACTGGGCCTCACTCCTTTCCTCACTCTCTATGAAATATTTTTTTTTTTTGCTGGTCATTAACATTTGTTTGTTCTCTCCCATAGATTGAGTCCCCATCGTGCTGTTTGCTCTCTACATGTCTGTTCTTTTCTTCTTCTCTATCCCCTCACCCCCCAGCCAGTCGCAGCAGATGACTGCCCCTCCCTGAGCCTGGTTCTGCTGGAGGTTTCTTCCTGTTAAAAGGGAGTTTTTCCTCTCCACCATCGCCAAGTGCTTGCTCACTGGGGATCGCCTGATTGCTGGGGTCTTTCTGCAACTGTGGGGGCCCCCCCTACAGTTGATAGTGCTATGAGATGACTGTTGTTGTGAAATGGCGCTATATAAATAAAGTTGAATTGAATTGAATTGGTGACCCTAGCTTTACGAGTTATACACTGTTTTTTACAGTTTGAATTTTGCACATTCGAAATAATCTGGAATTCGCTACTGATTGTAATAAACAATTTAGTGACTTGTGTTTGCATCATGAATTTCTCTGTAAATTTATCTAAATTTGAAACTATTTTCCTCAAATTTGTAATTCCCTCTTGTAAAATTGACTTTTCTTGTACATTTCAGACTATTATAAATTTGTTGATTATTTTATGACTAATTTATATATATATATATATATATATATATATATTTAATAAAATTACTGTTTTAATATAAATTTGAAAGAGATTGCATAAGGAAAAAAAAAGTCAAAATATTATCACAATTTACACTTTTGACCATAATTTTGCAGAGCAACAACAGAACAATAATTTAACTCGGACTGGAACGGTCATGCTGCTTCAGAACTTCATGCACTGGTGCAGTAATGTTCAGCTCTGCAACTGCAGCATTGACAACCACTGTATTCCGGTCCACCCCAACACGCTTGAAAGGAGTTGACATGGTCTCTCCTGTACTAAAGCACCGAAGAATTTTTTTTTTTTGTATTGGGCCACCATCTGCTGTGGATTTTGGTAGTGGATGTGCACACTGAAGTGGGGGTGTTTTTGAATAATTTCAATTTATCCTTTAAAGGGTCATTGTAGAATTGTATTGATATTAGGAAATGAATGTTGATCAGTAATATGTCATTCCATTGTATTGTAATGTTTGCAATAGTATTTTTCTATGTTAATTGATTTTGAGCCCAAACTTATATATAGTGCTAGTGCACAGCTCAGCGGAACAAAACTGATGTAAGAGAAGTGACCTGAGAAGTTGGCCGATAGACTAGAGCTCAGTTATGGGTTAGTTATTTCTTAAACTTTTTGTTCGGGATATATTTAACTTCTGCCAGCAGTCTATTTAAGTTAACAAGAACAATTCAGCACTTTTCTGTTGTTCCAACGATTCATCTTTTTTTTTTTTTTTTTTGACCAACTACAACGCTTGGAACGCACTCTGTTACACATAAAACTAGGGCTGGGCGACATGAAAAAATTCCAGTCATGATATTTTTTTTTTCAAACTGATCGATATTGATCTGCATATATTGTGATATGACTCACATTACTATTTCTGTCAAACTTAAAGGTTCCTTTTTACCCCTAAGTGAGATGCGAAGCTATAACTGTCATATGCATGTGTAAAACACGGCGCATGTGGGAAAGGAAGTAAAAACCCAACGCAGGAAGGTGCCGTGTATGTGAATTTATTAGGCTCAACAGATGACAAGTGGATTGATTAGCTCCAATGAGCACACAGAGAAACACACAGGATTACTCGACTGTTCTCTCTTGTTCATTGGAGTGAGGAGGAGGAAGAAAGGCTGGCCCCACGTGCTCCTAGGCGGAACTGGGAAGCGGAGAAAAAGGGCAGTAATAATAAGGAAATGAGCCCCCGGCGGAACGGTGGGCAAAGTACTTACAATTAGGAGACTTGACAGAGTGGCCAACTCTGGAGTGGGCATGACATCCAATGAACCGGCGAGTGACAGGAGAACCAACAGAGAATAAGTAATGCCCAACATAATGAGCCCAGTGATTGCTGGTGTGCATGAGTGCAGACAGGTGTGTGTGTACGTGCATGAATGAGTGTGTATGGGGCTGATGAATGCAGGTGTGGCAAATGCATGTGTGCGTGCATGAGTATGTATGTAAGTGAGTGAAGCATGAGTGTGTGAGTGTGTGCATGCCTGTGTATGTGTACTGAATAAGGCATGTACTGTATGTATGGGTGTGTGCATGTGTGTGTGTGTTTGTGAGTAGGTGAAAATGCAAGACAAACGATAATGATAATCAGCTGGTGGATGCCTGGCAGGAAGAGGCATGGCTGTAGGCTGGCAGGGAGCCCAGGGCCCAGAGGCTCCTAAAACCTGCCAGCTGAAAATTTAAGAAACAATGATCAGGGAAACTACAGCCACAAATCATGGAACGAAGTTGGACACGTCCAACCCGGTCCATGACAATAACAAGTTTAAGTTTAAATATTTATTTTCTGTCAGACGTTGAACCTGACAAATTTAGTGTAGACCAGGGGTGTCAAACTCATTCCATGGAGGGCCAAGACCCTGCAGGTTTTACTTCCACCCAGTCTCTTCAGCAGGTGTTTTCACTTATCAGCAATCAGTAGGACGAAATTCAGAGAAATCACCTGTTGAAGACACTGGGTGGAGGTAAAACCTGCAGGGTCTTGGCCCTCCATGGAATGAGTTTGACACCTGTGTGTAGACCATTATACAACTGTATTTCAAATAATTGTAAAATATAAAATAATTATAAAACATAAAATATATTTTTTTCTAATATTCTGCTCATCAACTTACCGATGCCTGAGTGAAGTGCATGCACAAAGCACAGCAGCCTTTGCCCCATTGTCAGTCGTGATGCAAACTTGTTTGTCTTCACTCAGTCTCAAGGATGCTTTGGTCATTCCTAAAGCAATGACTTCACCTTTATGGTCTTCAGGAAAGTTTGAAGACATTTGCTTTTCAAATTCCAATCTTGATCAGTGAAATGGGCAGTGAGGCTCATATACGATTCAGATGTGCGACTTGACCACAAATCTGATGTAGTACCAAAGTATGGCAGACTTGGCAGCTCATTTTCAACCATTTCTCTACATTCCATGTACAGCTGGAGAACTGCCGTCTAGCATCAATACAGTCATGTGCAAAAATTAGAACACCCTATGAAAGTCTGTGTGTTTTTTAATATACTTGGACATATGGATATTTAATATCAATTTTAACAATATTCGAAGATTCAAGTAATATAACTAAACAATATAACTGAAGACTTTTTAAAATTTTCTGTAAAATGTAATTCTAAAAACATGCAATTTCTGGTGAGGAAAAAAATAGGACACCAACACATTTATTCCCACCTAAAATGGCTAAAATTACACACAGGTGTATCACATCAGGTGCACATGATTCGAACATTGTTACTCAGCATTTTGAAGGAGGCTTGTCCTATTTAAATTTCATACATTTAGTTTGGTGTGCTCCTGACTGTTGAAGTGAGAGTGAACACCATGGTTAGATCGAAAGACCTGTTGGAGGCCTTCAGAAAGAAGATTGTAACAGCTTATGAGTCTGGTAAGGGATTTAAAAACATCTCAAAAGAATTTGAAATCAGCCATGCCACTGTCCAGAAAATAGTTTACAGGTGGAAGACATTCAAAACAACTGCCAACGTGCCCAGGTCTGGTTGTCCAAGCAAGTTCACCCCAAGAGCAGACCACAAGATGCTAAAAGAAGTCTCCAAAAACCCTAAAATGTCATCACGGGACCTACAGCAGGCTCTTGCTACTGTTGGTGTGAAAGTGCATGCCTCTACAATCACAAAGAGAGTGCACAAGTTTAACTTGTATGGCAAGTGTGCAAGGAGGAAACCTTTGCTCTTTAAGAGAAACATGAAGGCTAGACTGAAGTTTGCTAGAGAGAACATTGAAAAGATTCAAGATTCAACGGCTTTATTATCATGTGCACAGTCAAGAAATGCTACATTTCCTGAGCAATGAAATTCTTACTTTGCTCTCTGAACGAATGCCAAGGTAATAGGTACAGAAACAACAATTCTAATAAAGTCATAACACACTAACACAGGAACTCAATCCTAACACTAATGGATGCTAATAACACACACACCAACACACAGTTAGGCAGTTAGGACTCCTGAAGCACACCTAGATACTAAATACTTAAACTGATGAGTTCTAATAACATACACTAGGCAGTTTTTACAGTTAAAGCAGTTAAAACAGTCAGACAAGAGGAATGAAATTAAAAATTCACTGGATGACTAAAGTGATAGTGGTATATTGATATCAGAGATAATGTGAACCTGAGATGGCATAAACCTATGTACAGTGTACAAATGAGCATTGTGCAATGAGCAGTGTATAATTACAAATTAGCACCCGATGCTAATTTCTGTACCAGTAGTACCAGTAGACTGTGCATGATAAGTAGGAGCAGAGATGCGGCTATGCTGCTATGCCTTGTCAATGTCTAGAACACAGACAAAGACCGAGGGCCTCATGTTTAAAGGGTACTTACGCACAAATATGGTGGACGTCCTTTTCCATGGAAAATTTAAAATATATCAAGGACGAAAAGACTATGGAAATATATGCAGCCCCAAAGCAACTTCATGGCTAGCGTGCATACATTTCTACTGTTATTGGTCCGTTGGCAACACTTAGATGTGATGTTGGGAGACTGATAATGACATGAAAATGATTGTACACACCAGAGACACATGATGAACAAACATCCAAGTGTGCACAATTAGATGAGTGGATGTAAAAGCAAGCACAAAGAAGTGCAGAAAATGCCTCTAATAACAATGGTGTTTGCATTATTAGAGGATTTTGCAAATTGCGCAGTGAGAAGAGAAAGGATATTTAGAGACAGAAGATTTTCTGGCTCAGGATGATGACTGGCTTGTCAGCCGGTTTAGTTTCCCATGGGCAGTCCTTGTGGAACTGTGCTCAGAGCTACAGCTGCTCTTGGAGCGTGACATGGCGAAAAGAAGTGTGCTGCCCGTCCCAGTGCAGGTGCTGACAACACTGGGGTTCCTGGCAACAGGGCCATTCCAGAGGGAGCTGGCAGACCAACTGGGAATTTCCCAGTCGACCCTGAGCTGAGCTATGCCAGCTGTGTGGGATGACATTATCCGGCTGTCACCCAGGTACATCATATTCCCATACAATGAGGTTGAACAGGCCAACATCAAAGCACAATTTGCAGCGAGTGCCGGTTTTCCTAATGATTCTGATGAACAGCATTGTTGGGAACAAACTACAAGCTGGCGTTTTGCGGATGAGTGGCTTCTTAGTGTGGCATCTTGTGTAAATTCATGTAATTGTCCTAAATAACTCACCTCATCAAGCCTGTGCACCCCCAAATATCACATTGTCTTCAAGGCTTCATTAGAACTCAGTGGTTTGAGTTAGTGACTTCCTTTTTTATTGGTTAAACTACAGTTTCACAGCATTCTACCAAGCCCTCAAATACCTCTGTGTGTACAGTAGTTATGTCAATAAACACGTGTAAAATTTGAAATGCAACAGTCTCACCCTTTCCCTGGCACACTTCATTCAGTTACAGTAGTAGTGTGTGTAATCCATGTAAGCTGTATATAACTATAAAGAATGAGATTTGCATTTTGGACATAAATTATGTACTTGTCGAGTCTAATATGGTCTGCTTTCAACTAACAGGTGGCCATGGCTACCCACTAAATAGGTTCATATTGTCTTCTTTTTCATTACTCTTTTCCTTTATTCAACCAGCTGGTCACAAATCACAGCAATCAACTGATGCTTCTGTGGACGGATGCAGACGTCAGTGGAAACATGTCATGGTTAAATAACCATCTCCTTCCCATCCCTGTCTGAATAAAGGAAAACAGTAAATTAATCTTATAGGGCTGTGAGCAGCCTATTGAATTACCTGTATCCAGCACTAATGCCGGAGGACAGCATGCCAAACAAAACATTTTTACATGCCTCTTCCTCATTCAGGAGTGCCTCCATCTTACAGTCTGTGAAATTCCATTAAATCCATTATTTTTGATCGTGGCTACAGGAGAATCAAACATGCAGCGCATGTACAGTGGATGTAAAAATTCTACACACCCCTGTTTAAATACCAGGTTTTTTGGATATAAATGCTTAAGCATGCCTCGAATCCAACATACCTTGGAGTGATCCTTGACAGCACCCTATCCTTCAAGGAACATTTAAAGGGGCGGCTGCTAAGGTGAAGGCACGAAACAACCTGCTCTGCAAGCTCGCTGGTGCAAAATGGGGGGCGGCAGCCTCCACCCTGCGCACCTCAGCACTGGCCCTTTCATACTCTGTAGCAGAATATTCTGCCCCTGTCTGGTCCAGGTCATCCTACACCCACCACGTAGACACCCAGCTCAACACAACCATGAGAACCATAACTGGGACAATCCGCTCAACACCACTCCCCTGGCTCCCTGTATTGTCAAACATAGCCCCCCCCCCACACACATCCGGCGAGCAGCACTAACTCAAAGGATGCTTCAAAAAGCCAAAGACTCTCCTCACTTACCAATCCATGCAGATATCTACACCCCACCCACTGCCCGACTTCCATCCAGACGACCGATTTGGAAAAACCCTCCCCCAGCTGACTTCACCATCCAGACAGCTTGGCAAGAGGAATGGGAGACCAAGGAGGTCCCAAACAAACACCTGGTGACAAACCCCAACCAACAGGTCCCGGGCACCAACCTCCCAAGGAGACAGTGGTCTACACTCAATCGCTTCAGGACTGGACATGGCCCCTGCTTGGCCAGCTTGCACAGATGGGGCAGTAGCCCTAGCCCACTGTGCTCATGTGGAGAGGAGCAAACAATGGAACACATCATAGAGGCTTGCCCGCTCCAAAGACTGGAAGGAGGATTACACACCCTCCATACAGCAAACCAGGAGGCAACTGCTTTGCTTGAGGACTTTGCATTCGCTAAATAAATAAATGGATATAAAAAAATGAGACCAAGATAAATCATTTCAAAACTTTTTCCACCATTAATATGACCTATAACCTGTACAACCCAATTGACAAACTGAAATATTTTAAAGGGAAAAATAAAAAATAAAAAACTTACAATAACCTGTTTGTATAAATATGCACATCCTTAAATTAATACTTTGTTGCAGCACCTTTGGCTTTTATTACAGCACTCAGTCTTTTTGGGCAGGAGTCTTTCAGCATGGCACATCTTGATGGAAAAAGTTTTGAAATGATTTATCTTGGTCTCATTTTTTACATCACAAAAACCAGGCATTTGAACAGAGGTGTGGATACTTTTTTATAGCCACTGTATATATTGATTTGCATATCTATTTGCATGTAATTGCATATTCAAATGGAGGCGTGTCAAGGGAGGAGTCTGGTGTTTCCTCACCTGTGTTCAATTTCAAGTAGATTGGGATGTACTAAGGAAATGGGCTTGGATTCCTGCATACTCACTGTTTCATACATCTGGATTTTTTTAAATTTTTTTAATTTTTATTTTTTTTGCTTATGTCATGTTCTTGATTTAAACATATGTCATCTTTCAGTGGGAAATCCACGCAAGTCTTTGTACATGAGGCACCAGGACTTCTGGAATAATGTTCTTTAGACAGATGAGTCTGAAATTGAACGTTTATTTGGACATCAGAACAGAGGATGTTTTTGACGTAGATCAAATACAGCATTCCAGGAAAAGAACCTCATACCAACTGTGAAGCATGGAGGTGGAAGTGTCATGGTTTGGAGATGCTTTGCTGCAGCAGGACCTGGCCAGCTCACCATCATAGAATCCACCATGAATTCTACCGTGTATCAGAGGGTGCTTGAGGACCATGTGAGATGATCTGTATAAAAGATTAAAACTGAAGCGGAACTGGACCCTGCAATATGACAATGACCCAAAACATACCAGTAAATCCACCAAGGACTGGCTAAAAACTAAGAAATGGAGAGTCCTGGAATTGCCAAGTGAAAGCCCAGATCTTAATCCCACTGAGATGCTGTGGGGTGACTTGAAATGGGCTGTACATGCAAGAAACCCTCAAACATCTTACAGCTGAAACAATTCTGCATTGAGGAGATGGGCAAACTTTCCTCAGACCAATGCCAGAGACCGGTTGATGGCTACAAGAAGCGTCTCACTGAAGTTATTTCAGCCAAAGGGGACAACACTAGCTATTTGGCGGTAGGGTATGCTAACTTTTTCCTTAGGTAGAAAACACATTTTTGTTGATATCTTTGGTTTATTGAGTAAAACAAGGTTAATTTTTGTTATTTACCTGCAATTAAATCACCTTCTTTTCCAGAGATAAATAAAAACAAGATTAGACATCAATATGTGAATATTTTTTTAACAAAGAACTGAATATTTGTCCTCATTTTTTCATATAACTGTATTTACAGCCAAGGAGTTGGTAACGAGGGTCAGTTACTTTAATCAGCTGCTTAAATTCAACATTCTGTCCGCACTACTGAATTCCTCGGACCGTTCTTTTCAACAATCTCCTCGTCTATTGAGCATTGGGCGGCGTCCATTTTGGTGTCTTCTTTGGTAACGCTGTCACTGGACTTCCTTAATGTTTTCTGTCATTTTCTTTTTAACCATGCTCTAACGTCTACACGGCTGCACTAGCCCAAACATTTGCAGGTGTGCTAATCCTCGGCTATTGGTCCTACACACCTACTCATGCTGTTGTGTGCGTCAATCCAATGTGACTTCCAGCCACATGATTGGTTTGGTGCGGTGTATCCTCATTTTCATTGGCTTTTCATGCTATCTGTCAAAACACGGAACAAATGACTTCTATCCACGTTCTATTGAAAATGTATTATGACTCCATTGAGAAAACATTATTCTGCGATAATTACCATTATTGTTTTATCGCTCAGCCCTACACAAAACCAGAATTTTTGATTCCTTGGCCATGGCAGGATGAAATCAGGATTTCCACCAGGTTTTGCATTCATTTTGAATGTAAAGCCTCAAACGTGATTTTACTGATATCTAGTTGAGTTATGCATTTTATATGGTTTCCTACTGAGGAACAAACATCATTTCAATTTTATGCTGCATCTGAAAACACATCACCAAGCTTGAAATATGCAGAAACATATTTTGATTATATTTGCAGGACTGTCAGTCCATATACTGATATGCTCAGATATTCTTGGGACCAAATGCTCAAGTCTCTCACTGCAGTTGCCAAAAAGCATGTTACACCACCTCCAGACTCATATATAGAGGTAAAATGATGACGGGGTGGGGGAGGGTAGACTTGTTTATTTATTGCCAGTGAGTGCTTGTGCATGTTTCAGAGTCTGTGTGGGAGTGATTGTGTGGGTGGGTGAAGAAGAGAAACAGCAAATTAGAGTGTGGTCTTCCCTGCTGACTCACAGCCATGGCTGTAAAGTTCTGAGATGGTAGTAATAGTGTGTAAGCTATTTTGGAGGGGACATCACTGTGACATGAGTTTAGAGTTATCAGTGCAATAGATGTGGTAAACAGTGCTCGGTAGTGCACTAGCACAGTGCACTGTTTACCACATTTACCGCATAGCCTGTGCTAGTGCATTACCAAGCCTCTTCTTCTTCTTCTTCTTCTTCTTCTTCTTCTTCTTCTTCTTCTTCTATGCTCACAAAATAAGTTAACTAGAAGTACATACTATTAGTGTCAACCAAAACTTGGAAAGCATGGACAGCACAGTGGTGCAGTGGTTAGCACTGTGGCAGCACAAAACGCTCACCTAATGATGTCAACAGTACATACCACCCCCAGGTGGCAGGCGAATCGTCCGGTGTGTCCCCACTGAATAACTTCGCTGCAGAAGGCAACGGGGACGTACAGGTGGTTAGGGGGACATCCCACTGGTTCGGGCTCTGAGGACTGGGCCTGGCGGACTCTACTCTCAATCTCCCAGGTAAGGGTTCCCAAGACGCACGGAGGCAGAAGAATGGGCTGGGAGCAGGAGGGTGGGGGTCAGCCAAGTCCTGACTGAGAGACCATCAGGCTTCCCGTTACGGGAGCCGGGCCTATAGGTGGCAGTGAAATTAAAACACTGGAAAAATACGGCCCAGCGAGCCTGTTTAGGATTAAGCCGGTGGGCCGACCGCAGATACTCCAAGTTCTTGTGGTCGGTCCACACGACTACCGGGTGAACGGCTCCCTCCAGCCAGTGTCTCCATTCCTCAAATGTCAACTTAATGGCCCACAGCTCGCGATCCCCAATGTCGTAATTCCTCTTGGCTGGGGTGAGCCACCGAGAGAAATACGCACACGGGCGGAGCTTCAAGTCCTGGGGAGAGTGCTGCGACAAAAGAGCGCCCACTCCCATTTCCGAAGCGTCCACCTCCACGGTGAATTGGAGCTAAGGGTCAACCTGAGGAAAGATGGATTTGTCGGCGAACAGGCCCTTTAATTTGGTAAAGGCCTACTCAGCTGCCTCGGTCCATAAAAATGGTACCTTAACAGAGGTCAGCTGTGTTAAAGGCTGTGCTATCCCTCTATAGTTTTGGATAAACCTGCAATAGAAATTCGCAAACCCCAAGAAGCGTTCCATCTCCTTGCGGGAGTGGGGTGTTGGCCAATCCAGCACAGCCTTCACTTTGGCCGGGTCAGCCCTCAGCTGTCCCTCCGCTACAATAAAGCCAAGGAAAGAAGTGGAAGTTGTGGAAAATTCACACTTCTCAGCCTTGACGTAAAGTTGGTTCTGTAACACGGCTCTAACATGAGTCTCGTGCTCCTCTGGCATGCAAGAAAAAATCAGGATGTCATCTAAATAGATGAACACAAACCGATTAAGCGTATCACGGAGGACGTCGTTAATTAAACATTGGAAAACAGCGGGGGCGTTAGTTAATCCAAAAGGCATAACCAAGTACTCAAATTGCCCCCAAGTGTGTTTTAAACACTGTTTTCCACTCGTCTTCCTCGCATATTCTTACTAGATGGTATGCATTATGTAGGTAAAGCTTGGAGAATACACTTGTATGCTGCAGGAGCTCAAAAGCAGAGTTCATCAGGGGCAAAGGGTATTTATCTTTGACTGTGATGGCGTTAAGTTCCTGGTAGTGAATGCACGGATGCAGAGACCTGTATTTCTTGCCCACAAAGAAAAACCCCATCCTGAGGGGAGCCGAGGATGGCCAAATGAGGCCGGTGTTCAGTGAATCCTTAGAGTTTGCTGGACGGCAGCCTCGCACCCGGAAGGAAGTCGATGGCACAGTCATACGAGCAATGCGGAGGAAGCGTTAACGCTTGTGACTTGCTAAAGACCTCCCTGAGGTCGTGATAGACCTCAGGCACGAGGCTGAGGTCCGTCGGCTCAACCTGAGGAGAGGAGATGATGAGGGACAGTGAACACTCGGCCGAGTTTAGACACATAGCCAAATGATTAGAGCTCCAGGAGGTGATGGAATTTTGTGCCCAATTAATAATTGGATTATGCCTCCGGAGCCACGGTTAACCTAGTACCACCACATGAGAGGCCCGTGGAAACACATAGAAAGTCAGCCCCTCCCGGTGGTTACCAGACAGCAGGACAGATAACTGTGCCGTGCAATGGGTAACGGACGCCACCATCTGGCCAGAAAGGGTTTGCACAGAACGGGGAGCCGGCAGTTTAACCGTCAGAATCCCCATCTCGTGCACCAGCTTAGAGGAGATGAAATTACCATCTGCTCCGGAATCAATTAGGGCGGAGACCCTCCTCTCGACCTCCGGTAGCTGAACCAGGGCTGAAATAGAAAAATTACCGGGGAGGATCAGATTGAGTCCCGCCCGCCAGACCCCCGCGGCTGCTGATGGGCCGATTCTTTTGGCCGTAGGTGGCATGTGTCCAACTTGTGCTTCAGCGAACCACAGTAGGCACACACCCCGATCTGCCACCGCCGCTCAACCTCGGCCCGCTGAAGGCAAGCAGAGCTGAGCTCCATAGGCTCAGGGGCGGAGTTGGACTCACCTAGGTCAGTAGGCACTGGGAGTGTGCGTGTGGCAAGCGGGCGAGAGGAGGCACCGCATTCCGGAGTGCGTTCGCGGTACTGATTATCCAGCCTGACCGCCAGATCTATCAGACCGTCCAAGGTGGCAGGAACGGCATGAACCGCCAAGTCATCGCAAAGCTGAGGATTCAGTCAATGGAGGAACGCACTGCGCAGTGCAACCTGTGCCTTTATGCTTTACCATACCTGGGTCTACATTCTCCAGAGACCATCAGACAGTGGAAAGCGGGGCCGGCTTGGTGGATCTGACAGGTCTGCCGGGCTGGCCCCGCCTACAAAAATCAGCTGATAAAATGACACACCACAGCAATCAGCTGACACCTCTGATGAAGGCTGCAGTGAACAGTCAAAACATGTAAAGAAGGATAAAAACATCTCCTTTCTATTTTTTTCTTTAATAAGAACAAAAGGTAAATAAATGTGTTGCTGTTGGTTTGTGTTCGTATCTTGTATTTCTTTTAGTTTATAAATTTGCAAACTCACAATCTGCGTTTGGCATCCTGTTTGCCCTCGGTGAGGGCCAGTCATGACACATACCCATCACATTGTTACGACCCGAGCGCTGGGTTCTGATCGTGCTCGGGCTGAGTTCAACTCGCTGCCGGCCTTGACAGCTGTGGGTTGTATTCTGGTCTCACCGGGCTCGTATTGTGAAGGTGCTCGGTGGGGCTTCCGCTTGTCAAGGCTGGTCAGCTGTGTGTCATTACTGCTCGTTAGTGTTCGCCTTCATAAAGCCGGCACTAGCGACAGTAATGTTACAGGAGTATGGTCAACACCTTGTCAAGCCTTGTCAACGCATCGTTAGACCTTCATGTCAGGTTTGTGCTTTTCATGTCACAGTTTAGCTCGTAGTGGCTGGGGGCAGCCCTGCGAGCCCATGTATTGATTTGTGTGTTTTTGCCGAGAGCGGCTCACAGTCTTGTCCTGTCTCGTCTTGTGTGTTAAATAAACCATCATCGCAAAACTCACTGGTGGACTCTTGGCGTCTTATGGTGATCTGCGAGGATCACCGCATGGCAGTATACTCCTGCCAGGACGTCTGAAAGGAGACGCCACACCGAGATGCCTTTCACCGTGAGTTCTGCTTTTTTTTTTTGGACATTTGTTCTTTTCCTGTCTGGGTACGGTGTGCTGAAGGAATGCCGTCGCGGAGGGGCCGCGCTCAGAGTCCGAGCCACGAGGTGGCGGACGTCCTTGAGTACGTGGATGAAACGCTCATCTCTGCTTCCCTCCTCGACTACGACAGCGAGGTACGCTGGTACCTGGACTGCGCTGAGGATGTGCTGAATCATCTTTCTCCCCGCTACGCTGACCACCCTGAAGTCGGCGCGAGGAGGGATGACATCGCTGCACAGCGCGAGATACTCCATATGGTGGAGGAGGACTATGGCAGGAAGCAGCGGAGGAGGCATCCTCGCTCCCCGTGGTGGGATCCCGCTCCTGCCCTTGACCTGGTCCAGGAGTTTGCGCCATCTGGGGGCCGACAATGACGTCGGCGCCGCGGCCCAGGCAATCCACAGCAGAATCCCCGGCTGGACTCGCTGCCGGAGAAGCCCGTCAGCGAACCTCTGAAAACAGCTCCACCTCGTCCTTCCAGGGGGCCCTCTGTTGCCATCCAGCAGGGAGAAGGAGGAACAACGTCCCCTACAGCAGGAACCATCTCTTCCCTGGGAGAAAGGCAAGTGCATGATAATTTGTTACATCTTACTTATGATCTGCCTTGTCTGACTCCTGGGGGCGGAGTTCGGGGTTCACAGCCCCCCGAGCTTCCTCCACCTGCTGTAGAAAAAATTACTAAACCTGCTGCCTCTGTGTTCCCCCCTGTCGAGCGGTCCGCGACGCCAGGCCAACGTTGTCGGATGAAGAGGGGGCCTGCAGTGCTGGAAAGCCTGGATCTGGCCCTGCAGCCACGTCGTGGACGGAGGAGAAGAGCGGACTGTGGCCCGGAGCCTGAGCCGACGAAGAAGCGTCCCCGGGTCTCCTCGCCGGAGCGGTCCGAGCCGGTGGGTCGAGGGTCCCCTGCCCCCACGCCATACGGGTCATCGGCATGAACAGCAGCGTGGGAGGAACCTCAGGCTGCAAATGACATCCTGCCAGCTGCGGAGCCCGACGCAGCTGAGTTCGAGCCTGCTGACGAGAGTCGCCGCCCTGAACCTGGATCGTCGGAGTCCTGGGTGGCAACAGAACCCGAGTGCAGGCAAGTGCTCCCTCATTTGTCTCTGTGCCCTGTGTTGGAGCATTTTTGCCTGTCTCTCGGGGAGGCGAGTGAGGAGCGGCCGCCTGCTGCGCCCGAGCTCGTCTCACTGGGTTCTGTTGCTACCGGTGATTCTGATCCAGTTTTCTTCTTTCTGAGCCTTGTTGCAGTGTCGCCGGCATGGAACGAGTCGGAGTCACTGGGTTGGAGGTCCCAGGTTCGGGGGTGGAGATCGTCAGTGGAGCTGCACCGACCCAATCGGGGTCCGTCGTGGAGGCTGCTGTGGCCCAATCAGGGTCCGATGTGGGTGCATCAGAGGCCCAATCGGGGTCCACCGCGGGTGCGGTTCTGGCCCAATTGGTTTCCGCCGCAGGTGCGGTTCTGGCCCAATCGGGGTCCGACATGGGTGCGTCAGAGGCCCAATCGGGGTCCACCGCAGGTGCGGTTCTGGCCCAATCGGGGTCCGACGTGGGTGCACCGGAGGCCCAATCGGTTTCCGCCGCAGGTGCGGTTCTGGCCCAATCGGGGTCCGACGTAGGTGCGTCAGAGGCCCAATCGGGGTCCAACGTGGGTGCACCGGAGGCTCGATCGGGGTCCACCGCGGGTGCGGTTCTGGCCCAATCGGGGCCCGACGTGGGTGCAGCTGGGACCAAATCGGGGTCCAGCGGAGGTGCAGCGCCAGCGTGGTCCGCGGACGGGGGAGGAGCTGCAGATCTTTCACCGTCGAACGGATTACAGGCTCATCCTGGTCATCTGTCCCCTCTGAGTCACCGCCCCTGTGCATCATCGCCGGGGGCCGTGGGGGCTCCTGTTCACTCACCCCGGCTCTCCTGAGTTTTGTCCTTGTCAGGGAGGCCGCCGCGGGCTGTTTTTCCCCAGGACTGGTGGCTGAGGGACACGGGTCGGCCGCCGGAGGAACTGTTTCGCCGGTTCGGCGCCTCGGGTCGGCCACCCGACGTGTTGTGTGTGTTCTCGGGCAACCTGGTTCGACCACCAGAGGAGCGGACGTGCTGGGCGTTGGACTCTGGTGAGCCGCCTGGTCATGCTCCGGCTCCTAAGACCACCCGCCGGCTGTTGGACGCGGGGAGACCACCTGAACTGTTCCTGTGGCACTTGGTCTCCGCCGGTCAGCATAAACTGTCAGGGGGGTAGTGGTTTTCTGGGTTAATCCGTCACGGTGATTGTTCTGTCTTTTTTTTCCTTGTCCTTGCTGTTCTGTGTATTTTGGGTTTTGGGGTTATGTCTTGCAGTTGCCCTAGCATGTGTTATGTGGCCTTGTTTTTCCTCTGTAATTTGTCTGATTTTTTTTGAATATTTGGTATGATGTCTTAGTCTCGTGTTTAGTATTTCTGATCCGGTAGTTCTGGGTTTTTGTTCTTCCCCATGTGCATTTTCTTGATTTAATCTGAGTAGTTTTTCTGGTCATTGTCCTGTATGTCGTTTTTTCTCGTCTCTGTTTTGTCTTTGGGTTTGGTCTCTCTCCCTCCGCTCCTACTCCCAGCCACCCACCCTGGGGGGTGGGGTGGGGGCAGGGTGGTCCTTGGGGCGTTCTGAGCCCGCCCGTGGAGGGAGGGTACTGTTACGACCCGAGCGCTGGGTTCTGATCGCGCTCGGGCTGAGTTCAACTCGCTGCCGGCCTTGACAGCTGTGGGTTGTATTCTGGTCTCACCGGGCTCTTATTGTGAAGGTGCTCAGTGGGGCTTCCGCCTGTCAGGGCTGGTCAGCTGGGTGTCATTACTGCTCATTAGTGTTCGCCTTCATAAAGCCGGCACTAGCGACAGTAATGTTGCAGGAGTGTGGTCAACACCTTGTCAAGCCTTGTCAACGCGTCGTTAGACCTTCATGTCAGGTTTGTGCTTTTCATGTCACAGTTTAGCTCGTAGTGGCTGGGGGCAGCCCTGCGAGCCCATGTATTGATTTGTGTGTTTTTGCCGAGAGCAGCTCACAGTCTTGTCCTGTCTCGTCTTGTGTGTTAAATAAACCATCATCGCAAAACTCACTGTTGGGCTCTTGGCGTCTTATGGTGATCCACGAGGATCACCGCATGACACACATTTTTTTAACAGTCTTACCAGGCATATGCAGTTTGAGTCTTGTTGTAATAATTTTTCCTGTGTCTATGCCACCGGCATCCCGGGCGACTCCACCGATGCCATTTCCCTTCAGATGGGCAGCTGCCACCACACCGGCATCTGGGGAGACCTTTCCTACTTTGATTACACCGGTGTGTTTGGAGAACTCACCGATGTCAGCCTCCTCTGGATTGGCCACTGCTGCATTGGTGTCCAAAGAGGCTGGGATGACGTCAACAGCAAGCTGCTGGCCCATGAATTGTTGACACGGCTTGGCCGGGCAAACATCCATCACCGAAAGAGCTACTGCTGCATCGACGTCCGGGGGAGAAGGGCCAAAACTGACATCCAGCCGTCGGACTCCAAGCCGTCGACACAGCTCCATTTGATGGACATCCCCAGCTGGAAATGACAACCAGGGGGACCGGGCTGGCGCTGTCACCTTGCCGTTGGGCAACATTTCATTGTCCCAATTCTGCCTGGCAGACCCATCCTACCAGGTAAGCTGCTGGAACACCAACATCCCGGGTGCCCGGCTCCGTGCTGACCTCCGGTTACTGGATGCCGTGCTGTCAGCATGGGTCTGCTGAAATGGCCGCTGTTGTTGTATTTGTGTTTGGAGAGCCCATGTTAATGGATTCCATTGTAAATAGCTTAGCTGTGGTTGCCGAGTTAGCCACTTTAGCTGCTGTACTGGCTGGCTGGCCAGGTTGGCCAAATTTGCTGAAATTGTCGTTCTGGTTGTGGTATCCAGGTTTTCCAGTTTATTTCCTGTTGTTCGGCTAGTTGTGGCGACCATATTGAACAATTTAGTAGCGACTGTTAGGCTGGCTGCGCCGGCCAAACTGGGTTTCCATTGTCCAAAGGCTGTGGCCTGTGGGCCTTGGTTCACCTCCACATCTCCCGCTAATAATATCATAGTTGTCAGATAGATAGACCCTGAAGCTGTCCTTTCAGGGCTTACTTGTACCTGTTTCGCAGGAAGCACCTGGGCACGACCGTTGTCCAGAAATGTAGAGTATAGCAGATGTTGTTGGTGGGTGACCATAGCATTGTGGTTCTCATTTGTGAGGTGCCACTGCATTGATAGTAGAAGTAAAGAGACAGTTAAAACAGCACCAACTATCCAGTGTCCTGGTGGTAGTTGAGTTTGTTTTGTGAAAAAAGTAGGTTTAAAAGATACAGGTTGAGGAGGTTTAAAAGGAGATTTTACAGAAGTGCATGCAGAGCCTGCCAGTCTGCATGTGCATTCATCCACTATGATAGATCAGTCAAGGCCAGGTGGTCCAAAACAAACTGTAACCCCCCCAACAGCAAAGTCCAAAGCCAACACAATTCATGGGCCAAATAAAGTTCAAGGCTCCAAGACCCAAAACATAGTAGATTGGGTGGTCTACCCAAGTCCATGGGCCACCGGACCGCAATATAAAATGGGTAGGGTCCATAGGCCCTCGGACCGGAGAACAACATGGGTTGGGGGGTCTGTCCCAGTCCATGGACCCCCAGACCGAGGAGCAAGATTGATCTGGCGGCCTCCCAGAGTCCCTAAGCCACCAGACCAGGGGATAAGATGGTTCAGGATGTCTATCCGAGTCCAGGGGCCCCAAAATCAGGAAACAGGATGTGCTAGGCAGATGCTGATGCATGCCAACCCCAGGTGCTGATGAGTTAATTGAGCTGACCTCTGGATGAGATGGCTGGGGCGCACTGACCTCTGGATGAGATGGCTGAGGTGCGCTGACCTCTGGATGACATGCCTGGGGTGCGCTGACCTCTGGATGACACGCCTGCGGCGCGCTGACCTCTGGATGAGATGGCTGGGGCGTGCTGACCTCTTGATGAGATGGCTGGGGCACGCTGACCTCTGGATGAGACAGCCAAGATTGGTCCCAAAGAATGTCCTACAGACGGCACTGGATCCTATAATGCCAAAACCAGGGGACACTCTGTTGTTGGCACACATTTTGGCAAGTGGGAAACACTCTCCCCCTTTCCAGGATGTGCCTATGGAGCTAGGGAGAGGTGGGCTAGAACTGGTGGGTGAAGAGAGACTGCCCCTAGCTGCAGCAGAGCTCACTAGCATAGGCCCCGTTAGTGGTCCTCCAGTCCTCCTCAGCAGCAAGGAGACTGGGTGGGTGACGGTGAGAAGGAAGCCTAGTCACAAAACCCCGGTACACCACCAACCTGTTCACGTTTCTAATCGTTATTCCCCGCTCAGCGACACACCCTCTGAGGAAAAAACTCTGATCATTGGCGACTCTGTAGTCAGAAACGTGAGCCTAGAGACTCCAGTGGCCATAGTCAAATGCATTCCTGGGGCCAGAGCAGGCAACATCGAGTCAAATTTGAAAATGCTGGCTAAATGTAACTGTAAATACTCCACAATTGTTACTCACGCTGGCATTAATGACATCCATCTCCGGCAGTCGGAAGTCACGAAACTTAATGTAGAATCGGTGTGTGACTTTGCAAAAACAATGTCTGCCTCTGTAGTATTCTCTGGGCCCCTCCCCAATCTGACCAGTGATAACATGTTTAGCCGCTTGTCATCCTTCAACCGCTGGTTGTCTGTGTGGTGTCCTGCAAACAACGTGGGCTACATTGACAATTGGAGCTCATTTTGGGGAAAGCCTGGTCTTACGAGGCGAGACAGCGTCCATCCCACTTTGGATGGTGCGTCTCATTTATCTAACAATCTGGCATCTTTTTTATCCAAATTTCCAAAATCTTGACAACTCAGAGTTGGGACCAGGAAGCAGAGTCGCAGTCTTACACGCCTCTCTGCAGCTCGTCTTCATCCGCCACCCCTCAACTTAGCCCCTGTCTTCCCCATCAGAGAATCATTGTCTGCTCCCTCCAAAGAAAATAAAAATATAATATATAAGCATCCCAAAGTGATTAAACAAAAAGTTGGTAAAACTCAAATTAAACATGAAGCCTCTAAATTGAATGATTTGGCCTCTGTTCCTTCTGATAATTTAAAAATTAAATGTGGTTTGTTAAATATTAGGTCTCTAACTCCCAAGTCTCTGTTAGTCCATGATCTGTTAATTGATCATCAGATTGCTTTAAAATCCCTTACAGAGACTTGGTTAGGACAAGAGGATTATGTTGGTTTAAATCAGGGGTGTCAAACTCATTCCATGGAGGGCCAAGACCCTGCAGGTTTTACTTCCACCCAGTCTCTTCAGCAGGTGTTTTCACTGATCAGCAATCAGTAGGAAGAAATTCAGAGAAATCACCTGTTGAAGACACTGGGTGGAGGTAAAACCTGCAGGGTCTTGGCCCTCCATGGAATGAGTTTGACACCTGTGGTTTAAATGAATCAACTCCCTCTGGTTATTTAAACTGTCAAAATCCCAGAAGTTCTGGTCGTGGAGGAGGAGGAGCAACAGTTTACCATTCCAAATTACTAGATAATGTAAAGCAAAAAACATGTTATAATTCCTTTGAAGGCCTGGTCCTCAGTATTGGGCACTTTAGCAATTTTAGGCTAAACCCAATTTTATTTGCCATAGTTTATCGTCCTCCATCAACCTACTCAGAAATTTTATCAGAATTTGCTGATTTCTTAGCTGATTTAGTTCTAAAATCAGATAGAATAATTATAGTAGGGGACTTTAATATACATGTAGATGTAGATAGTGACTGCCTTAATGTGGCATTTAATTCAATATTAGACTTGATTGGGTTTTCTCAGAAAGTAGGAAATTGTACTCATTATCCCCACCATACGTTGGACCTTGTTCTGACATATGGCATAGAAATAGAAAATCTGGTAGTGTCTCCTCATAACCCTGTACTATCAGACCATTGTCTGTTAACCTTTGATTTTACTATTTCTAACTATTTGGCTCCTAAAGAAAAATATTACTACAGTAGATGCCTCTCAGATGATGTTGTTACCAAATTTATGCAGATTGTTTCCTCAATGCCATGTGTCAACACAACGGAAATAAGCTAGGGAGAGCTTGCTCATTCTGTAAATGATAGCATGGTAGATAGTGTTACAGCTCCTCTGCATCAGACTCTAGACTTGGTGGCCCCCTTAAAAAAGAAAAAGTCTAATCAGAGATTTCTAACTCCTTGGTTCAACACAGAAACTCGTAGCTTAAAACAGAAGACTTGTCAATTAGAAAGAAAATGGCGCTCCACTAATTTAGATGAAATTTATTTAGCTTGGAGAAATCATCTTTTAATTTATAAAAAATCTATTAGAAAATCTAGAATGAGTTATTATTCTGCATTAATAGAAGAGAACAAGAATAATCCCAGGTTTCTTTTCAGCACTGTAGCCAGGTTGACAAAGAGTCAATCCTAGCATTGCCTTAGAGCTTACTAGTCAGGACTTTATGAACTTTTTCAATAATAAAATTTCATCCATCAGAGATAAAATCAATCAGATTCTTCCCACAGTTAACTTAAATACAGTAACTACTACAACTCCTTCAACTGATGTCTGTCTTGATGAGTTTACTCCAATTGACCTTTGTGAGTTAGACAAAATAGTTTCCTCATCCAAACTTTCAACTTGTCTTTTAGACCCTATTCCTACCAGGTTACTTAAAGAAGTCTTCCCACTTTTTGGTAGCTTTATTCTTCATATAATCAATTCTTCATTAACTTTAGGCCATGTACCGCAGGCTTTTAAAGCAGCTGTAATTAAACCCTTACTCAAAAAGCCAACGCTAGATCCAGGAGCTTTAGCTAACTATAGACCAATCTCTAATCTCCCTTTCATTTCAAAAATCTTAGAAAGAGTTGTTGCTACGCAATTATTTGACCACCTGCAGGGAAATGGTTTACTTGAAGAGTTTCAATCTGGGTTTAGAATCCATCATAGTACTGAAACTGCCTTAGAGAAGGTCACTAACGACTTCCTCATCGCATCTGATAATGGACTGGTTTCTGTACTTGTCCTTTTAGACCTTAGTGCAGCTTTTGATACTATCAATCATAATATTCTACTTGATAGATTAGAACACTATGTTGGACTTAATGGAACTTTGTTGCAGTGGTTTAGATCTTATTTATCTGATAGGTTCCAGTTTGTTCATGTCAATAATGAGTTTTCTTTCAACTCAAAGCTTATCCATGGAGTTCCACAGGGATCTGTGCTAGACCCTACTCTTTTTAGTTTATATATGCTTCCGTTAGGCAACATTATTAGAAAGCACTTTATACATTTTCATTGTTATGCAGATGATACACAATTATACCTGTCAATGAAGCCAGATGATAGTAATCAATTAGCCAAGTTGGAAGCCTGTCTTAAGGAAATCAAAGCTTGGATGACTTGTAATTTCCTGCTATTAAATTCAGATAAGACTGAAGTCATTCTTGTTGGTCCAAAAAACCTTAGAAATACCTTTCCAAATCAAACTTTCAGTTTGGATGTGGTTACTCTTTCTCTTGATAGCTCTGTGAGGAACCTTGGAATTATTTTTGATCAAGATCTGTCCTTCAATTCACATATTAAATTTGTTTCTAAGACTGCCTTCTATCATTTCCATAATATTGCCAAGATTAGGGGCATCTTGTCTCAGTGATGCTGAGAAACTGATCCATGCTTTTGTTAGCTCGAGATTAGATTATTGTAATTCTTTATTATCAGGTTGTCCTAAAACATCTTTGAAAAGTCTTTAGCTGATCCAAAATGCTGCAGCAAGAGTTTTAACAGGTACTAGAAAGAGAGATCATATCTCTCCAATTCTGGCCTCCCTTCATTGGCTTCCCATAGAGTTTAGAATTAAGTTTAAAATCCTTCTTCTTACTTACAAAGCTCTAAACAATCAGGCTCCTTTTTATTTAAAAGATCTGATACTACCGTATTATCCTTACAGAGCACTACGCTCCCAAAATGCCGGATTACTTGTAATACCTAGAATCTCCAAAAGTACAGTGGGAGGCAGAACCTTCAGTTATCAAGCTCCTGTCCTGTGGAACCAGCTGCCAATCTGGATTCGGGAGTCAGACTCGTTCTCTGTTTTTAAGAATAGGGTTAAAACCTTCCTTTTTGATATAGCCTACAATTAGGGAGGGATCATGTGTTTCTGAACCCTCCCTTAGTTATGCTGCTAATAGGTTTAGTCAGCCGGGGGACCTCCAATAATGCACTGGGCCTCACTCCTTTCTTCACTCTCAATGAAATATTTTTTTTTCTGCTGGTCATTAACATCTGTTTGTTCTCTCCCATAGATTGAGTCCCCATCATGCTGTTTGCTCTCTACATGTCTGTCCTTTTCATCTTCTCTATCCCCTCACCCCCCCAGCCAGTCGCAGCAGATGACTGCCCCTCCCTGAGCCTGGTTCTGCTGGAGGTTTCTTCCTGTTAAAAGGGAGTTTTTCCTCTCCACCGTCGCCAAGTGCTTGCTCACAGGGGATTGCCTTTTTGCCGGGGTCTTTCTGCAACTGTGGGGGTCCCCCCTACAGTTGAAAGTGCTATGAGATGACTGTTGTTGTGAAATGGTGCTATATAAATAAAGTTGAATTGAATTGAATTGAATTGAATTTGGGGCTGCGGCTGGAGAGGAGACCCCTGTCTCTGGTGAGTTGAAGGCAGACAGCTCCTCCACCTCTGGCATGAAGGAGTACTCATCCAACCGCAGGAACTTGTGGAAGAAATCAGGAATGTTCTCCCTCAGATGGGACTTCGCTGTCACTAGCTGATGAGCCCTCTCCCACGCCATGTTCCTCCATATCACATTCTGCCTTCCCTCCATCTGCAGGCAAAGTTTGTAGCACTCTCGCAGCTCCCTGATGAGGTCTTGCAGCTCCTCACAGTGGGTGACGTCCTCAGGTGTGGAGCTTGGGGAAGAGGAGAGGCAGGTGAGAGTGACAGTATGGGATTGACAGCAGAGATTACAGCAAAGCCAGTTAGAGAGAATTCAGCAGTGGTTGGCAGCTGCTGCCGTGCTCCCCCATCGGGGACAAGGCAAGACCTCTCATGAATAGGTGTTTAAAAAAATTGAGAAAATGGTACTTGCCTTGTCACCCGTTCTGCTGCCACTGAAACACCAGACGACTCCCTCTGGGCTGCTGAGGAGATCGTCCATTGGAGAGCTATGGGGGTTTGCGCTGGAGACAGGGCAGAGCACCGGAAGTAATGGCACCGACGCTCTCCTCGCCTTTCCACTGCAGTCCTAGGTGGCAAAGTGGACCATGGGGCGCCACAGATGTGAAGGTCCTGCACCCATTGGAACACCCTCAGATGCGGGGTGCACTCCAGCTCAGATGCTGCTGCTGTCCAGAGCTGACCACTCCTCCTTTGGGTCGATGGAACTGCGGGCCACAGTTACCAACTCTTGCAGTCTGGACATGGCTGAAAACTTCCCTTCGGTCAGCAGCATGTACCCAGCTATAGCTGTGCAAACAAGAAGTCCGCTGGGTCCTTACTAGCGGTGTCCTGCTGTCATGTTTTGCTCCTCTGGAGCAAAGAATAAAGGGCCCAAACACAAGATTTCAAATTGCATGGATTTAATGAAAACACAAAATAAGGAACAGCTCATGGGCTAAAACAGAGAATTTGCTGATCTCGGCAGATGACAACAATGGTAGTGTCCAAACGTGGTGAAGAGAAAAACAGCAAATGATTCCAAACAATGTGGTAAAAATTCAAGAAGATAACACAAGGACGCCGCGGGGACTAATGCCTGCTGCCAGCATATAAAGGGAAGAAAATGACTGCGAAAACAATTGGCAGCTGTGACAAATTAGGCGTGAGAGGATGAGGCTACTACGAAAGATGCGATACAAACAGGAAGTAAACAAAGGGAACTGTCAAAAAAAAGAGTCCATACAGAAACTATAATAATGAATGACAAAAAAGATACTAATACTAATACTATTACTCATCATCATCATAGCAGTCTGTCATGGGCGACAATGACTGTTTCATTTAGGTCTGATCAGATTCCTCCACACAGCTCTGTCCTTAGTCTTCCACTGCCAGGAACTCCTGTCTATGTCCAACTTCTTCAAGTTTCTTTTTACAGTGTCTTTAAATCTGAGCCTTGGTCTACCCTGATTGCGTTTGCCCTCGCATAACTGTGAGTAGAGTAACTGCCGAGGGAGACGCTGGTGGTCCATCCTCTCAACATGTCCGAGCCATCTCAGGTTCATCTGTATTAGCAGGTCCTCCACTGATGGTAGACCAGCTCGTTTCAACTCTTCTATGTTGGTTATCTTGTCTTTCCATGAGATGTTCATTATGGCTCGAAGGTGTCTCATCATGTACACGTGGAGTTTCTTCACCTGCACTCTGTAGACAGTCCAAGTTTCAGCACCGTACAATAGAGTAGCCAGTACTGTCGCTCTGCTTTGCATTTCACATGGATAGACACATGTCGATTGTTCCACAGTCTCTCCCTCAAGTTTCCAAACACAGCGCTCACTCTTCCCATTCTGAGAGATAGTTCATCCTCCAGCCTAGCATTCTCTGAAACAGTACTCCTAGGTACTTGAAAGTCTTGCACTTGACTAGTGGCTCTGTACCAATGCTGATCTCTTCTAGTAGTGATGTTGATAACTGGAACTTTGGTTTTTGATAAAGGCACTCTGTCTTCTTGATATTGATTTGAAGGCTGAATTGGCTAGCTGCTCCTGCAAATTTCTCCACTAAAGACTGCATATCTTCCACGCTGTGTGCAACTAGACCACTGTCGTCGGCAAAGAGCATTTCTCTTACTACCTTTATCGATGTCTTACTCTTGGCTTTAAACTGTGCCACATTGAACAAGTCTGCTTCTTTCCTTGTTTGAATGTATACTCCTTCTGAAGTGTCTTTGAAGGCCACCTCAAGCCTGGCTGCCAGATATAGTGAGAAGAGTTTAGGTGCCAGCACACACCCTTGTTTCACCCCGTTGCTTACTGAAAAGTCTTTAGATACTGAACCACTCATTGCCACGTTTGCTTGCATACCTGTATGGAGTGCCTCGATCAGGCTGGCAAACTTCTCTGTACAACCATATTTCTTGAGTACCTGCCAAAGTCCTTCTCATGAAACAGTATCGAAGGCTTTACTGAAGTCTATGAAGACTACAAAAAGCGGCATATTCTGTTCAATACACTTTTGTTGAACCTGTTTCAAGCAGAAAATCATGTTCCTTGTGCTTCTTCTACTTCTAAAGCCGTACTGGGTTTCCGGTAGTACATTCTGCAAGATGTGTTCACTGAGTCTGTTAAGTAGTACACGTGAGAGAATCTTGCCAACAGTGGCTAGCAGTGATATACTTCGGTAATTTCCACAATCTTTCCTGTCACCTTTCTTGAACAAAGGCACAATACTTGCATCCTTCCAGTCTTGAGGTACTTTCTGGGCATCCCATATCTCTTGGATGAGCTTGTGCAGGCAGTTGGTCAGCTGAACACCACCAAATTTCCACACTTCTGCTGGAATTCCATCCCTTCCTGGAGCTTTACCATCCTGTGTTGTCCTGATAGCTGCCATTAGTTCATCAAAATTTGGTGGTTCATCCAGACTTGATACAGCTGGTCGCTGCACTAGAGCTTCTTTAGCCTCTTCAGTGAGATCTCCAGGGTTGTTTAGTAGTTGGTCAAAGTGGTCTGCAAATCTGTCCAGGATCTTGTCTTTCTCCTGCAAAACCGTTTCACCATCCATAGCCTTTAGTTAGATCAGTCCTCTTGGTTTAGAGCCGTAGTTTTCTCTCAAACCTTTGAAGAATGTTTTCATGTCCTTCCTGTCTGCTGCAGTTTGAAGTTTCTCCGCTTTTTCATCCCACCAGCTGGACTTCATCTCTCTGGTGTACTTCTGTAGCTCACTCTGAGCCTTTGAGTATTTCTTCTTCTTCGACCTTGTGTTACGCTGTAGGTTTTCCTTCCTAGCTGTATTCCTTGCTTCTAGTAGTTTCTTCAGGTGTTCACCATGCTCATCAAACCAATCTTGATGTTTCCTCTCAGGGTGGCCTAATACATCACTCGCAGTCTGATACACTGTATCCTTCAGTGTTGCCCATTTCTCTTCTATGTCATTCTCTGAGTTGTTGCTGTCCCAGTCTTTCAAGTTTTCATCCATTTCCTGTGTAAGGTCTTCCTGCTTCTTTTGGCCTTTCAGTGCACTAGTGTTTAGCTTCCGTGGTGGCTTCGCACCCATCCTGCAGCGCTGTTTTCGTCTGCAAATCCTTAATCTAGATCTAAGCATAACATGATCAGTACCACAGTCTGCGCCTCTCATTGCTCTGGTGTCCAATACATCCCTTATGTCTCTCTGCCTGACTATGATGTAGTCTAATAAGTGCCAGTGCTTGGATCCTTGGTGCATCCATGTCTTCTTGTGTGTGTCCTTGTGCTTAAATAGAGTGTTGGTTATCACAAGGTTGTACTCTGAAAATAGTGCAAATAGAAGTTCTCCATTAGCATTGCACTTGCCTACTCCATGACTGCCTAGCACTCCTTTCCATTTCTCAGTGTCCAAACCAACTCTGGCATTAAAATCTCCAACGAGTATCAGCCTGTCATCAGTCAGTACACGCCTGATAGTCTCACGTAAATCACTGTAGAACTTTTCCTTCACCTCCTCTGTGTTAGTCATTGTTGGGTCATATACACTGATGAGTGTGGCATACATCTTCCGCTGTAGTGGGAGTCTCATAGTCATTATCCTGTCGTTGATTGCCACCGGTTCCTCATCAAGCATTGCTGATATCTCCTTTCTAACTGCAAAGCCTACTCCTGCTTCTCTCCTTTCTTGAGTGGATCTCCCACTCCAAAAGAAGTTGTCCCCATGGTCTTCCAAGCTGTCATATCCAGGCAATCTTGTTTCACTAGGTGCAGCTATGTCTACATTGTACCTGTTCATTTCCAGGACCACAAGCGCGGTCTGTCTTTCTGGGCGCTGTGATGTTGTTCTGACCAACAGAGTGCGTACATTCCATTCTGCTACACACAAAGCTGCTGTTTTCCTCTTCTTTTGTCTTCCTGCTCCTAGCTTCCTTTTCGCTGCCTGTCGGAGTGTGAACAGATCAGCGCGGACCTTGTAAGCCCGGGCAACGTCTGAGCCGGTATGAGTTGCTTTCTGATTGACCATTTCATGAAACTTCTTGCAAAGTATTTGAGTACTGCTAACTTTTGCTGGACTAGCAGCACATTCTTGGCAGATAAAGGTATTATCAGTGGCAAGGACAAGCCAAGACAAACTGACTCCAGTATCTGTTGCAGTGACTGACCAGATGATAGGTTTGTTTATCTCTGCCCTTTGTGTAGTGCATGTCACAATGCACTGACTGGCACAGTCCACCACAGACCTTGCGACAGATGTGTTTATCTGCCAGGATGTCCATTCTCACCCTGTGTAACTGGGAGTGGTCCACCACAGACCTGTGGCAGATATTGTTTTTAGTTCTGCCAGGATGCCCTGTTTCACCCTCCACACCCTCGGAAGGGCGGGGATGCCAGTTGAGTCGCCGAGGGCCTGACCCATGAGACAGGTAGTACCAGTTTTCATGGTTATCCAGTATCAAGCAAGCCAATGCCTGACCTGACACACAAAAAAAGGGATGTAAGTCTCAGTTAAAAGCTGCTATTTTCTGACCAAAAAAGTGGAATTTTATGGGTAAAAAGCTGCAACTTTAGCAAAAAGACAAAAAAGGTGTAAATTTCCAACTGTTTACAGCCTAAAACGCTGCAGATATAAGATTTGAGTAAAATGCTGCAAGTTTAAGCTTTTTTTTTTTAAACTGCAAATTCAAGAGTAAGAAAAGTTCTAAATTCATGAGGAAAAAGCTGCAAAATTATGAATAATAAAAAGCTGCAAATTTTCAGGTAAAAAGCTGCACATTTCTGAGTAAAATGGCCCTAACTCTGCAGGAAACCCTGCAAATTTATGAGAAAAATACTCACATTTACAAAAGAATATTTCTAATTTACATGGAAAAAGGATGTGATAAGTTGGCGTGTGTTGGCCATTTTTTTTTTTTTAAAGACAGCCGTGAGGAGGAACTAAGCAGTGATGTTCGGTGGTGTTAAATCTTGCAAATCTGCATTAACCCTTAGATGCGTAAGAGGGGTAACAATGACCCTAGCGTTTGTTTGTTTGTTTGTTTGTTTGTTTGTTTGTTTGTTTTTTCAATATCTTTGTAATTTTAATTTTTTATCATTTAATCTTCCATGTATTCCTCAAATAGTTTGTGTTTGACATGAGGCCATTTGGATTTGTATCAAATTGTTATATTTTTTAAGTAATTGCATTTTTTGTCTCAGTACCACACTTTTCCATATGTGGGGTCAAAAATGACTAGAAGCTTTTCCCCAGCTGTCCCCTTTTGAATCTCACCACGGTTATCAGTAACACTGTAGACGCTGCAATTAGCATCTCAGACTGGATGCCGAGGGTAAACAGAGAGGGTAAACAGATGAGGGAGGTGTGGCAGGGAATTCAAAACCTCACGAATTACAGAGGCTGTGCTACAACATCAGAGAACCTGAGTGCACCACTGGCAGAGGAGCTAAATAGCTTCTTTGCTCGCTTTGAAATAACTCAACAGCAACACTCATCAGCCTCAGCCCTGCCCCCACCCCTACCCAGCTCCTGCGCCACCACTTTCACTGTCAGTGAGCATGACGTCAGACGGGTGCTCCTGGCAGTAAACCCCAAGAAGGCTGCCGGCCCAGATGGAGTTCCTGGTAAGGTGCTCAGAGCATGTGCCTCCCAGCATGTGCCTCCCAGCTCACCTCCATCTTTACCAGGATTTTCAACCTCTCCCTGGCCCAGGCAGTCATCCCGTCCTGTCTGAAATCTGCCATAATCATCCCGGTACCAAAGAAGTCTCCCACCACCAGCCTTAATGATTACCATCCTGTGGCCCTCACCCCGGTAATTAGGAAGTGCTTTGAGAGACTGCATCTCCAGCACATTAAGAGCCATCTTCCTCCAGACCTTGACTCCTACCAGTTTGCATACCGTGAAAACCGATCTACTGAAGATGCCATCGCCGTAGCTCTCCATTCTGAGCTGTCCCACTTGGAGCGGCAGCACAGCTACATCCGAATGCTCTTCGTGGACTACAGCTCGGCCTTCAACACAATCATCCCGGACATTCTCATTACCAAACTGAATGCACTTGGTCTCCCACCTCTCACATGTGCTTGGATAAAGAATTTTCTCACTAACCGGTCCCAGACTGTGAGACTTGGCTCCCACTTCTCCTCTACACGGACGCTGAGTACTGGCTCCCCACAGGGCTGTGTGCTGAGCCCCCTTCTGTACTGCCTCTACACCCATGACTGTCGTCCGGCCTATAACAACAACCTCATCGTGAAGTTTGCTGACAACACCACGGTGATTGGACTCATTTCAGGAGGGGACGAGACAGCCTATGGGGGGAGGTCCTGAAGTTTGCAACTTGGTGTTTAGAAAACAACCTGACTCTGAACACCAAGAAAACCAAGGAAATCATTGTCAACTTCAGGAGGACCAATACCGGCTCAGCCCCCCTCTTCATCAACGGCGAGTGTGTGGAGAGGGTCCACACATTCCGGTACCTCGGCGTCCTTATCTCCTCTGACATCTTCTGGACAGATAACATCTCGGCAATTATTAAGAAGGCTCAGCAGAAGCTACACTTCCTGAGAGTCCTCAGGAAGTACGACCTCAATTCCACCCTGCTGCTGACCTTCTATCACTCATCCACTGAGAGTCTGCTCACATACTTCATTACAGTGTGGTATGAGAACTGCACAATGGCAGACAGGGAGAGGTTGCAGAGGGTAGTAAAGGCAGCACAGAAGATCATCGGCCGCCCTCTCCCCTCCCTAACAGACATTTACACCGCCCACTGCCTTAGTAGAACACAATACATAATCAAGGACATTTACCATCCTGGAGATGACCTGTTTGACCTGCTGCCCTCAGGGAAGCGCTACAGGTGCATCAGAGCCAGGACAAATAGACTTAAGAACAGTTTTTTTCCAAAAGCCATCATGGCTCTGAATTCTCAGTCCAACCCTCCCTGACCCCCCCCCCCCCCCCGTATACCTCTAAACACATCACTGTGTAATTGACATTTACGGTCCAGAATGCTGTGCAATCTTTTTAATATTTTTTATTTTTATATTGTATATATAGCTTATTTTTATCTTAGATTACGTACACTGTACACATTATACATTATTTATTGTAGGAATTTATTGTTTTTTTATGCTTTTATTTTTCTCTTTTACATATGTTGCACTGAAGGATATGTTTAAATCTCATTGTACATTTGTTTGTATAATGACAATAAAGGCTATCTATCTATCTATCTATCTATGAGGACAATACAGTGTATACAGTGAGGACAATGTAGGTATTGTTAGATGCAGGGGTCAAAAATGCCCAAGCGGTTGTTTTTTTTGTTTTTTTTGCAATATCTTTGTAATTTTAATTTTTTTTATCATTTAATCTTCCATGTATTCCTCAAACAGGTTGTCTTTGACATGAGGACATTTGGATTTGTATCTAATTGTTATATTTTTTAATTACATTTTTTGTATCAGTACCACACTTTTCCATATGTGGGGTCAAAAATGACCCCAAGCTGTCCCCTTCTTTTGTTGACCAAAATATAATTTAAAATAATAATAATAATAATAATAATAATCACCCAAAATACAATAAAAATAATCATCTTTAACCAAAATGAAAGAAATTTCTTAAGTTTGCAGCATAAAACACACACATTCTAGTTGGGGTCATTTTGACCACATTCATGCAAGAGTGTTGGAATTGGTTGGTCATGCATCTAAGGGTTAATCAGCAGGGAAAAGGAGAAGAAGAGGAATAGGTGATCGCCAGCAGCAAAAAAAAACCAAAAAACCCCCCAAAAAAACGCTAGTGTTCTCGACCATGGACGACAGCTTGCAGCCCAAATTTTGTGACCGCATCATCTGCCCACGACCTGAACGCATTGACTGCACATACGCAAGACTGAACGTCCCATTCACAAGGTGACGATATCGACACATACTACTACTACTACTAATAATAAAAATAATAATAGTAATAATAATAGTAATTTCCCCACTGTGGGACTAATTAAGGCATATCTTATCTTGTCTTTAATAATAATAATAATATAGAGTCCAAACAAGGAACATAAGGCTAACCCTGTCCAGATCATTGAAAGTCTTACCTATCCCGCACCCTCCCTCTCCTTCCCCCAATCTTATTTGATATACTTAAGCCTTATTCATGCTGCATTTACCCTCTAGTCTGCTTTGGTCTGCTTGCGCTTTGGATTAGCCCGGCACGCACGCGGCGCTGTGCATGCTCACTTTTTTCATCTACCCAGGTCAAGCGGTTGACGCATGCGGACAACCATCATTTGTAGTTTCACTCCCGCCCTATAGGTAGTGCCAGTGCGCTGACAGGCCAGATTTTCGCCAACAAAGAAACACGAGAGCAACACACATCAACAACAATGGCATTGTTTAACTGTCACCGAGAGTAAGAGGAGCTGCTGTTACTATATTCTGCAGCAGAATTACAAAGTACGTTTATTCTCGTCTTCTGCCCCCTCGTTGTCTTCTTCATCTACTTTGTCTTTGTATGCTGTGTCGATATCGCCATCTCGTGAATGGGACATTCAGTCTTGCGTATGCGCTGTCAAAATTTGGGCTGCATGCTGCCGTCCACGGTCGAGAACACTAGTGGACTGGAGATGATGACGTAAATTTCATCACACAAGGTTTCCGGTTGCACGTACGCAGACAGCAGAGGTGCCGCATGAATCCAGGTTTAGGGTTTGGGGGAGGGGGAGTGCTGTGGGGTGTCGGTGGGGGGCGTCTCTCTCCTTGCCGCACTACATGGCCACCCTCACCTCAATTTTAATTGCACTGTAGAGACTGAGGGCTTGGGTGGAGGGAGATATGAGCTTTGTTCCCCGCGGCAGTGGGGAGTCCCATCACAATCACCCCCACCATTTTTAACTGCACTTTAGTAGTACATACTACTGCACCTCATCCCTGGGGCACTAATATTTTGCTGGGTTGTGCCTTGGTATATATCTGCAGAGTTATGTGAATGGATGAAGCATGGGTTGTGGAGGGGAACATGGGTTTGAGTTTGCCTCGTGGTCACCTCTGGCACTTGGGGTGGGGGGTCACCACACCTGGGCATGGGTACCTGGTGGGTCTGGTGGCGTGCGTCTGGGGCTCTGAGGTGGGCACAGGTCCGCATTGTGTGTGGGGGGGGGGGGTGTCCGAGGGGGCACACACACTTTCTCTTGCACCCACACCCACCCACCCACCCACACACACACACACACACACACACACACACACACGTGTATCTGTTCTCTTTCAGGTGCAGATATCAGGCTCATGTGGAGATCTTCTCAGAAGCATCAACCGTTTCTTGAGTTTTCTCTTTGTTTGTTTTTCTTTCTTTCTCTCCCCCACTCCTTCACCCCCATCTCTTCTGATCACTTCATATCCTTGAATTCCCTCCCCCTTTCCTCCCAGTCAGGTCCATCATAACTAAGGTAATATAAATAAAGTATTAAAGTTATTATATAGCAAGAGGAGCCTATAAATACTTTTTTTATATATACAGCAAATATCCAATGTGAGCAGAGCCTCATTTGGCAAAGTAAATCTGTTTGGCACAATAAGGCAAGCAAATATCTCTTGAGCTTGCCAAGCTACTTGACAGGACAGGTTAAAAAGAAGTCTGAGCAGTCTCAGCTGTTTCAGTCCAAGAAGAAATATTAACAAACCTAGCTCTAATGTCTTAAAAGCATTGCATGAATAAACCAAAATAATTTACCTTGTTAGTGAGAGATGTCTGGCTTTGCAGAGACCAGGATGCTGCCTCGGCACACTGGCCTCTGACAGTCCTCTTTCCTCTCCCCAGAAGCTGTTCTGTCTCAGTGCCAGTCACTTTTGTCAGTCCCCTCACTCGTTCCCTCAGTGTTGATGCGTCTCCGTCGAAAGTCTCGCTCCATCACCACCCTCTGGTCTGGTCCTTCAGACACCATGAGTGGTCAGAACCACTGCCTTATTGCTCTTCTCTAAAACGAGTACACATCTTCTCCTTCCCAGCCTTTCTTGGATCATCTGCCCAGCTGCTCCCTGGATCCTCATGGTGGTCATGGGCCATCATAAAAGAGCTGACTAAAAAAGCAGACCAGAATTAATGGGTGTCTGTCACAGTTACAATGCTCGCATTCCTATCACTCACACTCACCTTGTGGAGATGTGTGGAAAGGACGAGGCTGAGTTTATTCCTCAGGTTCAGCTTTATTCACAATCACATTCTCCAACATTCAAAAGCAGAAAAAGAGGAGGAATATTTCCACATCTGTCCTTCTTATACCCAGGACATCAAACATACAGTCACATGGTACTTAATCAAACATACAGTCACATGGTACTTAATCCCAGTCACAATGTAACTTCCTCCGATCTTAACATCATCCACCCCCTAGTCTCCGGTGGTCAAGAAATCCCTCAAGGCCATCTCCCTGAAACAAAAGGCCAGATCTCACACCTCCTTGTTACCCCTAGGAGGCTCAGTCCCTTTGTTCCCTTGAGACGTGAAGCAAACAATAAGCATACAGCAATATATCTGTGGAGCATATGAAACCAACATAGGTGCCCCACATGACCCCCCCCCCCCCCAAACGTCTAAGATGGAACAATCATAACTAGAGATGCATGTCATAATAAAATCACTACATATCAGTCCACATGCCGCTTAGGCCTTAGTCTTCTGCCGTATTTGCTGTAAGCCGGCTTTACTGCCTCCGCAGTGTCCCCCTGCTGTGGGCTGCTGCCTGTGGGTGAGAACTGTTAGTCAATCTCTGTGGGTGTTCTGGGGAATGCTCTCTAGGGGGTCTGCAGCGCCGGGGAGCCCTCGCCAACTACACACTCTCGTCAGCTAGCACAAAAGCGGGTTTGAGCCTGTTTATGCCAATCCTCTCTTTCCTGCCCCCCAAATCCAGCAAAAAATGCTTATCCCCTGTTTCCAGCGCTCTGTATGGTCCGTCATAAGGTGGGCGCAAGGGCGGGCGGTGTGCATCATGTCTGACAAAAACAAACTCTGCATTTCTTAAAAGTCTTAGGCACAAAAACACGTGGAAAACTGTGGTGCGCGGGGCCCGGTAGTGTGTTCGGGCCCGTGCTACTCTGTAACCGCTGAGCTGGGGAGCACTCTGGCGCCGGATTATCTGGGAGAAATTCCCCACGCAGCCGAAGTGGCTGTGCGAACACTAGCTCGGCTGGGGAGGCTTCTAAATCCTCTTTAGGTGCAGAACGCAACCCCAATAAAACCCATGGTAGCTTGTCCACCCAATTTGTATCCGTAAGCGACGCTCTGAGAGCCGCCTTCAATGACCAGTGGAAACGTTTGCATAGCCCGTTAGCCTGTGGGTTGTACGCGGTCGTGCGATGCATCGTTGCCTCTAGGCAGCGGGCCATCGCTGACCAAAGCTCGGAAACAAATTGAGGTCCTCTGTCGGACGTAATGTCCGACGGGACTCCAAAACGCGCTACCCATGCTGTTAAAAACACGCGCGCCACCTCCTCGGCTGTGGTTGACGACAGCGGAACTACTTCCGGCCAGCGCGTGGTGCGGTCAACCATGGTCAGAAGATGTGTGCACCCTTGTGAGGGCGTGAGGGGGCCTACAAGGTCCTCGTGGACATGATCAAACCTTTTAGCTGGAATATGAAATGGCTCCAAGGGAGCCCTCGTGTGTCTGTGAACTTTGGCGCGCTGGCAAGCCATGCAGGCTGTTGCCCACTCTCTAACCTGTTTACGCAGGCTCGGCCATACAAATTTCTCTCCTACCATTTTGACCGACTCGCGCACTCCCGGGTGCGCCAGAGAATGGATCGAGTCAAAAACGCGGCGGCGCCATGCGGCTGGTACCACCGGACGCAGTCGTCCAGTGGAGACATCGCAGATTAGTGGGGACATACCATCTTGCAGCACCCTGTTCTCCAGCCTTAACCCTGTTGGTCCAGACTGGAGCGCGTGCACATCCGCGTCGCTAACCTGCTCCGCGGCCATGGCTGCATAATCTATACCTACGCGGACCGGGGCCGTGCGCACTTCCGCGTCGCTACCCTGGTCCGCGGCCATGGCTGCAGAGTCTGCCCCCACGGGGCATGGAGCCGCCACAGCACGTGAGAGGCAGTCTGCCACTGCATTATATTTACCCGCCACGTGCTGGATATCGGTAGTAAACTCCGATATCGCGGCCAGCTGTCTCTGCTGCCGGCCCGACCAAGGTTCTGAAATCTTGGCCATCGCAAAAGTCAGCGGTTTGTGGTCCACGAACGCGGTGAAACGGCGTCCTTCCAGCCAGAACTGGAAGTGGTGGATGGCCAAGTGTAGAGCTAACAACTCCCTGTCGAACGTGTTGTATTTTCGCTCGCTATCGCGCAAGGTCTTGCTGAAAAACGCGAGCGGTTGCCAGGCTCCAGCCACATACTGTTCAACGACCGCTCCTATGGCCACTTCTGACGCGTCAGTAGTGAGCGCCATGCGGGCCGTTGGGACTGGGTGTGCCAACAACGCAGCGTTTGCCAGGGCTGATTTGACTTGAGAGAATGCGCGCTCCTGCTCGGGAGACCATTTGATTTTATTTGTGGGTTTTTGCTTTTTTAGTGCAGCATACAATGGTTGCATGAGCTGCACTGCGCGGGGGAGGAAACGGTTATAAAAATTCACCATTCCCAAAAACTCCTGTAACGCTTTGACCGTTTGTGGTTGGGGAAAATTTGTTATTGCGCGCATTGTATCGGGCAGAAGGACCGCTCCTTCTGGCGAGACGCGAAGCCCCAAAAAATCAATCTGCGCCACCCCGAACTGACACTTCGCTGAGTTGATTATTAACCCGTGCTCTGCCAACCTCCGGAAAACTGCTGTGAGGTGGCTTTCGTGTTCATCTTCGGACGAGCTGGCTACCAAAATGTCGTCCAGGTAGACGAACACGAAAGGGAGATCATGCAGGACCGCGTCCATCATGCGTTGGAATGTCTGCGCCGCGCCCTTAAGCCAAAACGGCATGCGCAAAAACTCAAAAAGCCCGAAAGGAGTTATTACCGCTGTTTTGGGTATGTCCTCAGCGCGCACTGGAACCTGGTGGTAACCGCGTACCAAGTCTATTTTAGAAAAAATGCGCCCCCCCCGCCAAATGAACCGAAAAATCTTGGATGTGCGGGATCGGGTAGCGGTCGTGCGCTGTAGCATTATTCAACCTGCGGAAATCACCGCAAGGTCGCCACGAGCCATCAGCTTTTGGGACCATGTGAAGCGGTGAAGCCCAAGGGCTCTTCGAACGCCTGATGATGCCCAGTCTTTCCAGGTTGGCGAACTCCTCGCGCACTATGGTCAGTTTAGCTGAGTCCAAGCGCCGAGCTTTTGCAAAGACGGGTGGGCCGGTGGTAGTAACAAAATGTTCCACCCCATGTTTAGCCACTGTCGCCGAAAACGTTGGGACCGTGAGTGCTGGGAACTGAGTGAGGAGTGTGTGGAACTTACCACCTGCAGCTGTGACGTTGGCTTGTGCAGTTGGCGGGGCCACTCGAGCTTTACAGGGAATAGAATGAAAAGAGAGTGCATTAACCAGGCGTCTGTTAGCAAGATCAACCAACAAACCATGTGAGCACAAAAAATCAGCCCCTAACATGTTGAAATTGACTGCCGCTATGACAAAAGTCCACTCGAATGAACGGCCCTGCAAAGACAGAAGCAGAGTCCTCTCACTGAAGGTCTTAATCGCTGAGCTGTTTGCCGCTGACACACGGGGACCACTGGAAGGCGCCAGCCGGTCCGCGTAGGAAGGCATGATGAAGCTCAGCTGGGAGCCTGTGTCCACGAGGAAATGCCTCCCCGAGCGTGCATCCTTCAGGTAGAGCAGCTTGTTCTCCTCCCCGAGGGCCGCAGCTGCTACCGACCCCCGGTCTTGGCGTTTCCCGAGTGCTTGAAGTGGCACGGCGGAATGCACTTGCGCGCCCTCTCTGCAAAGCGGCGATGATAGGAGCAAAGTACGTCGTCCGCTCCGTGTCGCCTGGTCCTTGCTGCTGCCGTCGTCGGTGAGTCTGGTGCTGCAGCCTCTGGCCCCATGCTGTCTCCAGACGTTGTGCCTAGCTCTGCTGCCGCGGCCAAAGCCACGCTCCGTTTGTGGGCATTGACGAGTCGTTGCGCCTCCTGGCCCAGCTGGTGGTAGTCTTGTCGGGCCAACAGAGGTGAACCGGCCAGGGTCACTCTCACCGCTGACGGTAGGGTCCTGAGGAAGAGGTGGGTGAAGATAAAGCTGTCATCGTCGGAGTCTCTCAACCTCAACATCTTCCCCATCAGGTCTGCGGGTCTGTCGTTCTCAAACTCCGTCAACGCCAGGAGCCCCTCTGCTCGCTGTTGCACCGAGGGGGTGAAGTGGCTGATAAGTCCAGCTTTCAATGTGCTGTACTTGTCGCTGTCCGGTGGGTGGTTGACCAGGCTCTCCACCCTCTGGACTGTGTGGTTGTCCAGCTTCGCAACCACATGGTAGAACTTTGTGTCGTCTCTCGAGATCCTCCGGAGGTTGAACTGCGCCTCGACCGCGTTAAACCAGGAGCGCGGACTGTTCTGCCAGAAGTCCGGCAGCTGGAAAGTGGCGGCATTCGTCAGGTTGGCTTCTGATGAGTCCGGCTCGGGAGAATTACTTCTGCTCATGATACGTCGTAAGGTCACCATTGTGGAGATGTGTGGAAAGGACAAGGCTGAGTTTATTCCTCAGGTTCAGCTTTATTCACAATCACATTCTCCAGCATTCAAAAGCAGAAAAAGAGGAGGAATATTTCCACATCTGTCATTCTTATACCCAGGACATCAAACATACAGTCACATGGTACTTAATCAAACACACAGTCACATGGTACTTAATCCCAGTCACAATGTAACTTCCTCCGATCTTAACATCATCCACCCCCTAGTCTCCGGTGATCAAGAAATCCCTCAAGGCCATCTCCCTGAAACAAAAGGCCAAATCTCACACCTCCTTGTTACCCCTAGGAGGCTCAGTCCCTTTGTTCCCTTGAGACGTGAAGCAAACAATAAGCATACAGCAATATATCTGTGGAGCATATGAAACCAACATATGTGCCCCACAACCTGTCTTTTTTCCTTAGTTGAACAGAACCATTGAAACCAGTTCATACTTCCACAAACCAAGTCAATAGGGATTTAATAAATGTTGCTTGATTTTAAAAATAACATTTACATAAAAAAAGAGTGATGCAAAATTACTATCAAACATCAAGTAACACAATACAGTAAATTAAAAGTGATTTGCCCACTGTCGGGGGTGGGGGGGGGGGTAACCACCAGCTCTGGTAAGCTGCATTCACTTACGCTCAGAAATATGACTTTTCATAAATATACATTATCAATTAATAAAACATAGTTCGATGTCAAACGCTAACCCAGGATTTACACTGACTCCAGATGTGGTCCGTTGGGGATGCAATGCGAATGGCCCCTTGCGTTCATCCCTACCAGCTCCGTTTGTGTTTTGCAGTGGCATGGATAAGAACAGAGTTTGAAATATAAGATTGCACGAGAATAAAACAAAATAACATAAGATTTTGAGAAAGACTCGAGAGCGACCAAGATGAACTGATCATGATTACATAATAACAACAAGGAAGTGTCATGTAGCAGTCTCCGCCTGGATTTTTGGACTCTAAATAAAATGGAAGTAGTCTGGTAATTTTAATTCTATGACGTGTTTGTATGTTAAGTCAAGTTTTTACCTTCTCTGACACAGTGATGGAAGAATTGACCTCAGAAAACAACAGACGATCCTTCAATCATTTTTAATGAACAAACGGCTCTTAAATACTGCAAGATACCGCAGCATTTCCTTGCGGATTGGATCCAGCATCTGTCAAAATCTAGATTTGTTGTGTTTCATTACTGAACCAAATCTGACGAGCCGGATTCGTTCAGCTGTGGTCCAGACCAGGTGAGGATTAGAAAATTGACGAGAATGAGAACTATTTGCTGTGGAGTCCCAATCGCAGCTGTAATTGACTGCATACAGAATCAGTGTAAATTCAGGGTTGGGAGGGGGGGCACAGTTACTCATTTGAGGGGCATGATTAACAGACCCAGAGAGCAGACTGAGACTCGGAAATAAAATCAATTATCTTTATGTCTTTATATCTTTATCTTTATCTTTTTTTTTTGTGTGTGTGTGTGTGTGTGTGTGTGTGTGTGTGTGTGTGTGTGTGTGTGTGTGTGTGTGTGTGTGTGTGTGTGTGTGTGTGTGTGAGTGCGTGTCTGTGATGGCATAGCAGCTGGGGGTGAGCAGAGTGCCGTGCAACCTGGCAACCCTATGGACAGAGCAGAGACAGTAGATGTTAGAATAGCCCCCCCAGAGGGAATGTACGTGAATGACCAGGGCTTACTGTTTGCAGAGGTGATGATGAGCTCAGGTTGGCCCGCAGGCTACAGCCAGGAGGACAGCGCCTGCTGTCACGATGCAGCTGGAGAGGTGAAGGGCACGTGAGGTGAAGCGTGGCTCAGTCCGCCGCCAAGTGAGAGGGGATTCCGCCGCCACGGAGCTCCGCTTGTGCACAGGGGATGAACGCAGATAAAGGTGAGTTGAAATTAGGCTTACTTGGAATGGGAAAGGTAGCTCCTTCCAGGAGGTAGAGACAGGAGACAAGATGAGCTTAGGAATGCTAGGCTAGACGATACTGAGGCGAAGGTGAAGACGAGGGCAGGACTCAATCAGTCCAAGGAGACAGACTGCTCCGCGCTGATCTGAAGGCAGCGTGGTTTAAATAGCCCGAGGGTGATGGAGAGCAGGTGTGCGCGCAGTTGCAGAAGATAATGATCCAGAGTGAGCCATCACAGAATGACCCTCCATAGATACAGCTCTGTGTCTAAGTATACTGAATGTGGAAAATTTAAATGACCACTCAAAAGGGGACTTTGTACCCTTTGACAATGGGCACCCCTCTCTGCATGTGGATTCAAGCACCTTTACTCCCACCCACAGTCCACCCCCCTCTGCCTCTATGTGAGCAGTGACCATGACATTCTGTTAGTTTGTATTGTTGGTTCAATTCAACTTTTGATAGCACCAATTCACAACTGTTGTTTCACAGCACTTTCAACTGTAGGGTAAGAACCCCACAATTGCGAAGTAGTTTGCCATGATTACTGTTGTGCATTAACATGTGGCAAAAGACGGTGTGTCCCTTATACTAATGTGCCATAGTTTTCCGTGCCTTATTGGGCAAGAGTAGTTTTTTGATTGTGACCTGCACAAGCTACGACTTTGCAAAAGCTAAGGCTGTCAATCGTCATCTTGGTTTGCCACATCAGGTGTATTGATATTATTATGGATTACTGGGAAAGTTGAAAAATGCTCAAGCACCTTTCTGGAACATTCCACAGGTGAACAGGTTAAGTGGAAACAGCTGAGTGTCATAAATGAGTATAAAAGGAGCATCCGAGAAAGGCTCAGTCATTCACAAGCAAGGATGGGCAAGTGTTGTATTGTAATATATGCTTTTATTTGTGAAGTGGGTATAGTGGCGGCCACTTCTTCTGCCGCCACTGGACCGCCCCTATAAATACCAGGCTGGCATCTCGATCCGGCCTCTTTGCTGATGCCCCTGCCTGGTGGCTGTAGTGTGTGTGTTTAACTCCAAATAAAGCTAAGTTCCATCGTGCACTGGGCCTCATCATTCCAGAGGTAATTTCACATTTTGGTGACGAAAATAAAAAATAGAGGCTTGTGTTTCGGCCCTTCCTGGAGCTCACAGGCAAGCCGCCTGTGCCTTGGTCAAGATGGGTCGCTGCCTTTCAAAACTACATTATGGCGCTCGACTTGGGTGAGCTAGATAAACAGAGGACACGTGTGCTTCTGGTCCATAATTTGGGGTTCGAGGGCCAATGTATCCTACGTGCACGCAGGGCTACCGACTTGTATAAGGATGTGGTTGAGCTGCTAGCGCACCATTTCTACACCCCAGGACAACGTCACTGTCCAGAGGATTCAGTTCCGACAATGACACCAGTGAGGGGGTGAGCCTATCCGGCAGCTTATCGCCAACCTATGGCAGCTGGCTAGCGAGTGTTGTTTGGGGTCATTGGAAGAGGCAATGGTGAGTGATCAGTTGATGGAACACACAACCAGCAATGCTTTGCCAGCTAGGCTGCTTTTGGCGCCGAGTGACCTGACATTAGCCAATGCTGTCGAGTTAGCCCTCCAGAGAGAGACAGCAGACAAGCTAACCTTGGAGCTAAAGTGGTGCCAATCACAATGGCAGCTGGGACCTGCCGCCGCAGCATTAGTAGTGGATCCTGACAATGAGGATAGCACTGCCGACGATAACGCGGAAACCTACGCCATCAGCCTGAGGACTACCCTGAGAAAGCCCGTGTGTATGGGCTTTGGGTCCGTGAAGCACCGATACCAGGCTAGGGAATGCCTTGGGAATGTGTGGACGGTTGAACAATTATGCCAGGGTGTGTCGTGTGTCCGAGCCCGAGAGCCCACAGAGAAAAACAACTTCACCCGCCCCGAAAGCTGTCCATGCGATGTCCCTGAGTACCAACGGGTTCAAGTACTGCAAGGTGATGCTGGATGACGAGGAGGTGCCGCTGCTGATTGACACGGGTCCAGAGAGATCATTATTGAATTAGGCCACGGTGAGGAAATTTTTCCCCTACTACAGAGTAAGAGGTAACCCAGTGCTGCTCTACGGTTATGGAGGTGGCAGACTACGCACGGTTTGAACAGTGGAGTTGACGACTTGGTACAAGTCGGCAGTGATGATTGACTGCACGTTCCACGTGACGGCCCAAGGCGACAACATCATGGGCTATGGCCTGTTTTATGGACTGGGGTCCGCCATTAGAGATGACGCTGGGGAAGAGTGGACTGCTTGTGGCTGGCAGAACCGTTCAGTTCTGGTGGCGGAGGAAGACACTGTGTAGGGAAAGGATTTATCTTGCACCGCGGCGGTCAAGCAGGACTAGTCTCACTCTGGTTTGACGCAAGAGGGTCTTAGTGGGATACATTGGATACATTGGGATACATTGGTTGGGGGTACCAAGTGTGACGGCGAGGCACCTGTGTCGACGAGTGACACTGAGGAGCGAGCCTCAGTTTCCTCCGGAGCTCAGCCACAGTGGGCTGTGGGATCTGGAGCTTAAACTGCAATCACTGCAGCAGCTTTAAAAGGAGTCGGGCCAGACCGATAGGCACTGAGGGACCGAGTGCCGATCAGCAACACTGCAGGCTGAGCAGAGCTCCTCTGAGAGTTATGGACCTGGTCCGGGTTCGTGGGGGGAGACGTCCATAGCGGATGTGGGCCAAACGACAGTTAGATTGTCATCAGGATCAGCTGTGCATTGTGGCTAAGCAGGGTGCATCCTACTTCCAGCTGTTGGACGGCTCATGGAGACACGCCAATGAGCTGCGGCGTGCTCAGGAGGAGGCTTCAGATGGCGGGTCTGGACAAGAGAGGTGGTCAATGGCGGAGAGAAGAGGTGGTCTCGTCTGTGAGGTCAGCTGCGATCCTGGGGGCATGCCATTTCCAGGGGTGGGTCGACTGAGGGGCTGCCCAGGGCCCCCCCACAAGCCAGTTCTACCCCTTCCTGCCAAATGGACAGTAGTATGGGTTTGTAAAAAAAAAAAAAAAACGAGCTGCAGTGTTGAAATGTTTAAGTATTTGCATGTTTTTTTGTTTGTTTGTTTTTTTTAAAAAAAAAGCATAATGGCTGTTTTAGGAGCATTTACAGGTCCATGCTGCATGAATTAGTATTAGTAGACAAACCCTGTGTGTGTGTGTAGTGTTTATATATATACAGTGGTCTGAAAAAGTGTTTGCCCCCCATTCCTGATTTCTCATTTTATTTGTATGTCACCCTTAAATATTTCAGATCATCAAACAAATTTAAATATTAGATAAAGAACACAAGTCCACACAAAATGCAGTTTTTAAATGAAGGTGTTTATTATTAAGGGGAAAAAAATCCAAACCTACATGGCCCTGTGTGAAAAAGTGATTGTCCCCTAAACCTAATAACTGGCTGGGCCACCCTCAGCAGCAATGAGTCATTGCAACTGGCAATGACTCATTGCCAGTTCAGCCACACTGGAAAGTTTTCGAGCATGAACCGCCTTTTTAAGGTCATGCCACAGCATCCCAATCAGATTCAGGTCAGGACTTTGACTAGGCCTCTCCAAAGTCTTCATTTTGTTTTTTCTTGAGCCATTCAGAGGTTGACTTGCTGGTGTGTTTTGGATCATTGTCCTGCTGCAGAACCCAAGTGCTTGAGATCACGAACAGATGGCCGGACATTCTCCTTCTGGATTTTTTGGTAGACCGCAGAATTTATGGTTCCATTTTCCACAGCAAGTCTTCCAGGTCCTGAAGCAGCAAAACAGCCCCAGACCGTCACACTACCACCACCATATTTTACTGTTGGTACAATGTTCCTTTTCTGAAATGATGTGTTACTTTTTCGCCGGATGTAATAGGACACACACCTTCCAAAAAGTTCAACTTCTGTCTCGTCAGTTCACAGAGTATTTTCCCAAAAGTCTTGGGGATCTTCAAGATGTTTTATGGCAAAACTGAGATGAGCCTATATGTTACTTTTTGCTCAGCAATGGTTTTTGTCCTGGAACTCTGCCACGCAGGCCATTTTTACCCAGTCTCTTTCTTATGGTGGAGTCATGAACACTGACCTTAACTGAGGCAAGTGAGGCCTGCAGTTCTTTGGATGTTGTTGTGGGGTCTTTTGTGACTTCTTGGATGAGTCGTTGCTTTGCTCTTGGGGTAATTTTGGTCAGCCGGTCACTCCTGGGAAGGTTCACCACTGTTCCATGTTTTTGCCATTTGTGGATAATGGCTCTCACTGTGGTTCGCTGGAGTGACAAAGCTTTACAAATGGCTTTATAACCTTTTCCAGACTAATAGATCTCAGTTACTTTGTTTCTCATTTTTTCCTGAATTTCTCTGGATCGCAGCATGAGGTCTAACTTTTGAGGATCTTTTGTTCTACTTCACTTTGTAAGGCAGATCCTATTTAAATGATTTCTTGATTGAGAACAGGTGTGGCAGTAATCAGGCCTGGGTGTGGCTCGAAAAATTGAACTCAGCCTTCCAAAGATGTGATAAACCACAGTTAATTTATGTTTTAACAGGTGGGCAATCACTTTTTCACACAGGGCCATGTAGGTTTGGATTTTTTTCCCCCTTAAAAATAAACAGCTTCATTTAAAAACTGCATTTTGTGTTTACTTGTGTTATCTTTAATATTTAAATTTGTTTGATGATCTGAAACATTTAAGTGTGACAAATACAAAAAAAATAAAAAGTCAGGAGCGGGGGGAAACACTTTTTCCCACCACTGTTTATATATTGACCATGTGTATAGTTCAGTGTAGTTTTAATTGTTTACACTACTTTTGTTGTGGTTCTGTGCTTTAGTTTGGGAAACACGGCAACGTTTTAGTTTAATGTACTCTTGAGAGACCACAGGTGGAAGAATAACCCACCTTGCCATGTGGGGTGGGATGATAGTCCACCCATTCCCCCTAGCTTAGGTTTGTTGTATCAGTGTGTTAGTCCCTTTAGTGATTTCAGTTTTTGTTTATTAGTGTGGGATTCGGGTCCTACATTTGGGAAGTTCTTAAGTTCTTAATTGTGTGCGTGCTTTTGTACTTTTCTACGGGGGGGGGGGCGGTGTTGTATTGTAATATATGCTTTTATTTTTGATGTGCGGTGTAGTGGTTGCCACTTCTTCTTCCGCCACTGCACCACCTCTATTAATACCAGGCGGGCATCTCCATTCAGCCTCTTTGGCGATGCCCCTGCCTGGTGGCTGTAGTGTGTGTGTTTAACTCCAAATAAAGCTAAGTTCCATCATGCACCTGGCCTCATCATTTCAGAGGTAATTTCATACATAACAGCAATGTTCACCACTTTGTGAACAACTGTGTGGGTATATAGTCCAACAGTTTAAGAACAATATTTTTCTGTGTACAATTACAATTTAGGGAATTTAGGGAGTTCATTATCTACACTCCATAATATTGTCAAAAGATTCAGAGAAACACAAAGTGGAAAAGTGTGATGTGGTCTGACGAGTCCACATTTCAAAAGAGGAAAACGACCATCCAGAAGTTCACAAGCCATTATCTATGATGGTATGTAGGTGTGTTAGTGCCCATGACATGGGTAATGTGCACATCTACGAAGGCACCATGACTACTGAAGGGCCATAGTTTTCATAATTGTACTCTTTTCAGTGTTCCTACTTGGAACACGAAAGTTATAGTGCTGTTTTAAATATAGTGGACCAGGAAAAGGGGACATCGTTTGTGTCCATATCGCCCATCTGGATTAAAAGTTCATCTGAGTTCAGAGACATTTCATTTTTCGATTTTGTACTGCACTGATTCTTGATCATCTATAACAAAAATACCTGGCCATGACCCTTGAACAGAGGTACATACCAGATATGTTGTGCTTTGTCGGTGATAGTCTTTTTAATTGGTTTGCGTCTGACTGGTGTCTGAGCAGATATGAGAAAGCCACACTTTGGTATTCACTATGAAGAGATGCATCGGGCTATCTTTGTTGCTCAGTTTAAAACATGCTGTAGTTTTGAGCCTCTGTCTCAACTTGACAGGGGTGTGAAGGCATATCAACCCAGCAAGATGTGGTTGTTTTTGATCTTCACTTGTACTGTCTCATCTCTGCTAATTGGTATTCTTCTCACATCAAGGCAACAAGGCTTTCAAAGACAAAGGTACTTTCACAGTGATGAGCCAGGTGTGAAGGCTCAAAGTGATAAAATAAATTCTGTTCTTACTAGAAAGCACACAGTGTAAAACACACACACACACACACACACACTTCTAAACTTAGTCCTTTAGTGCATCTTAAGTTTGACATTTTTGATGGGTCTCAACATCAAACAGTTTGTAGAGTTTGGATACCATATGCAAACGCTTGAAGACAAATTGAAGTTGTTTCTAAGGTACAGCTGTTTTTGTCAAACCTCTAGAGCAGGGATGGGCATGCTGCCTGTGGCCACATGCAGCCGGCCATTCCATTTCCAAAAATCAATAATTTATTTATATCATGTTTGCCGTATTTGGGATCACATTCTTAAATGCATTTATAGAGTCTACCAGCAGAGGGAGCGCTAACTGAAACCGAGTTGCCGCTCTGTGCAAGTGGTCAAGCGAGAGACAAAGAGTGATGGAGTCACAGAGGGAACAGTGGGTTGTGAAAGGGTTAATGGGCACCAGCGTGATGACCAAAGCCCTGCGGTGACATCATCACACCAAACTGTCTATAAGGGGAGAGTCGGCCATCTCATGGCTTCTTTCCCGGTTAAGCTATACGGCAACAAACCTGTATTGTATATTACTTAGCTTGTTGTAATAAAGTCCGTGTTCAAAGCAAACACCACTCTCTGTGAGTCTCTCCAAGTTTCCAGACATACAGTGGTGCGAAAAAGTGTTTGCCACCCCGCTCCTGATTTCCCTCTTTTTTGTGTGTGTGTTTGTCACACTTAAATGTTTCAGATAATCAAACAAATTTAAATATTAGACAAAGCTAACACAAGTAAACACAAAATGCAGTTTTTAAATGAAGGTGTTTATTATTAAGGGGAAAATGATCCAAGCCTATATGGCCCTGTGTGAAAAAGTGATTGCCCCCTAAACCTAATAACTGGTTGGGCCACAATTAGCAGCAACAACTGCAATCAAGCGTTTGCAATAACTGGCAATGAGTCTTTTACAGTCCTGTGGAGGAATTTTGGCCCACTTGTCTTGGCAGAATTGTTGTAATTCGGCCACATTGGAGGGTTTTCGAGCATGAACCGCCTTTTTAAGGTCATTTCACAGCATCTCAATCGGATTCAGATCAGGACTTTGACTAGGCCACTTCAAAGTCTTCATTTTGTTATTCTTAAGCCATTCAAAGGTGGACTTGTTGGTGTGTTTTGGATCATTGTCCCGCTGCAGAACCCAAGTGCGCTTCAGCTTGAGATCATGAACAGATGGCCGGACATTCTCCTTCTGGATTTGTTGGTAGACAGCAGAATTTATGGTTCCATTTACCACAGCAAGTCTTCCAGGTCCTGAAGCAGCAAAACAGCCCCAGACCATCACACTACCACCACCAAATTTTACTTTTGGTATGATGTTCCTTTTCTGAAATGCTGTGTTACTTTTACGCTGGATGTAATAGGACACATACCTTCCAAAAAGTTCAACTTTTGTCTCATCAGTTCACAGAGTATTTTCCCAAAAGTCTTGGGGATCATCAAGATGTTTTCTGGCAAACCTGAGACAAGCCTTTATGTTCTTTTTTTCTCAGCAGTAGTTTTTGTCTTGGAACTCTTCCATGCAGGCTATTTTTGCCCAGTTTCTTTCTTATGGTGGAGTCATGAACACTGACCTTAACTGAGGCAAGTGAGGCCTACAGTTCTTTGGATGTTGTTGTGGGGTCTTTTGTGATCTCTTGGGTGAGTCGTCGCTGCGCTCTTGGGGTAATTTTGGTCGGCCAGCCACTCCTGGGAAAGTTCACCACTGTTCCATGTTTTCACCATTTGTGGATAATGGCTTTCGCTGTGGTTCGCTGGAGTCCCTAAGCTTTACAAATGGCTTTATTGTGGTGACCCACCACAATCTACATGGACATTCAATCCTCACACTCAGTTAGCCTGCACTAAGCAGAGGACAATTTGCATACAGACAGAGAGCCCCTAGGAGATAATCAGAACAATGGACTATTGTTATACATCCCCGGATTAAGGAGAGGACGTCCAGGCGCCAGTGGTCATGCTAATCATATGTATTGACTGATATGTATACCAATATGCTAATGTACCATGCATTCTCTCTGTCTGTATAAAAGAGCTTACAATACATGCCTCACAGTAGACACACAGACCAGTGCAGCTCACAGTGCTACAAGTGAATCTCATTATATTGGAGGAAAATAAAACTGTCCCACCTTCCAGCTCGCCGCATCTCACCTGAACTTATTTTTCCTCCACACTGGTGACCCTTGATGAAGAATGGAACACGAGGCGAACACCCCGGAGGTGACCCAGATGGGAAGCCCCAGCACGCGTCATGGTGTGCCCCTCGCCTGATCTTATCCCTCCACACTGGTGACCTGACAAGAGAGAATGACCGTCTTCTCCCTCTCACCGCGCTGTGGACAGCAGAGTACCAGAGAATGCCTGCAACCTTTTCATCCTCACCAGAGTGTGCACTCCGGAGCGGGCAGTGCTTGGACCAAAACACACCATGAACGGCGACACGAGCGAACGAAGGAAGCTGCCTGAACGGGCACAATCATTGACGTCAACTGTGTTGATTTCCACCAAGCTCCCTGACTCTGACTAAACTCCTGACAGCGGACCTCCCACACACAGAAGCTCCACACGCAATTTTTGGCAGCCCAGACACCTTTGATGTCCCGGGCCGGCACTCACTTACTCCCACCCCCTCCCCCTCCTCCTCCATAGCGCTTTTCCCACATCTCACTCCCTATAGCCGGCCAATCGCCGTCTTGTTCCATTACGCACGAAACGCACCGGCCTGTGCACCCACGATCCACGGCTGTTCAACGTGCTGGAACCCAGAGCAGAGCACACTGTTTGTTCCACCCCTCCCCTGTCTCCCTCATGGACTGACATGCCCTCTGACAGTTCTACCGGAGCTGGAGCCAAACGACGGGGGGAGGGGGGTCACAACCCCTGCTGAGTGTTCTGGGGGGGAGCCCTGTGGTGACCCAAAACTCTGCCACCTTACAGCTCGCCGCATCTCGCCTGAACTTATTTTTCCTCCACATTATAACATTTTCCAGACTGATAGATCTCAATTACTTTGTTTCTCATTTGTTCCTGAATTTCTTTGAATTGCAGCATGATATCCAGCTTTTGAGGATCTTTTGTTCTACTTCACTTTGTCAGGCCGGTTGTATGTAAGTGATTTCTTGATTGAGAACAGGTGTGGCAGTAATCAGGCTTGGCTGTGGCTCAAAAAATTGAACTCAGCTTTCCAAAGATGTTATAAACCACAGTTAATTTATGTTTTAACAGTTGGGCAATCACTTTTTCCCACAGGGCCATGTAGGTTTGGATATTTTTTGCCCTTAATAATAAACACTTTCATTTAAAAACTGCATTTTGTGTTTACTTGTGTTATCTTTGTGTAATATTTACATTTGTTTGATGATCTGAGACATTTACGTAAGTGTGACAAACATACAAAAAATGAGAAATCAGGAATGGGCAAATAGTTTTTCACACCACTGTAATATTTGGTGACTAGAGTAAAACCATGGAAGCGTGTTGAGGTCATTTTGACCGTTTCTGGAAATGCCAGATGAGCCGCCTTTCTCGTGGTACTGCTGGTTTAAACACGTTTAAGGGTTATGTTGATGTGGCTGGCCTGAATGGCACTGACAACTAGAAGCTAAAGAGTGTACTGGTTCGTCTGTCTAGGCAAGAAAGGACGGCGTGTGCTCGGTTCTCTGGGTCAAGCGGACTCGTTTGGCAAATGTGATTGTGATAGAGACATTATTATGGCTGGACCAATGTTACATCCCAAAGAGACGCTTTCTTCAACTGTGAACAAATGGCAGGTGAGTCAACTCAACATTATCCCCTGGAGGTCCAAGTCTTAGCAAGCATGTGCGCCTTCGGGCGTTTAAGAGACGAGTTAATCAGTGTCAAACTAATGAGAGAATACAGCACAGAGAGTGACCATAGTGTAAAGGAAGAGCACAGCACAGAGGGAGAATACAGCACAGAGGGTAAACACGACACAGAGAACGAACACACCACGGAGGGACAGCAGCGACCGGACTCGCCTCTGTTCCACGCCCAGCATGAGCCTCAGGGGGCCACTGCGGAGCTGCAGGAGAGGGAGCCTGCATTAATCTGGAACTCTGGGACACAACAACCCGGCACAGATTCTGACAACAACGATAGCAGCATATCGCCATGACCAGACTTCCCAGGAGAAGGGGAAAACTAACTGGACTTGCCTCCGATCCTCACCAGGCATGAGCTTCAGACAGCTGCTGTGGAGCCGCAGGAGAGGGAGTTTGTGGAGAAAGGGGACCCCGATGACCGAAGATGGCCCAGCGTGTGTCCCATTACCGACAACATTGACACATCACCCCAACCTAAACCAGCACAAGGTAAGAGAGAGGGAACTGGACTGCTTCCAGATCCATGCACAGCATCAGCCTGCAAGAGCCACCGCCGAGCTGCTGGATGAAGAGTCCGTGGTCATACAGAAGGCAGTAGAGTCACCGGACGTCTTCCAAATTCACGATCGATACCGACCCCCAGAAGCCACCGCTGAGACACTGGATGAAGAGTCCGTGACCCAACAGGATGTAGCAGAACCACTACAGCCTGGTGGAAGCCCCACAGCAGATGTGAGAGAATAACGTCATAACCACGGTGCCAAACACAGCCGAACAGAGTGTCACTCACAGTGATGAGCTGGGTTTGGGTCCGCAGAACCAACCGACCAGGCTCACAGTCGGCCTTAATATCTTCACCACCACTGGCTCGTATGAAGAGGGCGGTTGGATTGAGATGGCAGGCCAGCCATCTGTGGAAGGTGAGAGCAGTGGCTGCGGATCAAAACGCAGCATTGGAGCTGACCCAGCTGGTGTGGGATCCAGGCTGGGACATTATTGACGAGTGTGCCGTAGCTCCAGAGGGATGGCACTGCAGCTGGCGCCTCCAGGGGTGCGCCCACCACGGGCTCGCTACAAGGCCCTGCCAGCAGAACTGCCTTCCCCATGGAAGAGAGTAAGAAAGAAAGGACTGCTTAGCTAGGGGTGCGGCTGACAGTGACAGAATAATCCACTCAGCCATGCTGGGCAACGTGGTGGTCCACCCGCTACCCCTAGCTAGTAATGTTTTTGTTTACAATACCAAATTGGGGAGGGTTAAATTAGACTATGTGTTCTGTGTTTTTTCCAAGGAAGGGGGGGTGAATTTTTTGAAAGGGTTAATGGGCACTGGTGTGGTCACTCAAGCTGTGCGGTGACGTCATCATGCTAAACCGTCTATAAGGGAAGAGTCGGCCATCTCACGGCCTCTTGGCTCTATACAGCAACAAGCTTGTATATTACTTAGCTTGTTGTAATAAGCATCTGCAGTGATGCGGACGTTGTACCGGTCTGTTGTGGTGAAGAGGGAGCTTAGTTCTAAGGCAAAGCTGTCGATTTATCAGTCAATCTACGTTCCTACTCTCACCTATGGTCACGAGCTTTGGGTAATGACCGAAAGAACACGATCGCGGATACAAGCGGCTGAAATGAGCTTTCTCCGTGGGATACCTGGACTCACCCTCAGAGATAGGGTGAGGAGCTCAGTCATCCGGGAGAGGCTCAGAGTAGAACCGCTGCTCCTCCACATTGAAAGGAGTCAGTTGAGGTGGTATGGGCATCTGATTAGGATGCCTCCTGGACGCCTCCCACTTGAGGTGTTTCAGGCACGTCCCACTGGGAGGAGACCCCGGGGCAGACCCAGGACTCGGTGGAGAGACTATGTCTCCCAGCTGGTCTGGGAACGCCTTGGTATCCCCTCTGAAGAGCTGGAGCAGGTGGCTGGGGAGAGGGAAGTCTGGGCTTCTCTGCTTGAACTGCTGCCTCCGCGACCCGGACCTCCGGAAAAGTGGTAGAAGATGGATGGATGGATTGTTGTAATAAAGTTCATGTTCAATGCAAACACCACTCTCAGTCTCCCAGTTTCCACACATAACACAGTGCACTAGCGGAGAACGTGTTTTTAAGGTATGTTGCCTGCTGAGACTGCATTAATAGGCTGTAAACAGCAGTAAATGTGCAAAGCAGGCTGCTTTTAAACCAGAATAAATACTACTGAGGAGCTGTAGCATTTATTCTTGTTTGGCATTTGATGCCTCATGGAGCTTGAAGGCCGTTCTTCTAATTGTGCAGAAAAATATTCAAAGCTTTGAGGTTTCTTTCTAAAGAGCGGGCTAAAGCACTGATAGTTTCAAATCCATGCCAGCAGTAAAAGTTCAGAGACTGTGGTCGTTATAATCTGCTGATTTTTTTGTTTGTTTGTTTTGTTCAGTTATACCAGTGGCTCTTAAACTTTTTTTTTTTTTTAATTCCCCATTTAGGTTGAGCAAGACGATTAACAGGCCCACCTGCCCACAGTTATTTCTCTGCCCCTCCACACCCACAATGAATCCAAGAGCCAGCTAAGCCTCATCATATTTCCTTTTCTTCTTGGCTTTTTTGTTAATTATTGTCCAGAATTTCTCTTTGCTCATCATTTTGATGTAGAGAGTTTTAAATATTAGGTCATGATATAATTTTATCCATCCATCCATCCATCCATCTTCTGCTGCTTAATCCTTTTCGGGTCAGTGGGGCGTGGACTGGAGCCTATTCCAGCATCTTTGGGCGAGAGGCAGGGTACACGCTGGATAGATCATCAGTCCAATGCAGGGCAGATATTATTTTATCAATAATTTTAATTCTAATATGATAAAACACTGAGTAGCTTTTATTTTCATTTTCATTTTCTGTTTTAATTGTGAAACTTTTGACTTTGCAGGTAATAATACCCCCCAACCCCCAAGGAAGGTTTACATGTAAATCTGGCCCTTGGGAAGTGAAGAAAACATTTTGTGGCCCTCGCTTCCACCAAAGTTGCCCATCCCTGCTCTAGAGTTTGGCTTGAGACTCAAATCTTAAGCAAATATCCAGAAAACAGCAAACAGTGGTTATGACAAGTGTCTTCCTGCAGGTATTTGTTGTTGGTTTATTGTGGGAATAGCTGCTTTTAAACATTCACGCTATGTTTGCTATCTCCCGCTGCAAAGGTTTTAGGTTAGACATTGTTTTAGGTTAGAAACTCTTATTCTGTTAAGTTCTGTGCTCCCACTTTCTATTTTATAACTTTCATACTTTTTTAAATAATATTTTTATTCTAATCAAAGTGAATCCACCGTATTCCTAGCCCCCACGATGCCATGCGTGAATTGTGGGCGCAACTTCCTGTACTAGTTTAGAACGTGTTGTTGTCACTGAAACGGGATACTTTTCCTTGTTAAAAAACAATGACTTCGGCATCAAAAATGTGGGAATGCGGCCTTTTGCACCTCAAAAAGAGTAATATAATCATACCACTTCCAACGGCTGCTTGGGTGTTTTAATTAAAATGCTCCTGCTGCTGTCATGCCGTGAATGCTTGTTATTTAACTTAACACGTACAGACTGTTTCTGACAATTGTTCAAAATTTTATTGATCTACAGTATATGTTGTGATAATTTAAAAATTAATGCATATTGTAGCTGCTAATATCAAGCCCATATCATTCCAATGCAGTGCAACGAATGCAGAAAAACAAAACAAAAAAAAAAACACCTATGTGATATCTTTCTTAAATAGTTCAGTCTTAAGAAACAAACTGTTACTATTTTTTTGGTTATTATTTTACTTCATGCAGCCTTGCATCTGGTGACATAAATTTCAGATCTGTGACATTCATGCAAGTGAAAACATAGCTGGCGCTATTGTCTCTGTCCTGAGTCTGGACCACTGATTACACCAACGGTTCTTTTTTAGGATGCATGCTCTATGCATTGCTGTTGAAGCAACAGATTTAGCTGTCCTTATGTGTAAGGAGCCTCGCACCACGAACAGCAGCAAACACCAGAAATATGCAAAAACATTCAAAAATGCAAGAACTACAAGTGCTGAAATTATCTACCACTTGACTGAAAAACAGCTGTGTGGACTATACATGAAAACGAATGTAAAACACTTTTAAAAGCACTATTTTAAACGTCCCACTACTCCACTCATGCTGGCTGATTTCAGCTGAAGTAGCTGAAATCAAAAGTTGCCCCTATAATCGTTTCTCCAGCAGCGCCCTCAGGAATAAGGGGGATAGAGAAATTCTTTAAATTATCTTTAAGGCCAAACTCAAAATTTTAGTGCTGAAAATTTTCACTTTTAGAAACTTTTAGAAAAAAAATATTCAGTGTATTCACTGTTAAATATGCAAAGCTATTTCATTTTATTTCATTTCTGATAACATTGTTGAGCTTTAATTAATTTAGCTTTTATACTGGCTTCATTTAACATTTACTTTAATTTTAAGCTGTTTAACGTTTAAGCTAACAATTAGTTCAGTTTAGTTATTAAGCTTACATTTTTTCAGTTTTTAAGCTAATTTCGATTAACCTTAATCCATGTATCTTTTTATACTAATACTGTACAGTTTTACATTATTTTAGTTTTTAAGCTAACTTTAATAAACGTAAGCTAGTACTGTACAAATTTCAGCAATTTAAGCTTTTAGGCTAGCACTAAAAAATTAAACTTTTATTTTGTATTTTAAATTTAACTTTCTTCAACCTTAAACTATTTAAAGTTTTAAGCTCACAGTGTTAAGCTTTCAGCTAATTTGTATATCAATGTAGATTGAAAAAAGTGATTTAGAGATGTTACACTGGGTTTTGTTGCTCATGTGCCTATAAATAATTGTCCACATGAGTTAACAGTCAACCTTTTAGTTCCGGTACTTTTAAAGAAGTTCTCTTAAAGGTACAGTGTGTAAAAAATTAGGTAACCTGAATTCTGAAATGTAATTCAGCATAGCAAGTCTTTTATTGTTATATATTCACTCTCAAGTAAAAGTTGTTGCATTTTCTGTACCTAAAGACAAGTTTTTATGCACAGGAGGAGGGTCTGTCCCATGTAGGCAGCCATCTTGGATGCCATAATTGTGGTGATCCGAGCGCTGAGGTTGTCTGTGCCCAGGCCACTCAGTATTCTCCCTCTTTTTCTCCCGTTTATTTCTGCTGGTTATTATTGTTCTCCCAGGGCTTTTATTGTGACAGCGCTGCGGCCGAACTTCCGGCTGTCAAAGCCGAGCTGGCAGTGTCACAGCTGATCTTGATTTTGGTAATTACGTTTCCCCCTTTCCTGTCTGGTTCTTTGCTTTGGTGATCAGTATTTAAGGAAGCAGCCGAGGCTCACTCCGCGCTGCAGCCTGTGTCTACCAGGACTGGAGTCCCTATCCCCGGCTCCAGTCTCCCTGCTGCGTTTGATTCGTCTTCGCTTCATCACTCGTGAGTGTTTATTCGATAGCGTCAGGCTCCGCCCTCGCTACGTTCTTGTATTGATGTTAGTGTTCTTTATTTAGTGTTCTAGTTCTGTGTATGTGTTTTGCTCCACATGGCTCTTTATTTTGTTCTTCCTGTGAATAAACAAACAAACTCTCTGTTGCCATCTGGCGCCTCATTTATGCCCTGAAAGGGCAAACATGACAATAATGTCTTTCCAAGTCTTTATGCCACTTTAATGACACATATACCTTCTGTGGGTTATCCAACATGTTTTGGAAGAGGTGGAAGACTGATTAAATGTGAAGTGGTTGCACTTTGAAATCTGATGGCTAGATTGCACTGATTCTTACACACTGCACCTTTATGTTTATAGCTCAATATTCCAATAAAATAATTGCACAATAGAGTTTAATTATTATAAAATTTAAGGTGGACCATCTCCTCCAAAGTGTTTGGGACAGAGACATATTTTTTAATTGAGCAAAATTTCAGTTTTTTGGTGGTGTTTTACCATGAAAATATTAAGACACTGTTGATGAATAATTCCCAGGAAACCATGACACTTCAAGCTGTACGGCTCTCCCAAATCATTTTCGGTGGCCCCACATCGCATCCATTGCTCATGCTTTTCTTAAGCCACTTCTGCCTGAGAGCAAAGTGGAGACAATCACAAAATGTGATCGTTATTTTTCTGATTTTTGCTTCTTGAAGTTTTGTGTGAACCAAAATGATATTTTTTTTTTGTTCAGAGGGAATGAAGTGATGTGTTGTAATAGTTCTTAGTATTAGATGAGTAAAGAATATTTTGAACATTCATTCAGGCAAAGCTTTTATGCCACATCTAAGCTGCATCTATTTGTCTGTAGTTGAATGTTTTAAGCGATCGACTCCCTCGGTGTAAAAACAGTCTGGTTTTGTGCTTTGTTTTTTTGGCTGCACCTGGAGTACTGTAAGTTGAAAAAGTTACACTTTGGGAACGCCGTCACTCATCCATAGTGCTCCTCTCTAACCAGCCAATCAGAATCACGCTAAGATGATACTGTTAGGTTAGGGAGAGAGAAAGCAACAATAAAACTTGTAGCCAAGTTAACCTGGATTCTCACTACTGTGGTCTATATTAATCATATATCCCATAACCTACATATGTATAAGCATGTGAGAATGTTTGGTGATTACATATGTAAAGCGACTTCACATCTCAGAACAGGACAAAAGGTCTCAACCGCCAGTGAAGATCAAAGAGCATCCGAGGCGCTGCGGTGGAGACCAGATAGGTCGCCCTGACCCCCCAGGGCCAGGTGGAAGGGTACGAAGACAAAAGAGGGGATTAAGATAGTGAGGGATGTCAGCTTTTGATATGCATGTCTTTTGTTATGTGCGAGTATAAGTTCGTAGAGCCGAAGGTGTTCGCTCTCTCACTTCTTCTGCTGCTGCACCTAGATGAGACTTGTTAGAGGAGCTGATAATAAACTTTGGTTTATAAATCACATCGCCTTGTTATTTCAAGCTCTTCTACACTGGTGACCCTGACGCGAGGATGGACCAGAGGCGTTCCCCCGCGATCGACTCATCTGTGGCGACCAAGGCAGACGCTGGCGCCCATGCAGACAGGGGAACAGATGGACGACATTCCCCCACGGCAGAAGTGATAGAGAGGGCTCAACCGAGCACCAGCGCCGCTGAGAGAGCCGGAGGAAGGCACTCTCACCCTGCGGACACATCAGTGACGGTCCACACAAACGCCGTCACCGTCAAGCTGCTGGACTTCTGGCAGGAAGACCCCGCTTCGTGGTTTCAGCAAGCTGAAGCCCAGTTTGCACTTGCAGGCATCACGGCTGACGATACAAAGTTCTATCACATCGTCGCCAAACTCGACGCCGCCACTTCGAGATGTGCGCGGAGCATAATCCAGCGGCCGCTGGCCCAGGACAAATATAAGGAACTGAAAGCGACCATCATGGCAAATTTTGTCCCCTCAGCCGAGGAGAGAGCCGAAAGGATCCTGGCGGTCTACGGCCACAGAGGATGCAGACCCAAGGCCCTCATGGAGGACTTGCTGCAACGTAAAGAAGAGGACAATGACAACTTCCTCTTCCAATTCATATTCCTCAGTACGCTGCCGCCACACATGAGAGGGACGCTTGCTAACATGCGATGCAGCACCCAACAGGACTTCCGCACGCTGGCTCACGAAGCTCAACGGCTCATCAACGCCTGCAAGGAACAGACACCCACAGCAGCATCCGCAGACCTCAACGCTGATGTCCGGAGCCACGGGGAGCCACAAACCACCGAGCAGAATCAGCCCGCGGTGACAGCGACACGGCCAAGACGTAACAGACGGAGCGACGTTTGTTATTACCACCACCGCTTCGCCGAGAAGGCTTACAAATGCGTTCCCCCCTGCAAATTCACGATTTCGGGAAAACGCCAAAGCCGAGAACCGTTAACAGCGGCGGTTCTTGGCGAAAAAAGCAAGCTTTTGTATGTGACGGACGGACACACCGGCAAGCAGTTCCTTATTGACACGGGAGCTCAACTAAGTTTTGTCATGCCCTCCCAAGCAGACCGGGCCATGGGCACCCGGGGCAATGGAGCGGTGGCAGCCATCGGCTCCATCATCGACACTTTTGGCGAAAAGAGCCTGCCCCTCCGCATCCACGGCCGCAACTACAGATGGACATTTGTTGTAGCGTCGGTGAGTTTTAACTTGTTGGGCGCAGATTTTTTGTGTGCACATGGGTTATTAGTTGATCTAGCGAACAGACGCTTGGTTAATGCACTGTCCTTTGCTTCTATTCCCTGCTCAGCTTGAGTTTCTCCACCACCCGTGCAAGCCAGCGTCACTACAGCAGGAGGTAAGTTTGATCAACTCCTCACCCAATTTCCAGCACTCACAATTCCCAAATTCTCAGCCACAGTGGCTAAACATGGGGTCGAACACTTTATTCCCACAATGGGCCCACCCGTATTCGCCAAAGCTCGGCGCTTAGACGCGACCAAGCTCGCCATAGCTCGGGACGAGTTTACCACCCTTGAAAAATTAGGCATTATCAGGCGCTCGAAAAGCCCCTGGGCGTCACCACTTCACATGGTCCCGAAATCCGACGGTTCTTGGAGACCGTGCAGCGATTACCACAGATTAAACAATGCGACAGCGCATGACCGCAACCCAATTCCTCACATTCAAGATTTTTCACTACATCTGGCGGGTGCGCGCATTTTTTCAAAAATAGACCTGGTCCGAGGCTATCATCAAGTCCCAGTTCGAGCAGAGGACATTCCTAAAACAGCTGTAATAACCCCCTTCGGTCTTTTTGAATTTTTGCAGATGCCTTTCGGCCTCAAAGGCGCCGCTCAAACCTTTCAGCGGATGATGGACGCGGTATTACGCGACCTCCCCTTTGTGTTCATCTACCTCGACGATATGCTGGTAGCCAGCTCGTCTGAGGAAGAACACGAGCAGCATCTCACTATGGTTTTTCAGAGACTAGAAGAGCACGGGTTAATAATCAATCCAGCCAAATGCAAATTTGGCGTGTCACAAATTGATTTTTTAGGACACAGAGTTTCTTCGAAGGGAGCAGTCCCACTGCCAGACAAAGTTCACGCAGTAAAAAGTTTCCCACGGCCACAAACGGTCAAATCACTGCAAGAATTTTTGGGAATGATTAATTTTTACAACCGTTTCCTCCCCCACGCAGCTCAGCTCATGCAGCCCCTATATGACGCGCTCAGAAAACAAAAACCTTCCAACGCGGTCGAATGGACCCCGGAGCGCGAACGCGCCTTCGCGGAAGTAAAAAGTGCCCTAGCTAATGCCACATTGTTGGTTCACCCTGATCCCTCGGCCCGCATTGCGCTAACCACAGACGCTTCAGACCTGGCCATAGGGGCAGTTGTAGAACAACACGTCAGAGGAATCTGGCAACCTTTGGCATTTTTCAGCAAATCGCTAAACCAAACTGAGCGTAAATACAGCACTTTTGACAGGGAGCTGCTAGCGCTTCATTTATCCATCCGCCACTTCCAGTTCTGGTTGGAAGGGCGGCGTTTCACGGCTTTTGTAGACCACAAACCGCTCACCTTTCCGATGGCTAAAATTTCCGAACCGTGGTCAGGCAGGCAACAAAGACAGCTAGCTGCGATTTCAGAGTTCACCACAGACATTCAACATGTGGCAGGCAAACTTAACGTGGTAGCAGACTGCCTCTCTCGCGCTGTGACATCGCCAGAGCACGAAGAGACAGATTATACTACCTCACCCGCAGAACTCTTCGCCAACGCGGACACATACGCAGCCCCAATCCACGCAGGGATAGATTATGCAGCCATGGCGGAGGAGCAAAGTAGTGACGCGGACGTGCGCGCACTCCTGTCTGGACCAACAGGGTTAAGGCTGGAGGAAAGGGGTTTACGCGACGGTGTGCCCCCCTTAATATGCGACGTCTCAACCGGCCGACCTCGCCCGTTAGTCCCAGCTGCATGGCGCCGCCATATTTTCGACTCGATTCACTCCCTCGCGCACCCAGGTGTGCGCGCCTCGGTTAAAATGGTCGCCGAAAAGTTTGTGTGGCCTGGCCTGCGCAAAAACGTAAAAGAATGGGCAAAGACTTGCATTCCTTGTCAGCGCACCAAAGTACACAAACACACAAAAGCCCCTCTAGAGCCTTTTCGAATCCCTGCTAGAAGGTTCGACCACGTTCATATCAACCTCATGGGGCCACTACCTTCCTCCCAAGGTTTCACACATCTGTTAACAATAATAGACCGCACCACGTGCTGGCCGGAGGCAGTCCCTCTGGCGTCAACCACAGCGGAGGAAGTCGCTCGCGTTTTTTTGACAAACTGGGTGGCACGTTTCGGTGTCCCATCGGACATCACGTCCGATAGGGGGCCTCAATTTGTCTCAGAGCTTTGGTCAGCCATGGCCAACAGCTTAGGGGCGACAATTCACCGCACCACCGCTTATCACCCTCAGGCTAATGGGTTATGCGAGCGTTTTCACAGATCTTTAAAGGCCGCCCTCAGAGCCTCACTAACGGATACAAATTGGGTAAATAAACTTCCCTGGGTTTTATTGGGGTTGCGTGCTGCGCCTAAAGAGGATCTAGACGCCTCCCCAGCAGAATTAGTTTTTGCACAACCTCTCAGGCTCCCAGGTGAATTTTTACCAGAGAACCCAGAGCCAGGGCATCTTCCAGCCCCGAGGTTTTTAGGCAGCAACGGACCGGACTCTCTCCCCGGACCGGCACATCACTCTTTTCCACGGGTTTTTGTCCCCCAAGCTTTAAAAAACACTGAATTCGTTTTTGTTAGGCATGAAGCTTTAAAACCAACCTTCCGCCCACCATACGATGGACCATTCAGAGTGCTGGAACCTGGTGATAAGCATTTTGTGCTTGATTTTGGGGATAGAAAAGAAACAGTCAGCATTGACAGACTTAAACCTGCCTTCTTGTTGAGAGACGAGCCTGCACGGTTGGCGAGAGCACCTCGGCGGGGCAGACCCCCCAAGAGAAAAGACTCAGCCCCCCTGCAGGGAACAAATAATCACTCTCCTCCCCAAGCTGCAGATTCCTTACAGGAAGGTCCCACAAGGACGCCCAAGCGGACCCACAGCAGATTCGGGAGAAGATTAAAACCCAGACAGCACAGGGACTGATGCAAACTACTCAACAGTTGTTCACTAATTGTGCTGTAACAGTTTAGGACTGACTTGTGATATTACTATGCTGTTATGATTACCACTGAACTCTCTTAGGAGCATGGCTGCTGGAAAGTTTCTTCTGTGTCAAGAGGTGTAGCAGTTAGTATGTCATAATAATTATCTTAAACTCTGAATTTTTCTATTGTCCTTTTCTTAGTCGTTTAGGGGGGGGGGGCTGTGGTCTATATTAATCATATATCCCATAACCTACATATGTATAAGCATGTGAGAATGTTTGGTGATTACATATGTAAAGCGACTCCACACCTCAGAACAGGACAAAAGGTCTCAACCGCCAGTGAAGATCAAAGAGCATCCGAGGCGCTGCGGTGGAGACCAGATAGGTCGCCCTGACCCCCCAGGGCCAGGTGGAGGGGTACGAAGACAAAAGAGGGGATTAAGATAGTGAGGGATGTCAGCTTTTGATATGCATGTCTTTTGTTATGTGCGAGTATAAGTTCGTAGAGCCGAAGGTGTTCGCTCTCTCATTTCTTCTGCTGCTGCACCTAGATGAGACTTGTTAGAGGAGCTGATAATAAACTTTGGTTTATAAATCACATCGCCTCGTTATTTCAAGCTCTTCTACAACTACGACGTTTGGACTGATGTTTCTTGATGTTTTGGCAGATGTCTGGCTCTGCTGGAAAAAGTTGGTAAATATTAATGATAGTTGGTGTTCGGTGGCAAATGCTAGCGAACATTGTGTTCACTGAAAATTTTCAACATGCTGAAAATTTACCAACGTTTGGAAATAAACATTGGTGAAAGTTGTGCTCAGATCGTAAAAGTTCCTGATCGTTGTGCAGAGCTAGCCTGAGTTGGCCTAAGTTAGGCTCCATATGCAAACGTCGACTGGAACTCTAGTGGAAGCAGATGTTTTCAGACAAATCTTACTTTTCAGACATACATGGAGACAGATGAAAGCACAGTGAATGTGTCCAAAATCCAAGAGAAATCCTGAAGCACTGTCATTGCCCATGGTGCTGGAATGCCAAAAGCCCAGAGGAGCAAAAGGGGAATTAAAGAAAAGAATATATTGTATATAATCCCCAAAATGTTATGGCCTAAAAGAAAAAAAAAATCTCATTACAAAATTTACTGTTTTCATTTTCTGCTCCGTGTGTAATCCTCCTGGATTTATTGGTTTGGCTTCAGTTGTTGGGATTAAAAAGTGCTGATGTGATGTCTAAAAGGACATTTAACACAATTTAAAAAAAAAAAAAAAACCTGTGTCATGTTATATTTCCTTGAGGCATCATCTTGTATAAACTTTTTCTTGCTTCATTGAACATGTCGGACTTACTCCATATAAACAGTTCAGTCTCTCTCTCAAAAAAAAAAAAGTCTGAGCAGTTTCAACTTTAGTCCGAGAAGGAATAATAACAAACTTAAAATTATCCAATAAAACTGACAAAGTGTATGTCCAAGAAGGGAGACAGGGATATGTGCAGAGTCAAAAAGCAGGTCCAGAAGGGCAGGGAACCTCCACAACCACTGACCTTTATATGTGCGTCGCCTGACGCTGACCTCAGCTGACCTACGCTGAGTATTCATTTGCTTAAGTTGGCCTAAGTTGGCAACCACTGCACATATGCTAGCCTAAGTTGGCTTCCCCTAATAGAAAATGGATGCAACGCTGTCAAATGCTTGCAAACATTTGTAAAAGTTGGGGTGCACTGAATTAACCCTTTGAGTGTGTGAATTTGCGTGCCACTGCTGGCAGAGCACTGCACTGCGCCTGTCGTCTCACTCTGACGTGATTGTTGCATTGGGGATTTGCACTGATTTGTACTGTTTTGCCAGTTTCAAAATGTGGCAGACTTCCATTGGAGGACTCAATGGATGACACATAATACACCAAAGAAGAAGAACGCCTCATTTCCTTTTCTTGTTTTTAGCATTTTAGCCCAGAAAGCTAATATGGCTACGAATGGTCACCGTCACTTTTATCGGCTTTGTACGCGGAAAATAGTCACGGGATACAAGCAAAATTTATGTGGGATAATCATAAGACTTTGTAGATGTAGTAGAGACTTTAAATGACTGACAGAATGCAAAATAAAAACCATGATGGGTGAAAACGTACTGACCACACCAGTCAGCCAGCCAGCCCCCCCCTTTGTCAAAAGTAAGTGAGGATTTACTGGGTTTTTTGTGGGTTTTTTTTATATTGTACTGATTTCTTGTTCATATACTTTGAAGATAAGATGATGAGGTACCTCTACAAAAACAGAGGTACCTCATTTACACAAAGACATTTGCACAAAGACTGAATCATTCTTTGTGTAAATACGTCCAAAGTCCAGTTTTGACTGAGTTATGGAGTTTAAAGAGGTGCTGTGACATTATGCAAATTAGATGTGTAAATTTATTCCTATCTGAAACTTTGGATCATGTTTTACATCTTTCTAATTGACAATAAGCCATTATCTCTTACCACTTTCAAGCTATAGCCTTGGAAATCTGAACTATTTTATTTACTAAAAATATTTACCACTCTTGACCACTAGGGGATATGTCGCAATTCGGTGACAAACACACTCAAAGAGTTAAAAAAAAATCCTGCTTGTGAACATAATTTCATTTGGACTCATTTTTCTGATTTTTTTTTTAAACGTTGGTCCAAGCGTTGTAGTGTGAATCCACCCTTAAAGAGAAGGGACTGGTCCTCAGGATATGCACTTCTGCTGCTCTAACAAGGTGAATGGTGCCACACCTGGTTTCACTTGGAGCCAGGTGTGGCACCACACAGCTGAGCAATCAGCAGCAGAGTGGGCATTGTTGAGGAACTCTAAGTAACCATGGAGGGTGAAGGACTCGGGACCAAAGGGGAGAGCTGCTGGGGGGTAACACTGCATGTTTATATTAAGATGGAGAGCAGGGTGTGAGCAGATCAAGCCAGACATGATGGATGAAAGGCACAAACACCTCCCCACATGTGCATCACTCACAAGCAGGGGGAGCAGACGACTCCCCACAGCCACAGCATGGGAGACAGGGAGATGTTTCCCTTTGTAGCCAGGCAGCAACTGGCAGTGAATAGTTTTTCGTCAAACCTTCCCTTCATCTTGGCCTGAGTGGAAGACAACTGTGATAGGCTAAGCTGTTGCTAAGATACGGGATGCTCAAGTGCGCTAAAAAAGTTCCAGAAGGCTTGAAGAAGAAGAAAGCTTGTCTGTAGACACACAGCTCCTCCAACAAATATTCCTACATGACTATGCCATTGTACGCTCCTGCCCCATTGATGACATAAGGTGATAAATCAGCAGTTACCCGGTAGACAGAAAGTTGAAATCATCCTTTACATAAAAGGCTCACCTTCTCTTCTCTTTTCCTTCATGTGAATGTCTTTTGCTTTTTTTATTTAGACTGTCACCGTCTGATGCTGTTTTCAGATAAATATATCCAGCTGATGGTTTCACAATTAACACACGCAACAAACACAAAAATTCACAACCACAACTGAATCGCTATATCCATCCATCCATCCATCAGTCATCCATCCACCATCTATTATATCATCATCCATCATCCATCCATCCATCCATCCATCCATCCATCATCCATCCATCTATTCATTCATCGAGCATCCATCCATCCATCTACCATCCATCCATCCACCCATCCATCCACCATACATCCTCCATCCATCCATCAGTCATCCATCCACCATCTATTATATCATCATCCATCATCCAGCCATCTATCCATCATCCATCCATCCATCCATTAATCCAACCACCCATCATCCATCCATCTATCCATTCATCAACAATCCATTCATCCATCTATCCATCCATCAATCCACCCATCCATCCATCCATCATCTATCCATCCACCATCCATCCACCATCCATCCATCCATCATGATCCATCATCCAACCATCCATCCACCCATCATCCATCCATCTATCCATCCACCATCCATCCATCAATTATGATCCATCATCCAACCATCCATCCACCCATCATCCATCCATCCATCCATTCATCAACAATCCATTCATCCATCTATCCATCATCAATCCACCCATCCATCCATCCATCATCTATCCATCCACCATCCATCCACCATCCATCCATCCATCATGATCCATCATCCAACCATCCATCCACCCATCATCCATCCATCCATCCACCATCCATCCATCCATCCACCATCCATCCATCCACCCATCATCCATCCATCCATCCATTATGATCCATCATCCATCCATCCATCCATCCATCCATCCATCCATCCATCCATCCATCCACCATCCATCCATCTATCCATCCATCCATCAATCCACCATTCACCATCCATCCATCATCCACCATCCACTCATACATCGATACATCCATGCATCCCTCATCCACATCCATCCACCACCCAGCCATCCACCATCCATCCATCCATCCATGCATCCCTCATCCACATCCATTCATCCATCCATCCATCCATCCATCCATCCATCCTCTACCGCTTTTCTGGAGGTCCAGGTTACACAGGCAGCAGCTCAAGCAGAGAAGCCCAGACTTCCCCCTCCCTCACCTTCTCCAGCTCTTCAGAGAGGATACCAAGATGTTCCCAGGACAGCTGGGAGACAGTGTCTCTCCAGTGAATCCTGGGTCTGTCTGGGGTCTCCTCCCAGTGCGACCTGCCCAGAGCTCCTCAGATTACCTGCTTACCTGTGCCACAGGTAAAGTCCATGTGGGCAAACACAGATGGGGCCAACATGGAACCTGTAGACAAGCCCACATGTGACCCGTAAGACAGCCCTGATTAAGCTTATAGTGGGGCCCACATGGACATGCTGGCTTGGCAATAGTCAGCTGGAGTCTCTTCAGTGTTGGTTACAGAAACAGGAGTGTGTGTTATGATAATGTAGTGCTGTGACATCACTAGTTAAATGTGTAACTTCTACTTATGCTAGAACTGACTGCACCTTTAGTCAATCTGTGTTTTAATCCGTTTATGTCATTAAAGTTATTGATAGTATTTTCTTATTCCAGAAATTGATCGTGCTTTAATGACTGATAGATTAGAGAATGCATATACTGTAGATCGTTTGTATTTTCTCCTCCACACTTAAACTGGAGTAATTATTAAAGTAATGCTACTGTTGCTTGAGAGCAGTTTCTGCCCACTCGACCCCCCCCACCACTATAGCTTTGAGTCGGCGTGGTTATTTCACAAGCACAGTAACTCACCATCACACATTCAGAGCACCATCTCCCACTGCCTGACAGCACAGTATCAAAAGAATTTAATTCATAGAGATACAGTACATTCTACCACCTGTGAAAGTGAACAATAATAATGAACAAATGTGATAGTTTCTGCTGTAATAAAGACATGTTGGTTAGAAGTTGTCTTCGGTGGCATCAGAACTGACACAAACCAGGACCAATTTACCAGATGGCCTCATTATTATTATTCACTTCCACCTGGCAGCAATCAGTCACTTTAATGAATCCCAGAGCTTTTCCAATCATGTCTAGAAAATGACACCCTGCTTAACATCCTATTTGGCAACCGGTGAAGGGAAACGCATGTGGACTCCCCGGGTTTAATGCAGCAAAAGCCAGGGCCATGAATCCTCCCCCCCCATCTAAACCAGCTGACACTAACTAATTGACTTGCGGCACAGCTTAATAAAACTAAAAGCAGGAAGAGCCATCCAGCCGACTCATTACATAGGCTTAATCCTTTATAGTTAATTAACTTTTTCCCTCTGTGTCAAACAAGAGGACATTTATAATGCTGTCAAAGGTGGCAACCCCCGTGCTTGTATATCCACCTGCTAGATTTTAAAGGCCCTGAAACACGTCGATAAGCCAAATCCAGTGTTCTGCTGATGCTGAAAGATGCATTTGGCTTGGAAACATTAATTGATTCCGAGTGCTCAGTGCTCATAACACGCCGGCTCACAGCAGCCCAGTGAAGCATTTTGCAAATAAACGAACAGCATGCGTGGGTGTTCCGGTGTTCCGGTGTGGGTGGTGGTGCACCGTGGCTTTGGATATGCCTCTGAATCAAGTGCATTCATGTTTATGTTTGTGAAGGGTGAAAATCCCAGAGATTTGCCTCACATGAATGAGCTTTCTTCAGACATATTGGGAAGCAGTTTACTGACACATGGTGCAGGGAATGAAATATTTTATCTCATAAATGAGGAGAAAAGAAATGTCAGTCTCTGTTACATGAGTCTATGAAAGTTCATGTTCGTTGAAAGATTTTGCTGCCAGCCCTAAACTGCTTAGCAGGCTTCGTTCTTCTGGTAAGGTACAAAAATCAACTTCATGGTTTAGCAATTGGTGCACTTAACATGGCTGCTTCAATGGTTTAGACTGATTTTATTTATACGCCGATATATTTTGCCACTAGTGTGACTTTACAAAAACATATTGTTAAAAAAGCAGGTATCAAAACCGTCAAGAGGGCAACTTGTGTCCTTTAAGCTACAGTCAAAAGGATTCTTACAAATGATGGGTCTGTAAGAATCGCCTAATTCTACAGTTCACAGACATTCGTGGGGGAGGGGGGCATAGTTTTTCATGGCTGCCATTCAATTCACAAGAGGAACTTGAGACATTCTTGAGAAATGAGGTGCTTTTCTGTCATACGATGGCCCTAGAGTTCTTCATAAGGGTGCCTTGGGATCTTCCTACAGCAAACTTACTGTTGTCTTACAAAACATTTTGTGCAACTCTCCAGTCATTGGCAGGAAGATGTTACGGCTTTCAGCACATTTTGTTTGCGCAAATGTCACATGAATGACATACAGTACGTACTTCTGCCTTAAGGGGGCACCTGTGGGGCAGGTGTAGTGTGGGTGATTACTGACTGAAGGGTTGGTGGTTCGATTCCCACCCTGTCTGCACTCTGCATGTTAAAGTGTCCTTGAGGAAGACACTGAACCCCCAGCTGCTCATGGTGGGTCAGGCCAGTGCCTTGCATGGCTGCTCCACTCTGTGTGTGTGTGTGTGGGGGGGGGGATCTGTAAAGTGCTGTGGTCTGTACAGGGCTGCAGTTCCCTGTTTTAAACTCATTGTCATGATTACCTTCATTATTTGTACTCTTCTGCCCTTGTTTAGGTTATATTCTACTTTTGTCCACTCTGTCATGTTATCTTGTGTATTATTATTATTATTATTATTATGGCCATTATCCTGTCATCTTGTTTTCCTTGTTGTGATAGTGACCTAATTTCCTTTAATTAGGTCAGTGTAATGTTAATTATTCACAGCTGCATCTGTTTCACTGATCACCTCCTGCCTTTTATGTCCAGCTCTCGCCTCTCTCCCGTGGTGGTGATCTACTGTGAAGTCTACTGCTAAGTTCACTGTCTAGATGATGGTTAGTTTTCATCTCTTCACTCACAGTTTGTTACTCTTGTCTGTTTTCTCATGTACAGCTTGGCACAGTTTAGGTTTCTGTGTCTGTTATCCTGCCATACAGCATTTCCTTATTTTTCCAGCCTTGTGCTGTCTTGTGTTGTTTTCTCAAGAAATTATGTTTCCTTTTCACCTGGCGAGTGGGTCCTCTTCTTTGCCCCGTAGGGGCCAAGATGTCAAAAGATCACCACCAACACTGGACCCAGCGGGTAAAAGGGAGAGAAGAAGGAGGGGGCAGATGAAGGAAGATCTGCGGGCCATCGGCATGCTGTGGGACTTGTTTACCGCGTCTGTCAGTTCACTTTCCCCGGAGGAGGCACAGGATTGCCTGGGAGCAGCCGCTGACATCCTGAAGGCTCACCCACACCTGTGCTCTCTCCCCTGACTGCAGGGGCTCCCACTCCCCACTTTACCACCACCACCACCCTCCTCTTCATCATCTGCTGAGCCTGAGAACTGCAGCTGGACTTCGCAATGGCGAAGTTTGACTCTTCCCCTTACAAATTCAACCAGCTGTAAATCGGGCAAAACTTGTTCGATGTCCACCAAAATTTCCATGATGGAAAATAGTCCCGCCCTGAATGCAGCTACAACAAAAGTTTTAGCACCACATAGTGGTTAACGAAAGAATTGCTGAAAACTGTTTTATTTATTACTCACACGCCACTGGCTAGAATGACTTGAGATTTTCTGAGATTCATCAGAACACAGCGATGATCATAACTAAACATCAACGTTAGCATGACATCAAACGTGTTACCATGGACACGCCCTCCTTGCCATTCAATCAATGAGCTTATGGGGAGGGGTGGGAAGGTCTTGGAGTTAAAAAATTTGGAAGATATGTTGAGTTCTTTGTCATATATAGTCCAATATGGGTGGACAACACGAAACTTACAGGGAAGTGTTGCCATGGCAACATGGCAACGGTTGACTACTAGCCATGAAATTTCGTAAAGTTGTATGTTGGACAAACTTTGTCTGATTTTCACCAAATTTTTGAAAATGGATAATAGTCCCACCCTGAACACTCCTACAATAACATTAGATCCTTGTAAATTGGACAAACTTTGTACGATTTGCACCAAATTTTATACGATCAATATTCTCCCTTCCCCGAACTCATCTATATACAAATAATAAACAAAACTCATAGCGCCCCCTTAATGATTAAAGGAAGAATTACTGACGACTGTTTTCTTCATTTTTCTCTCACCAGCTTAACAAAATTACATGAAGGAATGACTTGGGCTCATAGATAGTACATGTACATAGTACAGAACTATTTCTATGGCGACCGACGTTCTTCAGTGGCTTTCTCGCCAAACAAAACATGGCATTTACAGCTCAGACAATTCTCGCCTGATTTGGAAAAATCTTTGCACAAATCATACTGATCCCACTCTGAACATGTCTGTATATCAATATTCACAAAACTGTCAGACCCACACCTACTGCTGACATGAGGTACTGCACAAAATTGTATCACATTTTGAACAAAGACCAGTAGTCACAATGAAATGACCTTTTCAGTGGTTTCTCAGAGTGAATTGGACTACCCTCAGTGGAAGTCACTTTTGTACTGCGATAACCACAGTTGCCATGAAAACCCACTCCTTGCCATTCAATACCGGTATGTTTTATACTTTGGAGGGTTGGGAAAGTCCAAGAGTCACCAAATGTGGAAATTAAGTCAAGATGACTCTCTTCTGTAGTTCTGCGATGTCTGCAACATGTACCTAAAATGTAAGTGTTGCCATGGCCACATGTCCGAGTTTACTTGATCGCCATACTGTATGTTGGACAGTTGTAATTTGGACAAACTGTGTCGGACTGTCACCAGAATTGCTATGATGGAGATTAATCCCACTCTACATGTTTGACCCCACCCACAAAAATGAGGGGTGGGGGTGCACATATCTTTTCTACTTTATCAAATTTTTTGCTGGAATTGTTATGATGGAGATTAGTCCCACTCTGCCGCTCCTACATAAAAAAATATATATATATATATATATATATATATATATATATATATATATATACATATACTGTATATATATATATAAAGGGATAGTGCCACTTACTGTTCACAGGAAGATCTGCACCAAATGGTTTACTTTATTATTCATGCAGCCCTTGCAGTGATGACGGCACATTTTCCAAGCCAGCAAGGGACGACGGGCGCCAGGTTCCACGGGCGCACGGGGGGGCGAAGGCCCGTTTACACCTGCTTGCAGGTTTAATTAGGGCCTGAGCCACTGACAACGTCAGTCGGCGAAAGCCCTATTGTATCCGCTTGCGTTCATCAGAACACAGCCATGATAATAACTGAACATCAACATTAGTGTAACATCAAACGTGTTACCATGGCGCCATGGCGAAGTTTGACTCCTCCCCTTACAACTTCAACCACCTGTAACTCGGGCAAAAATTGTCCCTTGTCCACAAAACTTTCCATGAAGGAAAATAGTCCCACCCCGAACGCAATGACATCAAAATACCTGACAAGTGATATAGCGCCACATAGTGGTTAATGAAATAATTGCTGAAAACTGTTTTATTTATTACTCACAAGCGGCTGGGCAGAATGATGTGAAATTTTCTGAGATTCATCAGAACACAGCCATGATAATAACTGAACATCAATAATAGTATAACATCAAACGTGTTAATATGGACACGCCCTCTTTGCCATTCAATCCGTGAGCTTATGGGGAGAGGTGGGAACGTCCTGGAGTCATGAAATTTGGAACATATGTTTAGGTTACTGTTACATATACTACAATATGGGTGGACAACACATAACTGACAAGGAAGTGTTGCCATGGCGCCATGGCGAAGTTTGACTCCTCCCCTTACAACTTCAACCACCTGTAACTCGGGCAAAACTGGTCCCATGTCCACAAAACTTTCCATGAAGGAAAATAGTCCCACCCCGAATGCAATGACATCAAAATACCTGACAACCGATATAGCGCCACATAGTGGTTAATGAAAGAATTGCTGAAAACTGTTCCATTTATTACTCACAAGCGGCTGTGCAGAATGATGTGAAATTTTCTGAGATTCATCAGAACACAGCCATGATAATAACTGAACATCAACGTTAGTACGATATCATACGTGTTACCACGAACACGCCCTTCTCGCCAATCAATCCATGAGCTTATGGGGAGGGGTGGGAAGGTCTTGGAGGTCTAAATTTTTCAACATATGTTGAGGTCACTGTCATATGTAGTCCAATATCAGTGGACAACACATAACTTACAGGGAAGTGTTGCCATGGCAACATGGCGACGGTTGACTACACGCCATGAAATTTCGGAAAGTTGTATCTTGGACAAACTTTTTCTGATTTCCACCAAATTTTCAAAAATGGATAATAATCCCACCCTGAACATTCCTATATAAAATAACAAAAGTTTTAGCGCCGCCTAGTGGTAACAGAATTAGACCCTTGTAAATTGGACATACTTTGCATGATTTGCAACAAATTTTATACGATGAATATTCTCCTTTCCCTGAACTCGTCTATATACAAATAATAAACAACACTCATAGCGCCCCCTAATGATTAAAGGAAGAATTACTGACGAGCAAAACTTGTCCGATGTCCACAAAACTTTCCATGAAGGAAAATAGTGCCACCCCAGACGCAATGACATCAAAATACCTGACAAAAGATATAGCGCCACATAGTGGTTAACGAAAGAATTGCTGAAAACTGTTTTATTTATTACTCACGCGCGGCTGGCCAGAAAGATGTGAAATTTTCTGGGTTTCATCAGAACACAGCCATGATCATAACTGAACATCAATGTTAGTATGACATCAAACATGTTACCATGGACATGCCATGACAAAAGGGATAATGCCACTTACTGCTCACAGGAAGATCTGAGCAAAATGGTTTACTTTATTATGCATGCAGCCATTGCAGTGATGACGGCACATTTTCAGAGCCAGCGAGGGACTATGGGCGCTCGGTTCTGCGGGTGCGTGGGGGGGCGAAGGCCAGTTTACACCTGCTTGCAGGTTTAATTATTATTATGCTTAAATGATCACATTTTTCACCCTCTAAACATTAACCAAAATGCGATTTTTTTGCAAACCCCTCAGAAGCAACAAAAAAATTTGATAAACTGCAAAAGATATGTGCATCCTCAACCCTAATTTTTGTGGGAGGGGCCAAACATACACAAACGTTCAAGGTCTATGGAGACTGTAGATCGTAAACTTTGCCATAGAGACATAAAATTTTGGTGATGTGTGCATTACCTCAAGACATGAAAAAAACATAATTGTGGACCATACCCACCACCAACAGGACAGCCGCCCTCTTGCCTCTAAGTTGCCCAACATTCAAGTCAGAAAAAAGTCACACCTTACATTTGAATGAACTAGTTCTAGGGACCTGCTTCGATTGAGCTCCTTTTTACATGGCAGCATCTATTGGCATTGGCCATTAAAAATTCTATAAATTAAGTCAAAATCTCAAAAGGTGTGGCCTGGGTGACATGGTGAAGTTTGACTCCTCCCCTTACAACTTCAAACAGCTGTAACTCGGGCAAAAATTGTCCAATGTGCACCAAAGTTTCCATGGTGGAAAATAATCCCCCCCCCCCCCGCCGGAACGCGTCTAGATTAAAAAAACCTGAAAAAAATATAGCAACACCTACTGGTTAATGAAAGAATTGCTGAAAACTGTTTTATTTATTACTCATGCGCCACTTGCCCGAATGATGTGAAATTTTCTGAGATTTGTCAGACCACAGCGATGATCATAACTGCATATGAACTTTAGCATGCCATCAAATGTGTTACCATGGACAAGCCCTCCTCACCATTCAATCCTTTATCTTGTTTGGAGGATTTGGAACGACCTGGGGTCATGAAATGTTTAACAAAGGTTGAGGTGACTTTCATATATAGTCCTATATGGGTCGACAACACATAACTGACAGGGAAGTGTTGCCATGGCAATATGGCGACGGTTGACTCCTTTCCATGGAGCATCTTGTATTAATTGTTAAAAAAATATATATAAATAAATAATTAAAGTCTCTGAATCAGTTCTTCACTTACCATGTGCTCCTTGATCTTTAACCACACCTCACTACAGTCAAGTAAATGGTGTATTATTACATGTAAAGTTAAAATAAAATTAGTCTGTGCACTTCTGATGAAATATTTTCTGTGATTTTTGTTTTGCTGCATAAAAACTAAATCTGTGACGTGGTTGTCGGACAGTGCTGTGTTGCTATAATAATTGTCCGGTAACGCACAAAAATTCTGTTCCAACGCATCTCCTTTAGACTGCTCCTTCTTGTACTTTGCCTCCATCTTGTGGTTGTTTATCCTAACTTCACCCGTTTGACAAAGCCTTTCATTTCATGAAGTCAACCAGGGCTACATTTTATTTGCACATTTTATTTATTTGCTTGTTTTTAAATGTGACCTTGGCACATTAAAAGTGCATAAAAACACAATTACAATGCTGGGGTTGAACTGAACTTGTAGCCGAAATATTTTCCCTCTTGAACAAAAATTAACTAAATAGAATGAAAAAAATAAAATTCTGTAAATAACCATTTTGGTCACATCTTACTCAGGCATATCTTAAAGTATATAAAAACTCTGTGTGCACCATTTGTTTCCCTTTTGAAATAAAATATACTGCACATCGTGGTCATAACCGACCTTGGTGCATCACAGAGTGCATTTAGCTGAATAAAAAAAAAACCTGTCAAACACTTCAGTGTACAAACCCCCCAAGAAAAGATTGTTAACATTAACAAACATTCCATATCCACTATTGTGGTTTGTTTTAAATCACCACATGTGAGTAGGAACCTCTTTTTATAACTACACATTCCATTACACACTCATACCAGTCAACCACAAGTTTCTAGTAGAGTTAAGGATGCAAAAAGCACCCACTTAAAAGGTTGAGTAATGACTTCAGTCTTGAAGATTTGAGGTTTTTCACCAATAACAATTTTCTTATAATTTTCTACTTTTCTCTGTAAATTTATCTAAATTTGAAACCATTTTCCTCAAATTTGTAATTTCCTCTTGTAAAATTGACTTTTCTTCTACACTTCAGACTATATTATAAATTCGTGGATTATTTTATGACCAATTTTTGTCTATTTTTTAAATAAAATAACTGTTTTTTTTATAACTTTGAAACATTCATTCATTCATCTTCTTCCGCTCAATCCTTTTCGGGTCATGGGGGGCTGGAGCCTATCCCAGCATCTTTGGGCAAGAGGCGGGGTACACCCTGGACAGATCGCCAATCCATCGCAGGGCCAACACAGAGAGACAGACAACCATTCACTCTCACAGTCATACCTAAGGACAATTTAGAATCCCCAGTTTTGATGCCAATTAACCTAACTTGCATGTTTTTGGCATGTGGGAGGAAACCGGAGAAATCCCGGAGTAAACCCACACAGACACGGGGAGAACATGCAAACTCCACACAGATCACTGTTGGTCGGGGACTGGGATCGAACCCAGGATCCCCCAGCCAAGGGTGAGTTGCTGTGCTGCCGCAGTGCTAACCACTCCTCCACCATGCCACCCCTTTTAACTTTGAAACAGATTGTGATTAAAATTTTGACTTTTTTTCCTTATTCAGTTTACACTTTTGACAGTAATTTTGCAGAGCAACAGACCAATAATTTAACTGCAACTGGAATCGTCACACGGGCGGGATGCTTCTGAAGTTCGTGCGGATGCAACCCATCGCTGACATCTAGAAAACCTTCAAATTCTCAAGCTTCTTCACCTGGATGAATGCTGACCTTTACGCCACCTACAGAGAAAAATAAGAGCTGTTAATTACGTGTCATCTCCAGTCATTGAGAAAATTGACACCATCTGTCATTCTGACCCCTTACACAAAAAGTCAGCATCCAAGAGCAAATTGCTCCCCTCTCTGTGTCTGTTATCCATGAATATACTATAAAATAATTTTATACAACCCCATAGTTATAGGCCAGGATCCCAAGGTGTACATGCATAGCAAGTTTGGTGATTCCAGCTTTATTCATTGTACAGTAAGAGGGCATCGGGAATGCCAACCTTAACCTTTGACCTTTTGACCCCAAACCCACACTCAGAGGTCAAAGGTTCAAGGTGAACCTGTGTACCAAGATGTGTGACTATGGCTTTACTTGTCCTATAGCAATAGTGCAAAGGAAATGTTAACATTGATCTGTGGGCCTCAATCCCATAATCAGAGGCCAGGATCTTAGGGTGAACCTGGTATTAATGTTGGTGACCCTAGCTTTACTCGGTATACAGTAGCAGGGCATAGGGAATGCCAACTTTGACATTTGACCCGTTTCTCCCAAGCTTCCACAAAAATCATTCAGTCAGAGCCAAATTAGAATATGTACATCATCAGCATATATTAAACTCTGGTACCAACTTTCAATGCAATCGGAAAAAAAAACTGTAGGAGTTGATTTCACAAAACTGGGATGGACAGACAGGCCATGACATAATCCTCTTTCAGTCTTCAACCCATCTGGTCTTTGACAAAAAGCAACACATTGAATGAAAGCAAGTCCACAAAATGAACAACAATATTAAAAACCAACAAAAGCTTTCTTGTAAGTAAAAACATGGCTGACTGCTCTTTATCTTTACTGTCTGTAAGCTGCTTACTTGACTCTGAGTCTCTTCTTTTTGAAGCTTTCAATGTGTCTGTACCTTTTTGTATTAATTCCCCATTGTGGGACTAAGAAAGGATTATAAAAAATGGATTTTAAAATAAATATTACTCAAGTATTTCTAAGTGGGTGCTTTTGTACTTATTCAACTCAAGTAATTTTCAGTATGTCTATTCTTAATTATTAATTTCATAAGACAGCACTGCTTTTACATCAGTGCAATTTCTTGTTAGTATACCCTGACATGTTTGACAGACCCAGGGAACAGACACAGGCTCGAGAGTGGATTCAATTATCTTTATTTGTAGAAAATAAGGGTGTGGGAATGTTTGTGTGTGTTGTGAATGTGTATGTCTGCAGTGGCATCATAGCTGGAAGTGAGCAGAGCATCGTACGACCTGGCAACCCTATAGACAAAGCAGAGGCACAGATATTAGTACTGCCCTTCTGAAGGAGCGTATTAGTGGATTACAGAGGCTTACTTTTACAGAAGGGGAGATGCACCCAGGTCGGCCCGGAGGCTACAGCCAGGAGGACAGCGCCTGTCGTCATGATGCCGCTGGTGAAGAGATGGACCCGCTGGGATAAGCGAGGCTGGATCCACTGCCAGGACGAACAATTCCGCCGCCACGGAACTCTGCCTGTGCTCAGGGGATTAAACGTAGGAACAGGTGAGTGGAAAATGGCTTACTTGGTTAACGAGGATGATCCTTCCAGAGGATGAGGCTGAGACAAGGAGGGCTTAGGCAGGAACGGCAAAGTCAGGATGATAGGCTATGAAGTCGAGAGTAGAGCCGGTCTGAAGGCAGAGTGGGTTAAATAGCCCGAGTGTGATGGAGAACCGATGTGCGCGCAGCTGTGGGAGATAATGACACAGAGCGAGCCATCACAGTACCCCCCCCCCCCCCGGAAAGGTGCCTCCCGGCACCTGATCCAGCCTACCTGGGTGCGACCGGTCGAAGTCCCTGATGAGTTGTTTATCCAACATGAAGGACGAACGTACCCAGGACCTCCATTCAGGGCCATACCCCTCCCAGTCCACCAGATACTGCAGGCTGTGACCTCAGCGACGGACATCCAGGATGGCGGTGACCTTCCATGCTGGGTCGCCATCGATCACCACTGGTGGAGGTGGAGACCTGGGGGAGGGGGGGCGGCAAAGAGAGCTGGAAAAGAACCGTTTCATCTGGGAGACATGAAATGTTGGGCAAATACGGAGGGGGGGGGCAGCCAGGCACACAGCCACGAGGTTAATAATACGGACAATAGAAAAAGGGCCGATGAAGCGTTGGGACAACTTCTTCTTCTCCGCCTTGAGGTTAATGTGTTGGGTGGACAGCCAAACGACAGTGTCTCAGGTGGGCACGGACGGATGGCACGGCAATGTCCCCCTCCTCCTCGGGAACAAGCGGGGGATTATAACCCAGGGAAGCCTCGAAGGGGGACATTCCAATCGGTGAGGACACGGTGGAGTTGTGAGCGTACTCGATCCACGGGAGGTTGGCGCTCCATGACGCAGGATTAGAAGAGATGAAACAGTGCAGCGCAGCCTCCAGCTCCTGGTTTGCTCACTCACACTGTCCATTACTCTGTGAATGGTAGCCGGAGGACAGGCTCATCGTGACCCCAGAGCATTACAAAAAGACCTCCATACCTGGGACATGAATTGGGGACCCCAATCGGAGACGATGTCCACGGGTATCCCATGCAGCCTCATGACGTGTTGAACCAGCAGGTCTGCTGTGTCTCTTGCCGTAGGCAGCCCCTGGAGAGGAATAAAGTGGACAGCCTTGGAGAAGCGATCAACAATTGTGAGGATGACGGTATGCCAATTAGATGGAGGGAGGCCGGTGACAAAGTCTAAGGCAATATGAGACCAGGGTCTGCCAGGAGTAGGGAGAGGATGGAGCAAACCTGCAGGAGGAGAGGATGGTGTCTTGCCGGTGGCGCACTGAGGACAGGCGCGGATGTATTTGGCGACGTCCTTCCAGAGCGATGGCCACCAGAACGTCCTCAGGAGAATCTCCACCGTGCAAGCCCCCCCCCCCCACCGGGTGGCATGAGAGTCTGGAGGAGTGGGCCCAGTGAATTACCTTTCCCCGAACAGAAGAAGGGATGAACAGCTTCCCCGCTGGCCCACCGCCCGGGTCCGGTTCAGTCTCCTGTGCCCTCAAGACCTTCTCCTTGATGCCCCACGAGAGGGCACCCACGATGCATGACGAAGGAAGGATGGGATGATCAGACACTTCCGCAGCATCAGAGGCGAACTGTCGGGACAGGGCATCCGGCTTCGCATTCTTGGCCCTGAGGCGGTAGGTTATGGTGAAATTGAAGTGACCAAAGAACAAAGACCGGCGGGCTTGGTGGGCATTCAGGCATTTGGCCATCCTGAGGTACTCCAAATTCTTGTGGTCTGTCCAGACAATAAAGGGCTAGGCGGCCCTCACCAGCCAGTGACGCCACTCCTTCAGCACGAGCTTAACCGGCAGGAGCTCCCTGTCACCGATGTCATAATTCTTCTCCGCCGGGAACAGTCAGCGGGAGAAAAACGCACAAGGACCGACCACCCCGTCCACCAGAGAGTGCTGGGACAGCACGGCTCCCACCCCCGAGTCCAAGGCGTCCACCTCTACCAGGCACTGAAGAGCGGGGTCCACCTGTGTCAAAATAGGAGAGGAAGAAAATTCAGTTTTAATTTTGGCGAACGCTGTTGCAGCCTCCTCCGTCCACCAGAAAGCCACCTTGGGGGAAGTGAGACGGGTAGGGGGAAGAGCAACGACGCTGCAATTCTTAACAAAGCGGCGGTAGAAATTGGCGAACCCCAGGGATTGTTGGAGCTGCTTCCTGGAGGGGGGGGGGGGAATCTACCACCGCCTTCACCTTCCCGGGGTCCAGGATGATCTGGTTATGGGAGATGATAAAGCCAAGAAATGATCTCTTAGAGGCGTGAAATTCACATTTCTCAGCCTTCACAAAGAGCTTGTTCTCCAAGAGCCGCTGCAAGACCCGTTTCATGTGCACCCGATGTTCGTCCAGCGATTGGGAGAAGATCAGGATGTCATCCAGGTACACGAAGACGAATGACCCCAAGAAATCCTGTTGTACATCATTGATCAGGTGCTGGAAGATGGCCGGAGCATTGGTCAACCCAAACGGCATCACCAGATACTCAAAATGTCCGCTTGGGGTCCAAAAACCCGTCTTCCATTCGTCCTCCTCCCTGATCCGCACCAGGTGTTATGCGTTGCGGAGGTCCAGTTTGGTGAACCAGGAGGCCCCCTCGAGGGAGTCTAATGCCGTGTCCATCAGAGGAAGAGTATACTTGTCTTTGATGGTGATGTCATTAAGAGCATGAAAGACAATACATGGCCTCAGGGAGCCATCCTTCTTCCCAATGAAGAAAACCCTGCCTCCACCACTGAGGATGAAGGCCGGATGATGCCCGAGCTAAGCGACTCCTTGATATAAGTTTCCATCGCTTCCCGCTCCGGAGCAGACAGGCTGTAGAGGCGACTCAGCGGCAGCGGGGCTCCAGCCCGGAGATTGATGGCGCAGTCATATGGGTGGTGGGGGGGGGGCAGCGCCTGGGACTTACTAAAAACTGCCCCCAGGTCATGATATTCTGGTGGAACCCTGGACAGATCAGGAGGAGGGGTGACGGGGGTAGACAGGGGCACGGACGGCAAGCATGCGGCGGACTGCAAGCAAGCACTGAGGCAAAAGAAACTCCAAGAGGCCACATTCCCCGTACGCCAGTCCATGGTGGGGTTGTGGAGCTGGAGCCAGGGGTAGCCCAGGATGACTGGAGAGGCTGAAACCGGCAGGACAAACAGGTTCAGGTCCTCCCGATGGTTTCTGGAGATGATGACTGACACCGGGGCTGTTTGTTTAGACACCACTGCCAGGGGAGCTTTGGATAGGGAAATGAGCTTCAGGGGGGTCTCAAGTGGTTGGCAAGGGAGCCCCAGTCGGGTTGCCAGTTCCCCCGAGATAAAGCTCTGCTCAGCCCCCGAGTCAATCAAAGCGTGTGTGATAAATTCAGTTTGGTTGTGAATAAATCTAATGGGCAGCAGGCACTTGGAGAGGGGATTAGGCTGAGGTGAGTCCGTGAGTCTCCCTACTGTGACGCACGGACTCCCTCTTTTGGCCGCATAGGGCAGGACGCTACCTCATGCTCCTTACTACCACAGTAAAGGCATAAGCCAAGCTCCCAGCAACGCTGCTTCTCTGCCAATGGTAGCTTTGTCTGCCCTACTATCATAGGCTCCGGAGCATCTGGCAGGTCTAGGGAAGGCAGGGTCAATAAAGGGGACGGGGGGAGCAGCGAAACTGGGCACCCGAGCAACCGGAAGTCCTACGCTCGGCTGCCCGCTACCTCAGCCTGTTATCGAGATTGATACCTAGGGAAATTAGCTCAGTTAACTCCTCAGGCTTCTCCAAGCGGGCTAGCTCATCCCGCAGGCTAGGGCTAAGACTCCTAGTGAATATGCTGTACAACGAGGCGTCTTCCCACCCCACCTCCACAGCCACCACCCGGAAATCGATGGCATAGTCCGCTACGGACCTGCTTCCCTGTCTCAGGTTTAATAGCCGGGTGGTGAGCACATTGTCGCGGTCGGAGTGGTCGAACACCTCATTGAATTCGCTGACAAACTGGCTGTAGGTTAGGTTAGCATAACTCGCCCTAGCCATAACCGCACAGGCCCAGGCTAGAGCTCACCCTTCCAACAGGTTGGCTACATAACCAATATGGCTGTGATCAGTGGGGAAGTCACCAGGAACCCGCTGGAAGACTATCTCACATTGGAGTAAGAACCCTCGAGCTTCCCCTAGCTTACCGCTAAAACAAGAGGGACAGGTGTTAGCCGGGACAAGGGAACCTGACTAGCCTGGCTAGGTGGTGAGCTAGCAGTTGCCGGGGCACGACTTGGAGCCAGTGGAAACGCCTGCTGCCCCACAAGACGATCCAACCGACTGTTAATTTGGACTAGCTGGTTTAAGATGACCTGTTGCTGGTAAGCTAACTGGTCCACCCGAGCCCCTAAGTTGTTAACTTGGCGTGCTAGCGCGCTGTTTGCTGGGTCATTCTGACGGAGCCGTACTGACATGTTTGACAGACCCAGGGAACAGACACAGGCTCGAGAGTGGATTCAATTATCTTTATTTGTAGAAAATAAGGGTGTGTGTGAGTGTGTCTGTGTGTGTGTTGTGTATGTGTATGTGAATGTGTATGTCTGCAGTGGCGTCGTAGCTGGGGGTGAGCAGAGCGCCGTACGACCTGGCAACCCTATAGACAAAGCAGAGGCACAGATATTAGTACTGCCCTTCTGAAGGAGCGTATTAGTGGATGACAGAGGCTTACTTTTACAGAAGGGGAGATGCACCCAGGTCAGCCCAGAGGCTACAGCCAGGAGGACAGCGCCTGTTGTCACGACACTGCTGGTGAAGAGATGGACCCGCTGGGATGAGCGAGGCTGGGTCCACTGCCAGGAGGAACGATTCCGCCGCCACGGAATTCCGCCTGTGCACAGGGGATTAAACGTAGGAACTGGTGAGTGGAAAATGGCTTACTTGGTTAACGAGGATGATCCTTCCAGAGGATGAGGCTGAGACAAGGAGGACTTAGGCAGGAATGACGAAGTCAGGATGATAGGCTATGAAGTCGAGAGTAGAGCTTCTTCAGCCAGGGAGACAGACGGCTCCGTGCCGGTCTGAAGGCAGAGCGGGTTAAATAGCCCGAGTGTGATGGAGAACTGGTGCGCTCGCAGCTGTGGGACATAATGACACAGGGCGAGCCATCACATACCCACCTCTGATCATAGCTATGTATAATTTCAGTATGCATGACTTAATTATAGTATTATAAATGTTGTTTTGCCTTCCACTGTCGTATGTTTTCTCATTTTTACACATGGTTTATGTTCAACCCCCCCCCCCCTCAAAAAAAAAAAATAGGTTACCACCACACTAAAGTGTTTTATCCAGAGGAAACACTGAACAATCATTGCCACAATCTACGCCAGGCCTGGGCAAAGCTCTTCCTTATCACTGACATCTAGGAAACTGGATTCCACCTGCACAGAAAAATAAGAGCAGTTAATTGTTTTATCTCCAGTCATTTAGAAAACTGATACTTACCTTCTGGAATTTTGACCCCTTACAGGAAAGCGGGGCGTGAGTATGGCATGTGAGTTATGGCAACTTCTTGTCCATTGGCGGTAGGGGGCACTGTCACTATGTGTCATTCTATGGTAGCACAGTGGTGCAGTGGTTAGCACTGTTGCCTTACAGCTAGAAGGTTCCTGGTTCAAATCCCCAGGCTGGCAGGGGTTGGAACCTTTCTGTATGGAGTTTGCATGTTCTCCCTGTGCTGCGTGGGTTTACTCCGGGGGCTCCGGTTTCCTCCCACAATCCAAAGACATGCATGTTAGGTTAATTGGTTGTTCTAAATTGTCCCTAGATATGTTTCCTATAGGCCCTTATAATAGAGGGTTAGTATTAGTGAAAGCGCTTTGAGTGGTCTTTGTGACTAGAAAAGCGCTATATAAGTGCAGGTTAGTTAGTTAGTTAGTAATTCTTTATTATGAAAATTATCAGTATTGGCTACCTATTTACCAACAAAAATTTGGTTGAAATCAGTCAATTTATGCCAGATTACAAGTAATTGGAAGGGTGATGGTGATACTGCAAACTTGGCTACCCCATATTTGCCTGACTTTTGTCCAGGTACTCTGTTTTCAGCCCATAGGCCAAAGACATGTATGTCAGATTAACTGACATCAACTGGGGATAAATTGTCCTTAGATTTGAATGTGAGACTGAATGGTTGTTATTGTATTTGCTCTGCGATGGACTGGCAATCTATTTAGGGTGCATCCTGCCTCTTGTTCAGAGATGCGGTAATAGGCTCAACCTATCAACCTATAGGTGCAACCTGAAAAGGATTAAGATAAGATAAGATAAGCCTTTATTAGTCCCATGGTGGGGAAATTCCAGGATTGCAACAGCACAGGGATAGCAACACTCAGAGCAATAATTTAGCAGATAAGATAAAAAGAGCAGTGAATATATACATATGTACACATAAATATATATATATATATACAGTGCGGAGCACTAAGCAGTTGAAGATAAATGTTTCATTTTAGTCTGCCCATCTGGTCCTTCATGTGAAGTTATACAGAATGTCATTACCATAGTACAAATATTAAGCATATCCTTTACTTTCATGTGTCAATTAGCAGGGACTTGAAACCCATTCTGGCAAGCCAGAATAAAGTAAAGTGAAACCTGCATTACAGTTTAGATGTGTGGCAGTATTTAATATCATGCCATATTAAGTTCTGTTAAACTGGTTTACTATATAGTGACGATTTCTTAGCCTTTGTTGTGACAATTACAAATTAAAAAAAAATCCTTTTAGATAGAATCTTTATTTCAAACAAAAAGGAAAAAAAATAAATGACAAGTGCAATAAAAGTGACCCTGTACAGTGCTCGAAAGGGAGAAGGAAGAAGTTAACACATATTTACTCCAACTCCTCTTTTCCCTAAATACAACCCATGTGAAATATATACCTATTACCACAATTAAGACCCCAAGTACACAATTAACTATATTTTATACATATCAACATTGACACCATCCATCCCTACATACATACAGTCCATACATCTATACCCAGCCCCAAACAACTCAGATATGCACAGATATACACAGTATTGTCCCACCTACCCTACCATAGTGTCCCAGAGGGAGCTTAATGCATTGTACATATTAATACTACCCCTCTAACATACATCCTTTTAGCAAATAATGTTAATACCTATTTTTGAATTGATTTTTGTTTGTACATAGTTTAAGTTCCAGCTCCAGACTGTTCCACAAATCCACCCCACAGACAGAAATGCACAGACTTTTCTTAGTTGTTTGTACCTTAGGTTTTGTAAAGTTTAAGTCTCCTCTCAAATTATAATCAGTCTCTTTTTTTTATATTTTTTGTATATTACTTGGGACTTGATTATTAATTGCCCTTTACATTACTTGTGCTGTCGTATACAGTTTTTAACTAAATCCATGAACTTTATGGCATGTGACTTAAAAAAAAAGAGTTGGCATGGTCTCTATAGCCTATATTATTTATTATCATTACAGCTTTTTTTTGTAATGTGCGTCTTGACTGTAGGTCTTGTAGGTTTTTCCCCAGACCTCTACACAGTAGTTAAGATATGGTAAAAACAGTGACTTGTACAATAAGAATGATGATTTTTAGTCCAAGGTGTGCCTTGTTTTCCCCAGTGTCCCGATACATCTTGCCAAAGAGCTACACATGCTAATGCTAATGGGCTAGCCGCAAATGTTAGCTAAAATGCTAATCTCAAGGTAAACAAATTTAGCAATGTTTTCTCACACAACTTCTAACAAAATAAACATAGCACTTATACCTAACAGTTAACATGCAAAATGTTAAGTTTGTACCAAAATAGAGGCTGTGCTTGGCTCAGGACTGCGGACCTATAACAGAATTGGCATAAATATTACGTATAAAAGTGTAGTCACTGCTAGCTAGTTCAGCTACAGACTTGAGCTAACAATGGTTGATAACTGTAATATTGATAATTACCGGACTCCTTAAACATAGCTGGTGTTCTCTGCAATTAAGAATAAAGCTGTTTTTGGATGGTAGTACAGTACAGGTTTGGAATAATAAAAGCAGTCCTTTTAAAGAGATTTTTAAAAAAGTATTCCATATTGATTAGCATTTCTTAGCCCCCGCTTTACTTCTTCTTCTCTTGGATTACTGGCAGATTGCAAACAGCTTATAGGTGCATGCCGCCACCTACTGTACAAGAGTGTGCAGCATCATGTCACATTTTCCTAGTTCCTATCAAAGCTATATTGTTCTTATAAGCCCAGCATCATTTATAAATCTAAATAGAGCCTTCCTGGTTGCTCTTACTGCCTCTCTGTCTGATCACAAACCCCCCACCAAATTAACATGCAAAATGTTAAGTTTATAGCATCATACAGGCTGTGATTGGCTCAGGACACACAGCTGTAGACACTTTTTTGTGAGACCTCATTTCTCATGGCTATGGACAGGAAGGGACTAACGCTGGACTTCCGGTTTGCTTCAAAAATAAAATGTAGTAATACAGTACTCTGAAAATAATAAATCTTCTTCTTCTTCTTTTAGATTTGATTGGCGGTTGGCAACCAGCTTAAATGTGCATTACCACCACGTACTTCACTCTATATCATCACTCTATATGACACTGGTTTTTCATATTGATTTATCATCTTTTCAAAAGAGTTAGCATGCTAAAGCTAGCGGGCTAGCACGTGAATGTTGCTAATCTCAAGGTAAGCAAATTTAGCGGTTTTCTCACACAGCTTCTAACAAAATAAACGTAGCACTTATATCTAAGGGTTAACATGCAAAATGTTAAGTTTACACCTACATACAGTTGTGCTTGGCTAAGGACACAGCTGTAGAGACTTTCGTTTCTATGGACAGGAAAAGACTAACGCTGGAGTTCCGGTTTGCTTTCAAAACAAAACGTAATAATACAGTACTCTGAAAAAATAAATGTAAGTGCTGCAAAAATGTACCCAAATACAAAAATAATCTCTGGATGCGCTTAAGGAGCCAGAACATTCAGTGAATTGAGAGCGATGACAACTTTATTGTTTTCTAACAAACTGAGTAGTCACAGTCAGTGTGGTTTTAGAGTGGACAAATCTACATCTTTGGCTCTGATTGAACTTATAGATGAAATTACTAGTTGTATAGATTAAAGAAAAGATTGTTGTAGGAGTATTTTTGGCTTTTGACACCACTGATCACATAATTTTACTGAGGAAACTGGAAAGGTATGGGATAAAAGGGGTCAGACTGAGTTGGCTGGAAAGTTATTTAAGTAACAGACAACAATTTGTACAAATACGTGAGCACAAATCACCATTCATGGACATCACTTGCGGTGTGCCCCAGGGGTCAGTTTTGGGACCCAAACTCTTTATCTTATATAGAAATGACATATGCAAAGTATCAAAAATTCAGAAATTTATTTTGCTTGCAGATGCCACAAATATCCTTTGCACTGGTGAGAATTTATAGCAGGTTTTAGAGGTGGTCACAACAGAAATGAAAGGTAAACGCTGTGGTTCAACAAAAATAAATTATCTCTAAATCTGAAAAAAACAAAGATTATGTTGTTTGGAAATTATAAAATAAATCATGAAATAATGGTAATGAGAGGTGATACCAAAATTAAAATAGTACAGGAAAATAAGTTTCTGGGGGTGATGCTAGACAATAAAATCTGCCAAAAGATATAGTGCCACCTACTGGTTAATGAAAGAATTGCTTAAAACTTTTATTTATTACTCACGTGCCACTTGCCAGAATGACGTGAAATTTTCAGAGATTCATTAGACCAATGCGATTATCATAGCTGCACATCACCTTTAGCATGACATCACACATGTTACCATGGACACGCCCTCTTTGCCATTCAATCCATGAGCTTATGGGGAGGGGTGGTAATGTCCTGGATTCATGAATTCTTGAACATAGGTTGAGGTGACTGTCATATATAGTCCTATAGGGGTGGACAACACATACCTGACAGGGAAGTGTTACCATGGCGCCGTGGCGAAGTTTGACTCCTCCCCTAACAAAATCAAGCAGCTGTTACTCGGGTAAAACTTGTCCGATGTGCACCAAAGTTTCCATGATTGCAACTAGTCCCGCCCGGAACGCATCTACATCAAAATACCTGGCAAAAGATATAGCGCCACCTACTGGTTAGTGAAAGAATTTCTTAAAACTGTTTTATTTATTACTCACTCGTTACTTGCCAGATTGACTTGAAATTTTCTGGGATTCATCAGACCAAAGCGATGATAATAACTGCACACGACCTTTAGCATGATGTCACACGTGTAACCATGGACACGCCCTCCTCGCCATTCAATCCGTGAGCTTATGGGGAGGGGTGGGAAGGTTCTGGAGTCATGAAATCTTGAACATAGGTTGAGGTGACTGTCATATATAGTTTTATATGGGTAGAGAACACGTCACTGACAGGGAAGTGTTACCATGGCGCCATGGTGAAGTTTGACTCCTCCCCTTACAAAATCAAGCAGCTGTAACTCGGGCAAAACTTGTCCGATGTGCACCAAAGTTTCCATGATGGCAAATAGTCCTGCCTGGAACATGTCTACATCAAAATACCTGACTAAAGATTTAGCGCCACCTTCTGGTTAACAAAAGAATTGCTTAAAACTGTTTTATTTATTACTCACGCACCACTTGCCAGAATGACGTGAAATTTTCTGAGATTCATTAGACCAGAGCACTAATAATAACTGCAAATGAACTTTAGCATGACATCACACGCGTTACCATGGACACGCCCTCCTCACCAATCAATCCTTGATCTTGTTTGGAGGATTAGGAATGACCTGGAGTCATGAAATTTGGAACATAGGTTGAGGTGACTGTCATATATAGTCATATATGGGTGGACAACACATAACTGACAGGGAAGTGTTGCCATGGCGACATGGCGAAGATTGAGTCCTCGCCATCAAACATCGGAAAGTTGTATCTTGGACACAGTCTGATTTTCACCAAATTTTCAACAATGGATGAAAGTCCCACCCTGAACATTCCTATATAAAATAACAAAAGTTAGAGCGCCGCCTAGTATTTACAACATCGGACCCTTGTAAATTTGACGAACTTTGTATGATTTGCACCAAATTTTCTATGATCAATATTCGTCCTGCCCCAAACGCGGCTATATATAAATAATAAACAAAAGTTGTAGCGCCCCCAAGTTATTAAAGGAAGAATTGCTGACAACTCTTTTCTTTATTTTTCTATCATTAGCTGAAAAAAAAACCTCCTCATGGATCGTCACCTTATCGTGGTGGGGGGGTTTGCGTGCCCCAGTGATCCCAGGAGCTATGTTGTCCGGGGGCAATTTGCCTCTGATAGGGTCTCCCAAGACAAACTGGTCCTGGGTGAAGGGCCAGACTAAGAACGATCCAACAGACTCTCATGATAAATTGTATATCAAGGATTCAGTGTACCCCGCCCGGTATGGGGTTACCGGGGCCCCACCCTGGAGCCAGGCCTGGGGGAGGGGCTCGAAGGCTAGCGTCTGGTGGCTGGGTTTCCACCCATGGGACCCGGCCGGGCTCAGCCCGAAGGAGTTACATGGGTCCGCCCTCCAGTGGGTCCACCACCTGCAGGAGGGATCATGGGGGTCCGGTGCTATGTGGATTAGGTGGCGGTCAAAGGCGGAGACCTTGGCGGACTGATCCCAAGCTTTCTAAACTGGCTTTTGGTACGTGGAATGTCACCTCTCTGGTGGGGAAGGAGCCTGAGCTGGTGTACGAGGTTGAGCGATACCGGCTAGATATAGTCGGCCTCACCTCAACACACAGCTCCGGTTCCGGAACCAGTCTCCTGGAGAGGGGCTGGAGCTTGGCCTTTTCTGGAGTTGCCCCGGGCGAGAGGCGACGAGCAGGGGTGGGTATTCTTGTATCGCCCCACCTTGCTGCCTCTATATTGAAGTTTTCCCCGGTGGACGAAAGGGTTGCTTCCCTGCGCCTTCGGGTTGGGAAACGGGTCCTGACCATCATTTGTGCCTATGCACCAAATGATGTTTCAGAGTACCCACCCTTTTTGGAGTCTGTGACTGGGGTGCTGGAGGGTACTCCTCCTGGAGACTCCATTGTCCTACTGGGGGACTTCAATGCGCACGTGGGCAACGACAGTGAAACCTGGAGGGGGGTGATTGGGAGGAATGGCCTGCCCGATCTGAACCCGAGTGGTGTTCAGTTATTGGACTTCTGTGCTAACCACAGTCTGTCTATAATGAACACCATGTTCAAGCATAAGGGTGTCCATATGTGCACCTGGCACCAGGACACCCTAGGTCGCAGGTCGATGATCGATTTTGTTATCGTATCATCAGACCTGCGACCGTATGTCTTGGACACCCGAGTAAAGAGAGGTGCAGAGCTGTCAACTGATCACCACCTGGTGGTGAGTTGGATCCGATGGCAGGGGAGGAAGCCATTCAGACCTGGTAGACCCAAACGTATAGTGAGGGTGTGCTGGGAGTGTCTGGCTGAGGCCCCTGTCCGGGAGGTCTTCAACTCCCACCTCCGGAAGAACTTCATCCACATTCCGAGGGAGTCTGGAGACATGGAGTCTGAATGGGCCATGTTCTCCACCTCTATTGTTGAAGCGGCGGCCCAGAGCTGCGGCCGCAAGGTGGTCGGTGCATCTCGTGGTGGCAACCCCCGAACCAAGTGGTGGACACCAGTGGTGAGGGGGGCCATTAAGCTGAAGAAGGAGTCCTATCAAACTTGGTTGGCTTGTGGGACTCCCGAAGCAGCTGAGGTGTACCGGCAGGCCAAGCGGAGTGCAGCTCGGGTGGTTGCTGAAGCAAAAACCCGGGTATGGGAGGAGTTCGGTGAGGCCATGGAACAAGACTTTCGGTCGGCTTCAAAGAGATTCTGGCAAACTGTTTGGCGGCTCAGGAGGGGAAAGCAGCTCCCCGTCCACACTGTGTATGGTGCGGATGGGACACTGTTGACTTCAACTGGGGATATCGTCGGGCGGTGGAAGGAATACTTCGAGGATCTCCTCAATCCCACTGATACGCCTTCCACAGAGGAAGCAGGGTTTGGGGACGAGGGGGATGACTCGCCTATCACAGGGGCTGAGGTCGCCAAGGTGGTTAAAAATCTCCTTGGTGGCCGGGCCCCGGGGGTGGACGAGATTCGCCCTGAGTACCTCAAGGCCCTGGATGTTGTTGGGTTGTCATGGTTGACACGCCTCTGCAACACTGCATGGAGGTCGGGGGCAGTGCCTTTGGCATGGCAAACCGGGGTGGTGGTTCCTCTCTTCAAAAAAGGGGACCGGAGGGTGTGCTCCAACTTTAGAGGGATCACACTCCTCAGCCTCCCTGGGAAGGTCTATGCCAAGGTACTGGAGAGGAGAGTCCGGCCGTTGGTCGAACCTCGGATTCAGGAGGAGCAATGTGGTTTTCGTCCTGGCCGTGGCACATCGGACCAGCTCTTTACCCTCTCGAGAATTCTTGAGGGTTCGTGGGAGTTTGCCCAACCAGTTTACATGTGTTTTGTGGACTTGGAGAAGGCATTTGACCGCGTCCCTCGTGGATTTTTGTGGGGGGTGCTTCGGGAGTATGGGGTATCGGGCTTGTTGTTACGAGCTATCCGGTCTCTGTACGACCGTTGTGAGAGTTTGGTTCGTATTGCCAACACTTGGTCGGAGTCATTCCCAGTGAGAGTTGGACTCCGCCAGGGCTGCCCTTTGTCACCGATCCTGTTCATAATTTTTATGGACAGGATTTCTAGGCGCAGCCAGGGAATGGAGGGTGTCATGCTTGGTGACCACAGGATCTCATCTCTGTTGTTTGCAGATGATGTTGTCCTGTTGGCTTCATCCAGCAATGACCTACAGCTCTTGCTGGGACGGTTTGCCGCTGAGTGTGAAGCGGCTGGGATGAGAATCAGCACCTCCAAGTCCGAGTCCATGGTCCTCAGTCGGAAAAAGGTGGATTGTCCTCTCCGGGTTGGGGACAGGCTCCTGCCCCAAGTGGAGGAGTTTAAGTATCTTGGGGTCTTGTTCACGAGTGAGGGGAAAATGGAGCGAGAGATCGACAGACGGATTGGAGCAGCAGCTGCAGTGATGCGGACGTTGTACCGGTCTGTTGTGGTGAAGAGGGAGCTTAGTTCTAAGACAAAGCTGTCGATTTACCAGTCAATCTACGTTCCTACTCTCACCTATGGTCACGAGCTTTGGGTAATGACCGAAAGAACGAGATCGCGGATACAAGCGGCTGAAATGAGCTTTCTCCGTAGGATTGCTGGGCTCACCCTCAGAGATAGGGTGAGGAGCTCAGTCATCCGGGAGAGGCTCAGAGTAGAACCGCTGATCCTCCACATTGAAAGGAGTCAGTTGAGGTGGTATGGGCATCTGATTAGGATGCCTCCTGGACGCCTCCCACTTGAGGTGTTTCAGGTACGTCCCACTGGGAGGAGACCCCGGGGCAGACCCAGGACTCGGTGGAGAGACTATGTCTCCCAGCTGGTCTGGGAACGCCTTGGTATCCCCTATGAAGAGCTGGAGCAGGTGGCTGGGGAGAGGGAAGTCTGGGCTTCTCTGCTTGAACTGCTGCCTCCGCGACCCGGACCTCCGGAAAAGCGGTAGAAGATGGATGGATGGATGGATAGCTGAAAAAATGACATGAAGGAATGACTGGGGCTCATTGACAGTACATATAAATAGTACAGAACTGTTTCCATGGTGACCGGCGTGCTTCAATGGCTTTCTCACCATGCAAAACTTGACTGTTACAGCTCAGACAATCCTCGTCTGATTTGAACCAGACTTTGCACAAATCATACTACTCCCACTCTGAACATGTCTGCATATCAATATTCACAAAACTGTTACCCCAGCACCTACTGCTGACATGAGATACTGCACAAAATTGTATCAAATTTTGCGCAAAGACCAGTAGTCACAATGACATGACATTTTCAGTGGTTTCTCAGAGTACATTGGACTCCCCTTAGTGGAAGTAACTTTTTTCCTGCGATAAGCACAGTTGCCATGGAAACCCACTCCTTGCCTTTCAATAACGGACACTTGTAAATTCGACAAACTTTGTTTGATTTTCACCACATTTTCTATGATCAATATTAGTCCTGCACCGAACGTGTCTATATAAAAATAATAAAAGTTTTAGCACCCCTATTGATTCAAGAATTGAATCGGTGAATTCAAAAAGGGCCCAAGTCCACACTTTTTCAATGGGGACTTGGGCCCTTTTTGAATTCACCGATTCAATTGCTTAAAACTTTTTTCTTTCTTTTTCTCTCACCAGCAGAAAAAATGAAATGAAGGAATGACTAGGGCCCATTGACAGTACAAGTACATAGTACAGAACTGTTTCCCTGATGACAAGCATGCTTCAATGGCATCCTCGCAATGCAAAACATGACAGTTACAGCTCAGACAGTCCTCATCTGATTTGGACCAAACTTTGCACAAATCATACTGATCCCACTCTGAACACATCTGTTTAGATAGATAGATAGATAGATAGATAGATAGATAGATAGATAGATAGATAGATAGATAGATAGATAGATAGATAGATAGATAGATAGATGTACTTTATTGATCCCAAACTGGGAAATTACAGTGTAACAGCAGCATGACAGTTGACAGCCAAACAACAGAAACACACACGGCAGACAAAGGGGTTACCCATGGAAAGTAAAAAACTAACACAACTATAGAACCTATATCAACATTTATCAACATTAACCAACATTATCAACAATGTTATATCAATGTCATATCAATGTTTATCAACATTAATAAAACTGTCACACCACCACCTACTGCTGACATGAGGTACTGCACAAAATTGTGTCAAATTTTGCACAAAAACCAGTCGTCACAATGACATGGCATTTTCAGTGGTTTCTCAGAGTACTTTGGACTACCCTCAGTGGAAGTAACTTTTATCCTGCAATAAGCACAGTTACCATGGAAACCAACTCCTTGACATTCAAGACGTTTTATACTTTGGAGGGTTTTGGAAGTCCAAGGGTCACCAAATGTAGAATGTAAGTCAAGGTGACTGTCTTCTGTAGTTCTGTATCGGTCTGCAACATGTACCTAAAATGAAAGTGTTACAATGGCCACATGTTCGAGTTTACCTTATTGCAATACATTGGACAGTTGTAAATTGGACAAACTGTGTCTGATTTTCACTGTAATTGCCATGATCGCCATTAGTCCCACTCTGCATGCCCCTACATAAAAATATTTGACAAAAGTTATAGCGCTACACACTGTTCAAAGCAAGTTCTTGCCAAATGGTTTAATTTATTATTCATGCAGCCCTTGCAGGGATGACGGAAAATTTTCCAAGCCAGAAAGGTACAATGGGCGCTGGGTTCCTTGGCCGCAAGGGGGTCAAATGCCCGCTTACTCCTGTTTGCAGGTTTAATTATTAATTAATTTTTTTTTCTTCTTCTCCATCTACAGTAGGGCAAAAAAGTATTTAGTCAGCCACCAATTGTGCAAGTTCTCCCACTTAAAAGATGAGAGAGGTCTCCAATTTTCATCATAGGTATACCTCAACTATGAGAGACAAAATGAGAAAAAAAAATCCAGAAAATCAGATTGAAGGATTTTTAATGAATTAATTGGTAAATTCCTTGGTTAAAAAAAAGTATTTGGTCAATAACAAAAGTTCATCTCAATACTTTGTTATATACCCTTTGTTGGCAATGACAGAGGTCAAACGTTTTCTGTAAGTCTTCACAAGGTTTTCACACACTGTTGCTGGTATTTTGGCCCATTCCTCCATGCGGATCTCCTCTAGAGCAGTGATGTTTTGGGGCTGTCACTGGGCAACACGGACTTTCAACTCCCTCCAAAGATTTTCTATGGGGTTGAGATCTGGAGACTGGCTAGGCCACTCCAGGACCTTGAAATGCTTCTTACAAAGCCACTCCTTCATTGCCCAGGCGGTGTGTTTGGGATCATTGTCATGCTGAAAGACCCAGCCACGTTTCATCTTCAATGCCCTTGCTGATGGAAGGAGGTTTCCACTCAAAATCTCACGATACATGGCCCCATTCATTCTTTCCTTTACACGGATCAGTCGTCCTGGTCCCTTTGCAGAAAAACAGCCCCAAAGCATGATGTTTTCATCCCCATGCTTCACAGTAGGTATGGTATTCTTTCTCCTCCAAACACGACAAGTTGGGTTTTTACAATAAAGTTCTATTTTGGTTTCATCTGACCATATGACATTCTCCCAATCCTCTTCTGGATCATCCAAATGCTCTCTAGCAAACTTCAGACGGGCCTGGACATGTACTGGCTTAAGCAGGGGGACACATCTGGCACTGCAGGATTTGAGTCCCTGGCGGCGTAGTGTGTGACTGATGGTAGCCTTTGTTACTTTGGTCCCAGCTCTCTGCAGGTCATTCACTAGGTCCCCCCGTGTGGTTCTGGGATTTTTGCTCACCATTCTCGTGATCATTTTGACCCCATGGGGTGAGATCTTGCGTGGAGCCCCAGATCGAGGGAGATTATCGGTGGTCTTGTATGTCTTCCATTTTCTAATAATTGCTCCCACAGTTGATTTCTTCACACCAAGCTGCTTACCTATTGCAGATTCAGTCTTCCCAGCCTTGTGTAGGTCTACAATTTTGTTTCTGGTGTCCTTTGACAGCTCTTTGGTCTTGGCCATAGTGGAGTTTGGAGTCTGACTGTTTGAGGTTGTGGACAGGTGTCTTTTATACTGATAATGAGTTCAAACAGGTGCCATTAATACAGGTAACGAGTGGAGGACAGAGGAGCCTCTTAAAGAAGAAGTTACAGGTCTGTGAGAGCCAGAAATCTTGCTTGTTTGTAGGTGACCAAATACTTATTTTACCAAGGAATTTACCAATTAATTAATTAAAAATCCGTCAATGTGATTTTCTGGATTTTTTTTTCTCATTTTGTCTCTCATAGTTGAGGTATACCCATGATGAAAATTGGAGACCTCTCTCATCTTTTAAGTGGGAGAACTTGCACAATTGGTGGCTGACTAAATACTTTTCTTCCCCACTGTAAGATCTCATTTTTGGGGTGGTAAACATGCATGAAAACTCACCATTTTTTGCAGGGACCGCAAGACTGGCAAAAAATTGAATATTTTGGAGGACATATGAATGACCCCACAAAAATGGCTCTACAGCAGCACCTAACATGTGAAGTCTATGGGGAGGGTCACACGCTTACTTTCGTGTAGAAAGATGAAAATCGGGTGACATGTTTATCATGTCAAGACATAAAAAAAAAAAACTCCATAGAAGTAATGGTCTACATCCAACAGGAAGTCTGCCATTTTGGCAGGAAGTGGCAGCGACCTGATTTCCACCTCGCGCAGTTGACGCACATTCGATCTAGCTCGTCCTAGGGTTTTTGTCCAATTGAGCTCATTTGTCGGGACCATCATCTATACCCATGTGCCATTAAACGTTATTGAAAACTTTTCCAAAAGTTCAACGGTTTGGCCATAGGGGCACGGCAAATTTTGATGCCTCGCCATGGTCATTCTATGACCATTCTGACAGCAATAACTCTGGTATGCATTGTCGGATTTCAACCAAATTCAACATTATGGATATCAGTCCAATTCCAAACAGTTCTATTGAAGAATGTTCTTAGAAATCTACAGCACCACCTAGTGGTTAAAGGAAGAATTGCTGAAAGTTATTTTCTTTATGACTCACACGCCTCTTGCCAGAATGACGTGAAATTTTCTGAGATTCATCAGATCACAGGGATGATCACAACTGCACATCAACTTTACCATGACATCATACTTGTTACCGTGGACATGCCCTCCTCACCATTCAATCTGTGATCTTGTTAGGGTGGTTGGGAACACCCTGGAGTCATGAAATCTGAAACATACGTTCAGGTGACTGTCAAATGTTGTCCTATGTGGGTGGGCAACACATTACTGAGAGGGAAGTGTTGCCATGGCAACATGGTGAAGGTTGACTCCTTACCATGGAACATCGGAGTGTTGTAAGTTGGACAAACTTTGTCTGATTTTCACCAACTTTTCTAGGATGGATATTAGTCCCACCCTACACGCTCATACAAAAAATTATTCACAAAACTTACAGAGCCACCTACTGCTCACAGGAAGTACTGCACCAAGTGGTTTACTTTATTGTTCACACAGCACTTCCGCAACGATGGGAAATTTTCTGAGCCAGCTATGTATGATGTGCGCTGGGGTCCGCGGTTGTGCAGGAGGATAGCATCCGCTTACAGCTGCTTGCAGCTTTAATTTTAATTTTTATTTATTTTTTTTTTTCTTCTTCTCCATCTAAGATCTCATTTTTGGGGTAGTGAATGTGTATGAAAACTCACCATTTTTTGCAAGGACCTCAAGACAGGCGAAAAATTGAATATTTTGGAGGAAATATGAATAACTCTACAAAAATGGCTCTACAGCACAACCTAACATGTGAAGTCAATGGCATGCTTACTTTGGCGTAGACAGATGAAAATCAGGTGAGATGTTTATCATATCGAGACATGCAAAAAACTCCATGGAAGTGATGGTCTACATCCAACAGGAAGTTGGCCATTTTGGCACGAAGTGGCTGTGACCTGATTTCCACCTCACGCAATTGATTTGTATTTGATCAAACTCGTCCTAGGATTTTTGTCAGATTGAGCTCCTTTGTAGTTACAATCATCTATACCCAAAAATGGTTGACAAAACTTATAGCATCACCTACTGCTCAAAGGAAGTACTGCACCAAACGGTTTTCTTTATTATTCACGCGGCGCATCCCGTGACGTAATTTTTCGTGCCGGCTGGGTTCCACGGGTGCATGGGGGGCAAGGGCCCACTTACAGCTGCTTGCTTCTTTAATTAGGGCCCGAGCCACTGACAAAGACAGTGGGCGAGAGCCCTATTGTAATTGTTAGAATTTTTCTTTCTTCTTCTCCATATAAGATCTACCACTAACAAAGTCAGTGGTAGATCTTATATGGACTTAGATGGAGTCAGAGATCTCCATCTAAGGTGTCATTTTTGCGGTAGCGAACATGCATGAAAACTCACCATTTTTTTTTGCAGGGACTTTAAGAATGACGAAAAATTGAATATTTTGGAGGAAGTACACAACATAACAAATAATTTTTTTGTAAGTTGTCTGTGTTTTTTCAACTGATTTATGACAGTTTTGCACCGCTGAATCCAAAAATGACATCCATTTCTCTCGATCAGGTCAGGTTTTTATGCTAAGTTGTAAGCAGTTGTACAGTTGTACTGTAAACTGTATAGTAGACATTGATAAAGGTAAGTACATGTAAATTGAATGTTACGTCATCATTGTTTAAAATTCATGGAATTTCAAGACATAAAAAAGAATTTTACATCATATAAAGTGAAAATACCCGTACATGTAAACAAAAACGTAAAAAACATGGGGCCATAGTTCAAAAAGTTGACCTGATTGAGCAAAACCAATGTGATTTTTGGATTCAGCACATCAAAATTGTCCTAAATCAGCTAAAAAAAACTTACACAAGAAATTTGGTGTTGACCAGTGATATGAATGACCCCACAAAAATGGCTCTACAGTACCGCCTAACATGTGATGTCAATGGGGAGTGGCACACGCTTACTTTCGCGTACAAAGATGAAAATTGGATGATGTGAGATCAAATCAAGACATGCAAAAAACTCCATAGATGTGATGATCTACACCCAACAGGAAGTCGGCCATCTTTGCAGGAAGTGGCAGTGAGCAAATTTCCACCTCGCGCATTTGATCGAACTCGTCCTAGGGTTTTAGTCCGATTGAGCTCATTTGTGGTGACAATCATCTATACCCATATGCCATTAAAAGCTATTGAAAACTTTTCTTAAAGCTCAACGGTTTGGCCGTAGGGGCGTGGCAAAGTTTGATGTCTCGCCATGATGATGTTATGACCATTCTGACGGCAATAACTCTGGCATGCATTGTCGGATTTCAACCAAATTCAATTTTATAAATATCAGTCAAATTCCAAACAGTTCTCTAGAACAATATTTGTAGAAATCTACAGCGCCACCTAATGGTTAAAGGAAGAATTGTTGAAAGTTATTTTATTTATTACTCATGCACCACTTACCAGAATGACGTGAAATTTTCTCAGCTTCATCAGACCACAGGGATGATCACAACTGCCCATCAACTTTAGCATGATGTCACACTTGTTACCATGTACAATGCCCTCCTCGCCATTCAATCCGTGATCTTGTGGGAAGGTTTGGGAAGGTCCTATAGTCATGAAATTTGAAGCATAGGTAGAGGTGACTGTCATCTGTAGTGCTGTATGAGTCACCAGCACATAACTGACAGGAAAGTGTTGCCATGGCGCATGACGAAGGTTGACTCCCCGCCATGGACATCGAAAAGTTGCAAATTGGACAAACTTCATCCGATTTTCACCAAATTTTCTATGATGGATAGTAGTCTGACCCCGCACACTCCTACATAAAAATAGTTGACAAAACTTATAGCACCACCTACTGCTCACAGGAAGCACTGTGCCAAACAGTTTTCTTTATTATCCCCGCAGCGCATGCTATGACAATGGGAAATTTTCTGTGCCGGCTGGGTCCGATCGGTGCCAGGTTCTGTGGGTGCATGGGGAGCGAGGGTCCGCTTACAGCTGCTTGCAGTTTGAATTTTTTTTTTTTTCTTCTCCATCTAAGATCTCATTTTTGGGGTAGTCAGCATGCATGAAAAGTCATCATTTTTTGCAGGGACCTCAAGACTTAGAAAAAATTTAATATTTTGGAGGAAATATGAATGACCCAAAAAAATGGCTCTACAGCGCCACCTAACATGTGAAGTCAATGGGGAGCGGCACACACTTACTTTTGCGTAGAAAGATGAAAATCAGGTCAGCTGTTTTTCATGTCAAGACATGCAAAAAGCTTCATAGAAGTGATGGTCTACACCCATCAGGAAGTCGGCCATTTTGGCAGAAAGTGGCAGTGACTTGATTTCCACTTTACACATTTGATCGAACTCGTCCTAGGGTGTTAGTCCGATTGAGCTCATTTGTGGTGACAATCATCTATACCCATGTGCCATTACATAAGTCCAACTCCAAACAGTTCTATAGAGCAACATTCATAGACATCTACAGCATCACCTATAGGAGACAGAAAGTTTGCCTCATGTTGTTTTTTTAATACCTCAGGAATGAAATGTTTGGCACCAAGATAGGTATGATGTATATGGGTATGCCTCCGAACAATTCCAGCTATGAATATTCATGAGTAGCAATAGCACCCTTTCTTGGAGACATGAAGGTTGTACCAAAGGATAGTCTGATCGGTACCATTTATGGTACCATCTATACCCATGTGCCATAAAAAGCGGTCCAAAACTTTTCCAAATGCACAACGGTTTGTTAGAAGGGGCATGGCCAAGTTTGCAGTATCGCCATCACCCTTCCAAAGGCTTTTACTCTGGCATACATTGACTGATTTCATCCAAATTTTGTGTGGTGAATAGGTAGCCAATACTGATAATTCCTGTAATAAAGAATGACACATAGTGACAGTGCCCCCTACTGCCAATGCACAGGAAGTTGCCATAACTCACATGCCATACTCACGTGCCACTTGCCAGAATGATGTGCAATTTTCTGAGGTTTTTCAGACCACCTGGTTGATTATAACTGCACATCACTTTTAGCATGGCATCACTGCTGTTACCATGAACACGCCCTCAATCAATCAATCAATGCATTAGATTTATATAGCGCTTTATCATAGACACTCAAAGACGCTTTTACAGAAATTAAGGGTCATCCACCACCTGGATGGATGAAGCAGCCACAATACGGCACCATCCCTTTAACCATTCACACACACATTCACACCAAGGGCCACTTTAGAGTCTCCAATTAACCTAACATGCATGTTTTTGGCATGTGGGAGGAAACCGGAGAAATCCTGGGGTAAACCCACGCATACACAGGGAGAACATGCAAACTCCACACAGATCACTGTTGGTTGGGGGCTGGGATCGAACCCACGATCCCACGATCCCCACGATCCCCCGGCCAAGGGTAAACTGTGCTGCCGCAGTGCTAACCACTGCGCCACCATTCAGCCCTCCTCACCATTCAATCTGTGATCTTGTTGGGATAGTTGGGAAAGACCTGGAGTCATGAAATTTGGAACATAGGTTGAGGTGACTGTCATATGTAGTCCTATATGGATGGGCAACACATAAGTGACAGGGAAGTGTTGCCATGGCGGTGGTTGACTTCTCTCCATGGAACACCGGAAATTTGTAACTTGGACAAACTTTGTCTGATTTTCACCAAATTTTTTACACTGGATATTAGTCCCACCCCACACATTCCTACATAATAACAATTGACAATCATTATAGCGCCACCTACTGCTCACAGGAAGTACTGCGCCAAACGGTTTACTTTATTATTCACGCAGTGCTTGCCGCGATGACGGGAAAATTTCTGAGTCAACTAGGTACGATGGGCCCTGGGGTCCACAGTTGTGCAGGGGGCGAGGGCCCGCTTACAGCTTCTTGCAGCTTTAATTATTATTATTATTATTATTATTATTATTATTATTATTATTATTATTATTATTATTATTATTACTGCTGTTGTTGTTGTTGTTATTATTATTGAGGCCATTATCCTGTCATCTTATTTTCCTCGTTGTGACAGCACCTTAAGTTCCTGTAATTAGTTCTGTGTAATTTTAATTATTCACAGCTGCATCTGTTTCATTGATCACCTCCTGCCTTTTATATCCAGCTCTCGACTCTCTCCCGTGGTGGTGATCTACTGTGAAGTCTACTGCTAAGTTCACTGTCTAGATGACTCTTAGTTTTCATCTCTTCACTCACATTTAGTTACTTTTGACTGTTTTCTCATGTACAGCTTGGCACGGTTTAGGTTTCTGTGTCCGTTATCCTGCCGTGCATCGTTTCATTATTTTTCTAGTCTTGTGCTGTGTCTTGTGTTGTTTTCTCAATAACTTATGTTTCCTTTTCACCTGGCGAGTGGGTCCTCTCCTTCACCCTTTAAGGGCCAACATGACATGATCATCCACAGATGAGAAAAAAGCGCTATATAAGTGAACACTATTTACCATTTATGAACACCTCACGACCGCCTTACACATGCTGGACAAATCTTCATATGAACAGGGATTCATACAGCATTTCCTACCGCTGCTGTAAGGGGCCCTCAAGCACAACTTAAACATGCACTCTGGCTGACATCAATCCCCTATAAAAACAAATCTGTGATGTCTAAAATGTTGTCAAATGTCTTTTTCTTTACAAAACCTTTCATTGTCTTACAGTTTCATGTCAAAATCTTTTCACACACACCCCTTCAAACACTGGAATTGGTGATTACTTGGCCCAACCACACACCACAAGGCTAATAGTGGCAAGCACATGCCCAATTGTATGCACAGTAGTCCTGGGTAATGACTGAAACTGTGTCAGTCCTTTAAAGCAGTTTAATGCTAAAACCCATTTTAATTTGGGTCAAGTTTTCAAAGTACTTTGTTAAAAAAGGCTAACTAGATTCAAGATTGCTGTCATTCAGCATGTTTACATCTTCTTCTTTCGGCTGTTCCCTTCAGGGGTCTCCACAGTGGATCATCCGCATCCATCTCACCCTATCCCTTCATCTTCTTCTGTAACACCAACCCTCTCCATGTCCTCCTTACTACATCCATGAATCGTCCCTGTGGTTTTCCTCTTTTCCTCCTGCCTGGCACCTCCATCTTCAACATCCTTTGTCCATTATATCCACTCTCCCTCCTCTGCACATGTCCAAACCATCTCAGCCTTGCCTCTCTTACTTTGTCTCCAAACCGCTCAGCCTGAGCTGTCCATCTGGTAAATTCATTTCTAATCCTGTCCTTTCTAGTCATTCCCAATGAAAATCTTAGCATCTTCAACTCTGCCACCTCCAGCTCCATCTCCTGTCTTTTTGTCAGCGCCATTATCTCCAAACCATGCATCATAGCAGGTCCAGCTACCATCTTGTAAATCTTCCCTTTCACTCTTGCTGCTACCTTTCTGTCACAAGTCACCCCTGACACTAATCTCCACCCACTCCACCCTGCCTGCACTCTCTTCTTCACCTCTCTAGTGCATTTTCCATTGCTTTGGGTGGTTGACCCCAAGTATTTAAACTCATCTACTTTCCCAAACGCTATTCCTTCCATCTCACCACTGCACCTGCCTCCCTTTCATTCACACTCATATATTCTGTCTTGCTTCTACTGAATTCCATTCATCTTCTCTCCAGAGCATGCCTCCACCTCTCCAGGTTCTCTTCCACCTGCTTCCTATTCTCACTACAGATCACAATGTCATCTGCAAACATCATGGTCCATGGAGACTCCTGCCTGACCTTGTCTGTCAGCCTGTCCATTACCATGGCAAACAAGAAGGGGCTCAGAGCCGATCCCTGATGTAATCAAACCCCCACCTTGAATCAATCTGTCACTCCTACAGCACACTTCACCACTGTCTCGCTGTCCTTATACATGTTTTGCACCACCCTCACATACTTCTCTACCACTTCTGACTTCCTCATACAGTACCACACTTCCTCTCTTGGCAGCCTATCATCTGCTTTCTCTGGATCCACAAAGACACAGTGCAACTCCTTCTGACCTTCTCTATACTTCTCCAACAGCACTCTTAGAGTAAACATTGCATCTGTAGTACTCTTTTTTGGCATGAAACCATAATGCTGTTTACTGATTGTCACCTCTCCTCTAAATCTGGCTTCAACAACTCTTTCCCATATCTTCATAGTGTGGCTGATCAACTTCATGCCTCTGTAGTTACTACAGCTCTGAGCATCACCTTTGTTCTTGAAAATTGGTACCAAAACACTTCTCCACTCCTCAGGCATCCTCTCACTCTCCAAGATTGTGTTAAACAATCTGGTTAAAAAGTCCACTGCCATCTTTCCTAAACATCTCCATCGCTCCACAGGTATGTCATCTGGATCAACCGCCTTTCCATTCTTCATCCTCTTCAAAGCTGCCCTTACTTCTGCCTTGGTAATCCTTGGGACTTCCTTGTTCACCATCTTTTCTTCATCCACCTTCCTATCTCTCTCATTTTCTTTATTCATCAGCTCTTCAAAGTACTCCTTCCACCTTCTCAAAACACTCTCATCACTTGTTTGTACATTACTATTTCTATCCTTATTCAGCCTAACCTGCTGTACATCCTTCCCAGCTCAATCTCTCTGTCTAGCCAATCGATACAAGTCCTTTTCTCCTTCCATAGTGTCCAACCTCTCATACAACTCACTATATGTCTTTTCCTTTTCCTATGCAACCTCTTTCTTTGCCATGAGCCTAGATTACAAATACTCCTGTCTACTTTCTTCAGCTCCCTGACTATCCCACTTTTTCTTTGCTAACCTCTTCCTCTGGATACTTTCCTGTACCTCCTCATTCCACCACTAAGTCTCCTTGTTTTCCTTCCTCTGTCCACTGGATACACCACAGGCCTTTCTACCTGTTTCCCTCAATACTTTTGCTGTACTTTCCCAGTCATCTGGTAATTCTTCACTTCCACCCAGAGCCTGTATCAACTTCTTCTTGAACTCTGTGTGACCTTCCTTCTGTAACATCCCCCACTTAATCTTTGGCTTTGCCTTCACTCTCTTCATCTTCTTGCTTTCAAAAGTCATCCTACAGACTGCCATCTGATGTTGTCTCGTTACATTCTCACCTGCTATCACCTTGCAGTCGGCCTATCTCTTTCAGATTTCTCTTTCTGCAGAAGATGTAGTCCACCTGTGTGCATCTTCCTCCACTCTCGTAAGTCACCCTATGTACCTCTCTCTTCTTGAAGTATGTGTTCACCACAGCAATTCCCATCCTTTTAGCAAAATCCACAACCATCTGCACTTCCACATTTCTCTCCTTTAGACCATACATACCCAGGACCTCCTCATCACCTCTGTTCCCTTCACCCACATGTCCATTAAAGTCCGCTCCAATCACCACTCTCTCCCCCCTGGGAACATTCTCTCCCACTTCATTCAGCTTACTCCAGAATTTCTCTTTCTCTTCGACCTGACATCCAACTTGTGGGGCATACGCACTGACAACATTCAACATCACACCTTTGACTTCTATCTTCAAACTTATGATTTTTTCTGACTCCATCTTTACCTCCTGAACACTCTTCACATACTCTTTGTCACGACCTGAACGCTATCCTTCTCTGCGTTCAGGTTGTCCAGTGTCGCTCCTGCTCCATGGTAGTCCGTGCCGGGTCTTCCAAGGCCCGTACTTTGACAGCGCCCAGCTGATTCCCAGCTGTCTAGTTCAGCTGCGCTGGGACAGCTGTCTCCCATTATCAATTATCTTCCCCACTTAAGCGAGCAGCCGAGAGTTACTCGTCGCTGCGACCTCGCTATGGAAAGACGTGCCCTGTGTTTCCACGGCTGTAGCTCCTATGCCTAGCTTCAGTCCACCGTTACCTCGGCGCTACCCCCAAAGTAAGTGCTGCGACTCGGCGTGTGTTTTCCTCTCGCCGCCTCTCTAGCCATTCTTTCCGGGTTGTACATTGTCTTTTGTTCTGTGTGTGTTTTAGCCCCACGTGGCTCTTTTCCTTTCAGTTTGTTGTCTAGTGTTATGTGTGTTATAGCCCCACGAGGCTCTTTACTTTGTGTTTGTTCTTTGTGTGTGAATATTAATAAATTACGCAAACTCACTGGTCGCCCTCGCATCTCCTTTCTGGCTCGTGAGAGCCAGGTATGACACTCTTCCTTGAAGATTACTCCTACTCCATTTCTCTTCCTATCTACACCATAGCAGAACAGTTTAAATCCCCTTCCAATGCTCCTAGCCTTGCTTCCCTCTGGTTTCTTGAACACACAGTACATCTACCTTTCTTCTCTCCATCATATCAGCCAACTCTCTGCCTTTACCAGTCATAGTCTCTACATTTAATACCCCTACTGTCACCTCCACACCTCAACCTTTTCTTTTCTCTCTCTCACCCAATACGCCTTTCCCCTCTCCTCCTCCTCAATCTTCAACCAACAGTAGCCCAATTTCCACTGGCACCCTGTTGGTTAACAGCACTGGTGGTGGTCATTTTTAACCCCGGCCTCGGCCGATCTGGTAATAAAGTCTCATTCATCATGATCCACATGCTTAATTTGGCAAAGGTTTTCTGTCAGATGCCCTTCCTGACACAACCCTCCCCATTTACCCGGGCTTGGGACCGGCACTAGGAGTATACTGGCTTGTGCACCCCCTATGGTTGGGTTACATGATGAATGAAATTACGATCCACAGGGTCAATAGTAAAGCAAGTAAAAGAATAGTAAGTAATACTACAGAGGAAATAAAAGACTATAGGTAGAATAAAATAACAATAATAATAAAAAGCAAAAGGCATTTAAAAGATTATTGCACATTATACTGTTGGAATATTGAACAAGACTATTGCACATATTTGCTGCCTGGCCCATCTGCAGGGGTGCTGGTCTCATGGATCACTCTAGTTTAAGTGGGTGGGGGCTTTATGCCACTGCCTATAGCTGGCCCCATCCTGTCCTGGTTGGGGTGGCCTTTGTGGCGTCCTCTGTGGTTATGGGCTGTGGGGTCTCCCGGTGTGGGGGGCTCCACAGGATGGTTGCTCCTTCACATGGTGCCTCAATGCCGAGCAATATCTCTTTTATTTTATATGTGTGTAAGAGAAGTAGGGGGTGATGTACACTACCGTTCAAAAGTTTGGGGTCACTTAGAAATTTCCTTATTTTTGAAAGAAAAGTACTTTTTTTCAATGAAGATAACTTTAAGTTAATCAGAAATACACTCTATACATTGCTAATGTGGCAAATGACTATTCTAGCTGCAAATGTCTGGTTTTTGGTGCAATATCTACATAGGTGTATAGAGGCCCATTTCCAGGAACTATCACTCCAGTGTTCTAATGGTACAGTGTGTTTGCTCATTGCGTCAGAAGGCTAATGGATGATTAGAAAACCCTTGTGCAATCATGTTAGGTCTGCAATGCTGTAATTGCTGCAAATGGAGGATTCTTTGACGAAAGCAAAGTTTGAAGGAAAAAATTATTATTTCAAATACAAATCATTATTTCTAACCTTGTCAATGTCTTGACTATATTTTCTATTCATTTTACAACTCATGGTGGTAAATAAGTGTGACTTTTCATGGAAAATACAAAATAATTTTCTGGGTGACCCCAAACATTTGAACGGTAGTGTATGTGCCTGTGTGTGGGTATGTTTATGGGAGGGTTGGAAGGGGTGGGGACGTATCGTGTGTTATCTGTGCCCCTTTCAGGGCAAAAATGAGGCACCAATCACCAGCAGTGAGTTTGCTTAAAGAAATAGGAACAAAAGAATGTGCCACGAGTGGCAAAACACAAACAACTATACACACAACCTCTAAGGGTGATAACTAAACAAATAAAGAATCAGTACAGTCACTTACATATAAATAGCAAGGGCGAAACCTGACAATAAAGAATGGACTGGAGTCAGGGTTGGGGACTCCAGCCTGGATAGGGCGAGGTCACATTGAGGAATGAGCCTCGCTAGCAAACTTAAATAGTACAACAGAAAACTAATGAACCAACAGGTGTGGAGAAAAAGTAATCACTAACCACAAACAGCTGTGACAGGCCGAGAGCAGACTTGATAGCCGGAAGTCCTGTCCCGGCACTGTCAAAATAAAAGCACAAACTATAGGGACAGAAAACATGACTAAATACATACACAGAAAAAGGATAATAATCAGGAGACCCAAGCACGGTACAGAACCGCACTCGGGATCATGACAGTGCCCCTCCCTTAAGGGGTGGATGCCAGACATCCTGCAGTTACATCAAATGGAAAAAGAAAACAACCCCCCAAACAAAAAACATGACAAAACCAACCCTGGGAGGGCAGTGGGGGGATCCAGGCCTGGAGGGATAGACACAAAAGACAAAATCAACCAAAAACTCATAACCACATACCAACAAGCAGAATACCAAGAAAACTAGAACATACATGATAAACAAAGAGACAATTCAGGTGGCCTTCCAAAGTTCTGGCTCCACCCAACCATCAGGGAGAAAAAGTTGGGTAGCCTACCAGAGTCCCAAAACCACCTCAGTACGCCAGAAGGCTCGGACGGTTGGCCAGCATCCTTGAGCCACCAGGACCGGAGGAGTGAAGCGGGAGGTGGCTTTCCCACTGGGAGGCTCAGTGGCAGGAAACCGGACTGGAGGAGGGGTGACCCCAACGGTGTGTGGTGGTGGAGGATCTGCAGCACCTGGGACAACCTCTGACTGGAGCTTAGTAGCACCGGCGGTGGACCCGGACTGAGGCGTGGCAACACCCTCGGTGGCTCCAGACTGAGGCCAAGCGGCACCCTCGGTGGCCCCGGACTGAGGTGTAGCGGCACCTTCAGTGGCCCTGGACTGAGGTGTAGCTGCACCCTCGGTGGCCCCGGACTAAGGCATAGCTGCACCCTCGGTGGCCCCGGACTGATGCGACTCTCCACCCTCGGTGGGAAGAGCTGGACCCATGAGGGCCTCAGGTGGTGGAATGGAACCCACGGAGACCTCTGACGTACCCGGATGGTTCTCGGTGACCCTGAGAAAAGACTTGCATGAAGAGGAAGAGAAACAGGGTCAGGGTCAGCAGTTGAACCCAGCAAGGCGAGCTCAGATGCTGCTGAGAGCAGCATCCGGCTCTCCCCACCAAGAGCCAAACAAGATCTCTCCAAAACAGAAATAATGAATCGAAGGAGAGTACCTGCCTGAGCTCAAGTTACACCACCGTCCAGGACTCCATCGATCTGGATTACAATGTCTTGACCTCGGCCCTCCGGAGGTGCAACTCAGACTCTGCTGTGGTGGCCCCGACAGCAGGCATGATGGTCACTGCAGTCTCAGGACCCCCTGGCGTAGCAACCCACACTGGTGTCTCACCCGGCGTGGTGACAGGAGATCCACTTCTAGCTGGGGCTAGGCTCCACGTAGGTGAAACCTGGGGACGCTTCATCGTCGGCTCAGGCTACAGGTAGCAGATAGCCCTCCGCCTCTGTCCACACCATGGTGACAGAGCTGGAACAAGGCTCTCCAGGCCCACAAGCTCCTCCTCCGTCTGACGGCTAGGTCCTGGAACCGGCAGACAATTGGGGAGTAAAGGAGGAGACACAGAGGTAGCTAGTACAGTTTTAGTGGCTGCAGTAGGTGGTGAGGGCTCAGTGGACTGCAAAACCTGATCCTCACTCCCAGGAATCAGATAAGGTAATTCATCAAATTGAGGAAAAGAATGAAAAAATACTTTCCTGTTTTCCTGGGGTACGATGGTTCCTGCTGCAGCAGGCTCAGTCCTTTCCTTTCCCATAGCAGCGGTGCTGATGGGCCCCTCAGGAAGACAAGGAGGAGCCGCTCCTGCAGGATTGGTGATGGGCGGAGCCGAAGAAGAAACAAAAGGGCTTGCAGCAGCTGAAGAAAGTGCTGTAGAGGAGGGGGGGGGGGGCAGCTGAGATGATCCGGGGAAGAGGAGCTGGCGAAACAGCTGATGAAGAAAACCCGGAGGCTAAAGCTGCTGTCATACCTCTCTAAGAAGGCGGAGAAAAACAGCCGACTGGGAGATGGAGGAATTTCTCTTGCGGCCCCTGTCAGGGTAATAATGGGAACTTCACGGCGTATTCACCCGGTGGTTCTCCTCCTTCCGCTATGGGACAGCCATATCACGAGGGGAGAAGAGTTCTGTGCCAGGCGGCGGCATCTTCAGGCAGGAGAAGAGCTTATCGTCAATGCCAGAAACCATTGCTGGAGAGCAGAGATGGAGGCCAGCAGCTCAGTGAATTCAGGATAATTACAAAGGCCCGGATGCACCTCCACAATCCTTACTGCAGCCACCACGCTCTTCAGAACCCGATTCAGACCATGGGAAGAGAGAGCTTCAGCCACATAGCCCCTGATTAATCCAGCTGCCCACTGTTCATACTCACTGGGGACCCCAGCTGCCCTCCTCCTTCGGTGTGCTGGGAAACGGCCTCCTGGAGACAGAGACGAGGGAGCTGGAGCTGTAACAGGAACCTGATGAGGAGTTGATGGAACCGAGGCCCGGGAGTTCTTCCCCGCTATCCCCGTTCTAGGCTTCCTGGTCGAGTTCTTCTCCAACTCATGGTTCTTTCACTGAAGCGTTGATAACTGAGATATCCTCTCCCTTCCCTCAGCATGCTGAGAAAGGTGAGGATGACGCTGCACAGCTGCCTCCACAAAGTCCAGGTACCGTAAAGCGTCTTTATGCATGTAATAACTGCATGCTATGGCAAGGAGGTCATCTATTTCCATAAGAGCCTGGCAAAGCTCAAAACTCAGGCTCATAGGATACCACTTTCCATATGATGCCATGTACAAAAAAACAACAAAAAAAAAAACAACAGTGAGTTTGCTTATTTATTAAAGAAAAAGGAACAAAAGAATGTGCCACGAGGGGCAAAACACAAACAACTATACACACAACCTCGAAGGGTGATAACTGAACAAATGAAGAATCAGTACAGTCAGTTACATATAAATAGCGAGGGTGAAACCTGACGCTGAAGAATGGACTGGAGTCAGGGTTGGGGACTCCAGCCTGGATAGGGTGAGGTCGCAGTGAGGAATGAGCCTTGCTAGTGAACTTAAATAGTACAGAAGAAAACCAATGAACCAGCAGGTGTGGTGAGAAAGTAATCACTAAACACAAACAGCTGTGACAGGCCAAGAGCAGACTTGACAGCCGGAAGTCCTGTCCCGGCACTGTCAAAATAAAAGCACAAACCATAGGGACAGAAAACATGACTAAATACAGATACAGAGAAAGCATAATAATCAAGAGACCCAAGCACGGTACAGAACCGCACTCAGGATCAGGACATCGTGTAAAATATGCAACTAAATTTGTCTACAGTTTGTATCTACGTAAAGCACTTTGCGCAGCATCTAATGTTTAAAAAGTGCTATACAAATAAAGTTTGATTGATTGATTGATATTTACAGCTTGACATATGTAAACAGATCTCTATACAAAATACGCAGCTAGGGCAGTTGTTCTAGTTGTGATCAGAATTGTACAGTCTTACAGCGTAAGGGTAACAGCTCCTACTGAGCCTGGTGGTCCTCGCTCTGATGCTATGCAATCTCCTGCCTGATGGGAGATGGACAAACAGGCAGTGAGTGGGGTGGGTGGGGTCTTTCATTATGGAAGAGGTCCTTTTTCTGTTCCTGCTGCAGTAGATGTCACTCACTATGGGCAGTTTGCTGCTAGTGATCTTCTGTGCAGACTTCACTACCCTCTGCAGGGCCTTTCTGTCTGCAACTAAACAGTTGTTTTACCACACAGTAATACAGGAGGTGAGGACACTCTCCACTGCTCCCCGGTAGAATGCCATCAGGACAGACCTGTTCAGCCCTATCTGCTTCAGTCTGCAGAGAATGTAGAGGCATTGGTGGGCCTTCTTCACCATGAAGGATGTGTTTCCCGTCCAAGTGAGGCGATATATGATGTGGACCCCAAGGTATTTGTAACTGGAAACCACTTCGACAGCTGCTCCACTGATGTAGAGAGGAGATGGACTGGTTCTCTTTGTCCTGTAGTCCACAATCATTTTATTAGTTTTCTGCACATTAATGCAGAAGTTGCTCTTATACCAGCCCTCCAGATCTGTCACTTCCTGTTGATATTTGGTCTCAACGTCATGGGAGATGAGTCCCAAAACCACTGTATCATCCGTGAACTTGACAATATGACAGCTCAAATGTGTGGCAGAGCAGTCACATGTCACTAGTGAAAACAGAAGGGGACTTAGTGTGAAGTCTTAATGTGAAGTCTGTCTTGCTGTATGGGTCTGAAATATGGGAAGCCACCAAAAAAGTCACCAAAACCAGCAACAAAAGGACACAGACCTTCAGCAACAAGTGTATCCAACAGGTCCTCAACCTCCTGTTGTTCAACAGAGTGTCAAACCCAGATAAATGGAAGAGGGTGAACCAGGAGTCCTGTGGAAGTCCAGGTCAGGAGAAGGCAATGGGGGGGGGGGGGGGGGACACATCTTGCAAACCAGTCAAATGTCACTCAACAATTGCTTGACTGGAACCCACAAGGAAAGTGAAGAAGATGATGCTCCAAGTGGACATGGAGGCGAAGTCTCATTGATGAACTGAAAGCTGCAAGCCTACTTTGGGAGACAGCCATAATAACAGCAAGAGACTGCAGGAAGTGGAGCCAAACTGCTCCTTGAGGAATAAAGAGGATTACAATAAGTTTTAGTGAAAACTAAGGGCTGGGACAGTTTGCAACTAGTTGGAGAATGGCAATTGTGAGGGAGTTTCCAAACGCTTTCCAAACATCTACAGGGGTTTGCAGTTTCCTCTCGGGAGTTGCAGGGCCTCAAGTTCATGTTACAGGAATTTTCAACATGTTCAAAAAATTTGTGCAACAATTTTTCTCTTAAGATAGTCTCAGAGTTGTCGTGGGGGTCTACAGCCCATCTTCACCTCATCTCAAACCCTTCTCAATTTAGTTTGTAATTCATAGTTAGAGTGCCAGCAAAATATGAATAGAAATAGTTTGTGCAGAAAATTGAGGCGATATTCTTATTGAAACTGCTTCACCAACACAATGATGGGGCTCTGCTGCTTGGGCAGACCTTCCTATTCAGTCTCCTGGTGTGCTTCACCTTATTATTTTTTCATCTTCAGAGCGATCCTTGCCCTGCTCAGCAGTGAACTGGCGAGTAATTCCAGCTGCAGTGCTGAACCGATTCCTCAGTGAGAGTCTTCAAATAATCCTGTCCCCCAAACCAGAGAAGTGTGAGAAACTAGTGATGTCCTGTGGACACAGATGTGTTGAAGTCATTCACAGCAAGGGCCTCTACATTTCCTATTAATTTATGAATCCTATAGCCCTAAAAAAAAAAAAAAAACATTGTTTAAATCTTCTCTTCTGACACAGTGGTCATTGTTCTCTAATTTTGATCACTGCTTTGTTTACAAAATAAATGTTTGTGTTGAAGTGCCTTGGTTATTTAAAAAAAACATGCTAGTATGGCAGTGGTATAGCCACAGCTGATATGTTAAATACAGAACAATGAAGATTAACATATGCTAGATTAAATCAAGTATTAATACATTGTTCTCTAATTTTGATCTCCACTGTAGCTGCAGAAAAAAATGATGAGGAAAAAAGGTCATATTTTCCAGAAAAAGTCTGAAATTCACATGAAGCAAATCTAATATACAAGTGGAATAAGTCAGAAATTTACTGGGGAAAAAAACCAAAACAAAACAAAACTAGATTTGCAGAAAAAAATGCACATTCACGAGAAATGCAAGAGTTGTTTATCTGGTACATATGTAGATGGTTCATTTCCAATAATGAATTAATAAATGAATGTTTTACAATGTTGTTATGACTTTCCCCAAGACATATTCAGCTGCAACAGCCAGCCGTCAGAGTGCCTCTGTGGGGCTTTCATGCAGCTGTAGCTGTTTAGTCAGTGGGAGGCGGAGAGCCGGCTGAAAAAACATTCTGTCAGCTGTTTTAGTTATTTATAAATAGAGGCACATACATATAATCTTAAAAAGGTGAAAAACTGAACAGAGACAGCTGGAGACTCCTTCATCAGCACGCCCCTGACCTCCAGCCAGCGCCGTGTTAAAATTGTTTTGTATGTGCGTTTCTCCCATGGTAGAGAAGCTGCATGCTGCCAGCAGTGGAAATATTGTTATTCTATTGTGTTCTGTGGTTCCAGGGCATGTGCAATTGTATTGCATATATGGGGTTGTAAGCTATTTTATGTGCACCCTTTTGTATAATGCACCTGTGGGACAGGTGTATTATAAAGGTCCCAATTGTAATTGGCACGGGTATCTGTTGTGGGATTCACTGTGATTCCAAGTGAAAACTGTCACACATTCACATATTTGTTGCATATATTTTTTTTTAATTTTTTTTTATCTCCAGGTGGTTGGGAGCTGTCGCAGCCCAATGAGATATTACCATCCATCCATCTTCTACCGCTTATCCATGAGTCTGGGTTGAGGGGACAGCAGTCCACTCAAAGGAGCCCAGACTGCTGCCAGGTTCACATAGCAACATGTTCCCTATGATCCCTTCTGCAGGTGATGAGACCACTGGAGGGTGGGCTCATGTGGCTCCTTTGGGTACACTAGGTCCTTGTTGTAACCTGTTCATACGGATCTACTGGACCACTCTTGGTCTGACCCTTCACCCAAGACTAATTTGTCTTTGGAAACCTACTGGGGCAAATTGCCCCCAACAACAGAGCAATGGGGATCATTAGGGCACACAAACCCCTCCATGGATTACCTCATTCACACACACACACACACACACACACACACACACACACACACACACACACACACACACACACACACACATCTGTCATGTGAAAAAATTAGGACACCCCATTAAATATTCAGTCCTTTATTAAGACATTTTCACATATCTATGTCTAACCTTGTTTTTGTGTTTTGTTTTTTGTGTTGTCTTGGGCTTTTTTTTTGCTTTTTTTTTACATTTATTGTAGGAATTTATGTGGGAATGAATGTGTGGGTGTCCTAATTTATTCCTCACTACTTGTTTAGAATTACTTTTTACATAAAGTTTGAAAAAAGTCTTTAATTCGTTTTTAATTATTTTGTTGTTTTACATGAATCTCCCAATATTTTTAGCATTGATATTAAATATCCATATGTCCAGATATGTTAAAAACACACAGGCTTATTTCTGGAAAATTTCTCTTTGACCAGTAGTCAAATAATCAGGCAGGGTCAAAGTTTCAGTAAATTTAATTTGCACTGATCAGTGGAGAACAATTAGTGATACACTCAGAGTTGGCTCTGGAAATTGTTCTGAATCACATACACAACTTTCAGTCTTGAAAGCATTCTGTTATCTCAATACTGTTCAGGACAGAATTTCTGGTTCTGACTGGTTCTTCCAAACTGTCTCCTTTCTCAGACATTACAGAACATGCATATGTAAACAAAGATAAAATGTCATGCAGCCACGACCTTGTACACTTCAGACAGACTCTGAGGTACCAGCAGATACAAAATGCAAAAATTACCCCCCCCCCCGATGCCATGCAAGGCATCATAAATGAAAAGTAATAACAAGTTATGGCATCTAAAACCCCATCTGGCAGCTAAGCAAAGCTCCAGAGCACTGATGTGCAGCAGACCCTAACTAGCTAGTGATGGTGAAAGTCTGCCATCGACTCTGCTGCCCCAGGCACCGCCTGACATTTTAGTCCTGTGGGAGGATAAATGGAACAGTAAAACTTATTGATATGATCAAAGTAATTAATAATAAAAAACATTAAGCTCAAAATGATAATGAAGTAAGGATGATAGTGAGGATATAAGGATATATGTCATTGCTGCATGTGTCATTGCAGCTTGTGTAAAAACAAAATATAAAAGATGAAAATAAAACAAAAATAATAACAAAATATAAAACAGAAATGAGTAACATAAAACAAAATAAAAAGTAAAAATAATGTTTCAGCTTCATAAATGTATTTACAGATAGTACATTTTAACTTCACATCATGATCATGGAACTCCTTTCGGTTTTCTCCATGTCAATCATACTTTTACTCTGCACTTGGGTCATGGAGAGACACTTTGAGCTCACACTGCTTGTTCATCATCCTCATAATCCCCGGAAACCACTCTATGGTACATCGCCAAATTAACAAGCACAAGTCTCATCATCATATTAGAGATGCAGGGAATGACACAAGAAAAGACCAGAAATATTACCACAAAAATCATTAACAAGTTCATGATGAGACCTCTCCAAGAAGAGAATAACCAACTTAACTAGGTATGTTCATCAGTGACATTGTCCTTGGCTATGGCAGCCTGCAAAGCAGTCAAATGCTGTATGGCTGAGGCAATCACGTGACCATCTGCATCATTTTAAGGGATAAAAGTACAACAATAATCCCCTACAATTACACACACACTCCTCAGGTGGCAGTTATTTGATCAAGAACCATTCTATTCTGGGCGAACATAAGGTTAAGAGCCATTAACTCCTCATTTATACCAGAAAAAGCAAAGAAAAATTCACAAATGAGCATTATCGATAACTAGTTGTTTCAGTCCATAAGGTATTCTTAGCCACTCCCACCAAAGTGAACAAGGAATGAAGTACCTCCTGCCCCATGGTTTCTAACTTGAATACTTCTGGCACATCTGTGTTCCAGATGGGATCATGTGGTAAAAAAAAAAAAAAAAAAAAAAAAAAAAAAAAACATCTCTCTTCACCCTGCCCACCTATCCTGCCGACAATATGATGGTATGGTCAGTCACCACCACGGGGGCACACACCTCTCCCCAGTTCATGGGTAGGTGTGAGTAGGCACGATGGCCACACAGCCACCAACCCCCATCACCATATATGTGCCGTACTTGTGAGAATCACAAATTGCAGTGCTACAGAGCTCCTGCAGGGTGACATCACCTTCCAGACTTCTAGACTGACAATAAGGATCTTCTGGACAGCTTTTGCCCACTATGTCGGTCCGGCAGGTAGCAGTACGGGGCAAGATGTACTATGCATCGTTGCACACCTGGAAACTGATAAATTGCCCAAAGAGACGTTTCCACACCCTTTTAGACAAAAGGAAAAAATCCCGGGTGAGGTTAATCTTGCCTTTACCGAATAAGGTGTGTCATCGTGTCTCCAGTCAGTGGAGTCATAGACAATGTGTGGTTTAAGTTAATGCCTGCTGTACCATTTCCAGACATAGCCTCTTGCAAGAAACAAACAGCTTCTGATAGTTCCATTTGTTTAGCAGTAACATATATCTGACCAGCTGACAGTGGGAGCAAAGAACACACATAACAATTTGAACGATTAGCTGTTTTGGCTGTGTGGTTAGCATACTTCCACCACACATTACCAGCATAAACTTTGGTAATCATAGCCTGGTCCTTCTAGCCAGTTATGATGTGTGTGAGTAACGTACCTAGCCCTGCGATAAATAGATATCGGTGTCCCTAAAAGTAACCAAATCAAAAGTGTCACCACAAGGATGATGATGATGATGATGATGAAACAGGTATACCATTCACATCGTTCTGCTGCCAACCTTCTCTCTCTGGCATTTTGTCTCTCCAGGATAAACAACAGTTGTTTCGCTACACAAGCCGTTGCTGGGCACCGTGAGGGCACTGTCAGTTGACACCTGTATAGAGAAATAGTTAAATAGTTAAACAGTCACTTGCTGAGGATTTTTAGTGGGATAAAGTTTGCTATGTGTATTAAACAGTCTCTTGCTGAAGGTTTTGAGTGGGGTAAAGTTGGCAATGTGTTAAATGCACCCTAAAATCACGTCCGTTGACTGTCACAGCTGTTGGTGTCACCAGGATTACCTTGTGTGGTCCTTGCCAAGGAGTGTTGGCCCAGTTTTTCTTTTTGATGGTTCTGATCCAGACCAGATCCCTTGGTTTGGCATGGTGGGTGCTTCACCGTGTTCCTTCCTGGGAAGAGCAGCATGTACAATATGTCAGTCAACATTCTTTGCATGTAATCAGCTAAAAACACTTCCTCATCACCTGAATTAAATGGCCTTAATGGTGGGAGTAGACAAGGCTTGCCATATATTGCTTCAAATGGAGACAGCCCCCCTTTTGAGGGCATAACCCTCAAATAAAAAAAAGGACTAGGGTTAGGCAATATATCCAAGTTTGTCTTGTTCCAGCCATTGTTTTTCTAACCCCTTCTTTAATGGTCCTATGTGTGCGTTCCACCAATCCTGCAGATTGTGGATGGCAAGCTGAGTGGTTTTTCAGGTTAATGTTGAGTGCTGTACCTAAGTGTGATATAACCTGATTTACAAAATGTGTTCTGATATCTGAGTAAATCTTTTCAGGTATTCCAAATCTTGGTACTATTTCAGTTAAGAGTTCCTTTGCTACTGTAACGGCATTTGGATGAGTGCATGTCACGATCTGAGCATAGGGGGATTCCACTGGCCTCAGTCTTTTTGCCTTTTTTAATATTTGTACAGTGTTGTCGCTTTGAGTTGCAATTCCTGTTATTTCATCCCTGGTTGATTTGTCATATATTCCGTATTGTTTCTTAGTATGACTTATTTTCCGGTTTACATACATTTTAGTTTGTTATTCATATTTTTGGGGTTATTTGTCTTTATTTTGCTATCTCTTTATATTTTTATGCTGTTGTGTTCTCCCTCTGGGTTGACAGCTGTCAATGACATTTCCGGGTTGTTGCTCTGCGTAGGCGGGGTCCCTGTCAGCCCGCTCTCATCCCTCTCCTTACTCTCACCTGGACTAAATTGTATGTTTGTTTTCTCCTGCCCACTCAGGTGACCCACACTTACTATCACTTGTTTCATTTGTTTCTAGGCTTATTTAAGGGCTGTTATTTTCATTTATTGTTGCCGGAGTGTTGAAGTTTCTTCCCCCTCGTCCACACCTGAACCCTGCCCTTGTTCTGGTGAGTGTACTCATAAGTTTATTTGTTTGTTTGAAAGTTTGGATTTTTGTGCTGGTGCACTTTTGTGTTCTTGTTTTTTTAATAAACTTTGCAAACTAGCAGTTCAGCATCTGGATCTTTTGCTCTGCCCTGGGGGGCAATTCATGACAGTGCAAGGGATGGCTTCTGTCCATTTAGTAAATGTATCAATAATCACCAAACAATATTTCTTCCCTTCACAATTATTTAGTTCAATGAAATCCATGCAAATGTTTTGAAGTGGATAAGTTGATGCAGGGAAAGTACCCTTCTGAGGTCTTAAGTGTCCATGAGCATTGGTTTTTTTTTTTTTGCACAGATTAGGCATTTTTTATTAACCCAACACCTGCCTTCCCTGTTGGCCACAGTGAATTTGGAATTTGTCCAAGTGTGTGTTTGTCTACTTGTGTTAATGTGAAAACTGATCACATGGGTTATCTGGGAACATCAACGCGGACCTCTTTTTACACTGTGGTCACCGAGTTCAAAGGCAGTGAGTAGGTATCAAGTTTAGAGGAATATTGAACCTTTGGGCTGGAGGTTTGCTTCTGAGACTGACCACATTCCTCTGTTGCGGTCACAAACCAACCTACATCCTTCCAGTCCATGTGTTTTGGTTTGACCAATGGGATGTGGGGATGCTCCCGGTGTTTAAAATGTCTGTTATCCTCATCACACAACACAACAGATGCCCTCACATAGCCTCTTGGTGACCAGTACAGATTTTTAATGACCAGTCTGGAGGATGAATTTGCAAGGAATGATTTTTTATAATTTGGGTTAGGGCCACTCAAATGTCTGTCATACATCCGGCAATGGTACTGATTTGTGGCCCGATGTGTAACAGGAATTTTGGACTCAAAATATTGCATAGTTTTTGTGTGCAGGTCTGATGTCACTCAGCGTGGTCCGGCCAAAACCAAACGCAGTGAGTAGCAGTACCTGTGCACACTGAAACATTTATTCCTTCCACATGTGGAAAATGTGATGCTGTCATACCATTATCCATTGGGATTATGGCAATATTGAGGGCTATGAGGAGATCCCTTCCCAGAAGGTTGACAGGGCAGGCTTCAGACAATATGAAACAACCTTCTGCCATGTCACCGGTGACAGGGTCTTTTACCTTGACATTTTTTGAAAGGAGCTCTGTTTTTACCTTATCGTTTGAGGCTTTTACAGTTATTTTTTTTTTCATCTGATTTTGTAAAATTGTGAATGTCTATGCCTGTTATTACTGATCTACATGCTCCTGTGTCACATAGAAACCTTATTTGAACGTCCTGAACCTGCAACATCACTTCAGGTAAACACTGCATTGTCAACATCAAATCAAAGACAGGTAAATGGAAAATGTCTGTTATGTCAGTGTTTTCATCAATAGTTGCACTTATCTTCAGTGCGGTCAGTCAGGTAGTCAACCTCCATCCCCTCCCCGCTGCTGCGGGCATTCAGGACATTGCCTCCGCCAATGTCCCCTTTGTCCACATTGATGACAAACGTCACGTTCCCCTTGCCGCGGCCAGCCCGCCCCACTCCTCCTTCTGCCTCCCCTCCACCGCTGAGGTGCGGTTCCGGTCTGCCACCCTGAAAGATAGAATAAGGGGAAGCTCTTGCCCACCCCCCCACCCCCATCAGTAATCACATAAACAGGAGTCATGTTTTCTTTAATTTTTTTTTTGTTCTCCTTTTCTTTCCTTTCCTCCTCTATTGTCTCTGCATGTTTTGCATAGGTTAACACATCACCAGATGCACAGGTGCGGTATGTGACCAAAAGTTGATGGACGTAATCAGCCAGGTGTGGGTGCATGTTTTGGAAAAAGACACTTCTCAAATGCTGCCAATAAGGTTCTACACCTGAGTCATTCTCAGCCTTAGTTAAACAAGAATGGCTATCAAAACCCTCTTGTAACCTGGTTCTATAAGCTTCCACACCTACATCTTTACCTTGCTTTGTGGTTCAGATCATCCTGTATAAGCTTGATTTGAAAATTTAATCATAGGATATGTTCAGTGACAACACGTTTCATAATCTTCAGTTTTATTGATCGTATTGATGGTGAGTGTGGAGTGGATATGTGTCATTTTGTGCCCCACTCCTTCTTCACGTTGAGTTTGGCGCCAGTGGGTAGAGGGGTGGAGACAAGTGAAGTTGGGGTGATGTCAGCCGCAGCCTCTTCAGCCTGGAGTTCTGAGAGGTCGGGGTAGATGGGCTCAACAGCAGGTTGAGACAGAGGAGGAGGAACAGAAACATGGCCCCTTGCCCCCAAGCCAGACTCCTAATGCACCACAGAAGAGACAGAACACATATTACTCGAATCCTTTTTTTATTGTAATTTTTTCAGATTTATCATCAGATTTAGATTTTACCGTCACAAGGTCCAAGTCAGCCTGTCATTTTTTTTCTATCTCAAGCCACTGTTGCCCCTCAGTTGGAGAGATAATGCAACTGTGAGCTAGAGAATACAATTACACTGCAAAAAGTCAAATATAAGTCAAATGAAATAAATTAATGCTGTGTACCTGCCTTCAGGCATCCCAAACAGAAAAGAAAAAAAAAAGAAAGAAAAATCAAGTTTTCTTGCTCTGCTGGCAGATAATTTTACTTAAAATAAGCAAAAAATTCTGGCAATTGATAATGTTAGTTAAAAATTAAAAAAAAACATCTGTCAACATTCATTCATTCATTCATTCATCTTCTTCCGCTTAATCCTTTTCGGGTCGCGGGGGGGCTGGAGCCTATCCCAGCATCTTTGGGCGAGAGGCAGGGCACACCCTGGACAGATCGCCAGTCCATTGCAGGGCCAACACAGAGAGACAGACAACCATTCACTCTCACAGTCATACCTAAGGACAATTTAGAATCCCCAGTTTTGATGCCAATTAACCTAACTTGCATGTTTTTGGCATGTGGGAGGAAACCGGAGAAATCCTGGAGTAAACCCACGCAGACACGGGGAGAACATGCAAACTCCACACAGATCACTGTTGGTTGGGGGCTGGGATTGAACCCAGGATCCCCAGGCCAAGGGTGAGTTGCTGTGCTGCAGCAGTGCTAACCACTCTGCCGCCCCCATCTGTCAACAAAGTAAGCTTAAATTGGTTAACACAAGTAACTATCATAAAGTCAGCCAAAATCCCACAGAAAACTGCACAACAAAAGAAATTACTGTCAAAACTATCTTGAGATAAACACAAGCATCTAATACATTTCATCTTACCAATATCCCCAATTCAGTGTGACCTTATTACTGCTTCAGCACAACACAAGTTAGTCCTTTCACAGACATACACACACATACAATATCCAACAGTGAGCTGTGTGGAGTTTGCATGTTCTCCCCGTGTTGCGTGGGTTTACTCCGGGATTTCTCCGGTTTCCTCCCGCATACCAAAAACATGTAGGTTTAGGGCGCTCGCGCACGCAGCGACCGGCAGCCGGTGGCTTGTCACCAGACTGCAAACCAAATCTACCTACGGGTACAAATAAGTAACAAAAAAAAAAAAATACAATAACAAACCCAAATGAGCACATACATGTTAGTAAACAATTCAAAAGCCGACTATAATAAGGCGATCTGGCAACCAAAGATTTTCACCGTCGATCACTTTCCCTTGCATATTTTTGCCCTCTTGCATTAAAACAAAAATTTCATTCTCATCCTCTTGAGCTCCACAGCACGATATGTATTGTCTCTTCCTGCCTCTTGCAATCTCTGCCACTGTCACAGCAGTTACCCATTTTTCATCAAAAAATAAAACAGTAAAGACGTTATTTATTAACCCTTTGAGTGTGAGATTTTGCGTGCCCCTAGTGGCAGAGCGTGGCGCTGTGCCTGTCAACTAATTCTGACATCCCTGTACTCCACAGCTATACTGATGACTTGTACTGATCATGGCAGTTCAGAAGGTGGCAGACACACATTGGAGGAATAATGGCTGACATCTAATACACCAAAGAAGAAGAACTCCTTATTTCCTTTTCCTGTATTCCCTTCTTTAGCTCAGAAAGCTAATATGGCCACCATCCATCATTGTGCACTGTCACTTAGACGGCTTTGTACACGGAAAATAGCTGCGGGATACAAGCAAAATTTTTGTGGGATAACCATAAGACTTTGTAGATGTGGGAGAGAGTGTAAATGACCGACAGAACACAAAATAATGACCACGATGTACGAAAACACACCAACCACGTCAGCGAGCAAGTCCCCTTAGCTGCCGGTAAGTGACGACTTTCTTTGTTGTTTTTTTGTTTTGTTTTTTTACATTGGACTGATTTTTTGTTCATATACTTTGAAGATAAGATGATAACGTACCCCTGTACAAAAAATGGTGTCAAAAGACTGAACCATTCTTTGTGTAAATATGTTCAAAGTCCGCTTTTGACTGAGTTACGTAATTCAATATAGCTGCAGTGGAATTATGCAAATTAAATGTGTAAAATCACTCCTATCTGAAACTTTGGATCATATTTTACATCTTTCTAACTGACAGTAAGCCATTATCTCTTACCACTTTCAAGTTATAGCCTTGGAAATCTGAACTATTTTATTGACAAAAAATATTTTCCACTCTTTACGATTAGGGGTTATGTCACAATTTGGCGACAGTGACACTCAAAGTCTTAAAAACACACACAAACAAACACGTGAAAGACCAGACAAACAAACTGCAGTTATTTATTTTAATTTCTTTATTATTTTATCTTAGTCTAAAGGCTATTTTATTCTATTTTAAGCTTACTTTAAGTTACATTTTATGGTATTTTAGTTATTGATGTTATATTAAAGATATCCTTATTATATTAATGCTATTTCTTATTATCACTATTTTTCTTGTATTATTTTTTTCTCTATATATTTTTTTCTAGTTTATTTCAGCCATTAATGTCACTTTACGGGCACTGTGCCTTCCACCACTGCTGTAACCTTCCGCGCTGATATCGCTCTGCGACGTGCACGCCACCCCGGTATCACTCCGCGGGTACTGTTCCTTCCACCGCTGATACCACTCCACGGTCTGCCCTTCCACACCGATACCACTCCATGGTACTATGTATCCTTCCACACACCTATTTCCCGATTTTACACTCAAACTAAATCCAGTAAAAATGCATTTATTACTGAGCGGTTCTGTTTAACCACGGTACTTTTCCCGACCAAACTCGAAACTGTCGATATCAAATTCTATGTGTAATTAAACAATCAGACATCTAAATAATTAAGTGTATTTATTATTTAGATATTATTATTTAGATTATTTATTTTACAATTAAATTTATTCACTTCAATCCACCTTGGTTCTCTCCGTCACGCTTGTCCGCCCTGGTGCTCCACACCGCCTCTTGCTGTCGCCTCACTTCAGCCAACTGCTTCCAATGGGGAGGCGGGTGGGAGGTCTTTTCCAGCAGGCCCGTGCACTGGCAGAGAGAATGATCCAAAGTGCTGCAGGTCTGGAGAAAAGATGTCTGCAGTTGCTGTTTGGTGCACCAATTATTTTGGAAAAATTATTTTTAACCAGTAGTCAAAGAACCAGGCAGTATCAAAGTTTCAGTAAATTTGATTAGCACTGATTGGTGCAGAACAAGAAGTGATACACTCAGAGTTGGCTCCAGAAATTGTTCTGAATCACATACACAACTTTCAGTCTTAAAAGCATCCTGTCATGTAAATACTGTTCAGGGCAGAATATCTGTTTCTGACTTGTTCTTCCAAACTGTCTCCTTTCTCAAACATTACAGAACACACACACACACACACACACACACACACACACACACACACACACACACACACACACACACAAACACACAGATAGATAGATAGATATGTATGTTGCCTTATGTAACATAATCAAGTCTTATCTGGGATTGTCTAGACTTCTGAATACTGAACACAAGGAAATACAATGAGAACTTTTTTTCTTACTGTTTTTGTCATGTTTCCTGGTTTTGGGAGGCTCTATGCAAAATTGCACTCTGGGCCCCTAGTGCATCAGTCTGATACACAAGAAGAAAACGGGTTTCCCATTTCCCAGCTGCAGTTGCAGGTGATGGGACATGCTAAATGTTGGAAAATAAGCATAATCTCCTTAATTGTCACCGTTGTAAATACTATATGTCCAAGGTTTGCATGGGGCCACCTCAGTCGCTTGGCTCCCACAGCATTTGTGTACACTGTCCTATGGAAGAAACAGCTGTGGTATATGTATAACACTCTTAAGACATCTCTCTCTCTCTCTCTCTCTCTCTCTCTCTCTTGTCTTCTAGGCCATGGAACCAAAGGGGTGTTCGAGTTGTTGGCAGGCTGGAGAAGAACAAGGGAAAACCTGCCCTTCAAGGAACGTGTTGCAGATGCTTTTGCAGATGTGATGGTGTGCTACACTATGACCAGCTCACTCTACATCATCACCTTCGGAATGGGAGCTAGCCCTTTCACCAACATAGAGTCGGTGAAAATCTTCTGCCAGAGCATGTGTGTGGCCATCCTAGTCAACTACTTCTATGTTTTCTCTTTCTATGGCTCCTGCCTGGTGTTCGCCGGACAGCTTGAGCAGAACCGTTACCACAGTGTTTTCTGTTGCAAAATCCCCTCTGTGGAGTACCTGGACCGCCAGCCCACATGGTTTAAAACCATGATGAGTGATGGCCATGATCTATCCACACACCATGACAGTGTACCCTACCAGAACCACTTCATTCAGCACTTCCTGCGGGAGCACTACACAGAGTGGATTACCAATACCTATGTCAAACCATTTGTGGTTATTCTCTATCTTATCTATGCTTCCTTCTCATTCATGGGATGTTTACAAATAAGTGATGGATCAAACATTGTGAACTTGCTGGCTAGCAACTCTCCGAGTGTTTCATACGCGCTGACTCAGCAGAAATACTTCAGTAACTATAGTCCAGTGATTGGGTTTTATATTTATGAGCCCATTGAGTACTGGAACTCCACGGTGCAGGAGCATCTGAAGACTCTGAGTCATGGCTTCAACAAGATCTCCTGGATGGACAACTTTTTCCACTACTTACGGGTAGTGAATGTAAGTGCTTCGACTAAGAATGACTTCATCACCAATCTTAAGGGTTCCTTCTTGCGTAACCCACAATACCAGCACTTCACTGAGGACATCATATTTTCCAAGAACCGGGAAACTGATGAATATGACATCATTGCCTCAAGGATGTACTTGGTAGCACGGACCACTGAGAAGAGACGGGAAGAGGTGGTAGAACTTTTAGAAAAGCTTCGCCCCTTGATGCTGATCAATAGCATTAAATTCATTGCCTTCAATCCAACATTTGTGTTCATGGACCGATACAGCTCCTCTGTCATCTCACCCATTTTGACCTCAGGCTTCAGTGTGCTTACTATCCTCATCCTCACTTTCTTCCTGGTAATCAACCCGCTGGGTAACTTCTGGCTCATACTGACAGTTACATCAGTGGAGCTGGGCGTCTTGGGTTTGATGACCCTGTGGAACGTTGGCATGGACAGCATCTCAATCCTGTGCCTTATTTACACCCTCAACTTCGCCATGGATCACTGTGCGCCACATCTGTATACATTTGTGCTTGCCACCGAGCACACGAGGACGCAGTGCATCAAGTTGGCACTGGAGGAGCACGGGGCAGCCATCCTGCAGAACACATCCTGTTTTGTTATCGGGATTATGCCTCTGGTGTTTGTGCCTTCCAATCTGACCTACACACTGTTCAAGTGCTCGCTTCTGACGGCGGGCTGCACCATACTGCACTGTTTTGTCATCTTGCCTGTCTTCCTCACCTTCTTTCCACCGTCAAAAAAGAGACACAAGAAAAAGAAGCGAGCCAAGCGGAAAGAGCGGGAAAGGGAGAGGGAGCGGGAAAGGGAAAGAGAACGGGAAAGGGAGGAGATAGAGTGTATTGAAGTCAGGGAGAATCCTGATCATGTGACAAATGTCTGAGTGGTTTGTATTTATGGCAGTCAATAGCCGTGGTAGATTTGAGGTATTCTCCAATGCTGAGGTACCTCTTAAGGATCAGGGGAGTCTCAGATATCCCCTGAGGTGTGGGAACTCATCATTCCCAGCCAATAGCAGCTAATCTGGCCAGAAGCGAGTGCAGCCCTACTGGTCGGCTATTTAGTCCTTCAGTCTGGACAGTGTATCTCATTTGCACAAACTGCAACATGCTCATGGTCCCAAAGCTCTTTTCCAACTATTTGGCAGAGATAAGTTAGTTTCCAGAACATATGCTCGCTGAATCTGTAAGTAAATCTTAAACACACAGTATGATAGTCTGTTTAACTATAAGCGTTAGTGTGTTCATCCCCTTTCTTCTCAAACAACTAAGAGGGGAGCATAGCAGTCTGTTACGCCAAGGACACTCAGGCAAGAAGAAGAAGCAGCCAGAATGATAAATGTACAATGAAAACTGCACGCACATTAATCCTCACACCTTAAAAATGGTGAAACAAAACAAAACCAAATTGTGTGGAGAGAGAGAAACAGCAGGCCAAAAGCACACCACACGTTTTACTGTTATAACAGAAATGGATGAACAGCTGAACAGGGCAGATGTCATACACTGTGTCCATTATGAAGAATTATCTTGCACATTGCGTCGTGTGAAAGGAACTGTTAGGGTTTATATAAGCAGGAGGCAAATATTTCTGCTTTATTTTAGTTAGAAATCACTTAAGGTCTTAAGCAATGGCAGACAGGACTGCAGTGGGCTGCAGCATATCAACAGCAAGTGTAAAATGAATGCTGTGCAGCAGTATTTGAAAGGCATTAATCCTGATTCTTCAAGTATGTCTTTAATAAATCCCCAACTACTTTTGAAGCAGAGCAGTAAAAAACAATAGTGAAGAGTGTTAGTGCTGAGCTTGCTAGCAAATTGATAATGTTTTGGTTTGTGTTAGAAAAGCTTGCCGTTGAAATGTGAAGGTCTTAGAAATTGAAGCTGCTCCCTAACAGATGTACAGAAACACTGGGTTGACAGGTTTCTATGGAAGGAAGTCTCATCTAAATAAGGTGACGATAAGTTGTAAGTTGTTTGAGCTAAATTAAAGGATTGCTTTTCAGGTTTATTAAACTTGTTTTGTGGGACAGGCTATACATATAAATACACAGCGCATACGTCTGCAAAGTGTTTTCACTTATTGAAAGGGACCAGCTAGAAAAATATCTTTAATGAGAGATTCCATCAAGTTATCAGCTAGTATGTACAGTATATACAGATAAAGCAAACAGAATGTCACCGATTGGCATGTCATATACATATAAAGACATTTTGATGGTTTGTTACTTAGCTTTCATAGCCAAAGGACAACATATGATCAATCTGCAGCAACTGTAAGACCCTGAACTTGAACTCCAGTCACAAAGTTTAGTTTACTAGCTCTCCATCCAATTAGTAATATTTCAGTCTCAAGAGAATTAACCCTACAGACATTTCTGAACACAATTTAAGCTAGTTTTTGAGAAACTAGCATCTAGTGTTGAAATTAGTGTCTCCAGTTCTCCATGTTGACACCCCCCCATCCACCCCCCCAGTATCCAAGGTTCAGACCAAGTGACCTATTTAGTCTGAAACCCCAAACACCCACTTGGATTAATGACAGCTTCCTCGTGGTCTAGTTGCTCTTGGGAAATCTGGGTGAATGGTTGAGGTCAGGAAATTGACCTTTAGGGGATCTATCTTTAATAGCTTTTGTTAGTCACCTTTCAAAGCTTCTATTGATTTACCCCTTTAAACATGACCAGTTATTGCAAAAGAAGAACTCAAGAAGCATGAATCACTAACTCACTTTTGTCTTTTAATATGCTGTGAATCTTTATTGATTAACCACAAAAATATATCAATCACAACTCACAATGGTGATAGTAATAAAATAATTTGAATCACCAATTTGCAGGTTAAATTTCTGAGAGCCTGTGGACAGATAAAGATAAGATAAGATAAGAAAAGATAAGATAAGATAAAATAAGCCTTTATAAGTCCCATAATGGGGAAATTCCAGGATTGCAGCAGCACAGGGATAGCAGCACTCAGAGCAATAATTAGTAAGATAAGATAAAAAGAGCAAATGCATATAGTGTAACGTTGGGGCTGTGTTAAGGGGGCAGGGATTCTCCCAGCATGCTTGCACCACAGAGGATTCAAAGAGTGTTATTATCCGTGTGTTCTGTTATTGCTGTGTCATTATAATTGCGTTATAATGGCACAGCAGTGTTATAAGACCAGTTAGTGTAGTGATTGATCATGTGTTTGTGTTGTGGAGGAATAAGATCAGGTGAGATGAGAGGAGCTGGAAGGTTGCAGAGTTTTACTTTCCTCCAACATAAAGAGATGCACTTCGTGGCTCAGTGGGCTACTGTGTTGTACTGTGTTGATGAGGCATGTATCGTCGGCTCTTTTATATGTTATGCAAACAGAGACAATGCATGGCACATTAGCATATTGATATACATATCAGTCAGTACATATCATTTGCGTGACCAACTGGCGCCCGGACGTCCTCTCCTTAATCCGGGGATGTATAAACAATAGTCCATTGTTCTGGTTGTCCCCCAGGGGCTCTCTGTCCGTATGCGAATTGTCCTCTGCTTCCTCCAAACCTGCTGAGTGTGAGGAATGTTCCTGTAGATTGTGGTGGGTCACCACAGTGTCACCATAAGTGAGACGGGGGTCTGTGTGAATGACCTCCTCTCCGTTCTGTGTTGTGTCTGTGTGTATAAATAAAGCCTGTTTTGTCACAGTCATCTCTCCTTTCTTGTGTGAACCCTCACAATGTCTCACTGGTGTCAAGAGTGGGATAATGGAGCACATGGAAGCCAGAATCACAGCGGAGATTTAGCAGCTGGAGCGGTTCATCGCTCAGCTGGGGATGCACGACAGAGCTGGTACATCGACCCCCGGAGTTGCTCACCGGGATGAATTGTGTAGCGGACCCAACAGAACCAGCATACCCCGCCATCTGCCTTTCTCAAGGCAGGGTGGGCTAAGCAGAGCAGATCAGCCCCGCTTCCCACCCTTTTCAGGGCAGGATGGGCCGGCGATTCCACTGTGACCACAGGCGGTGATCGACCAAGAGGCGACCGTCCCACAAATCTGCCAGGGGGCCAAACTTCCCCGCTTTAACGGCAAAACCCTGCTGGATGACTGTCTGGTCCAGGTCGAAGTGGCTGCTGCGTTGAACGGCTGGCCACCCAAAGAGACCGCCATGCAGGTCGCGCTGGCCCTGGAGGGAAGGGCACTCCATGCCCTGTCCGATCTCTGGCCCGAGGAATGTCGCAGCTGGCCAGCGCTACAAGGAGAGCTCCGGAGGCAGTTTGGGAGAATGGCCAATGCTGAGCATGCGCAGGAACAGCTGGCCAACCACCAGCGAGGCAGCCGAGAGAGCCTGGGAGCCTACGCAGTGGACATACGGCTGCTGACACGGTGTGGTTACCCGGATTTCGAGCCGGGGGCAGTGGAGAAGCTCGCCTCCAGAACTTCATCCGGGGGCTTCGCCCAGCTCTAGAGCCACATCCTGTTTCACGCCGTGAGCAGCTGGGAGACAGCTGTGGCAGAAGCAGAGTGGGTGGGACCGCTAATGGATTGTGCAGCTGATGTGTCGGCACCGAGGCAGAGAGCCTTCCAGGCCACGACTGAGAGCGAGGAGGAGGAGGAGGAACTGCGCCGGACCACAGCGGCGCGGCCAAGGAGATGACAGCCACAGTGGCATGAGGAAGGGTGTTTCTGCTGCGGGGAGCCAGGACACATCGCGCGGTGCTGCCCGGCACCCACCCCGCGACAAACCGGCCCCTCGCCAATGTTAAGCGAGGTGGCATGAACGGGGACCTGCCACCTCCCAAAGACATCTTCCCCGATGAGCTGTCACCACATGTGAGCCAAATTGGACACTCGCTAGGGATGCTGGTTCTACCATCTTCCTGGTCCGACCCGGAGTGTTGCCAGGTACGGACGAGGCAGAACCGCAGGGGTGGGAATCCACCAGACGCTGCATCACCACAGCCACGGTGAGTGCGCCAGACTGGGAGGGCGGCGAGTTCTTGTGGTGGGGGTGGCCGGCCAGAACACAAACCACCTGTTCTGGCTGGCTGACATTCAAGACCCCTGCATTATTGGACTTGATCTGCTCACAGCATGGGGCACAAAAATTGACACCGCCAGATTGTCCCTCCTGCTGGGGGCTCGGATCATCATGCTCTGCAGCAGGACCCAGATGAGGAACCTGGGGGCCTGTGTGATCAAGGAGCCACCAGGACGGACCGAACCGGACGGGTCACCGCAAGAACTGAACACAACGGCACCACCAGCATGAGCAGAGGGAGCACAATCACCGAAAGAGACAGCAAGGGGGAGGGCCACAGCGGAGTGGGTCAATGTGTCAGTAGAAACGCAGCAGGCGGTCGAGGAATTGTTCCACGACCTTGGGTCACAATGCAATGCTATTGTGATACTCCAATTTCTTAAGTATTGAGACTATGTTTTATATATGTATATATAATTAATAAAAGATCAGTACATGTGTTTAGGGATCGGTGTGTCATCCCAAGTGTCAAGTCTTGTAATACTATTCAATTCAATTCATTTCAATTCAACTTTATATATATGGCGCCATTTCACAACAATACTCATCTCATAGCACTTTCAACTGTAGGGGAAACCCCCACAGTTGCAGAAAACCCCCAGCAATCAGGTGATCCTCTGTGAGCAAGCGCTTGGCGACAGTGGAGAGGAAAAACTCCCTTTTTACACGAAGAAACCTCCAGCAGAACCAGGCTCAGGGAGGGGCAGTCATCTGCTGCGACTGGATGGGGGGTGAGGGGATAGAGAAGATGAAAAGAAGAGACATGTAGAGAGCAAACAGCATGATGGGGACTCAATCTATGGGAGAGAACAAACAGATGTTAATGACCAGCAAAAAAAAAAACAAAAAAAACCCCAAAAACATTGAGAGTGAAGAAAGGAGTGGAGTGAAGCCCAACGCATTATTGGAGGTCCCCCGGCAGTCTAAACCTATTAGCAGCATAACTAAGGGAGGGTTCAGAGACACATGATCCCTCCCTAATTGTAGGCTATATCAAAAAGGAAGGTTTTAACCCTATTCTTAAAAACAGAGCTCGAGTCTGATTCCCGAATCCAGATTGGCAGCTGGTTCCACAGGAGAGAAGCTTGATAACTGAAGGTTCTGCCTCCCATTGTACTTTTGGAGATTCTAGGTATTACAAATAATCCTGCATTTTGGGAGCATAGTGCTCTGTTAGGATAATATGGTAGTATCAGATCTTTTAAATAAAAAGGGGCCTAATTGTTTAGAGCTTTGTAAGTAAGAAGAAGGATTTTAAACTTAATTCTAAACTCCATGGGAAGCCAATGAAGGGAGGCCAGAACCGGAGAGATATGATCTCTCTTTCTAGTACCTGTTAAAACTCTTTCTGCAGCATTTTGGATCAACTGAAGACTTTTTAAAGATGTTTTAGGACAACCTGATAATAAAGAGTTACAATAATCTAATCTAGAGCTAACAAAAGCGTGGATCAGTTTCTCAGCATCACTCTGAGACAAGATGCTCCAAATCTTAGCAATATTACGCAAATGATAGAAGGCAGTCTTAGAAACAAATTTAATAGGTGAATTGAAAGACAGATCTTGATCAAAAATAACTCCAAGGTTCCTCAAAGAGCTATTAAGAGAAAGAGTAACCGCATCCAAACTAAAAGTTTGATTTGGAAAGGTATTTCTAAGTTTTTTTGGACCAACAAGAATGACTTCAGTCTTATCTGAATTTAATAGCAGGAAATTGCAAGTCATCCAAGCTTTGATTTCCTTAAGAAAGGCTTCTAACTTGGTCAATTGATTACTATCATCTGGATTCATTGACAGGTGTAATTATGTGACATCTGCATAACAATGAAAATGTATACAGTGCTTTCTAATAATGTTGCGTAAGGGAAGCATATATAAACAAAAAAGAGTAGGGTCTAGCACAGATCCCTGTGGAACTCCGTGACTGAGCTTTGAGTTCTAAGAAAACTCATTATTTACACGAACAAACTGGAAACTATCAGATAAATCTAAACCACTACAATGAAGTTCCATTAAGTCCAACATAGTGTTCTAATCTATCAAGTAGAATATTATGATTGATAGTATCAAAAGCTGCACTAAGGTCTAGAAGGACAAGTACAGAAACAAGTCCATTATCAGATGTGATAAGGGGGTCATTAGTGACCTTCACTAAGGCTGTTTCAGTACTATGGTGGATTCTAAACCCAGATTGAAACTCTTCAAGTAAACCATTTCCCTGCAGGTGGTCAAACAACTGCATAGCAAAAACTCTAAGATTTTTGAAGTGAAAAGGAGATTACAGATTGGTCTGTAGTTAGCTAAAACTCCTGGTTCCAGCGTTGGCTTTTTGAGTAAGGGTTTAATTACAGCAGTTTTTAAAACCTGCAGTACATGGCCTAAAGTTAATGAAGAATTGATTATTTGAAGAATAAAGCTACCGATAAGTGGGAAGACTTCTTTAAATAACCTGGTAGAAATAGGGTCTAAAAGACAAGTTGAAGGCTTGGATGAGGAAATTATTTTGTCTAACTCTAAAAGGTCAATTGGAGTAAACTCATCAAAACAGATATTAATTGAAGGAGTTAAGGATAAGGTAACGTATGGTGGAGATAATGGGTAGAATTTCCTACTTTCTGAGAAAACCCCATCAAGTCTAATATTGAATTAAATGCCATATTAAGGCAATCGCTATCTACATGTACATGTATATTAAAGCCCCCTACTATAATTATTCTGATTTCAGCACTAAATCAGCAAAGAATTTGGCAAATTCGGATAAAAACTCTGAGTAGGTTGATGGAGGACGATAAACTATGACAAATAAAATTGGGTTTAGCCTAAAATTGCTAAAATGCCCAATACTGAGGACCAGGCCCTCAAAGGAATGATAACGTGTTTTTTGCTTTACATTAACTAGTAATTTGGAATGGTAAATTGTTGCTACTCCTCCTCCATGACCAGAACTTCTGGGATTTTGACAGTTTAAATAACCAGAAGGAGTTGATTCATTTAAACCAACATAATCCTCTTGTCCTAACCAAGTCTCTGTAAGGGATATTAAATCAATCTGATGATCAATTAACAGATCATGGACTATCAGAGACTTTGGAGTTAGAGTCCTAATATTTAACAAACCACATTTAATTTTTAAATTATGAGGAGGAACAGAGGCCAAATCATTAAATTTAGAGGCTTCATGTTTAATTTGAGTTTTACCAACTTTTTGTTTAATCACTTTGAGATGCTTATATATTATATTTTTATTTACTTTGGAGGGAGCAGACAATGATTCTCTGATGGGGAAGACAGGGGCCAAGTTGAGGGGTGGCGGATGAAGAGGAGCTGCAGAAAGGCGTGTAAGACTGCGACTCTGCTTCTTGGTCCCAACCCTGAGTTGTCAAGGTTTTGGAAATTTGGATAAAAATGATGCCAGATTGTTAGATAAAAGAGACGCACCATCCAAAGTGGGATGGATGCCATCTCGCCTAATAAGACCAGGTTTTCCCCAAAATGAGCTCCAATTGTCTATGTAGCCCACATTGTTTGGGGGACACTACACAGACAGACAGCGGTTGAAGGATGACAAGCGGCTAAACATGTCATCACTGGTCAGATTGGGGAGGGGCCCAGAGAATACTACAGAGGCAGACATTGTTTTTGCAAAGTCACACACCGATTCCACGTTTTTTGTGACTTCCGACTGCCGGAGTCAGATGTCATTAATGCCGGTGTGGATAACAATTGTGGAGTATTTACAGTTACTTTTAGCCAGCATTTTCAAATTTGACTCGATGTCGCCTGCTCTGGCCCCAGGAATGCATTTGACTATGGCTGCTGGAGCCTCTAGGTTCACGTTTCTGACTACAGAATCGCCAATGATCAGAGTTTTTTCCTCAGCGGGTGTCTCGCTGAGCGTGGAAAAACGATTAGAAACATGAACAGGTTGGTGGTGTACCGGGGCTTTGCGACTAGGCTTCCTTCTCACTGTCACCCACCCAGTCTCCTCACTGCTGAGGAGGACCGTAGGACCGCTAGCAGGCCGCCCTATGCTAGGGAGCTCCGCTGCAGCTAAGGGCCATCCGTCAAGATTAACTGGCGCAGACGGTGCATCAATGCAGCGGAGCCGGGATTCCAAATCACACAACCTCTCCTCGAGGGCCTTAAAAAGACAACATTTATTACATTTACTGTTATCACTAAAAGAGGCAGAGGTGTAGCTAAACATCTGACAGAGAGAGCACACCAGAGGAGGAGAGGAAGGAGAGCTAGTAGCCATAGCTAGTGGCTAACCCAAAGCTAACAAAAACACCGATGAAAGGTGAACAGAAGGCTGAAGAGGGTGATTAGGTGACGCTGAGTGCGCACACAGGTGCAGGAGGCTTGATAAACAGAAGTGACAGCTAACGGTAGATGGAAAAAAGTGATTAAAATACAATTAAAGGCAAAATCCTCAGGAGAATGAGGAGAGCTAACCACAGAGCAAACCACAGACAGCCAGCAACACAGGAAGACTACGCTGAATCGATCTTTTGCCCCACCCCTAGCACCATCTAACTGACTGAAAAGTCAAATGATTTTTATTACTCTGGTACCTATATAGGTAGATTTGTATTGGCAACATTTATTAATACTTTTAATTAAGCATCACAGTACTGTGTCTACAGTATCCCCACCACAAAGTATCACAATACTACGATCAATCCATTTCTTTACTCTTTAACCCTTCTAGTGATAATTTCTACGACAGTTTATCATCCAACAAAATTTGTTGTTGTCACAGGTCTGTTAAAAGCATATTCTAAATTCAAATGTATGATTTATTAGTCTGGAATTACTGTTAAACCAGTATAAGTGTAGTTGGGATTACATTGTCTTCCAAATTGCTAATTGTACATGACTGCATGATTTTGTTAGCATACAGCTCTTTGTCTCCGTGAGAATGCCACAGAGGCCTTCTGCCTGCAGTTTAAGACTTGAATTAGCAGCTGAGATCTAAACTAGACAGGAACTTTTCTACTTATGTGACTTTTCTACCATCACAAAGATTCTTACTAATGAAGGGTTTGTAAGAATCTCCCAGTTCTTACGACTTCTGGAGTTTGCAGACATTCATGGAGGGGGGCATAGTTTCTTACAGCTGTCGTTCATTTCGCAAGAGCAACTTGACGCATTCTTGAGAAATGAGGTGCTTTTCTGTCGCACAATGGCCCTAGAGTTCTTACGTTGTTCATAAGGGTGCCTTGGGATCTTCCTATGGTATACTTACTGCAATCTTATGAAATTTTTTTGTCATAAGGTGACTGTACAGCACCCCTATGTGTAACTTACAGCACTCTCAAGCCGTTGGTAGGAAGCTCTTACGGCTTTCGGCACATTTTGTCAAGGTATATAAGTGGTAGCTGTCCACTCTTCAACAGTCTGTGTCCGAGGGATCATCACGTCTCAAATAGGCCTAGTAAAAGCCCAGTTGACATCTTAAAACAGAAATATGAAAGTTTGCAGCTTTTTTCTTCTTGAAAACCTTGTGCTGAATGATGATTTGTATGGCATAGGCCTGCCTGGCTTACCCCGAATGCATGCTGTACAAATCTCTGTATGAACAGGGATTTGTACAGCATTCCCTATGACCACTGTAAAGGGCCCTCAAGAACAACTTAAGGTGCTCTTGCAGCGTACTTACAGCCACCGTAGGAATTTGGGGCTGTGGAATGGTCTCCTGATCCTAAATAATCCATGAACAGCTTACATATTTCTTATGTTGTTCTGATGGCATTCATACGACTGCTCTAGAATGAGGGCTAAGAACGTTGGATTCTCCTATGGCTACCTTAAGAACGCGAATTACGGAATGATTCAAAAATCGTTTGTACGCTGTTCTCAGCCATTTGTAAGGCTGTATGTGACCATAGCTTTAGTTCAGTTTTTTTTTTTTTTTCCAAACAAATGAGTCTCAACATAATGTTTTTCTTTCATTGCATAGTGAGACAATAGCTTACCCATCAGTAGAAATGCTTTGTATTTTGTTATATTCACATTCCAGGAAGAGCATGGAGACCACCACTGCCACCTGCAGGCCTGGTGCTCATCTTGTTGGTTTAACAAAAAAAAACCATGCATAATCAAGCTGTTTTCTGCAAGTACCCTGTTTACTATTCAGCCTTAGAAGTCCAAAATCGCTGCTTATTCCCCACAAGGTAGATTATTAAGTCTGCCAAGACCGGATAAGAATCTCTGTTTCAGTCCCAAAACAAACACTGTCAAGGTCAGCAAGCCCGACAGATACCAACTGCATGCTGACCTCTCTCCGGCAGGTCTTAGCTGATGGCACGTGATAAAGTGGCCCCATATGTGCACAGATGCAGCTGATTGCAGGGCAGTCAATACCTTCTTAGGGGACCAGCTAGTTCTTTGGGGCTGTCATTGTGGGGACATTACAGTGTCTCATTTCTTTGTACTGCCATCCAAAAAAGTGAACAGTTCCCATTTGGGTAGCTGAGGGTCATTAGTTTCAGTTTGAAATTCATGTAGATGTGCACGTGAGTTTGTGTGATTAATCACTAGTTACTGAAAATTCTAATGAACCTGTAACAAAAAAAATGTGACTGTGTCTGTAGAGATGGAAAGTGTTGGAATTCTCACTTTTACCTGCTAGACATTGCCCTACTGTAAAATGAGGGTTAGCGATTGTCGCGATACTGTTTGTAAAAGCCATGGTATGTATGTAAAGCAGGAAGGCATGACATTTTTAAAAACTGAGAAAGAAATGCAAATTTCAAATAATTCAATTCCCAAAAATGGGCTGTTTGCATGGTACTGTATTGTATGTATGCATGTATTTGAGTTCCTGTATGAAACGTATGTATATTTTAGTTTCTCTATGATTTTTGCTACCCTGTTTGTTGTTTCAAGGCATACTCTGTAACACCATGTGCTGCAAAAGAACAAAACGAGTCATATCGGTTCCAAAAAGCCAGAAGATATTTCACATGTAAAATAACTGTAAATTACTCTTTTTCTATATTTTTCTAAGAAAAATGCAATATAGAAAGATTTTTTAAAATTTTCTTAAAAAAAAAAAAAAAAACGGGGAAAAAAGCTGAACATTGTAGGCCAGTAATAAACAGAGGAATGTTACCAGTATATTAGATCGTATTCCTTGCACACTGCAATGTCAATGTTGATAGTTCACGTTTTATATAACTCTGGTCACCACTGTTGGTGTGTCTCAACTTCAACTTTTTTCACTTTCTTTCTTCATTGTATTTATGGAAACCAGGTGTTATTTTTCATGGAAGGCAGAGCACGCTATCACTCTTAACGAACAGGTTAGAAAATTTACCAAATATATTCTAAATAATGCTGTGATAACTTCTGTTATTTTTCCCTGTAGATCAGGTCAAGCTGGCAGCAAAGGCATTAATATTCCGCTCAACTCTTCTGGAACACTCATATGTTTAACTGATGCCATCTCACTGTACTGAACCTGCTGCTGCTGCTGTCTATAAAGCTGCTGTTTGTCCACCAGCCACATTTAAATTGTTAGTGCAATTTGCATAATTCTGGCTGTGAATGCCATCTGGTTTGGATATTGGAAGAAATTAAAGTGTCTAACCTTCACCATACACAGTCTGTAGTTATTATTACAGCATGCTATCTGATATCTACAACACATCTTAGCGGTCTAATCGTCTTTACAGTAGAAGGGGGTAGGGACATGTTGGGTCAAATTAAGGCTAAGTTCCCAGCCAGCATGTCCATGTGGGCTACACAAAAGAAAATCTGGACTGTCTTATGGGTCCATGTGGGTTTAATGTTGGCCCATCTGTTTGCCCACATAGACTTGACCTGTTTGCCTATTTTTAACTTATTTTCTCTAAAATTTGCTTCCGCATAGTAGTTCAAGTAGGTTCATTTTGTCTTCTTTTTCAATTATAGTTTTTTTCTTTTTCTTATTTCAGACGAGGATGAAAAGAAAAATTTTAATTCACCTTGACATGTTTCGACTGTCATCTGCAGTCTTCCTCAGAAGTTCTGAGGAAAACTGCAGATGCCAGTGGAAACATGTCATTTTTCAAAATTTTCCTCATGAATTACTGACTTTTTTCTTGTAATTTTTTCTTATAAGTTGGTAACTCTTCATGTAATTTTACAAAAAAGAGCTTGTAAATTTGCACCTTTTTTCTCCAAAAATTTCACTTTTTTCTAAAGCATTTTTTGACTTTTTTCCTCATAAATGTGCTACTATTTTTTTGTAATTTTTTTTCCCTTTTTTTCTTATAAATTTTGATTTTTTAAAAAAATTGTGATTTTTTTGCATAATTTTGCCTTTGACACAAGTGTTGCTGAAACCTGCTTACCCACATTAAAACCTTGTGGCGCCCAGTGGGGTTTAATTGGGTAATCAGATTACCTGTTCACCTGTACCACAGGTAAAGTCCATGTGGACAAACACAGATGGGTCCAACATGGAGCCCGCGACAAACCCCCATGGACCCATGAGACAGCCCAGATTTATTCTTTTGTGGGGCCTACATGGGCATGCTTGCTGGGTTATCGTCACTATACTGGTCATTGTTCACTTGAACCGTGATGTCAAAATGATGTTGCACAGTATCATAGCCATTTATACATAGTTGTATAAATTATTGATTTAAAATGTTTACTTGTATAGAGATTTGTATTTTTGCCCTATAAAACATCGGATTATTTTTTTTAAAAGCATTTATTGTTTTTCAGTGTGTAAAAACAAACAGTGCAAAAATAAATCTGTTAGTGTCACGTAACAACTGTATGTACACTGGGCTGCATTCATGAAATGTGAGCTGAATCAATTTGTTTGTGAAATGTGAGTAGAGGGAAATTTACAAATGTCTTGGCATTCATTAAAATTCTAGTACGTAGAGCCAACATTTCCGTAACTATGAACAACATCTACTCCTGCCTGTGGACCACCCGTAGAGCATCTGTAAATCTACACTACTCACAAAAAGTTAGGGATATCCATGTGGATGCCCCGAATTTCCCTCTGGGATTAATAAAGTATACAAAATAAAAAAAATAGAATAAAAATAAAAATATTTGACTTTCGGGTGAAATTTATGGAAAATGTAAAAAGTTCACACTGCAGTGATATAATATGAAAGTAGAGCCTTTAAGTAGAAGCATGCAATGGTGATTTCTTCATCTAAAACAGTTTATTGAAACAAGCCAACAACAGTGGTGGGTATACCACAACAAAAAATGTCAGTGTCTCAATAACTTGTCATGTGCCCTTGAGCATCAATTACAGCTTGACAACGATGTCTCATGCTGTTCACAAGTCGAATTATTGTCTGCCGAGGCAAGGCATTCCACTCTTCTTGAAGGGCGGCCCTCAGGTCAATGAGGTTGTGGGGTGCAGGGTTACGAGCCTCTACATGGCGACTCAGCTGATCCCATAGGTTTTCTATGGGATTCAGGTCTGGAGAAAGTGCAGGCCACTCCATTTGAGTTACCCCAGCCTCCAGCAGCCATTCCCTGATGATGCAACCTCAATAAGCTGGAGTATTGTAGGCCATGAAGATGAAATTAGGCCTGTGTCGTTCATGCAGGGGCACAATGACTGGATTAATGAAGTTTTTCAGGTAGTATCAGCTTGTCACTGTACCATTCACAAGGTGTAGGGCAGTTCTGTATTGACTAGACACACCTGTCCAGACTGTTACACCAACACCGCCAAATGCTCGTCTGGTGGCACAGTGACTGATGCATAGCACCCTCCTTGACGTCTCCAACATCATTGTTAGCCATCATTTCTGCTCAGCGTGAATCAACTTTCATCAGAGAACAGCACTGAGGCCCACTGGTCCCTTATCCAGTGTAAATCCTCCCTGGCCCATGCAAGACGATGATGCCTGTGCCTGATGGTGAGGTCAGGTACCCTTGCAGGTTGTTTAGCAAGCAGACCACACTGATGTAAACATTTTGAATGTGACACTTGGGTGCCTCTCAGTTGAATGGCATTCATCATCTGGTTCCGCAGGGCAGTCTTCACAATGAAGCAGTCATCAGCATGGAATGTGGCCAAAGGACATCCACTTGTATGCCTTTCTGTGACTCTTCCAGTCTCTCTGTATCTCTGTTGTAACCTGCTGATGACACTCTGTGAGACTCCAAGATCAGTGGCCACTTCCCTCTGAGAACATCCTGTTTGAAGCCTTGCAGTGGCGAAGTACTGTTGATCAATACTGTTGATCAGTTGTTAGGTGTCGTCTTGGTCTCGTGATGTCAAAATGTGACCAGCATGATGAAGAGGTCTGTTTAAATACCAATTCTAATTGAACCAGAAAATTTATTGGTCGATTCGTGGATCAAACACCTGTTGTCAATTTTGTTGTGAAGCACTTTGTTAGAGAACAGCAAGTTACACTAAAAGTACTGAAACATTGAACAGTTAGACATGTGCATTCAAAAGGTTAGAGAAGGTCAAATTAAGTTCACCTGTAAAAGTTATTCTGAAGTTTAGGTGCATTCTGAAATTTCACCCAAAAGTTGAATATCGCTAACATTTTGTGATTAGTGTATGTAGATGCATCTAAATATGGCTTGTCATTCCCACAGATTTCAAATTTAATTAACCTTTAACTGTTCTGTCATTTTCACAATACGCAAATGACTTTAAAACATGTTTTTAAATGTAACGAAAAATACCACATAATAGATTTAGCTTAAATAACCAGCCACTCATATATTTAGGCTTCATATTAGAGCTCTTAAAAATCTGAGTGAATTAACTAAATTTAAACTTAATATCCTGACTTTTGTTTAGACTTGCATTAAATAAAAATATATGAAAACCAAAAATCAGAAGTTCACCTGTAAAATTCCTGTCATGTTTTAAATGCCATTTGTTTTTGATAACACAGGGTTACAAAAATAATTTTTTGTAAGTTGTCTGTGTTTTTTCAACTGATTTAAGACAATTTTGCACCGCTGAATCCGAAACTGACATCTGTTTCTCTTGATCAGGTCAGGTTTTTATGCTAAGTTGATTTTTTTTTAAAAATCATTTTTGTGAGATTATTGGTTGATTTTTGTTAATATTTCTCATCAAAAACAGATTTTTAAGAGAAAAAATAATTTTCTAAGACAATTTATTGATTAAATGTTACAAACTTTGGTTACTGTAAATTGAATAGTAGACATTGATAAAGGTAAGTACATGTAAATTGAATGTTATGTCATCATTGTTCAAAATTCAGAGCTTCAATTTCCATTTATTGGAACCTCTAGAATGCTCAGCCGCAGGGATGTCTCTCCTCAGAGTCCAACAGTAATCAGCCATCATGACGATTTATGACATCATGTCATAAATTGGCGCATGCAAACTCTTCAGAGTTCGAGAAATTTCAAGAAATAAAAAAGAATTTTGCATCATATAAAGTGAAAATTGTCATGAGCTGAACCAGTTTGGCTTTCCCCAGCTCGGTCTCGATCTCGTTGGGGGTTTTGGTTTACTGGTTATGTGCATTTTTGGTGTATTTGTGCAATAACTTCCATATCCTAGCCACTGCCTGACCGGCAGCTGTTTGTCTAAGAGCTGACCTACTTTCTCCCACATTGCTGACAGCCTGTCGGTTCGGCCACGCCCCCTTGCTCTCCCTTGACTCCATCTGCTGTCCCCTATCCCGGTAATTATCTTCACCGCATCTCGCCCAGGTGTTCTGTATTTGCCACGCCAGCGGCGCCTGTACAAAAGCAGCTCTTTGCTGAACAGACGCCGCTGGATCATTGTACGTGTTGGATGGTCGTTCGTCCCAATCTAACCGTCACGTCAGGAAGGACTGCATCTGTGTTTGCTCGCTGTCGTCGCTGTGACTACTCAGCCTGCCCCCGCACTGTGAGTATCTGTCTGTGCGCTGTCCGCCGTTGTATTCCTCCAGTGTGTGTGTTGGGCGGCCTTGAGAACTCTACGCGTATCCAAGCTGTTTTGTGTTTGTATGTACTGTATTGTGTCAATAAACATGTGTGGTGTAACCCAGTGTTTAAATCCTCATCCTTTTTCTCCCCTCCCCGTGCGCCATGGAGAGGCGCACGGGGAGTTCATGACAGAAAATGCCCGTACATGTAAACAAAAATGTAAAAATTATGTGGCCATAGTTCAGAAAGTTCACCTGATTGAGCAAAACCAATGTGATTTTTGGATTCAGCACATCAAAATTGTCCTAAATCAGCTAAAAAAACTTAGACAATAAATTTGGTGTTGACCAGTTTAGTTATAGACTTCAATTAATAGGCAAGTTTTACCAGTTTAAATTATGGACTGAATCATTCTGCAGGCTGGGTCTCTCCTATATATATACTACCATTCAAAAGTTTGGGGTCACCCAGACAATTATTTTGTGTTTTCCATGAAAAGTCACACTTATTTACCACCATGAGTTGTAAAATGAATAGAAAATATAGTCAAGACATTGACAAGGTTAGAAATAATGATTTGTATTTGAAATAATTTTTTCCAGATACTCAACCTGCTCAAAGGAAGGTCAGTTTTATAGCTTCTCTAACCAGCTAAACTGTTTTCAGCTGTGCTAACATGATTGCACAAGGGTTTTCTAATCATCCATTAGCCTTCTGACACAATGAGCAAACACATTGTACCATTAGAACACTGGAGTGATAGTTGCTGGAAATGGGCCTCTATACACCGATGTAGATATTGCACCAAAAACCAGACATTTGCAGCTAGAATAATCATTTACCACATTAGCAATGTATATTAGATATTAGAGTGTATTTCTGATTAGTTTAAAGTTATCTTCATTGAAAAAAACAGTGCTTTTCTTTCAAAAATAAGGAAATTTCTAAGTGACCCCAAACTTTTGAACGGTAGTGTTATTCTATATAAATGAATTATATATAATTACAGTGGCAAAAATAAGTATTGAACAAGTCAACATTTTTCTCATTAAACATATTTCTGATAGTATATTGTAAGGTAATTGCACTCCAGGGTTTCACTGGATATGCATCACTCCGCTTCAAAGGTCGTCTTCTTCTTCTAAAGCCAAATCGCTAATTTGCTAACTAGCCACCAACACTGACCTCTTGATGATTTCAGCCCTTCTGCGGTACCGACTCAACAGGTGACCGGTATGTTTTATAAAGACATTACTTTTGCTCTTGACAATATTTAATGTGTTTACATGTTTGTGTGAAATGACAATTGACGTCTTCATGTTGATTCAGATGTTTAGCAACAGTTACTGCCTACATTTATAGGGACTACTTTTTTCTCAGCTGCACAAAAAGGACTGGTTAAACAAACAAATCATATTATTTTGTCCAGTATTGTTGTCATTTAATAAATTGTGCTTGTGGAACTGTTGTATAAAACCAATATTACACTCTAGGTCATAATTTATCAATGAATATAGTAACTACTGTATATTCAGTGATACTGTACTCCCTCTCGTGTAATATAGCTTAAATATAAATGTGTGGTCATATAAATAACCACAAATGCAGTATCTAAGCAGTTATAAGAAAATAAAACACAAACCATAGGCCTAAACTTTTTGAAGGATTCCTCATTAATGAAAATAAGACACGAAATTTTAGCCCTTTGCATAGTTTGTTAAAGGCCAAATGTCACGTAACAGGGTACTTTAAATATCTTGAAACTAGATATAAAAGGGAACCGATCCGTTCGGGTCTTGGTGCATATGCTTCAGTAACAACGGAATATTCGTTAATTTAAAACTGCCGCGCTTGGCCTGACACGGCCCCTGGAATCGCCTGGGGAAGAAGGCGGAAGTGACGAAATCGATTGTACCCTAGTTTGATGCTTGGGGTATTTCAATTGATTGTTTATATGGAGACTGGAAGGTTGAAGTGAGCAACAAGAGAGAAAAAATTGGATATTTCACCCATACCTTAAAACGGGACTATCAGGGACAGCTGGGTAATAAGGGACACTTCTCTGGGAAATGTTTTCATACCTGTCAAGAGACGTTTTCGCCGTACTTCAACACCGTAAAAAGCGGCTATAAGGGACGGCGGAGCAACAAGGGACACCTCTCTGGGAAATGCCCCAAATGCAACTCGTGTTGTTATTGTCAAATATTTTAAGGATTCATGGATATTTGAAATAACAACACAACTCAGCGTCCGGTGCAAAATATAAAAAAAAAAAGCAGAATTCTGTATTTGTCAGGCGATCTCTCTCTGTTCCGCAACCGCTGCACAGCTGAATGTGTTAAACCATTGTCCTAATGACTTCTCATTGTAGTGAGAATAGCTCACACTGAGCGATCAGCCCGCCCCAACAATCTGACTAATTGACTCCACACTTCTCATTGTAGTGATAATAGCTCAGGCTGAGCCATCTGCCAGCACCAGCTGTGGGGGATCACACACAGGACGTGCTCCGCAACACACTCAATTTTTTTCCCCGTATATTTTTCTTTTGGGCGTACAGAAATGGCAATACACCCGTTTTTGCTAAAATTGCATTTTCCCCGTATTTTCCTTAAAATATTTGACAATAACAACACGAACTACATTTAAAACATTTCCCAGAAAAGTGTCCCCCACCACTCCGCCGTCCCACACAGCCGCGCTTGGCACCAAAATACGGCGAAAACGTCTCACTTGACAGGTATGCGCCTCCATTTTCATATTGATCTGATCAATTTCTTGACAGCAGCGGCTCTCCTCCACTGTAATAATAATGGCTTCCGAAAAATCAATATTTATGGGGCGCCCTCGACAGACCCCCTTCGGCTTCGCAATTCTGGAGGCGATTAATGTCCAGTTCAATGACATTTTCCACTGGTTCTGGTCATCGTTGGAACTGTTGTCATCAGACAAAGCATCTGATTCCGTCTCGGATGGCTCGAACCTGTAAGGTTCAATGCCTCTGTCACTGTCTGAACCACTGACAAAAAAAAAGACAAAAAAAAAAAGACTAAACTAATTTGTTCACAATCGCTGTCACTTTCCGTCATGATTGTCCAATGTTGATAAGTGTGAATGTGGATAGGCAGGGCAGCCAGGGTACAACTGGTGATGTCAAAAACATGGGCGTGGTCTGGACTGGCTGTCACAAGCCAGCAAGCAAGGTGGGGCCTTCACCTGGTGTATTTTGTGCAATTATGTAAATACAGGTGGGTGATATGGTCTCCGGTATGAATATTTGGTTTAAGCTATGTGTATTTTATCTAAATTCGTTGTCATTTAGAAAAAAAAATTACGTGACATTTGGCCTTTAAAGTGAGCTTAAAAGCATTACACAGATACAGCATCACTTATTTATTTAGTTTAATTATTGAGCTTGAAATTACAGCTCTAGATTTCCCTTCCTATTTTATTTGCTCAGGGTACAGCACTGCACAAATCAGTCTCATGTTAGTGACTAAACACTGAGATATTTGTGATGACTGAAGTGATTTAGCACGTATATTTACAACATTCTTAATCAGCACCTTACCTTTTGAGATTTTAAGTTCTCAAAAAACAAAACTGCATTTAAAAAGAAATGTATCGTGATGAGCTTCGTCCAGCACGTTTTCCCCTGCAGCCTCTGTCACCCCCATCCTGGTCTTTGTTTTTCCTGTGTGGCCACTTCATTACTGATGCAAGAAAATATTTCTCTCACCTCTACGTAAATCAACAGGACTTCAATAGAAGCATCTGTGGAGGTTTTCCTTTATTCTTTAATTGTGCTGTACTGTCAGATCAACAGGAAGGAGAGCTCTACACCTCCTTATATGGTGATTCATGGGCAGGGACTCATGTTAATTGACCATTTACGAATGAATGGAATTCATGAACCTCCACACAAATCTACAAACAAATCGAGGTTTGACATGGAAGGTTTTAGTGATTTACTTCCAAATCTACTCACAGATTTACAAGCGTTTCATGAATGAGACCCAATGAATCTGCACATATACAAATTATTAGATGTTTGAGAAAAAGGGGAAAAAAAATCCAGTTTTGTTATGTGGACCTGCTGTGCTGCACATGCTAGGTCACATCAATCAAGAGGTGAACGACCAGCGAAAAGGACTCTAAAGATGTCATGCACCAGTGTATGTGGTGTAAGTTTAGTCACCAAATGCCACCTGCCAGGGTGAAGAACGGCGACTATAAATTAGGTATTACACTTTTCTTATTATTAAGAAATCAGTGAAATATCCTTAACATTTTGTGAGTTTATATCATTTTCCTACCATACCTGTCACTCAAAGGAACTATTTTCAATGGGAACTAAACCAGGGGCCAGGTTTCCTTCTAGTTCTGAATACCTTCTCATTAATGCAATTTATGTCCATGCCATAATAAACATGTTGCCACAACAGAATTTGTGTATTTTTTTTTAAATAACACCAAGATCACATGTCTGTCTTTAAATAAGAACTACAATATGTAATATGTACAACTGAAAATGACATCTATTCTAACAGTGTCTTACATTTTGGGCCATTTTTGACTTGCATAGCTTAGTACCACACCAAATAAAAATTAGTGAAATATAAATCAGTACAAGTAGTTTCTATCATTATGATTGCTGAATCACTGATGATTCACCCGACAGGAATTTCCATGCTTTGAAAAGTAAACTCCACTGCTTCCAGCATTTTCCACTATACATTCTTGTATTGGATCCATTTAGTAAGCTCTGTTTTTGCCCATTTGGTCATCTACACGATACTGTGGCATTACAGGTACAACATCTTAATGACTCACTATTGTCACATTTACAGAATATGAGGTTGCCCCGAAATCTAGACATCAGTGCATGATCATTAAAGAGCAAAATGAAAATTGAATATGACAAAACTGTGCTCATCCATCATTTTTAAAGGCGCTGTTTGGGCAGGTAGATGAGGTCTACAGATATCCCAATATCCCTGCAGTACAGGGCAATACAATTATGCAATCGCTGCTTTGCTTGTTGACTGCCGGTGCATCTGAAAGAATTACAGTATCATTGAAAACTTAATTTATTTCAGTAATTCAGTTCATAAAGTTAAACTCAAATGATATAGCGTTATATACGATGGGGGGCTGAAAAGTTCATAGTGGTCAAATTTGACCAAATATGGTTTATCTTTCAACTGCAGGGATCCAAGAGCTGCAACACTGATCTAAGAAGTGTGTGGACCGAAGGGGAGACTATGTAGAAAAATAAACCACATTTGGCCAAGATGAACTTTTTTTCACCAGCCCCTGACCAACAGTGATCTATGTGGAGTTTGCATGTTCTCCCTGTGTCTGCGTGGCTTTACTCCAGGATTTCTCCGGTTTCCTCCCACATACCAAAAACATGCAAGTTAGGTTAATTGGCATCAAACTGGGGATTCTAAATTGTCCTTAGGTCTGACTGTGAGAGTGAACAGTTGTCTGTCTCTCTGTGTTGGCCTTGCGATGGACTGGCGATCTGTCCAGGGTGTACCCTGCCTCTCGCCCAAAGATGCTGGGATAGGCTCCAGCCCCCCCCCCTCCCCCCGCAACCCGAAAAGGATTAAGCAGAAGAAGATGAATGAATGAATGAACTTTTCAGCCCCCCCCCCACCATATAGTGATATATTCAATGTGTGTTTGCTTTAATGTTGATGATTATATCTTATAGTTCATGAAAACAAATGTCAGTTTCTCTGAAAAATAGAATATTATAGAAGCCAAATTTAAAAAAAACAAAAACAATAGATTTTTAATAGAAATGTTGGCTGACTGAAAATTGTGTCCATGTACTCAATACTTAGGGCTCCCTTTGCATGAATTACTGCATCAGTGCAGCGTGTCATAGAGGTGATCAGCTTGCGGTACTGCTGAGGTGTAATGGAGGCCCAGGTTGCTTTGATAGCGGCCTTCATCTTGTCTGCATTGTTGGGTCTGATGGCTCTCAGCTTTCCCATGACAATACTCCATCGATCAGCAGATTAAACAGCAGGGGTTGTGGACTAAGGAATGAGTAGGTGGTTGGTCAAACCTGTTGAAAACCAGGTTAAGGTTGTTCACCCACTCCCTACCCCCCATGGCCTGGGAGGTGGTATCCTTGTACCCAGAGATGGTTTTGAGGCCTCTCCAGACACCACTGACTTCACTTTGCTGCAGCTTGACTTCCATCTTCTTCCTGTAGTTGTTCTTCGCCTCTCTGATCTTCCTCCTTAGCTCCCTCTGTATGGACCTCAGCTCCTCCTTGTTCCCCTTTTCTTCTCCTTCAGCAGTGACTTCATCTCAGGGTTGATCCAGGGCTTGTTGTTTGAATAAACACCGTATGGTTTTGGTGGGTATGGTGTTCTCCATACAGAAGTTGATGTAGTCTGTGATGGTGTGTGTGAGGCTGTCGATGTCCTCACCTTGTGGATCACAAAGCTGCTCCCACACAGTGGATTCAAAACAGTCCTTCAGAGCTTCCTCAGTCTCCTCAGACCATATCTTCACTGTGCGGATAACAGGAGCTTGTTTGTGTACCAGGGGTTTGTACACAGGCAAGAGGTGAACCAGGTTGTGATCAGATCTTCCGAGGTGAGGAAGGGGTGATGAGGTGTAAGCCTGGTACTGGGTGAAAGTGGGCAGGGTGGAGGACAGGGAAGTATGTTTAAAATCACCAGAGATGAGCTGGAGAGTAGTGGGGTGTTGAGTCTGCAGCCTGCTGGTGACTAAGTGGATAATGTCACATGCTACCAACAGCGACGCATTTACACGCAGCGGCTCAACACTCCAGACTAGTGTGCTCACTCTGTGCTTTGTGTTTTTTCTGCCTTTTTTTGTCTTCTTTCTGAGATGGACTAATTACCTACAGGAACTACTTCATATTGGCTGCCAACTCCACTCTGACATCACCAGCATTCATTCCAGAAATCACCAAATCCCTGGAGAGATTGCAAGACTCCCAGATGCTCCGTGGATTTTCATCAGGCCCCACAATTGACACAGACGGCAGCAAGAGAGGAAGCAGAAACAAGGCTGCAGGGCTGGCCTCCGCGCCCAGCTGATCAAACTAAGCACCAAACCACCATTACCTTCAATTTTCCTCACCAACACCAGATCCCTCACCATCAAAATGGATGAGCTATGAACGGAGATCACCTACAATCACTAAGTCCAGGACTTGTATTCTGTGACCGAATCATGGCTTCACCCACTTATCCCAGACACCACCCTGGAGTTTCCAGACTGAACTACACAGTCAAGAACACAATGCTGATTCTGGTAAGGGGAAGGGTGGCGGGCTCTGTGCTGTTCTGCTCCAGTCTTGGTGTACTAATTTTACAGAATAATTTACAACCACTGTTCACCGGACCTAGAGGCCAAGCTGCTACTGTCCCCACCTTCAGGTTCCTAGGTACCCATATCTCCTCTGACCTCTCCTGGACTGTCAACACCAAGGCCCTGGTGAAGAAACCCCAGCAGCTGCTACACTTCCTCTGCGTCCAGAGGAAGAACAACCTGGACCAGAAGCTGCTGCTGGCCTTCTATTGCTGCTCAGTGGAGAGCTGTGTCTGTCTGGGTGTGTGGTACGCCGGCTCCATGGCCGAGAACAGGAAGGCTGTGCAGAGGAGCATCAACACCACCCAAAAAATCATCGGCAGCCCTTTGCCCTCACTGGAGGACATCGTGAGATCCTCCTGTCTCAGAAGGATCACGGCCATCACAGGAGACCCTTAAATCCTCCCACCACCTGTTTGACCTGCTTCCCTCTGGACGACAGTTCAGATCATCCAGGTCACACACCTCCAGACTACAGTTTCTTCCCCTGGGCCATCCAGACTGCAAACAGTCAGAGGCCCCACCTGCCTCTGAATGCTCACATGCACAGAACTGAAGACCTTTTAATTAGCATAATAATCACACATTTTCCAGAATTCTGTGTGATTTTATTCAGTAATGTGTTTAATTGTGTGTTCTGTGACTCTGTTATATTTATACCCATCTCTCATATTTAACTGCACAGTAGCCTGGCGGAGCACCCACAATTCTGTTGTATTGCACAGCTGTACAATGACAATAAAAGCCTATTCTATTCTAGTCTATGCTGCCTCAGCATTAGCATAGGGGGATATGCAAACAACGGTCACAACATGTGAAAACTCCCTCGGTAGATAAGAAGGTGTGATGCTAATGTCTAACAGCTCGATGTCCTTGCTGTTAGCCGTTAGCTCGCTACAGTGCTGTCCTTTAATCATGATGTGCCCAGGGTTACACCATCTCTCATTCTGCCAGCCCACCTCCATTCCTCTTTGCCAGTTTCTGCTGTTCAGTCTGCCTGCAGTAGATTGAAACTGTCCAGTCTGATGTTAGCATCTGCGGTGAGCCACATTTCCATAAACAGCATGATGTTAACCTCCCTTTAGGCTATCTCATACTGGGTCAGAGCTGCTAACTCGTCCACCTTGTTTTGAAGCGACTTCATGTTTCTCATGGTGATAGAACAGGCTTGGACCTTGTCTTCCTCATCCCTCGTCAGCTCATATCTACTTTGTTTATGCCTTAGTTCCTGGGGTTGTCAGGTCTCTGATCCGTTAGCACCGCTGAGCTATGAAGAGCTAGCACTTCATCCATGCTGCAGCACACTGGATCCCCAGTCACAACTGAAGTGAAGAAAAAGACCACTTATCAGCGCAAGAATGGCAACATTAGCATCCATGGTGCCCGTGATAAATATAAGTTAACACAAGCAAGAAAAAAGTTGTAACAAAAAACGAATAATGAAATGGAAGCCAGAAAAAACTCAGTAATGAGCAGCTACTGCAAAAGAGGCAGCTGCCCTATATGGCTCTGGAAGTATTGCAGAGCTGGAGATGGCACAGTTGAATATGCAAAGATTAGAAACAGGATTAGAAATGAGTATATCAGAGGGACAGCTCAGATTGAGTGGTTTGGAGACAAAGTAAGAGAGGCAAGGCTGAGATGGTTTGGACACGTGCAGAGGAGGGATAGTGGAGATATTGGACAAAGAATGTTGAAGATGGAGCTGCCAGGCAGGAGGAAAAGAGGAAGACCACAGAGAAATCCATGGATGTAGTGAAGGAGGACATGGAGAGGGTTGGTGTTACAGAGGAAGATGAAGGGAGAGGGTGAGATGGAGGCAGATGATCCACTGTGCAGACCCCTAAAGGGAGCAGCTGAAAGGAGAAGAAGAAGCTTGGTTCTTTACATTGAAATAACATCAAGAGAACCTGATGGCGTTAACATGTTGTTTGAAGCACGTTACTGACTAGAAAAGCACTCGGAGAGCGCAGACCTCCGCCAAGCGCCACAGTAACCCCCCATACAGTGTTTGTGTGTACGTTTTCAGATTCCTTGACCATGAAAACATATGACTAGCAATTGGATTCACAATGATTATTTGTTTATTTGACAGGGACAGTGCAATAAACAGACAATTAATCAATGACTATCAATCTGATAGTGATAGGATTAGTGGTTCAGTAGTAAAAGCATTGCCTCCTTGGCGGAGGTAATAAACTGAAGTGCTGCTGTTGTGTCCATCTCCTCCACTGACGGATGCAGATTGGGTAGACAGGTTGCCATGGGTTTTATATTATATTATTGGGGTTGCGCTCCGCGGCAAAACAGAATTTAGAAGCTTCCCCGGCAGAGAGCTCGTTTTTGTGCAGCGCGTATGGCTGGCCGGTGAATTTCTGCCAAATGCGCAGCGCCTATGGCTGGGCGGGGAATTTCTGACAAATAATCCGACGGCAGACAGCTGCCCGTGTCAGGTTTTGCAGCGTCGCGCAAACACAGGCACGCTGGCGGGCCCAGGCCACCAGTGTTTTCCGCGTGCTTTTGTGCCTAAAACGTTGAAGAACGCGGAGTTTGTGTTGGTCAGACACGACGACCAGCGCCCTCCATTGCGCCTGCGCACATGTTGAAAATGGCCGTATGTCACAGTGTTAAAAAATGCTTTAAAAAATTCCTGTATCCAGACGGTGATGCAGATCATCCCGAAAATTTAATCAGTTCTTCCTTGTACCATTTCCAACAAAGCCTGAAAGTTTCATGGAAATCCGTCCAAAAGTTTTTGAGTTATCTTGCTAACCAACAGACAAACAGACAGACAGACAAACAAACAAACCCCGGCAAAAACATAACCTCCTCCTGGCCTTTTCGGCCAGGCGGAGGTAAATATTAGTTAAAAGAAAATAGAAAACTCTTTATCTCAACAGAAATACTGGGCAAATGATCTAGTGTTACTCCACCCTCCTCCGTGAAAGGCCATCTCTTTATTCGTTTGTTTCACTCGCCATGCTCACTGAGAGCTCTTCAGCTGTCCTCACTCTGCTGCTGATTGCTCAGGTGAATGAGGCCACACCTGGCTTCTCCCAATCAGCAGCAAGAGCATAGAAGCTGAGGAAAAAATGGTCTGGCTGGCAGTTACTCTCTTGCCACCAGTCAGATAATATCTCTGGGTGTTTGTGGGGTTTTAGTTTTTGTTGGGTGGAAGTTTTCCTTGTTTCCCCTCACTTAGTTTCATTTGGTCATTTTGCCATATTTTAGTTAAAGCCCCAATTTTCCCGGTTCCTTATTCCCTCCCCTTTAACCTGGTTCCAATTTAATGTTGTTACTTCCCCTAATCCCCTAGAAACACCTGGGGAACGTAACACCAAACAATCAGCCATATCTTCTAGTTTTATAACATGAAAGACACTTTCATGTTAAGAGCAAAATAAAATCCAAACCTAAAGGGAACTCAGAGAGCACATACCTCCACCCAGGCCCTATCTTGCAATGTTAAAAAAAGGGGGGGAGTGATCTAAAATCTGCATCCTGTCCCAGATCTTTTTTAAAATCTAATGGGTTCATCCATAGCCTAAGGGCCACCTCTGGTGAAAATGTGATCAACGTCCATCCAGTAGTTTCTGTGTGATCCTACTAACAAACAAACCAACATGAAAACATTACCCGTCCTTGCTCATGTTGGGAGAACACTGAACAGCATCTATGTGGCTATACTTGGACACGGTGGTGCAGTGGTTAGCACTGTTGCCTAACAGCTAGAAGGTTCCAGGTTCAAATCATCAGGCTGGCAGGAGTAGGAAACTTTCTGTGTGGAGTTTGCATGTTCTCCCTGTACCGTGTGGGTTTTCTCCCACAATGCAAAGACATGCATGTTAGGTTAATTGGGCATTCTTAAGTGTCCCTTGGTATCTGTCTCCTATTGGCCCTTAGAATAGAGGGTTAGTACTAATGATGACTTTGATTGGTCTTTGAGACTAGAAAAAGTGCTATATAAGTACAGGTCCTTATCCCTTAAATCAAAACTGTTGTTTCTGTGTGTGAGCAAACACAGCACCCTCTGTTCAGTCGGCATGTTTCTGTGTCAAAGAGCATTGGCAACAGAAAGCTGTGATGTCAACGTTAAAGCAGAAAAAAAAATGTTTGCATCAGCTGCATTCCATTTTTATCACAAGATAATCTGCCTCTTTGCATACTTTTTGAATTAAAAATTTGTAGTTAACACAGTTAAGATTTCCATCTAGGATTTCTTTTGCACTGGCTTCTACACAACCAAAGTACCTGGTGAGGACTCGGACAGTTTAAAAAAGAATTGTAGTGCAAGCATATGTACAGTGGGGCAAAAAAGTATTTAGTCAGCCACCAATTGTGCGAGTTCTCCCACTTAAAAGATGAGAGAGGTCTCCAATTGTGCCCTTCAGAGGTAAAGTGGGCTATCCCACATTTTTAACCCCTACTCTCTTATTGTTGTGAATATGTGATTTAAATATATTTTCATATTTATTTATTCACACCTTGAAGGTAATTATAGGGGGTAACTTTTTAATGATATAGGCACACTGATTTTTTGAGAATATTTCAACTTTAGAGCTCATTTTCTCAAAATAATGGTTTTGTGGGATAGCCCACTTTACCTCTGAAGGGCACAATTTTCATCATAGGTATACCTCAACTATGAGAGACAAAATGAGGAAAAAAAAATCCAGAAAATCACATTGAAGGATTTTTAATGAATTAATTGGTAAATTCCTTGGTAAAATAAGTATTTGATCAATAACAAAAGTTCATCTCAGTACTTTGTTATATACCCTTTGTTGGCAATGACAGAGGTCAAACATTTTCTGTAAGTCTTCACAAGGTTTTCACACACTGTTGCTAGTATTTTGGCCCATTCCTCCATGCAGATCTCCTCTAGAGCAGTGATGTTTTGGGGCTGTCTCTGGGCAACACGGACTTTCAACTCCCTCCAAAGATTTTCTATGGAGTTGAGATCTGGAGACTGTCTAGGCCACTCCAGGACCTTGAAATGCTTCTTACGAAGCCACTCCTCCGTTGCCCCGGAGGTGTATTTGGGATCATTGTCATGCTGAAAGACCCAGTCACGTTTCATCAATGTCCTTGCTGATGGAAGGAGGTTTTCACTCAAAATCTCACGATACATGGTCCCATTCATTCTTTCCTTTACACGGATCAGTCATCCTGGTCCCTTTTCAAAAAAACAGCCTCAAAGCATGATGTTTTCACCTCCATGCTTCACAGTAGGTATGGTGTTCTTTCTCCTCCAAACACGACAAGTTGAGTTTTTACAATAAAGTTCTATTTTGGTTTCATCTGACCATATGACATTCTCCCAGTCCTCTTCTGGATCATCCAAATGCTCTCTAGCAAACTTCAGACGGGCCTGGACATGTACTGGCTTAAGCAGGGGGACACATCTGGCACTGCAGGATTTGAGTCCCTGGCGGCGTAGTGTGTTACTGATGGTAGCCTTTGTTACTTTGGTCCCAGCTCTCTGCAGGTCATTCACTAGGTCCCCCCGTGTGGTTCTGGGATTTTTGCTCACCATTCTCGTGATCATTTTGACCCCACGGGGTGAGATCTTGCCTGGAGCCCCAGATCGAGGGAGATTATCAGTGGTCTTGTATGTCTTCCATTTTCTAATAATTGCTCCCACAGTTGATTTCTTCACACCAAGCTGCTTACCTATTGCAGATTCAGTCTTCCCAGCCTGGTGCAGGTCTACAATTTTGTTTCTGATGTCCTTTGACAGCTCTTTGGTCTTGGCCACAGTGGAGTTTGGTGTCTGACTGTTTGAGGTTGTGGACAGATGTCTTTTATACTGATAAAGAGTTCAAACAGGTGCCATTAATACAGGTAATGAGTGAAGGACAGAGGAGCCTCTTAAAGAAGAAGCTACAGGTCTGTGAGAGCCAGAAATCTTGCTTGTTTGTAGGTGACCAAATACTTATTTTACCGAGGAATTTACCAATTAATTCATTAAAAATCCTTCAATGTGATTTTCTGGATTATTTTTTTTTCTCGTTTTGTCTCTCATAGTTGAGGTATACCTATGATGAAAATTGGAGACCTCTCTCATCTTTTAAGTGGGAGAACTTGCACAATTGGTGGCTGACTAAATACTTTTTTTCCCCACTGTAGCTCTCATGAAGCAAATCCTTGTCTGTGTACATTAAGCAAAGCATTTGATGTAACAGCTACTTCAGAAGTTACAATGAGACTGGGAAGTCCATCACATTTGTATCTTTGTAGAACCCAGCATGTGCAGTTTGTCTGGATTGTTGTTTTTAATTGAAAGTTGGAAACAGTTTGGAAACATTGGTGTTGCCTACAGAAATGTTGACTTTGATGATCCCTGAACCTTTTTTTGGTTACTTATGCTGGGCAGGGCCCTGGCATAGGCATAGCAGCCACACCCCGGTAAACCACTTCGACTGGCGGGTGAAACCAGGTGAGGGTAGCCGACGGGTTTGAAACCCTTGGTGAGGTAGGGCTTGTTTACCTACGCATGCGTAGACTGGACCTGGCGGACTGCATGGAGGAAACCACCAGACTGGCTTAACAGGCAGGAAGGCAGACCAAGCAAAGTGTTGTGGAGCGCAAGTAGGGCACAGTGAGACACATAGGACACTGCTGGCAATCCACTGCATCCTAACCTATCTCCAGCTGTCTTGACTTTGTCTTGCCACTGGATCCAGATAGGCTGGGAGGAGAGACTGAGGCTGACAACTCTGCGCAACTCTCCCTTACTTAAATCAAATTCAAATTCACACAAAAGTGAAGACATCACCCACCCACCCCCCAAAAAAAAAAAATCCTTCTCACCCCCCCCCCCCCAAGTCCACACAGAGGCAGCCAAGGGCATAGGGTCACTCTCTACTGGACCAAAGCAGCAGTGGAGTTCGGAAGCCCCCTAGTTGTCTGAGCAGCCATCTTTAGGATTCGCTCTGCTCACCTCCATGGCCTGAGGAAGGGGCTAGAAAATATGCCCTAAACATAGCCTGCTTTGCTACACCCTGGCCAGCAAGCCGCGGCTGGCGGAGATCCCACCCTAGCAGTCAAAATTCTCAGAAGAAATCAACTAAGGTGACATCACTCACCATTGGCGCTTGGAATGTACGAACACTCATGGACAGCTCCAAAGCGGACAGACCTGAGAGACAGACAGCACTTGTCGCAAGAGAACTCAGCAGATACAACATCCACATCGCAGCTCTGAGTGAGACTAGGTTTGCAGACGAAGGTCAGCTGACAGAAGTAAAAGCCGGCTACATCTTTTTCTGGAGTAGCCAAGGCAGCGAAGAACGACGTGAAGCAGGAGTGGGTTTCATGATCAGATTCAATCTGATCAGCAAGCTTACCAGCCTCCCCAAAGGAAGCAACGACTGCCTCATGACCCTGTGGCTCCCCCTCCGAGGAAAACGCCATGCCACATTCATCAGTGCATATGCCCCCACCATGATGAACCCAGATGAGATCAAAGACAAGTTTCACAAGGACTTAGAGACTCTCATTGAAGGCGAACCAAAGAAGGACAAACTCATTGTTCTTGTAGACTTTAACACCAGAGTTGGTACAGACTACCAGACATGGGAGAGAGTCCTTGGGAGAAATAGAGTTGGAACGTGCAACAGCAACGGTCTTCTCCTGTTGAAGACGTGCACCTCTCATGACATTCTGATCACTAATACTGTCTACTGCTTACCTAATCGCAACAAGACCTCCTGGATGCATCCACGCAGCAAGCATTGGCATCAGATCGATTACATTATTGTGAGAAGGGGAGACAGGCAGGACATTCAAGTGATGAAGGTGATATGGGTGCAGACTGCTGGACAGATCAGACTCATTCTCTCAAAGCTCAACATGCACATCTAGCCCAAACGGCGTCCACAGAGGAAAAGGCAAACAAGTGACTCAATTTCAGCAAGCTGGAACAGCACTCTGTGCGACAGAACCTCAGTGAGGACCTGGACAGCAAGCTTAGTGAGCTTGATCTCGGGGCATACGGCACAGAAAAAGACTGGGCACCTTTCAGAGACATGGTGTACGAAACCTCACTCACTCATCTGGGCCAGAATACGCACAAACATCAAGACTGGTTCAATGAAAACGATGAGGACATCCAAAAGCTGCTTGATGAGAAGCGTGAACCCCACAGAGTACCAGCAAGACAGCAGATCTGCCTCTAAGAAGGCAACCTTCAACTCCATCAAAGGAAAGATGCAGGCAAAGGTCAGGGAGATGCAAGACTTCTGGCTCATCAAAAAAGGCAGATAAAATGCAGCAGTACACTGACAGCAACAACTCCAAATGCTTCTATGATGCCCTTAAGACCATCTATGGGCCTCAGTCTTCTGGAACATCACCACTGCTCAGTGCTGAAGGGTCCACTCTCCTGACCGACAAGAATGCAATCCTGGAAAGATGGGCAGAACATTTCAGCAGCGTCCTGAACAGACCTTCGTCCATCACTGCAGAAGCCATCACTCACTTGCCCCAAGTAGAAGTGAACACATCTCTGGCAGAACCTCCAGTGGAATCAGAAGTCCAAAAAGTGATCAAACTCTTTTTGAATGACAAAACACCAGAATCTGACTCCATCCCAGCTGAAATCTACAAGGCAGTAGGACCAGTTTTAATACAGAAACTCACTGAGCTCTTTCAGACCATGTGGCAGCAGGAAGTTGTCCCCCAGAAGCTCAAGGATGCCTCCATTGTCCATCTCTACAGGAGAAAAAGAAACAAGCAGTCCTGCGACAACCACCGTGGGATCTCTCACCTCACCATCGCTGGCAAGATCTTCGCAAGAGTCTTTCTCAACTACCTCATTCAGCACATGGCAGGAGGTCACCTACCGGAGAGCCATTGTGGCTTCAGAGAGGGTCATGGAACTGCTGACATGATCTTTGTCGCACGCCAACTTCAGGAGAAGTGTCATTAGCAGAACGGGGACCTCTACACATTTGTAGATCTGACCAAGGCTTTTGATACCGTCAGTCGTGAGGGGCTGTGGAAGATCATGGCAAAGTTCGGCTGCCCCGACAAGTTCATCGGCATGGTGCGCCAGTTCCACGATGGCATGCTTACTCGAGTACTAAATGATGGAGACTCCTCCGAAGCTTTCCCAGTCACCAACGGGGTCAAGCAGGGCTGTGTACTCACACCCATACTTTTCAGCATGATGTTCACAGCCATGCTGTCTGATGCCTTCTGCGACGATGAAGAAAGCGCCATCAGGATCAGGTACAGGATGGACGGCAGACTCTCCAACCTGCGGAGACTCCAGTCCAAAACCAAGGTGGAAGAGGACTCAATGCGGGACTTCCTGTTCACAGAGGACTGCGCACTCAACACTGCTACAGAGGCCCAGATGCAGCAGAGCATGAAGTGCTTTTCCACTGCTTGCGACAATTATGGGCTCACAATCAGTATGAAGAAAACCGAGGTCCTGCACCAGCCCGCACCGCAGAAGAGTTACATGGAACCAGCAGTCACTGTCAGCTAGGAGACCCTCAAGGCTGTCAACAAGTTCACGTACCTCGACAGCACACTCTCCAGGTCTGTCAGCATCGACAACGAGGTCGATTCGCACATTAACAAGGCAAGCTCAGCATTTGGACGGCTACGTGCAACAGTGTGGAAAAGGAGAGGTATCAGGCTGACCACAAAACTGGAGGTGTACAAGGCAGTTGTCCTGCTTTCCCTACTATACGTCGGAGAAACCTGGACAGTCTACAAGCGCCATGCCACAAAGCTAAACCGCTTCCACCTGAACTGCCCCAGAAAGCTCCTGAAGATCACCTGGCAGGACAAAATCCCTGACACAGAGGTCCTCTCCCAAGCTGAGCTGCTTAGCATCCACACCCTGATCAAGAGAGCCCAGATTAGGTGGGCTGGCCACCTTGTTCGTATGCCTGACTCACACCTACCAAAGAGACTGTTCTACAGTGAACTAGCAGAGGGCAAGCTCTCACAAGGTGGTCAGAAGAAGCGCTACAAAGACACTCTTAAGGCCTCCCTGAAGAGCTTTGACATCAGTCCTTACACTTGGGAGACCCTAGCGCTAGAACGACCAGACTGGCATAGCCATACAAGCAAAGGTGCTGCCTCCTTTGAGCTGAAGAAGATTGCCAAGGCCCAGAGAAAACATGAGCTTCGCAAGTCCAGAGCCAGCCCTGTATCTTCTGCCTGTGCAGACCACCTGTGCCTGACTTGTGGCAGAGCCTTCCGTGCCCGCATCGGACTGATCAGCCACAGCTGGACACACTGCACCCAGTCCTCTTCCCTGTGATGTCCTTGGTCATCGTCGAGAACAACAAATGAACAGCAACAGCCCAACGTGCACCTAGAGGTGCACCTAGAGGTGCACGTTGGCCAGAAACTCCCCTTATTCTATGGGAAAACTGTTTTGGCCCTCAGATTAGCAGTTCTTTTTTATTCCCATGTCAATTATTTCTCAAGAATGTAGCTGTGAAATTCCAAACAACAGACATTCAGATACAAACACTGTCTGTCCCATTTACCTTTACGGCCATTTTTTTATTTCATTGTGTATGTGCATCAGCTGAACACTGATGACAACAAATGAAATGTTAAAGTCATAGTCTTTATTTTTCCATTTGTTGGGAGGTACACACTGACATGAGTAAAAACAAAAATTGTGCTATTATGAGTTCCTATCTAAGTTGTCCACAGCATACAATGGTGTTCTGCCATGGCACGATTCCCTGGGGCAACTGGAAAAACAGCAGGAGGTCATTCCTCGCAGCGATGGCAGCCCTGGTTGATCGGCTTCATGACAGAATTTGTGGATCCAGATGTTCGAACACACTCCTGCCCCCCTGAACCACTCGCCTGGTTGAAATACCCCTGTAGCTTTTGTGTCAGCAAAATTTGGGGGGATGTATCGCATTGACTTTATAGGCAAAGTTATGCAACACTGTGCAGGTTTTCAAAATCTTCACAGCTTTCTCCGGGAGGAGTTCCAGTGGTAAGTCAAGGATTGTCCACCGTGCCACAAGGATGCCAAATGTATTGTCAATGACACGTCTGGCTCTGGAGTGGCGGTAGTTGTAGATGTTTTTGTCTAATGGCAGGTTCACTGGCCTGTTAAGCCAAAATGGAAATCACACAGAGAAAATATCAATAATCAGACACACACAGATATATGTGTTTATGCTTTTGTACAAACAAAGTAGACAAATCACAAAGCAGATGGCGGATTTGGAGTAATACAGGGTATACTCATTATGTCACAACAGAAGTCATGGCAGTAAAAAAAAAGTCAGTGAAGTAAACAGTGTGGTATTAACTTATACAGTTAAAAAAAAATAGCCACACTGTGTACCACTGTCAGTGACATACCTGGAAACGGTCACCTCAGATTGCTGTGTCAGGGAAAGGCAGCATGGTCAACCATCACATGGGGAACTGTGACTGTTGTCCCAGGAAGATTGGCAGGTGGGGGTAGATTCAGTTTGTTTTCCAACAGCACCGATCCAAATTGGCTCTCTCTGAACATGCCATCATTTCTTCATCTATGTGTCTCAGTGGCTGGATTAGCATGGGAAATTCACACTGTGTCGGTCTCTGTTGGTTCAGTGGTCACACAGACCAGCTCCTCCACCTTCTCTGCTTTCTGTGTTGCACTGGTTGTAGTAGAATGAGCTGTTTTTCAATGGTTTTAAGGGCCATCTGCATCAAAATTTTTGTGCGGTCACCATCGCTTGCGCTGACAAAAACAGGAAATACCTGTGGAAAAGACTGGAAGCACTCTACACATCCGTTGAGACGCTGCAACCGCCTACCGTTTGGGTGGTGAATTGCAAATCGATGCTGACAAACCGGCGTAGATAAAAATATTGCAGAGGACAGCGTAGGCATTGTCCATAGGCAATGGCGTCGATGTGATGCAAGTGCATAAACCACGCTCAAGGCTTCAATGAAGAATAAAGATGATCAAGAAGAGGAAGTGGTCAAACAGGAAGACACAGTAGTTGTAGCAGCAGCAGTGTGACCAGAGAAAAAGCAAATTAGTAGTGGTTTGCAAACCCACAAACTGGATTGTTTAACTGGTGAATAAACTAGCGCGTCTGCTCCTTGGTGCTACCCATTGAGCACGGGTGAAACTGTAGATGTTGCTGATGCGCATGCCTCAAACACTTGGCCTGGCAGATGCAAAAAAGAAGTACACATACAACCAATGTGCAGCAGGCTTCTCCACATCACAGATGTGGAATCTGGAAGTGGAGCATAAATCCTGCTTGAGTCTGAACCATCACCCAAGACCAGTTTGTGTTGGGAGACCCTATCAGGGGCAAGTTGCCCTGACAACAAAGCTCCTTCCACTGCACAACGATAAGAGGTGGATTTAAAAACTCTGTCCTTTTTTTTTTTCCCAGCAAAATAATGTTTGTGTGGTGGTTCCACTGCAGGGGGCTGACTGATGGCAGAACAGTGACAGAGCTCTGGGTAGGCCTCGGAAAATCCCTTAAAGCCACCATGTAGAAAGCAGATCTGTGTCCTGGTTATCAGAATATTAGATTAGATGCATTAATTCAACTGTTTTAGGCCTGACAGGATTACACCTACATCTATTCCAGGAAGAACTCTTATATAAAGGCTATTGATGATTTTTGTCTCCTGGACTATTGTCAAAATGGCACAAAGATCATTTTTAAAGCAACTGAAATACAGTCCATAAGCTGTCCCTCTGAACCACAGTTGACATTATACAACAGCTGGAAGTCAGTTTGACGCTCCTTCTGTTGAGCCCCCTTACCTTGACCTTTAAAACTGCTGAGGTGGCCTTTTAAAAACCATTAATTACTTTTTTACAGTAGGATGTGAGGCTTCACAAACACTGAACGCACACCCCCTCCTGTTTTTATAATATTTCTTAAAGTGATGCTTCCTACACAGGCAACACGTTAAATTCTAAAGCCACAGCAAGTTATTGTTCTGCATTAATAGAAGAGAACAAGAACAATCCCAGGTTTCCTTTCAGCACTGTAGCCAGGCTGACAAAGAGTCATGACTCTATCAGTCCTAGCATTCGCTTTGAGCTTACTAGTCAGGACTTTATGAACTTCTTCAATAATAAAATTTCATCTAGCAGAGATAAAATCAGTCAGATTCTTCACACCTTTAACTTAAATACGGTACCTACTGTACTACAGCTCGACTGGGCTGGGGTTCAAATCCCAGCCGGGTCATGCCGAAGACCATATAAAAGCGGAACTTCCTGCTGTCCAGCTCGGTGCTGAGCAATAATGGAATGGAGGAGGGAAATTTGCATGGCATTTGCGGCGCCTTGCATGGCAGCGACCCCTCTGATTCTATATATGTCATGTGTGGAGCTGGTGTTTCAGCTCCACTCATGATTTGTGGCTGTAGCTTCTGATTGGTTGCTAATTGGTTCCAGCTGGCGGGTTAGCCCTGAGCCTTGGGCCTCACCAGTCTACAGCCACACCCTCCCTCTGGAAGGCACTCACCGGCTGTTATTGGTTTCTGTGCACACACACACACACACTTGTTTGCACACGCACATACACAGACTCCTGCCACACACCTGCGTCCACTTGTCAACCATCAGCCTGCTTGGTATTTATTGGGTGACAGTGGGGACATTCAGTGTTGTGGCGTCAGTCTTCATTACACAGTCTGATTCATGATCACCTGCCTATATGACGTCCTGGAGCGGTTGGATTCTTTTCCTGTGGACTGCGTCAGTGTTGCTTTCTCCAGAGCCCTCTGCGCTCCAACGCCTTATGTCCGTCTCTCCTTATTATTAATTGCCCTTTCTTTCCACTGCCCAGTTCCGTCTGGGAGTGTGTGGAGCTTCCCTATATCCAACTGGGCTCGGACTCCCAATGCCGGTGTACCTGACTGTGTTTCCTCAAGTGGACTTTTTCCCTGTTTTTTGTGTATCTTTGAGTTATCCCATTCTGTTAGTAAACTCATTCACTTCACCTGCAGTTTGGGATTGTATTTATCCATATGTTCACTGCGAGATTACGCAGCGGACACGACAATGTATGTTTGTGATTAACATTGTAGATAAGAGAAACATAATTTCGTTCTACTGTACATGATTGGCTGTATGGATTTGAATGACAATAAAGATGGCTTTTGCTTTTCCTTATCCTTAACTCCTTCAATTGATATCTGTTTGGATGAGTTTACTCCAATTGACCTTTTAGAGTTCGATAAAATAATTTCCTCATCCAAGCCTTCAACTTGTCTTTTAGACCCTATTCCTACCAGGTTATTTAAAGAAGTCTTCCCATTTATTGGTAGCTCTATTCTTCAAATAATCAATTCTTCATTACCATTAGGCCATGTAGCGCAGGCTTTTAAAACTGCTGTAATTAAAGAGTCCGTGACGTAATTCAACCAAGACATCATTAGAAAGAAGAACCACTGTGTTTTTATTTTGTGTTGGCCAAAAAATTCAATAAAATTTTGTTTCCATATACTACCATAAATTACATCATGATGCAGACAATTGCGATGTTCGTTTGTCGAAATTGGGTCAAACGCCAGCGCCATTTTGTGATGTAATGACATGAACCAAAGATGTAAACAAGCATGGCTTAGTACACTGAAACGGAGGAAGTTGTGAGCAATTTCAGCGAAGATTTGAACAATTTGTCGATAGTTTTTGAGGAAGAAGCAGGATCGAGTGAGGAAAAAGTTGGTTCGAACGAAGGACTGCAACCCTATTTATTTGAACCAAATCATTCAGGAAGCGACGATGACTTGCACGTTTCACAGGATAAAGGGTCCGACGGTGAAGGGTTAGAGATGGACATCAGTCACCTCCAAAACACTGAATGGTAATATACAGATAGAGAGGGGAAATTTACATGTGGCCGACTGCCCATATCAAAACATATCAAAACAGCGCAGAGATACAGATGATTGTTGTGCAGAGATACGGAAGATCGCCCATATCAAAACAGTGCAGAGAAGCAACAGTGTCAAAACTCGCCTGGAAAAGAGTTTGTGTAATTGATTTTTTTTTTTCCACATAAGGTAATTGTTATTTAATCGTTTGGTTTACAGAAATTTAGGCTTCAATTTATTTATTTTTTTTTATTTCCCCGATCGGGTGGTGGGGAAATTTAAAAAAAAAAAATGCTCAGATATTCAGTTTCGGTAGGTAATGAGATTTATAAAAATGAGAAATGAAAAAAGTAATGTAACGTTTTTTAACACAAAGTCATTCCATTTGGAGTAAAGTCAACACTCGGCTTCAAAATTCATAGGGGAGGATTTTACTTTTGGAAAAAATATAATAAAATCATAATCGCCTTATGTGGGAAAAAAAAAAAATCAATTACCCAAACTCTTTTCAGGGTGAGTTTTGATACAGTTGCTTCTCTGCACTGTTTTGATATGTTGATATCATCTTGAGCTGTGGGATTTTGTTTGAAAACCATAGGTATGGCAATCGGTTTTAGAACCCGTTTGAAACAAACTTTCAAGTCTAAAGATTCCTGTATAGGAGGCGCCTGCTAAAACTGTTCTAGTCTCAAAGACCACTCAAAGCGCTTCACTAGTTCTAACCCTCTATTCTAAGGGCCTATAGGAGACAGATGTCTAGGGACAATTTAGAACAACCAATTAACCTAACATGCATGTCTTTGGATTGTGGGAGTAAACCCACGCAGCACAGGGAGAACATGCAAACTCCACACAGAAAGGTCCCTACCCCTGCCAGCCTTGGAATTCGAACCTGGAACCTTCTAGCTATTAGGCAACAGTGCTAACCACTGCACTACCATGTGTACAGAAGGGTACAGAAGATGGTGTTGGTTGCTATTTGTCCCTTGTTCTCTGTATTTTCTTCGTCCATTTTTTAAGAAGATCTGGATCTTTTGGGAATGAGAACAGGCTTATACGTTCACTGGAGCAATTAGAACACCCAGTTTCAGCATTTCTTCGCTGATATAGAAGCTAAACAGCTTGTTTACATTGACAGCACACGGCTCAGCCGAGAGGAAACTCTCCTCATGACATCATATCCGTAAACGAGGTGCGTCTCAGGATATCGTGTTAGTGCAACATGGTGCTAAATTTGAATTCACTTACAAATATTTTTCCACTTATTTAGTGTTCGTCAACAGAACAACTATGTGGACGATTGAAGATAAATTCATACTGAATATTGATCCATACTTCCTACATCGTGTCACAGACACTTTAAACCCTTACTTAAAAAGCTAACGCTGGATCCAGGAGTTTTAGCTAACTATAGACCAATCTCTAATCTGCCTTTCATTTCAAAAATCTTAGAAAGAGTTGTTGCTACACAATTATTTGACCACTTGCAGGGAAATGGTTTATTTGAAGAGTTTAACTTTTTTTTATTTATTTGTCTTTTGGCTGCTCCCTTTTGGGGTCACCACAGTGTATCATCACCTTACGAGGGGGGCTGAAAAGTTCATAGTGGTCAAATTTGATCAAATGTGGTTTATTTTTCAACCACAGAGATCCAAGCATGGCAACACCATTGGAAGAAGTGTGTGGACCAAAGGGGAGACTATGTTGAAAAATAAACCACATTTGGTCAAATTTGACCAAGATGAACTTTTCAGCTTATGAACTTGTCAGGCCCCACTCATATATTGCAATGATCCGCATGTTGATTTGGCAAGGATTTTTACACCAGATGCTGGGTAACGAACCACAGGGTTCAGAATACATCATAGCACTGAAACAGCTTTAGTGAAGGTCACCAACGACCTCCTTACTGCATCTGATAATGCCCTTGTTTCTGTACTTGTCCTTTTAGACCATAGTGCAGCCTTTGATATTATCGATCATAATGTTTTACTTGATAGATTAGAACACCATGTTGGACTTAATGGAACTTCGTTGCAGTGGTTTAAATCTTATTTATTTGATAGGTTCCAGTTTGTTCATGTCAATAATGATTTTTCTTCAAATTCAAAGCTCAGTCACGGAGTTCTACATGGATCTGTGCTAGGCCCTATTCTTTTTAGTTTATATATGCTTCCACTAGGTATTGTTATTACTCATTGAAGCACTGCATACATTTTCACTGTTATGCCAATGACACAGTTATATTTGTCAATGAACCCAGATGACAGCAATCACTTAATAAAATTAGAGGCTTGTCTTCAGGAAATCAGAGTGTGGATGACTTGTAATCTCTTGCTATGAAATTCAAATAAGACTGAAGTCATTCTAGTTGTTCCAAAAACCTTAGAAATACATTTCCAAATCAAACTCTTAGTTTGGATGTGGTTACTCTTTCTCCTAACAGTTCTGTGAGGAACCTTGGAGTTATTTTTGATCAAGATCTGTTCTTTAATTCAGATATTGAGCTTGTTTCTAAGACTGCCTTCTATCATTTGCATAATGTTGCCAAGATTAGGAACATCTTGTCTCAGAGTGATGGGAAGCAACTAATCCACACTTTTGTTAGATCTAGATTAGATAGATGTAATATTTTGCTGGTCATTAACATCTGTTTGTTCTCTCCCATAGATTGAGTCCCCATCATGCTGTTTGCACTCTACATGTCTGTTCTTTTCTTCTTCTTCTCTATCCCCTCAGTCCCCAGCCAGTTGCAGCAGATGACTGTCCCTCCCTGAGCTTGATTCTGCTGAAGGTTTCTTCCTGTTAAAAGGGTTTTTTTCCTCCCCACTGTCACCAAGTGCTGCTCACAGGGGATCGCCTGATTGTTGCGGTCTTTCTGCAATTGTAGGGTTTTCCCCTACAGTTTTAACACGCTATGAGGCAGCAGTTGTTGTAAAATGGTGCTACATAAATAAAGTTGAATTGAACATAAATTGTGGAAAATCTGGGTTTTATATTTTGCTCTCAGTGCTGGAAGCTCAACTCTACACAGCAACATCACAGTAGCTTTTCGTAATCCCTCTATACATTTAGCTTCCTGAGCTGACGGATGCTGGCAGCAGGAGTGGCTGCTGTCGTGTCATGCTCTGTTGCAGCGTCACTGCACCAAGCTGCTTTGGCTGGGGATATTTTTGGCTCGCACCTTGTCTTAATCCTGTCATGATTCTCCTATGGATTATTCATGCTTCCTCTCTCCTCGCCTCCCCACCACACCTTCCCCTCTTCCTCACCTCCTCTCTGCATCATCTTTTTTATACCTTCCCCGTCCCCTCCTCCTGAGCGGCTTCCTTTAACACTGCTACCAGTCTTCCCCTGTATTCTGATATATCTGTGTAATCATTAAACATGCTCCAGTGCTGCCAGCCAGTCATTTATAGATTTGATTCATTTCATTAGGTCGCATGTCTGCACGTTTATTTGTATTCTGATTTGCAAAATAATCTTCTGAATAAATAATCCTGCTATCTTATTGCAGATTGTTCCACTCCTTCCTCTTTATTGACATCACTCTTACAGTCTGAATTCCCTGCTGAGGGCATCTGTGATAATTACTTCCATAAAAAAAGTTTCTTTAGCTCCCCTTGACCTAAAAAGTGAAACCCAAGAGCTCAAGCAAGGACTCAGCATGAAAGTCCATCCATCTATCCATCTTCTACCACTCATCATGTAGGCAGCAATCCATGCAGAATAGACCAGACTGCCACCCGGTTCACATCACACCATGATCCCTCCTACAGGTGGTGAGCCCATTGCAGGGTAGACCCATGTGGATCCTTTGGGTACACTGGATCCTTGTAAATTTTTTCATGGGGATCCACTGTACCGTTCTTGGTCTGGCCCGTCACCCAGGACCAGTTTGCCTTGGGAACCCTGACCCTTAGTGTTACGAGGCTGAGCGCAGTGCTTCACCAGGATCTAAGAATTTTCTGTATTCTTCTAGCATTGTATTAGTTTTCTGTGTAGTGATTATAGATGTGTTTTTGGCTGTCAGTATTTTGATGTGGTTTTCTTGTCCTTATTATGTCATGATTCTGTTAGTATTTTTTCCTTATTTTTGCTCTGTGTTTATATTCCGTTTCCTCGTGGCATGAGCCTCACACCTGTCCCAGACACCCCCACTTTGTCATTATATCCTCCTTGTGTTCTGTGTTAATAATTAGATCACCTGCCCACTCATGTGAATCCGCACCTTCCATCAGCTACGTTTTCAGTATTTATAGACTGTTGTTTTTGCTGCTCACTGCCGCAGTCTCAATTATTCCTCCTCGCCCAGAGCCCTTTCTCCGCTCTGGTGAAATCATTCCTGCATGTAAGTTTACTTATTTTCTGTGGTTGTATTTTTGTTTTGGTGCACTCTGGCTCGTTGTGTGTTTTTGTTAATAAATTCCACTAACTGCAGTTCAGCACGTGGGTCTATCTCTCTCTGCCCTGAAGGGCGATTCATGACACTTAGGGTCAGCATGAAGTATAAAAGTATATTTATGTCGGTATCTGAGGAAAAGTAGCCAAAAATGTTCAGCTAACTTTACCTTAAAATAATAATTACAAGTGTAGTCACCAAATCAGTTACTTGTCTTAAAATCTGTGACTTTTGGCCCATAAATATTCAAATTTCATTGGAAATAAAAGTTTTTTTTTTCAAAATTTGTGACATTTTACTTGAAATTTTATTTAATATAAATTTGTGAATTATTCCTAATAATTTAAAAGCTAGGGCTGAGTTAGGGTGAGTGCCGCATGAGTGGCATCTTGTTACAGAAGCTCTGTTTTTATATTATTCTCACTGTATTTTATTGCACTTTAAGCATATTATTTTAATACTTATTGATCTTGTATATTTTAATAGGTTTTACTGTATTTATTCTGTGGTCTTTCTTCTGTTTTTTTTTTTTTTTTGTTTTTTTTGTTTTTTTTGGTCTGATCTCTGCTGCTGTAGCAAATGAATTTCCCCACTGTGGGATTAATAAAATGTTAACTTTGTTTTTCAATAAATTTGCATTTTTTTTACCTCATAAATTTGTGGTTTCTTGCCTATCAGGGAGGTTTTTTCTTAAACTTTTTTCAAATAATTTTGCAGCTTCTTGTGAAACTTGTGCTTTCATTCAAATAAATTTGCAATTTTTTAACTTAATTTGTGACTGTTTTCTCACAAATCTGCAACATTTTTCATTCCCATATTTTCAGTATTTTATTTGTAAATTCGCAGCTATTTTCTTGTCTTGGCCTGAGGACTATCCACATGTGCTCATAATCAGAAGCATTTAAAAAAAAACCTTATAAATTCAATATTTGCTGAGCCTGAACAGAAAAATAGTTTCAATTCCGAGGTGAGAAAAACTACTTTAAGTAGCACTCTATTCAGATTAGTTCAAACTACAGGGTTTTCTTCAAAAGTGTACTCAAGTAAGACTAACAAGTATCCTGCAATAATACTTTGCAAAGAAGTACAATTTAGTACTATGCTGCATGCTATAACATACAAAGGAAATCATCTCATCTATTCAAACTGATACCATAGATTAGGGCTGTGGATATGACCAAAATTTCATATCCCAGTAATGATATAAATATACATTTACTGTAAAGTCTGTACTTATTATAACCACAAAAGCTACTTTTTAAAAAAAAACATTTTAGATTACATACTGACAAAAATCAATTGCACAAATTCATCAGTCATTAATTTTATGCAACTATTTCCCCTCATAATTTTGCAGTGTTTCTATAAAATTGTATTTTTAATCTGCATTTGAGACTCGATTTTCATAAATTTGAGGTCTGTCTATTAAATCATGTCATAAGAATAAAAAGTAAATATTAATCAGTTAAATATTTTCTGAGCCAGAGAAGAGCAATAACTTCAAAAAAATGTCAGTCTGAAAACGACAAAATTACCCATCACTGCCATTTACAGATGAGCAGCAAATTAGCTGTGAGTCTACTTTGGTGCAGTTATCTTAAGCATCATGCTGTCTGTGACAAGCTGAGCATGGAGGGAGGTCCAACATGCTCAGCTTCTCTTTCATTCTTTACTTTGTTGTATCCCTGCTTATTGTTGCATTCTAGGGGTTTGGTATCCGTTGTTTGTTTAGGGTTCAGCTTTCTTTGTATTATCTCATCACCTAGTTATTTTTTCCACTTTAGTGTTGTCAGTTGCATATTTCTTTACTGTCTTTTTTTTCCAGTTTATTTTCCTAATGTTTATTACTTGTCACGAGTCTGGTTCTCCTCTTGTAGGGATCCATGTTCTCTCTCTCTCTCTCTCTCTCTCTCTCTCTCTCTCTCTCTCTCTCTCTCTCTCTCTCTCTCTCTCGTGCGCATGCGTGGGCGTTTGTGGGAGCAGGGGTGTGGAGTGGTGTCGAGTGAGTACTTTAAACTTTGTATTTTCTAACTTTTTCTCTATCTTGTGTGTTTGAGGTGTGTGTGTTTAATATAGTGGGTTGAGTGTGTGTGTGCTGGGGTGTGAGTGTTGGAGTGAGTGTGTTGGGGAACGGTAGCTTCTGCTGCCGGTTTTTCCCGGCCGGCATCATGCCGGTGATTGATGGTGGTGTGGAGTTTGAGCGCTTAACCCGGCGTCATGGTGTGAGAATCCTCCCGACAGTTCCCTGTTCTGTGGAGGAGGCCAGCCTCGCTGTAGGACAGGTGGTTGGGCATGGCAGCATAAAATCAGCATCGAGGATGAACAGCGCAATTGTGATCTTTCTGGATTCGACTGAAAAAGCTGATCAGGTGGTGGCACAGGGAGTGGTCATAGGTGACACTTTTACTCCCGTTTTACCGCTGGCGAATCCGTCTAGGAGGATCACCATCTCAAACGCTCCTCCTTTCGTTAAAAATGATCAGCTGATTAGAGAGTTGTCCCGTTTTGGCCAGGTTGTGTCCCCTATCAGAATGGTCTCTCTGGGTAGTAAATCACCCCTGCTGAAGCATGTTGTATGTCATAGGAGGCAGTGTTTCATGGTGTTGAAAGACAGCTCTGCTGAACTGAATGCGTCTTTTAATTTCAGGATTGACGGCTTTAGCTACTTGGTGTTTGCAACATCTGAAACCATGAAGTGTTTTGCGTGTGGCGCAGAAGGCCATCTTATTAGGTCATGTCCTGAAAAGGCGAACACAAAGAGCACTGGCGGTAGGAAAGGTGACGCCGCTGTTTCTGGTGGTCCGGAGGGTAGAGCTAAATGTGGTGCGGCGGATGCCGCTGCGGCGTCCGCTTCTGCTGGGGCGATTGCGGCTGCGTCCGCATCCGCGGCCGCATCCGCGGCCGCGTCCGCTTCTACTTCTGCGGGGGCGTCCGCGTCCGCGTCCGCGTCCGCGTCCGCGTCCGCGTCCGCGTCCGCGTCCGCGTCCGCGTCCGCGTCCGCGTCCGCGTCCGCGTCCGCTTGTGCTGGGGCGGCCGCGGCCGCCTCTGCTGGGGTGGCCGCGGCGGGCGCGGTAGTTGCCCCCCCAAACAGTGATGGTGGGGAATTTCTGTCTGGCGGCAGCTCTGATCATTGTGACGAGCCTGTCGCCCGGGGTAAACAGGTGGAGGGTGTAAGTAAAAGTGCAGTTAAACGAAGGAACGTGAATGAACAGACTTTGCAGGCGGGGGAGGAGCGGTTTGAGGCTGTAGGGGACACACAGAGCAAACACTGCATGACAAACGTTGCAGTTCATGAAGAAATGCAGGAATGTAGTTTTGCTGAAGAGGATCCTTTTAAAGCTGCACAAAAAAGAAAAAGTGCTGAAAACTTGCAGAGCTCTGCTAAATCTAGTAGGGTTGGGAAGTTAGATTTACTAGATGAGAGCGTCTCTGACGAAAGTGGAGCTGAGTCTGAAATGATGCAGACGCAGACGCAGGAGGAGCAAAGCTCCTATTGTTTTACCAAAATTAGGCAATTTCTCCAGGTGACCAAGGGGAGCAGAGCTGTGAAAGTGGAAAATTACTTTCCAGATCTGGAGTTATTTGTGGCATCAGCTCGCAAGCTGATGAAACTGAATGATGGGAATGAGACTTTTACTGATCAGGAAATTTTTCGTTTAAAGAAACTGGTTGTCAAACTGAAATCACAAATTACTAACAGTCATGTTGACTCTTAGTTTGTTTCTTCCCTTTTATGCTATGTGTGTGTTTTTTTACTGTACCTTATTTTTATCCTTTTTAATGCCCCACCTTAGAATTGGCACTCTTAATATAAACGGGGCCAGGGATGATGTAAAAAGGGCCTCTTTATACAAGCTTTTTAATTTAAAGGCACTTGACGTGCTGATGGTCCAGGAGACTCACAGCACTGTAGACATTGAGTGCCAGTGGAGAAAAGAGTGGGATGGCTGCATTTTTTTTAGCCACAAATCCAATAATAGTGGAGGGGTGGCTGTACTTTTCTCTCGGGTTTGTGTGCCTGTCTCTTATGAGGTAGAAGAGGTGGTGAAAGGACATGTACTCTTGCTAAAGGTACAGTTTGAAAACGTAAACTTGGTTCTTATAAACGTGTATGTGCCAACCCAGAGAGCAGAAAGGATCAGGGTCTTTAATATGCTATCAGATACGGTTAGATCCTGTAATCCAAATAGTTTTTTATTTCTGGGGGGTGATTTTAACTGTACATTAAACCACAGACTGGACAGGAACCATCAGGAACCTCACCCTGCTTCTGCCAATAGGCTGAGGGAACTAGTGAAGGCACATGAAATGGCCGATGTGTGGAGATCACATCATGGGGACCAGAGGCAGTACACCTGGAGCCATGCTAAAGATAACCTCTTATCTATGGCTAGGTTAGACCGTTTCTATGGTTTTAAACACCAAATGAGTGTTTTTAAAAATAGTTGTATCTGTCCTGTTGGTTTCACTGATCACTGCCTGCTGATTTGTTCTGTTTTCATTGAAAATGTAAAGTGTAAGAGTGCTTTTTGGCATTTTAATAATACACTTTTAAATGATGTGTTTTTTAAGGGAGTTTTTCATGATGTATGGAAGTCACACAGGGAACAAAAATCTTCTTTTAGTTCTCTCCAAATGTGGTGGGATTTTGGTAAGGCACAGATAAAACAATTCTGCCAACAGTACACTCAAAATGTCACTCGTAGCTTGACCCAATCCTTGAAAGTTCTGGAGACTGAGGTGGTAGAACTAGAGGAGTTGCTCAGTTCTACAGGAAAACAGGAGCACTTAGAGGCTCTTAAGTCAAAAAGGTCAGCCTTGGCTAGCTTGCTAGGGGTCACCGCACAGGGTGCTCTGGTCCGCTCACGCTACATGGATGTAGCTCTGATGGACTCGCCCTCCCAGTACTTTTTTGGACTGGAGGGGAAAAATGGACAGAGAAAGCTCATTCACTCCTTGTTGGGCGATGACGGGAGAACAATCTCCACAGCAGCAGAGATCAGGAAACAAGCTGCTAGCTTTTACAGTGATTTGTTTAGAGCAGAGTGGAGGGAGGACACGTCACTGGGCCAGGTTTTCCTTGATGGTCTTCCAGTGCTCTCAGAGGACCTTGTTGCCGGCTTGGATGCTCCACTGTCTCTGTCTGAGCTGCATACGGCGCTAATGAGCCTCCAGAATGGAAAATCACCAGGCATAGATGGTCTCTCTGTGGACTTTTTTAAGGAATTCTGGCCCCTGCTTGGTCCAGACCTGCTGGAGGTTCTCCAAGATAGCTTGGAAAGGGGGACCCTACCCACGACCTGCAGGAGGGCCATCATCACACTGTTGCCGAAAAAGGGGGACCTCCAGAGCCTAAAGAACTGGAGGCCAGTCTCTCTGCTCTGCACAGACTATAAGATTCTCTCAAAAGCTCTGGCCCTGACATAACGCACGGCTCAGGAGACGCACACACACAGGCTTAGAGTAGTTCAAAGAGTTTATTAACAGCAGGAGTGAATGAGTGCGTGTCTGCGGGATGTAAATGTGTTGGTGATGGTGTCTGCTCCAGGCACAGAGGCAGGTGACCGTACAGCCGAGCAACCCTATGGAGAGAGCACAGGGAGAGGGTGACGGGCATACACCAACACAGGAGGAATTTATGGCGAGAGAAGGACTTACTTGGTGGGTCAGGACAGCTGGCACAACAAGGGGGCGAAGCCCGGAAGACAGCCACCTGGAGAGCTCCGTACAGCAGCGAGGATTGGGCGATGGAGTGGAGATGTCCGCCGCTGGGGAATCCACCTGTGCACAGGGGAGAAGACTGAAGAAAAGAGGTAAGCGATCTTCTTACCAAAATGGTGACGCTGAAGGGAAGTATGCTCACAACGGTGAGGGACGAAGTCTGACGGCTTCAGGCCGAGCCTCCGGGCGAGACGGCCTTTATCCCTCGCCGCTGATGATTGTCAGGTGCGTGAGCAGGTGGCGCCGTTGATGAATGGCGCGGCGTGACAGTACTCCCCCCTCTAGCAGCGCCTCCTGGCGATGGCTTATCCGGGTGCGCTCGGTGGAAGTCCGCGATGAGCGATGGGTCCAACACAAACGACGGGGGCACCCATTGTCGATGCTCGGGCCCATAGCCCTCCCAGTCCACCAAGTATTGCAACCCACGACCTCGGCGCCGGGAGTCCAGGATGGAGGAGACGGACCAGGCCGGATGGCCACCAATCATCCGGGGCGCGGGTTGCGCTGCAGGAGGAGGGCAAAGGGGGTCAGTGACTGCCAGTTTCACCTTCGACACATGAAAAGTGGAATGGATGCGGAGGGAGGGGGGAATAGCCACGCGCACAGCCACCGGGTTGATGATCCGGGTGATGGGAAAGGGACCCATGAAACGCTGTGCCAGCTTCCTCCTCTCGCCTTTTAATGTGACGTCCTGGGTAGACACATACACGAGTTGCCCAACTCTGTACGCCGGGGCAGGTCTTCTGTGCCGGTCCGCCACGGTCCTGTTGCGCTCCGCTGTGCGTAAAAGCGCATGACGCGCGGCAGCCCAGGTGGAGCGGAACTGCCTAAGGTGCGCCCTAACGGAGGGGACAGTCACCTCGTTCTCCTGCGCTGGAAACAGCGGGGGGTCGTAACCCAGGGACGCCTTGAAGGGGGACATCCCCGTTGCAGAAGAGCGGGCGGTGTTGTGGGCATACTCCACCCAGGCGAGATGGTTGCTCCAGGACGTCGGCTTGGATCTAGTAACACAGCGGAGCGCAGCCTCCAGCTCCTGATTGGTCCTCTCACACTGCCCGTTAGACTGGGGGTGATGGCCGGAGGAGAGGCTCACCTTGGCTCCGATGGCGTTACAAAAGGATCTCCAAACCTCGGATGAAAATTGGGGGCCCCGGTCCGAGACCACGTCCACCGGAATCCCGTGCAGCCTGACCACGTGTTGGACGAGGAGGCCCGCCGTCTCCAGGGCAGTAGGGAGACCTCGCAGGGGAACGAAGTGCGCCGCCTTGGAGAAACGGTCCACAATGGTCAGGACGGTGTCAAAGGAGTTGGAAACGGGGAGTCCGGTGACGAAGTCCAGTGCGATGTGCGACCAGGGCCTGCCGGGGACGGGCAGAGGCTGGAGCAGACCCGCTGGGGGGGCATTTCCCGACTTGCTGGTGGCACAGATTGGGCAAGCCCGGGCGTAGCGGGCTGCATCCCTCCGCAGGCCTGGCCACCAAAAGGACCGCTGGAGGAGGCTGATCATCCGAGAGGTGCCGGGATGACAGGTGAGCCGGGAGGTGTGGAGCCAGTGGATGACCTCTCCTCGGACCGCAGATGGGACGAACAGTCTTCCCTCCGGTCCGCCGCCAGGATCAGGTTCCACCTCCTGCGCCTTCCGGATCTTGTCTTCAATGTCCCAAGAGATGGCACCGAGGACGCACGACCTGGGCAGGATAGTGTGGGGCGTCTCCTCAGCCTCCACGGGGGTGAACTGCCTAGAGAGGGCGTCAGGCAGGCCGTTTTTGGAGCCCGGCCTGAAGGTGATCGAGAAGCGGAACCTGGCGAAGAACAAAGACCAGCGCGCCTGGCGGGCATTCAGGCGCTTGGCAGATCGTAAATACTCTAAGTTCTTGTGGTCCGTCAGGACCACAAACGGCAGGTCCGCCCCCTCTAGCCAGTGGCGCCACTCCTGTAAGGCGAGTTTAATGGCCAGGAGCTCTCTGTCCCCCACATCGTAGTTCCTCTCCGCCGGGGACAGGCGCCGGGAGAAGAAGGCGCACGGCCGTTTGGCGCCATCGTCAGGTGACCGCTGGGATAACACTGCTCCTACTCCCGTGTCCGATGCGTCCACCTCCACAATGCACTGCAGCGCGGGGTCGACCTGGCGAAGGACCCGGGAGGAGGAGAACTCCGCCTTCAGCGCCCTAAAGGCAGCAGCGACCTCTTCAGTCCACCGGAACGGGACCTTCGGGGACGTGAGGCGGGTCAGCGGTCCGACGATCGAGCTGAAATTTGGGACAAAGCGGCGGTAAAAATTGGCGAAGCCAACAAACTGTTGCACCTGCTTCCGGGATGCGGGAGTAGGCCACTCCACCACCGCCTTCACCTTCTCTGGGTCTGGGAGCACCTGATCTTGAGCGATGATGAATCCCAGGAAGGATGTGGTCCTAGCGTAGAATTCGCATTTCTCAGCCTTCACGTACAGACGATTCTCCAGCAGTCTTTGGAGGACCCGCCTCACATGGACCTGGTGCTCGTCCCTGGACCTGGAGAAGATAAGGATGTCATCCAGGTAGACGAACACAAAAAGGCCGATGAAATCCCGGAGGACGTCATTAATGAGGCGCTGAAAGACGGCAGGAGCGTTGGTCAGCCCGAACGGCATGACGAGATACTCAAAGTGGCCGTTCGGGGTACGGAAGGCTGTCTTCCATTCATCTCCCTCCCGGATCCGGACGAGGTGGTAAGCGCTGCGTAAATCCAGCTTGGTAAACCAGGTCGCCCCCTGGAGGGAGTGAAAGGCAGTGTCCATGAGGGGCAGGGTGTAACGGTCCCTCTCAGTGATGTCATTCAGCGCTCGGTAGTCTATGCAGGGGTGGAGGGATCCGTCCTTCTTCCCGACAAAGAAAAACCCTGCCCCCACGGGTGACGACGATGGGCGAATAATCCCAGCGCTCAGAGATTCCTTCAGGTATGTATTCATGGTCTCCTTCTCCGGTGCCGACAGGCTGTAGAGCCGACCAGATGGCAGGGGAGCCCCCTGGCGGAGGTTGATGGCACAGTCATATGGTCGATGCGGGGGAAGAGACATAGCTTTCGATTTGCTAAATACCATACCCAGGTCGTGAAATTCTGGAGGCACCAGTGACAGGTCCGGAGGTGCTGTATCCGCCACAGGGGGAGCCGCGGACGGGGAGCAGGCGGCGGACTGAAGGCAGGTGCCCATACAGAAGGTACTCCATGCCGATACCCCAGCGGACCTCCAGTCCAGGACAGGGTTGTGGAGGCGTAGCCAGGGATACCCCAGGATGACGGGCGACACAGAGTTGGGCAGGACGTAAAATACCATCTCCTCCCGGTGGTTCCCTGAGATGATGACTGGGACAGGCATGGTTTGGTGAGAAACTCTCCCAAGGGAGGCACGGGAGAGATGGACCAGGGAGATGGGGTGTTTTAATGCCTGACAGCGGATGCCCAATCGGGTTGCCAGGCCTTGTGAAATGAAGCTGCCCTCTGCGCCCGAATCCACCAGTGCGTGGGTGAGGTGCCCAGTGGGATTGTGGCAAAAACGGATGGGCAGCTTTAATTGAGTGAGAGAGTCTAACCGGTTGGGACCCGCGAGGCTCCCTACAGCGATTCGCGGACCCCGCCGACTGGCTTTCCGCGGGCAACGCTCCACAGTGTGTTGGTCACCTCCGCAATACATGCAGAGGCCCAACTCACGGCGGCGTTGTTTCTCCGCAGGGGAAAGCTTGGTCCAGCCCGTCACCATCGGCTCCGACTCCTCGGGGCACAATGCTGGCGGCGCCGCCAGGGGGCGAGCTTGGAACAGGTGCGGCGAGACTCCACGAGGGCGAGAAGAAGAAGACTTCCGCCCCGAGGAGCGCTCGCGCAGCCTGTTATCCAAACTTATCGCTAAGGATGTCAGCTCCGCTAGCGTCCCAGGGATATCCCGTCCAGCCAGTTCATCCCTCAGATCACTATTGAGGCTGCGGAGGAACAGGCCACAGAGGGAGCGTTCCTCCCAGCCCAATTCCTCCGCCGCTACCCGGAAGTCGACCGAGTAGTCCGCTGCCGACCGGCCTCCCTGCTGGAGAGCGAGGAGCCGATCGACCTGGACTGTCTCGGTTTGAGAATGGTCAAAGACCTCCAGAAAGCGCCTCACGAACTGGTCATAGGTGAGGGTGGCATAACTGGGCCTCGCCATTACGGCGTAGGTCCAAGTTAACGCACGCCCCTCCAGAAGATTCCCTATGTAACCAATCCGACTGTGATCCGAGGGAAAATCTCCGGGCACACGGTGGAACACGGACTCACACTGCATAATGAACCCCCGCGCTCCGCCGAGCTTACCGCTAAAGCGGGCGGGGGTCGGAATCGGTGTGAGCCGAACCGGTGCCACTGGAGCCGGCTGGACGGCCGCTGGAACAGCAGGAGCCGCGCCACCCTGACGAGCCGGGGGGAACGGCTGTTGAGGATCCAAGCGGCCCAACCGGTTAGTTAAATTCAATAATTGATTAAAGATCACCTGTTGTTGATAAGCTATTTGATCCACTCTAGCCTCGAGAGTGGAAAACCGGTGTGCGAGCCCGCCGTCCGCCGAGCCGCTCTGCTGAAGCCGTACTGACATAACGCACGGCTCAGGAGACGCACACACACAGGCTTAGAGTAGTTCAAAGAGTTTATTAACAGCAGGAGTGAATGAGTGCGTGTCTGCGGGATGTAAATGTGTTGGTGATGGTGTCTGCTCCAGGCACAGAGGCAGGTGACCGTACAGCCGAGCAACCCTATGGAGAGAGCACAGGGAGAGGGTGACGGGCATACACCAACACAGGAGGAATTTATGGCGAGAGAAGGACTTACTTGGTGGGTCAGGACAGCTGGCACAACAAGGGGGCGAAGCCCGGAAGACAGCCACCTGGAGAGCTCCGTACAGCAGCGAGGATTGGGCGATGGAGTGGAGATGTCCGCCGCTGGGGAATCCACCTGTGCACAGGGGAGAAGACTGAAGAAAAGAGGTAAGCGATCTTCTTACCAAAATGGTGACGCTGAAGGGAAGTATGCTCACAACGGTGAGGGACGAAGTCTGACGGCTTCAGGCCGAGCCTCCGGGCGAGACGGCCTTTATCCCTCGCCGCTGATGATTGTCAGGTGCGTGAGCAGGTGGCGCCGTTGATGAATGGCGCGGCGTGACAGGCCCGAAGACTGAGAAAGGTGATGAGCGAGCTCATTCATGTAGACCAGACTTACTGTGTGCCTGGCAGGCTGATTAGTGACAACGTCACTTTAATTCGGGATATTTTGGAGGTCTCTGGTTCATTGGCGGTAGAAACTGGTTTGATTTCAATTGACCAGGAAAAGGCGTTTGATCGGGTTGAACACCAATATTTATGGACAGTTTTAACAGCTTTTGGGTTCAGCCCAGGCTTCATAGCCAGGATACGGGTCTTGTACAGTGACATTGAGAGTGTGCTGAAGATAAATGGGGGCCTGTCTGCCCCTTTAAAAGTCCAGAGGGGGGTTCGGCAGGGCTGCCCTCTCTCAGGGATGCTGTACTCCCTCGCCATAGAGCCTTTGCTTCACTGCCTGAGAAGGGATCTATCAGGAGTTACTTTTCCTGGCTGTGACACCACGTTCAAGCTGTCGGCCTATGCAGATGATGTAGTCATTCTGCTAAACAAGCAGAGTGACATTGACGTTCTGGTTAGGAGTGTCAATCTTTTTGGCCAACTTTCCTCTGCAAAGATAAACTGGGGAAAAAGCGAGGCTCTGATGGTGGGGGAGAAACTAGAAAATCAGCTTACGCTGCCGGGTGGGTTGATTTGGAAAAAAGGAGGTTTTAAGTATCTTGGCGTCTTTATTGGAAATCAGCAGTATGAGCAAAAAAATTGGGATGGGGTCATAGAGAAGATTAACGGGAGACTAAACAAGTGGAAGTGGCTAATGCCAAGAATATCTTTTAGAGGAAGAGTGCTCATTTTAAATAATCTTGTTTCCTCATCCCTGTGGCACCGCCTCATGTGCATGGACCCCCCTGCTGGTTTGTTGTCCAAAATTCAGTCTGTTTTGGTGGACTTTTTTTGGGGGGGTGGACTCCACTGGGTTCCTCAAGCCCTGTTATTTCTTCCCAAAGAGGAGGGGGGGCAAGGAGTGATTCATTTAGCTAGTAGAGGTGCTGCTTTTAGACTGACTTTCATACAGAGACTGCTGACGGGCCCCCAGGACCTGGTATGGAGGCCTTTGGCCTGTGTTATTTTACAGAGAGTCCTTGGGCTTGGGCTAGACCTCCCTGTGTTTTTAATGGATTTTAAGAACTCTAATGCACTGTCTTTACCCAGTTTTTACCGCAGTCTCTTTTCAGTGTGGACTCTTTTTAAAAAACAAAGAGGGCCATGCAATTCCCTCTACTGGTTGTTGAGGGAGCCGCTGGTTTTTGGTGGTCGCCTTGGTGTCCTGCCGGGAGTTGGAAGGACCTTCCTTGATAGGCTGTGTTCCAGGAACATTCTCACTCTGAAGCAAGTGGTGGAACTGGCTGGTCCTGGCCTCAACAACGCCTCAGCTTTAGCAGCTCATCTTGGTGTCAGGTCGATTCGTTTCATCGATGGTCTTCTTGCACACTGGAAACAGGAGCTTCATGGACTTGAGCACTCCCTACTCTTGGACTTTAGCAATGGCATGCTGCAGCCAGAAAGCACTGACCCCTTTCCCTCTCTCACGCTCTATATGGACTTTGACGTCGCTCCTTGCTCCTTACTGGCATTCTGTGCTCCCACTGGTGTGGACTTTGGAGGAGCCAGTGGTAAGGCACTCTACAGACTGGTGGTGATGGCACTCAACAAGGACCGATTGAACACCTGTGTGGACACTCCTTGGAGAGCCTATTTTAAACTAGGAAAAGGGCATCGGCCTGCCTGGAGGGCTCTTTACAAAGCCCCTCTCCCTAAGAGACATGGAGACTTACAGTGGAGGGTCCTGCATGGTATTATAGCTGTCAATGCTTTTGTTTCTGTGATTAACAGCAGTGTCAGTGATCAGTGTGTTTTTTGTTCCTCTAGGGAGACTGTTTTTCATTGTTTTATTGAATGTCAGCGCCTGAGTGGCCTCTTTGAACTTCTCACAAAACTTTTTCATATTTTTAAGGAAGTTTTCTCTAAGCAGGTTTTCATTTGTGGTTTTATGTACAATCGTCGTTTTAAGCAGAAGTGTCAACTACTGAACTTTGTTTTAGGACAGGCAAAGTTGGCTATCTATGTAAGCCGGAGAAGAAAACTTGAAAATGTTGAGAATGATGTTGATGTCAAAATTTTATTTGTGAGGCTACTTAAAGCCAGAATCAGGCTGGACTTTCAGTTTTTTATGGGGAATGGGGATGTGGAAGGTTTCAGGACCCTCTGGTCCCTGGAGAATGTCCTCTGTTCAGTTCATGATGGACAGCTTTTTTTTGGGCGTTTTTTGGGGGATTAATTTTCTGTGTAACATAGCATGATATAGAAATTGTATTGACTGATGGACAAGTGTGTTTATTAAAGATCTTTTAAAAATCAAAATCCCTCTCTCTCTCCCCAGCAGGTTTCAGTGAGCACTTCCGGGTTTACTTTAGCCATGGGCGGTGCTCCTGTCAGCTGTCAGTCCTTTCTCCTCTCCGCTCATGTGACTCACAGCTGATTCAGACAGGCAATCACTCTTGCTGCCTATTTAATGTTTGCTCCTCTGCTTGCCAATCGCCGCATCCTAATATGCCTAACTCCTAATTCCAATTCAGACGTTGTTATCCCGTCTGCTCTTATCCTGATTCCTGCCTAAGCCTTGTAAGTGTTTTTTGTTCCTTGTATATTTTGTGCTCCTGATTAAACTTGCACAATGAAATGGACAAATTGGTGTTCCACATGCCTCCATGAGTTTACCTCTCGTCGCCAAATGTTATGTTGTAACTCGTAGACAAGGCTGAGGCCAGGAGTGGAACTGAACACTACTTTATTAAACAAGCTGGGCTCTGTACACCCAACCGCACATGCAACCGCTTGACAGAGGAAAAGCGGAAGAGACCGCCCCTCTACCAGCAGCCCCTCTTACAGGACCGGAGATGGCGGAACCGGAAACCGGGGCCACCATCCCGTACCACACAAATAAGAGCTCCAATAATAACGTTTATGAACATTGAACAAATACATAATGTCATCAGATATATATATTGTCGTAGCACACAGCCCTACCATAGATGGCAAAGTGTTGGATGAATACACTTTGATGACAAATGCAGCAGTCAGTTTTTTAAGAAAATATTGTAGATGTGGTAACAAAAGAAGTCATGTAGGCTTTTCAAATTGATACCAAAAGTGTAAAGGTGTAAAATTTTTAGGAAAATCTGATAATTGATGTCCTCAACTGTCAGAGTTCAAGTACCTTAGAAAAGTTCAGTTAGGTGACAGACTCTAGAACTAGAGATGCTTAAGGAAATGCTGGAAGGAGTTCTCCTGTTGGGTTCTGCTGCTTCACCAGTAAAGTTCACCATTGTCTCAGTTACCCTTCAACTAGTAAGGCCCGGACTCACAATCTCACCTTTGCCCAGTTCAAGTTCTTCTCAAGTTCACCATGTGTGCTCTCCTCTGCACTAACTTGAATCTGACAAAAGTGGTAATAAATAAAAATTCTATGAAAATTAACCAGTGAAAATCAGACAATGCTTTTGAATTATGGTTCAACAGAATTATTTTAAAAAACAAACTCATGAAACAGGCCTGGACAAAAATGATGGTACCCTTAACTTAATATTTTGTTGCACAACCTTTTGAGGCAATCACTGCAATCAAACCATTTCTGTAACTGTCAGTGAGACTTCTGCACCTCTCAGCAGGTATTTTGGCCCACTCCTCATGAGCAAACTGTTCCAGTTGTCTCAGGTTTGAAGGGTGCCTTCTCCAGACGGCATATTTCAGCTCCTTCCACAGATGTTCAATAGGATTTAGATCAGGGCTCATAGGAGGCCACTTTAGAATAGTCCAATGTTTCGCTCTTGGGTGTTTTTAGCTGTGTGTTTTGGGTCATTATCCTCTTGCAAGACCCATGACCTGCGACTGAGACCAAGCTGTCTGACACTGGGCAGCACATTTCTCTCTAGAATACCTTGATAGTCTTGAGATTTCATTGTACCTTGCACAGATTCAAGACACCCTGTGCCAGATGCAGTAAAGCAGCCCCAGAACATAACAGAACCTCCTCCATGTTTCACAGTAGGGACAGTGTTCTTTTCTTGGTATGCTTCATTTTTGTGTCTGTGAACATAGAGCTGATGTGCATTGCCAAAAAGTTCCAGTTTTGTCTCGTCTGTCCATAGGACATTCTCCCAGAAGCTTTGTGGCTTGTCAACATGCAGTTTGGCAAATTCCAGTCTGGCTTTTTTATGATTTGTTTTCAACAGTGGTGTCCTCCTTGGTCGTCTCCCATGAAGTCCACTTTGGCTCAAACAACGACGGATGGTGTGATCTGACACTGATGTACCTTGACCTTGGAGTTCACCATGAATGTGTTTAGAGGTTGTTCTGGGCTCTTTTGTTACCATTCTTATTATCCGTCTCCTCCTGCAGCCATGTCCAGGGAGGTTGGCTACAGTCCCATGGATCTTAAATTTCTGAATAATATGTGCAACTTTAGTCACAGGAACGTCAAGCTGCTTGGAGGTGGTCTTATAGCCTTTACCTTTAACATGCTTGTCTATAATTTTCTTTCTAATCTCCTGAGACAACTCTCTCCTTTGCTTCCTCTGGTCCATGTTTAGTGTGGTACACACCATGTCACCAAACAGCACAGTGACTACTTGTCACCCTTTAAATAGGCCGACTGACTGATTACAAGTTTGTAGACACCTGTGATGTTAATTAGAGGACACATCTTGGTTGAACATGTCCCTATGATCACATTATTCTCAGTCTTTTCTAGGGGTATCATTATTTTTGTCCAGGCCTGTTTCATGAGTTTGTTTTTAAAGTAATTCTGTTGAACCACAATTCAAAAGCATTGTGTGATTTTCATTGGTTAATTTTCATAGAATTTTTATTTATTACCGCTTTTGTCAGATTCAAGTTATTTCTGTGACCATTGTGGGTTTTTCTTTCATTAACAGAGGGGTACCAACAATTTTGTCCACGGCCAGCATGGCCAGCAAGCATGGCCATGTGGGACCCACTATAGATTAAACCTGGGCTGTCTTCTGGGCCCCCTATGGGTTGGTCTACGGGTTTCACATTGGCCCCACCTGTGTTTGCCCACATGGACTTTACCAGCATTAAACCCATCTGGGCCCCACTTGGATTCAATGTGGGTGAGCAGGTTTCAGTAGCACCTGCACCATAGGCAAAATTACAAGGAAAAAAAAATTACAAATTTCTGAGAAAAACATTGCAAATTTATGAGAAAGGTCACACATTTACTGGAAAGTCATAAATTTACAAGATAATAGCAAATGTATGAGAAAAAATAGGTAAACAGTTAAAGTCCATGTGGACAAATCCACATGGGACCCACAAGACGGCCCAGTTTAACCTTTAATCCATCTACAATGTTTTAGTTTTGGCCATCTAAAATGACAAAGGACTCAACAGCAAACATCACAGCCAGCAAGTGTATACACACATATTACCCACTGATCATTCTACCAGGCATATATACATGCTCGTGTGCATTTTTAAACGTATACAACTAAAATACACCATTCCTGTCAGATGTCAGATGCCAAACAACACCAGCGATCCCAGCAGCAGCAGTTGAACGCGTCATTTTCCATAAATGCAGACATGCAAGTGATGTATTAGGAACACACATGACCTATACTCCCACTACAAATGGAGCCTGATTTATTTAGTTAAAACTGGATCAAATCATTATTCTTTTTTCTCTGTTTTGACTTATACACACACATAAAAGTAACATGTTAGCTCAAAATTAGAGCCCCAGCTTTCTTGTTGTGCACTTGTCTCTTATTATAAGGAAGGAGGACCAGGACCAGCCCAAAATAGAACTGCAGTCAGGTGTACAGTGTATGGTGATGTTTCATTTTCTTAGACAATATATTCATTGAATGCTCTGAATGTTTTAAATGTGAACTACATTTCTACTGCCTACTATGCTTGGGTCATACCAAAGACCATATAAAAAAAAAAAAATGGTACTTTCTGCCTTCTAGCGTGGTGCTCCGCATAATGGAACGGGGAAAGTAAAGTTACGCACAGAGCTACCAGAGGACTGACCCCCCACAGTAGCTTTCACTACTTACAGCAGCTGTGTGGCCTAGGGTCAGAGAAACGGAGATAGGCGCCGCCCCATACACCAACATGGTGTGAAGGGAATTAACTAACTAACTAACTATGCTGGAGCTATAAGTAATATGATCAGCTTTTGTTACTTGATATAAAAGATTTTCATTAAACGTTTTTGTCTACCGGAACGAATTCTGTCATTTTTGTTTGTCATTTTAAAATTGAACTCAAACAACAGTGATAAAGAAAACCGTAGTTAGGGCAAAATGATCTTAAAGTCACAGTGCCGATATCACAGCCGTCTTTCAGTGATGGCTCACTATGGGAAGGACTTTTTTTTTCAGTTTCCACTTGCAGCCACCATATGCAAACCAGGAAAGTCCTTGTGATGTCATTGTAAGTGAATTCCAGCTCGTTCTTATTTTACGTTTTGATCCAGATGTCCCTGTATTCAGTTAGCCTAGCTTAGCTACCACGTAACTGCCACTGACTCGTGACATAACTCACCCACCCAACATCTGTGATCTGGAAAAAGTATCTGTCCCCTTCTTGAATATTAATTTTTTTACGTATTTGCCACCTTTAACCCTCAAGCGACCAAGCTATTTTACGGACTGAAATGACCAAGTGGGGTCATTTATGACCCCATTGTGCTCTGTACAGGGATCCTTATTATAAATGGCTGGTTGGAGGTTTATCATACCAAAACTACTCCCTGTATTTAAAGACAGGTATATTATAATGATGTAATGTAAAATGTGTTTGCTAATAATACTTTTATTGCAAGAAATAACCAAAACGCAGACTGTAAGAACAACATTACATTTATTTAGACAGTCCTTGTCAGTTCACTCTTGGAACACCATCATCATCATCATAGTCATCATAGTCATCATATCATCATCACGATGATGATGATACCTATTATTGTAGTTACGATGATGATCATGATATCTATTATGGCATTTTGCGTAATGGCGGTTTTCTTGTGGACGGTGATCCGGATCACCACCAAAATCTAATCATCTGTAGGATACCCCATTTCTGACAATCTGTGAAAATTTCATGAAAATCCGTCCATAACTTTTTGAGTTATCTTGCTAACAAACAGACAAACAAACAGACAAACAAACAGACAGACAAATCCAGACAAACAGACAAATGTAAATCTTGCTATCCTAGGTCTGTTAGCCATGGTTCACTGCAATACAATATAAAGTACTGATTAGAGGTGGAAACTGGAGTGGTGGCTCAGTTGGTAGAGCATCCGCCCCACACCCACACCCTTTATTTGTACCCACACGGGTACAAATAAAGTAACCTGAACCTGAACCTGAACCTGAACCCGGGAGGCAGGGGTTCAAATCCCGGCCGGGTCATACCAAAGACCATGATCTGCCTTCTAGCGTGGTGCTCCGCATAATGGAATGGGGAAAGTAAAGTTACACACAGAGCTACCAGAGGAATGACCCCCCGCTGTAGCTTTCACTACTTACAGTAGCTGTGTGGCCTAGGGTCAGAGAAACGGAGATAGGCGCCGCCCATATACACCTTCAGGTGTGAAGGTATTAACTAACTAACTATTAGAAGTGGAACATTTGAATAAAATTTATAAAACCAGTGTTTAAAAACCAGTGCTTCTCTTCGGGGTCATAAATGACCCCACAAGCGTTTGCGATGTCTACGCCACACCAATTGGTTGATCCCTGCAAAAAACTATGAAAGTGTGTAGGATTAGTAGACTGACAAATTCGTGCTAGGAAAGAAAATTTGGATAAAAAATAAAGAGACGGCACATTAAATTATATGGCTGGGGTCGTAAATGACCCCACTCGGTTGCTTGAGGGTTAATATTTGAGATCATCAAACTGTTTGTATAATGTGACAAAGCTAACCCGAGTAAATAGAAAATGCAGTTTTTCAATGATCTTATGTATTAAGGGATAAAAGCTATCTAAACCTACCTGGCCCTATGTGAAAAAGTAATTGCCCCCATACCAAATAACTTGGATGTTCCACCTGTTATAAAGGGTTTTATAACAGCGAGCGGCGTGATGTCGTAGCCGGTTGGTACCATCATCACGCTGACCTACATAACTAACAAACCTGCACTTATATAGCGCTTTTCTAGTCACAAAGACCACTCAAATCGCTTTCACTAATACTAACCCTCTATTCTAAGGGCCTATAGGAAACAGATATCTAGGGACAATTTAGAACAACCAATTAACCTAACATGCATGTCTTTGGATTGTGGGAGGAAACCGGAGCCCCCAGAGTAAACCCACGCAGCACAGGGAGAACATGCAAACTCCACACAGAAAGGTTCCAACCCCTGCCAACCTGGGGATTCGAACCAGGAACCTTCTAACTGTAAGGCAACAGTGCTAACCACTGCACC